>JAJGOT010000035.1:492500-1147500 GCA_022457155.1 Cladopsammia gracilis
TGGAATTTTTGATAAATTATGCTGATGTGCTAGAATGAGAAGATTCTAGAAAATCACTGAGGTGGAACAATAGGTTATTATTGTGATCAGTGAGGTGGAACAGGAGGTTATTATCACAAATAATAACCTCCTGTTCCACCTCACTGACCACAATAATGACCTGTTGTTCCATTTCAGTGAGCATGTATGCGCATTATTACAAATAATCACCTGTTCAAAACAATGAAAAGGTGCATTAAAAGCCGCTAAACAGCTTAATCAAGTTAGCTTTTCTAGTATTTTGTATGTTTTATTGTAACGTGTATCTGTGTATATACCTAATTCAATAAAGGTTGCTTTGGCAATTGGTCATTGGTAATTGAGCATTGGCATTTGGGCATACGGAACACAATGAAATGCTTTGCTTGAGTGACCGCCAAACAATAGCTTCCCAATGCCCAATTACCAATGACCAAAGCAACCTTTATTGAATTAGATGTATCATTATTTGAAATAAGAACACCTTCCTGCAGCGTTTACTTGAGCAAAGGTTTCGCGAGTGTTGTCCTTCGTTAATACAAACGATACCTCAGGTATGAATCTTAAATGCGTTTTTCTCAATGTTAAGCCCGGTTTCCATATGATCGCTACGATCGCTACGATCGCTGCGATCGCTGGAAAAAAAGTTCAGCGATCGTAGCGATCATATGGAAACCACTCTCCAGCGATCGTAGCGATCACAGCGATCGCAGCGATCGTTGTCGCTGCGATCGCTGTGATTCTATCTCAGCGATCGTAGCGATCGTAGCGATCATATGGAAACCACTCTCCAGCGATCGCAGCGATCGCAGCGATCGCAGCGACGGCAAAAATACAATGATGCACTGCGTAAGCTCACTCAAAGGGTGCAATTTGGCCCTTTTTATGCAAGAAGTGTAAAGATACGACTGTCTTTACAACAAATTTTAAAAACAATTCACAGCCGCTATGTTGAATTTCAAGAATGAGGCGAAACGATATTGTCAGACCCAGGTCCCCTCGATCTTCATTCACTTTCTCAGCGATCGTAGCGATCGCAGCGATCATATGGAAACCATCAATCGCTGCGATCGCTGAACTATTTTTTTCAGCGATCGCAGCGATCGCAACGATCGTAGCGATCGTAGCGATCGTAGCGATCATATGGAAACCGGGCTTTAGAGGCATCAACAAGTCGATTAGTATGTGTAATCGCACCGGCCCTAGTGCAATTAAGGATTAATTTCTCTTATTACATTCTAACGACCCTTCCACTGCCAAAGAATTTAATGAAATCCTATGGAATAATCGTTTCATTGAAATAGGTGAAAAATCGGTCTTCTATTCGTCTTGGCATAAAAAGGGAGTCACCAAAATCTGACATCTCCTAGACGAGAATAATAAGTTTTTCTCAAGATCAGAATTTTAACGGAAATACGGCTTATCAGTTAATTCCTAACGTACAATAGACAAATTCGGCTAACGCATTGTTGTACCCAATTCAAACCTTCTGGGAATAACATCCTTTGTTCACAGTATATCCATATAATTTCCATGTCTATGCGTCATTGATATGGAAATATGACGAACAAAGAGTTCTAATCCCAAAAGGTTTGAATTGGGTACAACAATGTGTTAGCCGAAATGGTAGTTTCTTGGTGTTGCGGATGGTGTGATCACCAAATGACGTAAAACAAAAGATTCAAAAGACGCTGAACAATACCCACACCACAACACAAAAGCTAACCAACAATGGCTTCCGCAACACCAAGAAACACCCGCCGAAATTGTCTATGGGCTCATCGCCGCAATACCTGATGTTTGGAAAAGATTGATTTCAGATTTTGAACAACACCCTATCGATGTTGTTAGTAATTGCCTTATTCCGGCTAATGTCACCGCCAAAAATGCACGCCAAACACTTGTACTCAGGGAAATGAAACCCCCAAATATGGAAAAAACATTTAGTTGAAAAGAATGTCCATCCACAACCAATCTACGAATTACCATTCAAAGCTACAATTGAAAACAAGCTTACTTGTAGGTGCTCTCAATTTAACGTATTTCATAACACTCTCCCGTTCAGCAACTTACTTTTTAAAATGAAACTGAAAAGCTCCCCAGCTGTGTTCGCTGTAACTTTCACCAAGAAACCTTAGTTCATCTACTTTATGAATGCCCTAGTGTACAAAAGTTTTGGCAAAAAGTCATCGCTTGGTGGAATGAAAAGCGAACGAAAAACATCGCCTTAAACGCTACTGACATCATGTACGGCTATAAACCAGAATCTACCCTTTACATCGCCTTATGGCCCTGTCACACTATTGCGTATCGTACTAGCGTATGCAAGCGTATGAAAAATATCACTTATACGCTCGTATACGCTGACATACGGTAGGGGTACGTTAGGCATAGGTTGTATACATTTCAAGCACGGTCGCATACGGTGGCATACGCTGGCATACGGCGAGGCAGAAAATTTTTTTTAAGCATGCTTAAACATTTTGTGCGTATTCGGACGTATGGTTTATACGCCAAGTATACGCTAGGCATACGCTGAATACGCGAGAGTTACGTTACCCATAGGTCAAGTACGCTGGTCAAACGCTGTATTTTCAAGGGCATTTTGTGCGTATAAAAATTATTTTATGAATTTTCATACGCAACACATAAGTTTCTCTCATACGCAGTAGTGTGACAGGGCCTTTAAACCACTTTTTCATTATTGGCAAATCTCTCATTTTTCATTCTTGGTTAAATGACAGCCCTCCCAGCCTCGAAGTATTCTGTATCTTACTTAATGATAACGTTGTTTGCGTAAGAAAGATACCTTAAAAACAAAAAAACAATTTGACGAAATTTCGATCAAAATGGACTACACTGTGCGCCTAAGTTACTGGACACTCGCTGTTGGTGTGTGCATCACTCTTTTCCTGTCTTTCTCGTGCTTTGTTGTAAACGTAGTTGTAAATGTATGCAATAAAGAAATGATTATTAATAAAAATAAAATAAAATAAAATAAAATAAATCTACTAGACGTTCAAAACTTTACAAGACAGGCTCGCGTTTTTATTGAATAATGATATAAATAACCGCGCACTTTCTACAACAGGAGAGATAGTGAATAGCGTAGCCAATAAGAGAACAGCATTCATGATAGAACGCTAGTAGATTTATACTAAACATAAATAATGGAAAATCTATTTGTAATGCTAGCGCTTTAACCGTGTGGGGTATACTATACCTGGGCACTTTGTTTTTCTGCATTCCTCTTTCTCGATGTTGTTTCCTAAGTGAGAGCAGTCATCACCATAAGGGCCAGGGGGAGGATTTGTACAAGAACGATTTCGTGAGCGGCTTCCAAGCCCACACGTTACAGAACACTGGGACCACTTACTCCAGTGAGAGTACCCACCGTTCTCTAGATAAAACCAATTACAACAACATAAAATCAACAAAACTAGATAAAACTCGACATGTGGACCTGGTGTTTATGTGACGTCCTTTAAAGTTGCAAAACTTAGATGATTTTAAATAGCTAATCTTCTTATGGATTGCTCACGTCAATGATACGCGATTTACTGCCATGCTGGTGTCTCAAGCTAGGCGCAAACATGACAGAGGCATACTTAGTACTGCGATTTTGTTAGCAATATTTTTCTCGATAACCTAGTTATAGGTTATGTACCATAAAGACCTTATTGACGTCCGGCAGCATCTTGTAATTAAGGTTATTCCACTGAAATAGAACTTACAATAGATTCTTGTTCAAACTTTGCCTTCAAGATATTCATTATATGAGAACTTCAATTTTAAAATAAAAAATGGGGGTTCCCGTGTTGGTTAAGGAGCTGTCAGACATCGAATATGCCCTTTTTTAGCATTTTAGCAATGTTGTTATAGAAGTGCATTGCCATTATTTGAAAATTCCCAAAACTAAAAAACGCACGAGAACATGCTAAAGAAGACATCGCATACATTGCGTTGGACATATGTAAACGTTTTACATTCATTTTAGACATAGAAGTCTTAGCGCTAGACAAATATCAGGCAAAATCCGTTTTCCTGATTACTAAAATGCAAAACAGAGAAACTGCAGTTCAGTTCTATTTCTCTCATTTATTCAATTTTCAACAATAGAAATTTAATAAGTCTTTTCTCATACAAAGGTTTTGGGTACTTGATTAGAAAGGACGAAAAAAAAAAAAAAAGCTAGGGTGCCCCGTGCTCTTTACGAGAAAACAGCCACTTATGTTTAGCGAACTTAGTCTCAAAGGAAACCTCTACAGCTGTATGTTCTAAATGTGCCTACGCTCGTGCACGCGCCAATGACGAAAGAAATTATGCACAATAAGTGATGGCCAATGCAAAACCGTGGAATCAAAAGATGAAGTTTGAAACCAAATGGAAAAATGAAAAATTTCGTACCTTTTCTACAGCCATACAACTCTAGCCTCAAAGCTATTTCAAAGTCCCACGACTCTGGAATGATTCTGACGTATCGTGCTCTTATTGGTGGAATCAGCTCATGACTGACAACGTTGTTTTGATCTGTGTTTCCTGAAAAAATCTATAGAAAAACAGGTATACATGCTAAATTAGTGGACAATGCATCTAGTACTTTGCTTTTTTTGACCATCCGTGCTCCTTTTTTGGCTTTCTAAGTATTCTAATTAGTTTAGGTTTTCATACATTACTGATACACTATTATATTGATATTTCATTGAGTGTTATAACCATTTTGTATGTAAGAGTATAACCACGAGTATAACATAGTCCCATAGTTAAAGAAAATCTTACATAATTTACCTTGGTGAGTTGTCCTGATTGATAGATAGTGAATGATGAAGCATCGTTACTGTAATTCAGTGAGTAACTCGTTACCCACGTAAATCCATAAAAGGGATGACCCTGGGTAGAAATGCCGGTGACCTGCGTCTTCTGCCCAAAGTCGATTTGAAGCCATTGATTGTGATCGGTTCTTTGTGGCAGCCAGGCCCCTTGTTTAAAGTGAAGTCTGGCATTTTCATAGACATCATTGGGATTGAGTGGACTTTGCGACGAAACAGTTATGGAATCGTTTGGTATTTGACCACTTTCCATCCCCAAAGGTGTCTTACAACTGATCTTAGGAACTGCAAATCCTAGTGCAAGAGAAATGTTTCTCAAGAACATTGAAAAGGTTTCGAGGGGAAAAGTAAGCAGTTGAAAGCCAGGTTAATAATACTTTTGTGATAGAAAAGCTGAAGGCGAGAAAAGTTATAAATAAATTATAAATACCCACCAGATTTACAGCCATAAAAGTCAGCCCTTAACGCAATTTCAAAATGGAAGCTTGTTGGGTTGATTCGTATACAACGGGTTATTATAGGATTCTTCAGCTTGTGAGTCACAACTGTGAATTGGTCACTGTTGCCATCAAATGTCTTGATAAAAATAAACATAAAAGATATGACAATATTCTTGGAACCATTACTATTAATAAAGCATTTTACACATGTACCCGAGATGAGATTTAGTTAAGAAAGTCTTAATTTTACTAACTTGTTTTTACAATCTTAAGATGTTGTCTCGCTTAAAACCGATAGATGATTTTGGTTCGATTCGAAAAATAAATTTCTCTGATATGAGACAGTCTTGACAGTCATGAAGACGCAATTTGTTTGATCCAAAATAAGGGAAAGTTCATTTAATATGACCAGGGGGAGATGAAGATATTGAGGGGGGGGGGGGGGGGTGGGCCTCCGAAAATTTTTAGACACTCAAAGGGGGGGGGGGCTCTGAAGAAATTGTTGGGCTAGGAGGAGGGGGCTCCGAAAGTTTGTATACTTCAAAACCAACACATGACAACATCATACAGATCCGCAACAATTTAATGACCTGTGCAACTCAGTTATATCACGTGGTTTATAGATATAACAAATGTAGTCTCAGTAATTATTACACTCTTGTTCATCCCAAAAATGCTTTAGAAAATTTCAAAAATTATAAATGCTCAAACTTTTTATAAT
This sequence comes from Cladopsammia gracilis, assembly GCA_022457155.1. Taxonomy (NCBI): domain Eukaryota; kingdom Metazoa; phylum Cnidaria; class Anthozoa; order Scleractinia; family Dendrophylliidae; genus Cladopsammia; species Cladopsammia gracilis. Next base: position 498,509 of record JAJGOT010000035.1, read on the forward strand.
AAAACCACATTGATTCAACAAGATTTCAAAATCTGCTAACGGGAACTATAAAAACGATTACTCTGTAACAAGAAATGTTACTGTTTGTTTCTCACTGGATGTCAGATCGAACGTACAAACTTACTACTTCGCAGCTTAAATCTATCAATCAAGTATTGGTAGTTCTCAGTTCTGTGACCCCTTGATGGCAAACTGCCTAGTCTGTTTCATCGCCAGATGATTCGGATGATTGATCTTCAGGTGGCTGATCTTCCGCTTTTGGTGGTTCAGCTTTCATTTCCTCGTTTTCAGTAATGCTATGTAATACTGAACGGTTTCTTTGTTGTCCATAGCATCTATTTGCAATAAGTATTCCAGGGCATTGAAATGGAAACGTGGAAGAAGTTTAAAATCACCCAGTTTGCGAGAATTTAATTTTTCTGTATCTGCTAATAATTTCCCATTGAAAACGTGATCTGCCATTTCTTTACCATAAATATTTCGAATTAACTTGAATGCCTGCTTCTTTCCTTTTTTCTTTTGCCTTTTAATGCTCTTCCGCCTTTGTTCTTTGTTCCTTCTTCTTTTGCGGCTTCTTTCTGCAGCTGTGACAGTGTCTCGACTGAATCGGCCACTCAGCATTTTATACGTGTGTACCACATTGCAATTGAAAGAGCAGACCCGCCGTTTGAGTTCATCAAGCGTTTTCAGATGTTGGTCAAAGAAAATTAGTTCGCTATTGGCCATTTCTTTGGCACATTGTTTGAACAATATAATGAATTCTTGCGCTCTTGTAATCTTGAGGAATTCCTGTGAAGCCAAGATGGGCCGATTTCACAGATGCTGGTCCAGGAGTCGGCTGCAGTAACTTCGAGGTGAGATTCATTGGCACTAATTCATAATAGTGACTATCGCATTCTAGTTCACCTTTCCCGAGAGAACTCTTCTGACAACGAAGCTGAAAGAACTAACAGCGCTATCGGAGACAGTATTGTTGATGGCTCAACCATTCAGTGGGAGCAGTGCAAGAAACTTTGATGGCTTAAGTGATGAAGAAATTAACACCCTTACTTTGAATGAATATGAGGAGCACGAGAGGCAGAAGATGGAGAAAAACGCCTGGTACTGTGCAGGAGAAATTTCCAAACGAATTGATGGTGCGGAAGTATTCAATGAGTTCATTCAGTGCTTTGTAACAGAAAACAAGAACACGTTTTTCTTCAACAAGACGTACCTTACACAGTACTCCAGTGCAGGGAGCACTCTGCAAAAGAAATCTGTTCCTGGATATCATTACATTACGAAGATTATGAACTTCATTGAAAAACACTACTGTGTTGGGGAACTGTACATGGAGTATGTGAAAGAAGGATGTCTGGGGAAAGATGGAATGCTGTGCAACAGGTGCGGAAAGGCAGAGTGGGTGGGGCCAAAGTTTTCACGAATTCCTGCACCTTACCCTTACCGCTAGCGAGGGGGCTGCTAAAATTTCAAGCTTCGAGTTTCAGTATCTTCATCACTCCCTTTGTCATATTAAATGAACTTTCCCTAATAACTTATTTTTTTATACGATTTATTGACGTTTGACGTGGTCGGTACTAGTTTTATCCGCTGAAACCCGAATAAATCGCAAAAATGGACGTCGCTGTTAGAAAATAACAATTCGCTCTAGAGGCCCATTAATTTTTTCAATTTACAGAATGGATACAACATTGCAGTTTGCTAAGCGATATCTCAGAACTAGATTAATTTCTTATTTAACCCATTGACGACGGTGACGTTTTACGTTTTTGAGTGATTTTCTGCATATAAACGAGCCATAGGATTTCGTGACTCCATATTTGGGGTTACCATGGAAAGTGCTGCTGTTCTAAAACACTGAAGGCTCGCGTTTACAAGAAACGTCATTCTGACGTAGTGTTTTTGCTTCGTTAAGCGATACGAACAGATGAAATATGGTTTGTATGCGATTTTTGGTAAGTTTACAGTCATTTTTCATCTTTAGTAGCTGCCTGATGAGCATCATTAAGCGTGAAGGTAGCTAAGAGTCCACTTTCTCAATGAAGCGAGTTAGGTGTTGTACTTCGTCTAAAAATTTGGCTCGTTGTTCGTTGAACTGGAAAAATGGCCGCCACAAAACGAAGCAGCTTTGGGACTCGACTCTGGATGAATTTCTCGACCTACCACGGCATATTTTGGAAGTTGCGACCACTGAAGAACACAACAAGCGTGAAATTTCGGTGGTAGGTCGGAGTGGCTGTGGACTTAGTATAAATATGAAATATGTGGGGGACGGAACGAACCCTGTCGAAAATTCTCGATATTTCCCAGCATGCAGCGCGGTCGTGATGTTGAAAATCGAGGCAAGGCCAGGATGCACTAGAACGAGAGGCTGCAGCTCGGCCTGGCAACGAATAAGAGCATAAAAAAATCACTCCTAAGGTAGGACTAGGACTGAATTTTGCTGTGAATGTTGACTTTTGGGTTTGCAACGATGATTTCAATAAAAACAACTGAAGGCAAAAACGTGATTTTTGTTGTTTTTCTATAACGTTAAAAACGGTCATTTTTGTTCTTCTCCAAATTCAAAAATTCAAGATTCAAGATTCAAGATTCAAGATTTACAACCGTTTGGAATTTCACGAAAATTCGCAAACAAGCCGATAAACAAACACTTGCTTTTAGCAGAATGCTCGGGCGAGTTCACTTTCTATAATCTCTTTCTTTGCTTCAAGTTGCGAGTTTTGGCAGCTTAAGTCATCCCTAAATCCTGAAGAGTATCAAAGCAGTACGATTTTCATCAAGCGCTAAGTTTCAATCGAAGTTTTACTTTCTTGCATAAACGGACCTAAACGACTCAAGTACCGAGCGTCACGGATTCCTGAAATACCTTGTGTGCCCTACACTGGCCAATCAAATCCAACCAAAGCTTGTCACGCGCCCGTCACGCTCGTTACGAATGAATCCGTTTATACAACAAGGTATAACTTCGATTGAAACTTAGCGCTGGATGAAAAATTAAAAGTACTGCTTTTAGTACTCTTCAGTGTTTTCGTTATCACATTGTTAATAACATTTTAAGGCTAAAATCGCCTCCCAAAAAGATATTACAAAACATCTAGTCTCAGCTTAGTCTCAGGCCCCGTTTACACGGGTCCGGACAAATTTTTGCACGGACGAATTTTGTTCCTGGACTACGTGATTACATGGATCCGTGCAAATTCTGCTACAGATTGCAGTGGTGTTTACACGGATCTGTGCAAATTTTGGACCAGTCGCGGCATTTGAATGGCTTTTTAACGTCTCAGTTGTGATTGGTTATCGCTAATTCTTTAAACCAATCATATTGCAGCCCTTGCTGTACGCGGCAAATCAAACATGGCGGCAGACAAAACTTTACGTGGTCTGATGAGGAAATTAATTTATTGCTACATGTAGTTATAGACTACAAAGCAGGAAAAGCAGGGGAAGGAGTTGATTGGGAAACGGTCAGGAGCAAGTACGAAGACGTAACCAAAATGTTTTTGGAAAAGTACCCTGATAACGACAAGGAGAAATTCCCCCGAAGTACCGAGGCGTCAGGAAGCTTTAACAAAGACCGAATCCAAAACAAACTAAAAAGGATCAAGTTAAACTTCCGAAAGGCAGTGGACAAGGGAAGGCGCAGTGGAGGGGGAAGAGTGGTTACCACTTTCTATGAAGAGTGTTGTGAGATATGGTCTGGTGCTCCTGCAGTTGAGTCCATTGCATGCGGTATTGACCCTTCGTCAATAGACCTAGATTCATCAAGAGAACTCGACGATGACAGCGTGGATAGTGTAACGGAAGATGTGCCTGTCGTCCCGACGGAAGAGGTAGAGTCAGTCACCAATGACAAAGTAGCAGAACGAAGGCAACTCCTGCAAAAACAACTTAAAGGAAAACGAGACAGTAAATTGACAAAGAAACTGTCGACAGACAACCAGCTGTTGGCTGTAGCTAGAGAGGACCTCCAGCTGAAAAGAAAAGTACTCGACCAGATGGAGGAGGCAGATAAAAAGCACCAGAAAACAATGGATTCGCTTCTTCAGGGGTTTACGTCATTGACATCAGCCCTCAACAATGGTTTTGGCCTCGTTGGTAGTCTCCTTTCCCAGCCTGCACCATTCTCAACATCACAAGAAGTACATCAAACGGCAAGCATTTATGATTTCCCTGATTTTTCATATCGTGCCACTATGAACAGGAACAACAATGACTTTACCAAGTTATAAACAATTTTCGAAAAAGAAAAAACAAGACCATTTGAGAGCTTTGTCTTTTGTTATCTTGAAAAAATTTATTGCATCAGTGAAAACTTTTGAAGATTTTCTCCAGTTTGGCTAAATATAGCCATTTTATTTTATCTTTCACTGATTATTCTCCACACAGTGTTTATGCTCAGAGGAAATAAGAGACTAAATTAAAGATGTTTGCCTTCAATTTATTGAATCTTAAAGTTAAAACCTTGTTGAAAAAATCATACATTATACAAAGATTTGATTTCTTTTGTTTTTAAATCTCACACTCCTTTAACAATATAATTTAAATTGTAAAAACCCCAGGCAGTGTCATGTAAGAATAAGTAAACATGGGGTCCTTAAGCATGTTAAAGTTGATGTAATGAACGGTACAGCAAATCAGCACAAGTTTCAGAAACAATAACGTCTGTCAAAAATGCACTGTCTTGTTATTTAGGCTCAGTGTTTTGCATTATTAAATGCCTCAGTTGTCCTTCAAGACAGAAATGGTGCTTTTGAAGTAAATATTTAATCAAAAAATTGCACAAATGCATCTCTTATTTTTTTACTTTGAGCTTCTGTACTTTGCTGTCTGCCAGGAGAAGAAGTAGGTGGCTGAAACTCATTGTCATACTGAATAGCTCTGTCAACATCTTCTTGAGGGATATAATCATTGTTGATTTCACAAAAGTTATGCAATACAAAGCATGCATGAATGACTATTAGGAGATCATCAATGTTTATGTCCATCTCTCTGCGAAGGGCACCAAATCTCCCCTTAAGCCTCCCAAAAGCACACTCGATTACCATCCGAGCAGAGCTCAGACGGTATCCAAAGTATTGCTCCTGGACTGTATTGCCTCCTCCAGGAAACTCTTTCATGAGGTAAGGCAACAAGGGATAAGCTGGATCTCCCAGCACACAAACAGGAACTGGTACAGTGTCTGGTGTTAAATGTTTATACAGTGGTGGGATGGCACCATCTCTCAGCATCTTGTTTAAAGCAGAGTTGTAAAATATGCGAGAATCATGTACACTTCCTGGCCATTTAATAACAACATCAGAGAAACAGTACTTGTAGTTGCAGGTGGCTTGCACGTTTACAGAGAATCTGTTTTTGCGATTCAGAAAATCAGTTGCATTTTTATTTGGTTGTTTTATAAAAATATGTGTTCCATCAACCGCACCAAAACACTGAGGATACCATGCTTGCTATAAAATTGTTGAACAGCTTCTTCCAGTTCATTCTCAGTCTTGGGTAGTGTAATATATTGAGGACCAGGAACAGTTGAGATAACAGTGCACACCCTTCGAACTATAACAGACACTGTCCATTTTGCAAGCCCAAAAGCGTTCGCTACCTTGCGGTGTCTCCCTTCATCCGAAAGATAGTACAGGGTGACTGCCACTTACTTTTCGACAGACACAGGCATTCGCATGTTCGTGCATTGTTTCACAAGAAATGGCCTGACGGCATCACACAACTTAAAGAAAGTCGACTTCGACATCCTGAAGTTTTCCTTCCACTCCTCTTCCAACATTACGCCACTCATAAAGTTATCCCACCATTTAGAGGTTCGCCCTGGACGTATCCATGCCTTTCTTGGCTTTCTGGCCCGTGACTTTTCCCTCCGTTGGTTGTTTCGTGAGCTGTACATGCTCACCAAGAAATTCAAACGTATAAGTTGCCTTGATCGATGAAGATCGGAAACAATAGCCATTTGCAGCAACGTGTACTGCAAAAGCCCAGTTAATCCGGCTAAAATAGCGATGCATGCTGCTGCCGCTCGTCTTCTCATATCTATAATCTGCTTTTGTTTGTTTCTTTCGTTGTAAATTTAACAAAATGTAACAAACCTGGGACAATTTGTAACAAAAATGTTTCATTTTTGCTACGCGGCCAGGCAAAACATAACTAGAATCCAGGCCTTAACCGCGCTATCTGAGCAAAAAGTTGCACGGTTCGGATGTTTACACGAGTCCGTACGAAATATGGAACCGTGCCGGTCAAAAAGTTGACCTGCTTTTTTCAGGTCCCAAACTTGCACACTTAGCCGTTCAAAAATTCGTCCAGTTCCGCCGGTCCCGTGTAAACGCAAGGTGGAACCGTGCAAGTTTTTGTCCGTGCAAAAATTTGTCCGGACCCGTGTAAACGGGGCCTCAGTTAAAAGAAAAAACTAGACGTTCTTTTCACACATATAAAAAAGAGGGTATAAAGGTTTAAAACAAACGAACGGATTCCTACTTTAATCTTTTAGGAGTGTTAAAAAAACTTCCTCAGTAGAAAAAACGTATTTCTCAAAGTTGGTCGTTAAACATTAACTCTCTAATAAATTAAATCGACAATATAAATGATTGAAGACATATTTACCTCGGAGTAATTTTTAAAGAATATTCCATCGTAAGAATAAGACAAACTGTATTTCGTCACCCAGTAAGGAACATCTGAGCTTCCCTGCGTTGAGATTCTCGTCACTCTAGTCCAACTTCTAAAGTCAACCTGAAACCAGTTGCCATCTCTTGGACCATTCGCGATCCAGCCTCCAGTAGTATGAGTTCCAGGTTTTGTGTACAAATGAAGCCTTCCATTTCCGGGTTTAAAAGGAACCAATGCACTGGAAGCCGTCACTAACGAGTCAGGAAGGGCCTTATTTTCCAATCCAAGGCTTGCTTCACAGACTGGAAGTTTCGGAGTTGGAAAACCTAGTAAATGTATATTTTAAATTGTTTTTTAAGGCTGGACCAAATTTGCAAATGGAAGATGTTCGATATAATCGTTAAACTGTTTTTTAAAACCGTTTTTCTCATGTCGACTTATACTGCTTACGTCCTTGTTCGTAGAAGAGTATAAGAAAACGAAAATGATCATAAAGTTGTAAAACAAATCCTTTCAGATTGAGTTACATGAGGCGAGTTATGTGGCCAGTGAGAACACCGTACATTAAATCGCTGTTCAGTTCGTGTTTTGTGTGATTGAACGCGATAGCATGACTATTCTTGATCGAAAGCGAGAAGGTTGACATCAAAATGCCGAAGTGGGAATTGATAAGACTTCAATAAAAGATTACCGACCGTGGAAATTGTCCTAAAACGAATGTGACACAACAGCTTCATCGCGCGAGCGCGAGTTTCTTTACTGCTACTGCTAGTGCTACCGGGTACTGCTACTGCTACTGCTACTGCTACTGCTACTGCTACTGCTACTGCTACTGCCACTGCTACTACTACTGCCACTACTACTACCATTACTACCACTACTACCACTGAGCAAGAAATACGTCAAGCGATGAAGAAGTTGAAGAATAGTAAATCGCCATTTGTTGACAAAATAAGAAATGAAATGATCAAAGCGAGCCTTGACTCGCTTATGCCTATTTACATCAAACTTTTTAACCTCATTTTACGATCTGGAAAAATGCCAGATATTTGGTGTTAAGGTCTTATAACCCCAATCTACAAATCGGGTGACAAGAGTGATCCAACAAACTATAGAGGCACATGTGTATCTAGTTGCCTTGGAAAACTGTTTTGTTCCATTTTAAATCAAAGACTATACTTGTATTTTAAAGAAAACAAGATATTACACAATTCCCAAATTGGCTTTCTACCTGAAAATCGTACTGCAGACCATGTTTTCACTCTAAGGACCCTAAAAGATGTATATGTCCACTACCATAAGGAAAAAGTCCACGCTTGTTTCGTAGATTTCCGTAAAGCTTTCGACTCTGTTTGGCACGAGGGATTGTTTTACAAGCTGCTCAAAATCAACATAGGAGGACATTTCTACAATCTGACCAAAAGCCTTTATTGCAATTCTACATGTTCCATAAGAATCGGAGAAAACAAAACTCGATCTTTTTCATACTCAAGAGGTGTACGTTAAGGATGTATTTTAAGTCCTTTTTTATTTTTACCTCTATATAAACAATTTGCCGTATTCATTCGAAAACACGCTGTCTGATCCATTTGTTCTTCCAAATGGAACAAAAACAAATTCACTATTGTATGCAGATGATGTGATCATCCTATCAAGATCCAAAACAGGATTACAAAACTGTTTAAAAACTCTCTCTTCATATTGTAAAACATGGATGCTAAAAGTCAATACCAAGAAACAAAAATAATGATATTCCAAAAACGCCCAAAGAAATCCGTTGACATCAACTTCAACATAGGAACCGAGCCAATTAAAATTGTTCAAGAATACACCTATTTAGGTACACGTTTAATTCCAACGGGAAATTGTACCCTTGCAGTCGAACACTTAAAAGAAAAAGCCCTGCACGCCTTTTGTAGTATACGAAAACATACATTTCTCAATAAACGTAATCCCAATACCGCATCCCAGATTTTTGACACAATGATATTTCCGATATTAAGCTACAACAGTGAGATATGGAGGATGTACACTAAGCAAAACTCTAAAACATGGGATAGTTCCCCGATAAAAAAAAATTCATCTCAAATTTTGTAAACCCTACTTAGAAGTAAACAATAAGGCCTCTAACGTAGCTTGCAGAGCCGAACTTGGAAGATTACCGTTAATAATCCCAATTAATCAGAAAATTATGAAATATTTTGTTTATCTAAACAACAAAGATAATGACTCCATAGTCAAACAATCTTACATTTTATTAATAACTCCGAATTTTATTCCAATTTTATGAACTTGATAGAACAATATTATCTATCAATTCAGATCCTGAATCCTTAGATAATGATAGAATTAGGCGATATACAACTAATATGAAAGAGAAAAATATATCCTTTTGGCGACACAGCCTTAAACATTCAAAGAAATTAGAATTTTATAAAGTTTTAAAGATGAATACTTTACATCTGGATTATTTAAACTAGCTAAGAAAAATTTAATGAAAGACGAAATTTAGTGAAGTTTAGAGTAAGTAATCACAAACTTATGATTGAAGTAGGTCGATATCAAACCCATCATATGCCCAGAGAAACTAGATTATGCCCATTGTGTAAATTAAATCAAGTAGAAAATGAAACTCATTTCTTGTTGCAATGTAGCAAATACTCTCTGCAGAGGCAGACATTCTAAAATCGAATCAATGAAATAATACCTGACATCGAAAGGAAATCAACCTCAGAAAGTATAAAACTTCTCATGAACTCTAACGACTATCCTGTGAATAAGCTAGTAATCAAGTTTATTTCCTTGTGTATGAATATATGTGATACATTGTTATTATCAAGTGAAAGTGATGTAACTTCAGTTCATTAGCATAATATCAGATTACTATTAGTTTTGTTTTGTTATTAATTGCTATAAATATGCTTTTGCAATACTGTAAAATCTTGCGGTCATGTAAATAAAGAAATTTTACTATTACTACTACCACTACTACCACCACCACCACCACCACCACCACCACCACTACTACTACTACTACTACTACTACTACTACTACTACTACTACTACTACTACTACTACTACTACTACTGCTACTACTACTACTGCTGCTGCTGCTGCTGCTGCTACTACTACGACTACTTCTTCCACTTCCATTACTTCTACTACTACTACTACCACTACCACTACCACTACCACTACCACTACCACTACCACTACCACTACCACTACCACTACCACTACCACTACCACTACCACTACCACTACCACTACCACTACCACTACCACTACCAGTACCACTACCACTACCACTACTACTATTACTACTACTACAACTTCTACTTCAGTGACTGATACTACTGCCGCTGATACCACATTCGTTATAAATCATATCAATTTCAAACCAAACATATACTTTTAAAACAATTTCGTACCTGAATGACAGCCATAGAGCTCCATTCTCAGTGAAATAAACCAATGAAATTTTACTGGATGAATGCGAATAACGCGCGCCACGATAGGTGGATTAAAATTGTTGAAGACCACGCTATTTTGGTCATTATTGCCTAGAAATATCTAACAAAAGAAAACAATGAATTATATTTTTATGCTTTAAAATAACCACAACCACTAATATTAATGCGACTTTGATCACAATTAAAATTAGCTATAAGGAAACAGGTTACCGTTAAGTATTGTTAAAATGATTATGAAACATACAAAACACACACCTTGACTATCAAACGTACTTGGTGCTTACTGGTTGCATTCGCTCGAATAATATCCGTCGCTCGATTAATCGCCTCCCTGGGATAATCGCGCCCCTCCCTTCCTTCTTCCACTTCATAACACTAAAAATCAGTTTACTACGCCAAGGTGAATTCAGACTATAAAGTCACCGAACATAAATGAACAAGACTCAATTTAATCGCCCTTTTGGAGCGATAAAAAAGAATAATAATTGCCCCCGTCTATCATTCGAGGAAAAACGGTAACCACGATTATGTTACGGTCTGAGATTTCTATCCTTATGCAAAACACTTCGCTTCTCAGGCTACCAGTGAATTGATGGAGAAACCCGATAAAATGCTGTGTGTAAGCTGCGATAGACTAGCATCTCATTCAGGGGAAACTAAAATTTTACTAGCCCCTTATGCCACAAAAATGTCCGTATACTCGCAAGTGTGTCTCCCGTGACGTTTTTTCTCTTCACAACTCACCTGGTGAAAACTATTATTTGTGCCTCGTTGATAGAACTTGAAATAACCTCCATCGAAGCTGTAAGACACTTTGTACTCGCTCACCCATTGAGCCAAATCCTGTTGGCCCTGAGTTCCAATCATTGTTACCATGGTTATCTTTCCTAGATCCACCTGAATCCACTGTCCTTTGTCGGTAAACAAAGATGACCACGCTCCTGTGTTGCCGTTCCCTGGTATTTGACCAAGCCTAGCATTGGATGCTTCGTAAAACATACTGAGCTGAGAGTATAAAGTGTTAAATGAACAGTTATGAGAAACTTAATCGTTATATATCGCGCAGTGGGCTTAGGATTCTGGTATTGGGCGAGACAGTTTTCTCCGATCCAGCTGCAAGGAAGAATGTAAGGTTTTATGCGGCCCCTGACAAGGCTAGAGGTTATAGAGTAAGCTGGAGGCAAATAATCCTGAAAAATAAAATTATGATAAAAACTTAAACAAAATAAAATATACTTACAACTGTAGTAGCTTTGATAGCGGAGTTCGGAATGGTTTTATTCTCCATTCCCAGAGGAGAATTGCAGCCTGAAATTGTCGCTAAATGTTGCGTAAAATATTGACAGGAAATGAGTAAATATGGAGAAACTTCTAGTTATCAGTAACATTTGGAGACAATATTTCCTTATCATAATTTAAGACAAAAAATATGATTCCAACAGGGAACATTGCAGTATTAGATTTCATCTTCACAAGGAGATCAGATTCGTGTGCTTGTCTTAAGCCTGCAACATTGGAAGATAGTTGGGATTTTCTCTACACTTTCATATCCACGAGCCCGTTATATATTTAACATAATTGGTTGTCAAACATTTTGTGTTTAGGCCTTGAAAATTTCCCCCGGGTCCTTGTGCCATGGTAAAGCAAATCGTTCTATTTTCAAGAAGATTTCATACATTTCTTAGCAACGATATTATGGGTAATTTCTGTTAATCATCAAAACAAATAAAATTGACATTGGTATAAAAAGAAAAAATATAACCTTACATTTTATACAGCCATAGAATTCTACCCTCAAAGCAATTTCAAAGTTCCAAGACTCTGGAGTAATTCTGAGGTATCGTGCTGTAATTGGTAGGTTCAGCTGATGACTGACAAGATTGATGCGATCTGTGTTTCCTACAAAAATCTTCATAAAAAATAGTTTTCGGATTTAATCCATACTCATTTTGCCGGCAGAAGTTATTTAGACTACGTTTACTCTACAGGAGATTTTTCCGGATTCGTGACGAATCCGGAATAATTTGGTACCGGATTCGTTTTGCCGTTTACACACAGATTGGTGAATCCGAAATAAAAACGTCCCGGTTTGGTCGCGTCTTGGGAGATTTGGAATCCGGAATCTAAAGTGAATACTTTGTATCCGATTACTGCAAATCCGCGATGTTTTTAAGTGTAAACAGTTGTTCCCATGAATCCGGATACTTTTTCGCCTGCTTTGTAACCGTTCCTGTGTGAATGTCCTCGGATTTCTTGATGTGTGTAAACGGTTGGGAATCCGAATACCCTTTAGTATAAACGCCTGCGAATCCGAATACCCTGAATTTAATAAATCCGGAAACATTTATGAAGCCGGAAAAATCTCCTCTAGTGTAAATGTAGTCTTAAGCAAATAAAATGCGAAAAAAGCACTGAATAGCAAGAAAAATTATTGAACCACCGAGACGGATTCAAAAAATACCTCAAATACATAAAGCAGAGAAGGAGAAAGCTAGAATGAAAGAGTTAGTTTATCTATGTACATAGCTGCAGCTTTGATTGTGAGTTGAAAATACGCGGGGGCAGGGTAAAAAATGGAACAACTTTCCAGAAGTTGTTGAGGCCAAAACTCCGGCCAAATAAGGCAAATTTAGCACCCAACGTAGCATAGCTAAATAAATACCACAAGGAGTGAAAATAAATCTACTCGCGAGAAGAAAGATAAAGTAAGAGACCCCCAAAAGAGATTCGTTTGAACCTCAAATGTTAAAATAACCCTGTACATTGTGGTAAACTTGTAGTTAAACAAAAATATATATTTTTTAGACCATCTGCATTTACAATGCAGTTCTAAGTCAGGTTACGGAAAAATGAATCTCATAATCTCAAAGATAAACTACGGTTTATGATATTTGGCTCTAACTTCCTATTTTATGGATGAAACCTTACAGTGTGACCTTTCACATTAAAGCTGTTTTGGCAGTAAAAGAGAAAGAGGTAGTTCCAGGGGCTGATCCAGAATTTTTTTCATGGGTGGTGGCTACGGGTATATACCTAAGTCTATAAAAGTTTTTATTGTTGCAATGAAAAGGAAACCTGTTAAAACCGACGGTCTAAAGGGGTGGAGGTGGCTAGCCACCCAATCCTGACCACCCCACTGTATCTGCCCCTGTTCTAATTACCTTCTCCTCCCCAAGTGCCATTGGGTATAACGGAAATTAATGATGATGTGCTTTTCTGTGTTGTTTTTAAATCAATATTTCGCAATATGAAAATGATGATTTTTTTCTTTTAAACATGTACCGTACGTTAGAGGTAAGGTTTGAAACATTCACCTTATTGTGTGATGCTGGTTGATATTCTTTGAAGTCGGCATTATCACTGCTGTATCGCAACGAGTAATTTTTTACCCAGAAATATTCATAGTGATGTCCCTGTGTAGAAATGCCCGTAATTTGGGTCGCATGTCCAAAGTCGACTTGAAGCCATTGGTTTTGGTCACTTATTTTTGGTATCCAGCCACCTGCACGTCCGAATAAATGGTTAATAGGTAATAGTGATTGCTTATGGACAAGCGTTTGCCATTGCACTTATGTCCAGGATTTCAGATAATTAGATGCATGACAAATTTTGATATCCAACACGAAGTGTTCCATTAAGTCTAAGTGTTAACTATCTTTTTTGAAATGTAAGGTAAGCATTAGTGTTAGTTTTGTTTTTAGGTTAGGGTAAATGCACCTGTTTATCTTTACTTAAAGAGCAGAATTTAGGGGACACTTCGTGACGTTTCTTGTCTGTATTTTTGAAAATTTTGAAAACAAGTGATGTTGAAGTTGAGTAGAAGAGCAAGAGGACACTTTGTGACGCTTATTAAATTTGTCATGCATCTAATTATCTGCAATCCTGGACATAACTGTTCCATTGATTTTGGGAATTAATCCTACTGAAGAACCCAAATAAGTTGAGATGAAAAAAAATCTTTCATCGACAATAATGTATGTAATGCAAGCAGATGTGACACGTGAATAAAGTTTATTGATTGATTGATCAAGCGTTACTCTACCGAGTCTACTGCTACCCTCGGCTTCGTTTGCGATTTACTGTTTCGCAGATCACTAGAACAATAGATTAATCTGTTGCTTAAGTCCTGGCCGTGTTTATATCCCAACAAAGTCAAAAAAGATTATTTCTCATTCTTGTTTAATAACATTTTCTTATTATTATAAGCATATTTATATTAAAGTTGATGGTTAAAATTATTAGCGATTTTTCAATGTAATCGTCCAGATAAGGGTAGTTCTGTTGATAGTGTCAAATCAATGGTATGGATGTGCATACAAAGACTCAAAAACGTGAACGGCCATTCGTTCTCAGTTTCGATCCGTTTACTGTGTCTATTTTTCGTATATCTTTGGAAATGTTGTTGCAAACATCTGTTAACATCTGTTAAGCTTTGATAATATTCGGAATTTTCTATTTATCGTTGGTATCACGTATTAGTGTTACTTGGCTTTCTCACCTTTAAAATGAAGCCTCGCTTTTTCAGGTCCATCCGTTGAATATTTTTGGGAGGAGGCCATGATGAAATCATTTTGAATTTGGCCGCTTTCCATCCCCATCGGCTTCCAGCAACTCATATCAGGAACTGGAAATCCTGTAAAGTGTACGTTCCAGTTTCAACTCGCGTTTAATGGATATAGTGTTCCGAGGCGAGAATGGTATAAATGTACTAAAATGGGGGTTATGCCCATGCCTTGCAATCACGAAAATATAAACACGGAGCACTTTTATTTGGGGTTCATCTGCTTTCAATGATACCTACCAGATTGACAACCGTAGAACTCAGCTCTCAGTACAATCCACTCATAGTAGCTTAATGGGTTTATTCGGATGTAGCGTGTAATGATAGGATCCTGCAACTTGTGACTAACAACGGTAAATTGATCACTGTTGCCATCAAAAATCTTTAAATAGAAAAAAGAGTTTATGGTTAATAATCCTTTAGTATGACTGGATGAATCTACAACTTCAAGTCTGTTTTCAAGAAAACGTCATGCTGGCAACGGTAGTATACGCTACAATGCGCCATTGATTTTCTTATAGACATTAAATCCAACGGGACCTTATTACTGTACCTTGAAATAATCGGTAAAAAATATTCCGTCGAAAGAATAAGATACTCGATATTTCGTCACCCACTGAGGAACATCTTGCCTTCCCTGAGTCGAAATTCTCGTCACTTTTGTCCAGTTTCCAAAGTCTACCTGGAACCAGCTGCCATTCCTTGTATTTCCAGATACCCAGCCTCCACCATCTCCAGATTTGACATCCAAATGCAGTCTTCCATTGCCAGGTTTATTTAAACCAAGCGTGCTGGAAGCAGTCACTGACGAGTCAGGAATAACAAAGCTTTCCAATCCTAAGCCTGCCTCACAAACTGGTGGAAAACCTAAACCGGGAATCATAAAAACAAATTTTGTGAACCTTTAAGTTATTTGTATTTCCTTTGTTACAATAAAATGTTTAACGAGTAGATGTTATTTGTTTCCATTTCCTTCCATTTCCTATAACCGTAGATACTGAAAACTAAAAAACTTATTCACATGTCTCTTTTCTTAATACAATATGCTGTTTTTGGCTATATAAAAACAAACTGACACTTCTTACCAGTACGGCAGCCGTAAAACTCCATTCTTAACGAGATCCATCCATGAAATTTGATCGGGTGAAAACGAATAAAACGGGCTACGATAGGTGGCTTAAACTTGTTGGCAACAGTGCTATTTTGATCGCTATTACCTTGAAATATCTAAAATATAAGAACAAAATTACGAGCACTATTATCATTTATCACTTACAAAATGCGACGATATGGTGGCTAACCGTAGTTAGATCCCACTCCAGTTAAAGTGAGGTTATTTTACCCCCACGAAGAAGGCATATTCCTACGTAATAGAGCTAAATCAATTCCGTAAGGAGTAAAAATAAATCCATTTGCGATAAGAGCTAATATATATATATAGATAGGCTGAGCCTAACAGATTCTAGTCCAGCGGTTGAATTTTTTTTCATGAATTCATCTCGAGGAAGTTGGATTTACTGTTTTGAATGGTCTGGAAAATTATAATAACTCAACTGGCGAACCGCTGTAATATCGATGGATTTTCCAGCAGTGAAATATATGTTGAAGAACGCACCGTTTCTGTACGACCGACACTCTTTTTATGCAGTTTTGAATTTCTCTCTGAAGCTCTCTCTCTCTCTTGAAGCTCTCTGAACAGAATGCCGATGATAAGCTTAACTAAGGTGAAAGTTCGGAAGCACAAGAATTAAGATTGATGACTATTTTTCAATTTTAGCAATTCTCAAAACAACTATTACACGACCGTCTGCACATTACATTTAGACCGTACAAAAGTTCACAAAAACAACTTTTTCTCGGTCTAGAATAACTAGTATGTCTAACTTCCGAATAAAATACACCTATTCCGTATCAAAACTTGCCGAGAAACTAGCTGATTTGGGAATCAAAATTGCAAAAAATACACAAACATATTTGCATAAGGCGACGCGAGTGAAGTTACAACTATAAAATCCAAGTCTTGTTTTGTTTACATAAAATCGCTTTTCAACCTATGTAATGAATGAACAACACATAAAATTAGACAACAAAATCTTTTTTTTTTTGAAAAATTTTATTCAAATATCTATTAGTTTATGTTAAAAAGCAAAACGCGTACCATTTATAGCACATCGAGGCCGAGCTGTCCTCGATGAAATTTAAGAGTATCAGCATGGCGACTGAATTTGAGAACGTATTATAAACATTTCTCCAAAACTAACGAGAACACAAAGAAAAAGTCAATCACAAATTGATATCAATATAAATTCCCATCGAAAATGTAATTTCTTTTACCTTTCAGTCACTCGGCTGCTTGGAATATTCTTTAAAACTCCGCTTCCTCGGTTTTGAAATTCGAAGAAATATTTCCCGCATTGATAAAAATGTATCAAGTTCCTCGAAGCAAAATTTTATCCCTGAAAGCTATTCTTTTTCCACTAAAGCGGCTTCTGAGTATCTCTTAATTAGTATCCCTGTCTTGAGTAGCAAACCGCGATAAAACGGTTTTCTCCGCTAAGCACAGCAAGAGTGTTTACTGCAGCTGACGTGAGATCTGCCGTGTAGCCGCGCGAAAAACAAAGCCTCGCTTTGGTTTCAAAATTGCTAAGATCCCGGATGTTGCATGACGTCATACGCGCCAGCGAGCTAGCCCTGCGCAACGAACACACTGACGGACGCACCTGCGAAACATTCCGCTAGCCTTGACCATGAAAAATGACGGGCAAAGTTCTATGAGTATGGAGCTCCGCGAGCGGGCCTTCGGCCCGCGAGAGCTCCGGTATAATTTTGAACCCGACTTGTTGTACCTTTTAATTTGTGAATAAGTGAAGCGTTGAACGAATTATAGTATACGGGGACAGATTTGGAAATCAGTCACTCATTCGGTTGGTCGTGTGATCACTTGGCTGTAAACTTTTCTAACACTTACCTCATATCATGTCATCTCAAAATTCAAAAGCATTAAAAGCAGATTTCGATTCCAAAATGTTTATAAAATTGTAGAAAAAAACTACAAAATTACACTAAAAAAACTACACATCTGAGCCTAATTTTAAAGCGCCAGGGCATTTCTTTCAAGAGTTACAGGCGAATAAGTAGTAGACATTTTTAGTAACAATGTATGGAGCAGCCATCTTGGTGTTAAGTTCACCAACATGGCGGCCAAACTTTAAAGTCATGATTACGCAAAAAATCTCATCTCAAAAGATTGGATTGACTATAAGTTCATTAAATCGGCTCACAAGCATCTATAATGTAAAAATAACTTTCAACTGGTTCAATCTTGTTTATTTTAACGGCTGATCTGAAATAGCGTGACCAATTGCGTGACGCATTTACAAATGAGAAGCAAAACATCGTTAAAACCATCGCAAAACATCGTTAAAACCTGAAACATTTTGTGAAGGATTGTAACACTGGAATCTACAAACCATGTTAGAAACAGCTTTGTAGGATGTAAAGTTTAGATTTGATTTTTTATGACGTCACGTGAAAGCCAACCTTTATTAAGAACTTGTTCCGATATGGCCGAGTGGTCTAAATGTTGCTCTCAGGTACCAACAAACCGAGTTGGAATCCTGACGGCGACTGACGTCCAATATTTATTTCTTTTTTTCCCCGAACTGGACATTGTGAAAATGATGTATGTTTTTTTGAGTTTGAAGTCGTTCAATTTGAAAAAAAATATATATCGAATCATGTTTACCGCGCGATGTCGGTTTAGTGGCACAATTATCTTGACGTCATAACTTATTTAAGTTAGCGCAACGATGTCCTGTAGTGAAGTGCTGACAAACTTGTTTCATTCGCGTTACAAACATATTGTTATTCTGCACAAAATAAAAGCTCTTTTGGCCTTTTCGAAAATTTAAGGTGGCTCTGAACCCTACCTACAGAATTTTTTTAAACTTTGCCAAAAGTTGCATCTTATCCTGCTGATCAAAATTCGACAAAAAATGGAGTTCACCAATTCAATTTTGAGTTATGAACACTTAAAGCTGAAATTAAGGGTGTTTTCAGTACGTTATACTGTTGCTATAGTAACATATCGTGTCACAAAAATGATAACAACGTGTTCACCAATCACTGGGCCTTCGTTTCATATCATGATTGTAGCATCAACTGATAAAGTGTGGTTATAATGACCCATCAAATTCTAAGTCTTGAAAAGTGCTGGAAACTGTTGGGAGCCACCTTAAGTTGATAGCACGCTGCAAGGAACACATATTTCACTCATGTTTATCCGCAGCTGAAATATATGATTTTCATATTAACATTCATCTAAAAATTGGTTTATTTGAACTTTCACACATGGCAGCGTAACTTCACACATTTAAAACATTTACATTGCATAGAGTTTTCCTAAGTATTGAAAAATCTTTTAAAGTCCGCAGATAGATTTTAATTTTCCAGGGCTTGAAGCCCAAGGCACTGGTCAGTGGAATTACCAACAAAAGTTTACAACAGATGGATGAAAGGAAGGAGTGAAAATGTGCATATTTGCCATGCACCGTCTGCGATAACCCGTTGATTACGCTTCGCGCATACACGAGTTAAAAAGGAATCTCCATACTCTCAATGAGACCCTACAGTGTGATCTTTCACCTAAAGGTTGTTTTGGCAGTTAAAGGGAGAAAAGAAGAACAAGTAGTACTCTCCCCATGTTCCATTGGGCATAAGGGATGATGGTGTGCATTTCTGATTGCTTTTTAAATAAACATTACGGGGATTGGGTATTTTTAACTTTAAAATTTGTGCCATTCTGGAGTGATCAGGTTTAGAAGATTCACCTTATTGTGTGATGCTGGTTGATATTCTTTGTAGTCAGCACCATCACTGCTGTATCTCAACGAGTAACTCTTTACCCAGAAAAATTCAAAATGATGTCCCTGTGTAGAAATGCCGGTAATTTGGGCCGCATGTCCAAAGTCAACTTGAAGCCATTGGTTTTGGTCGCTTATTTTTGGTATCCAGCCACCTGTACGTCCAAAAGAATGATACAATGAATGATAAATGATTTATGTAAAAGTGACTGCTTATGAAAGAGCGTTTTCCATAAAAATTCAGTTTGGGAATTAATCCTACTGACGAACTCGACCAAGTTGAGATAAAAAGATCTTTCATTAACATTAATTTATTTATTCTTACGTCCTAGATTTAAGTGTTACTCTACCGAGGCTTCGAACTGCCACCCTTGACTTGCTTTGCTACCTACAGTTTGGTTGATCTGTTGCTAAAGCCGTGGCTTTGTTTAAGGTGATTCCCTGGTTTTGCACTGCGCATCCCTACTGCGCATAAACATTGCGACATCAGATTGAAAAAAATGGCGGCTTTTGTGAGGAAAGCCGGCCTTTCCCACGATAGAAAAGGACTCTGTGAGCGCTAGCGCAAAATCGAGCACGGTGACCCCATTTTATACTGCATAAATTCAATCAGGACAGTGTTCCCAACGCAAATTTAAAAAGTGAGCAAAAATCTATGATCAGATTTTGCACAGTTTATAGAAATCCTACGAAGAGAGCCATTTTGGGTAGAGGACCGCACACCAAGCAACCGTCTACTGTTCGAGTGTTCAGTAAATTTGAAGCTTTTTGGACACGTTTTCTATGATACAGACGATTATACATATGTATAAAGTCAACTTATACGCGAAATATCAATATGCAGTGGAAATATTGAGCATATTAGCTTCACGCGGTTATTGCCTGAAAATGCCTTTAAACACTGTATTCGTCAGCAGTATACCACTACTCAAGTAGTTTAAGGCCTGGGTCAAGGGCTTGGACCAGGAAAAAATGGTTTATTCGTAATAACTTTTACAAACGGAATGGAACCGAACCGAAATTTGGCACATAGAAAGATATCATCGTCCTTAACATTTTTAAGTATAATAAGCTTTGGCATAGGTCACGTGACATGTCACGTGGCCATTTTTCTTAAAATAGCAAATATTTGACGAATTGGTGACGGGTTTAAGAGAAAACATCAAATAAAAATGCTTTTCTGATGCAGATTAAACATCTCCAGCCCATCACGTTTGGAATGAGTGTCCATTAATCTCTAAAAATAAATTATGAGGACAAAGGTCATTTTTCAGTCCAAAATTCAACCTATAATTATTTATAACTGTAATTTAAAGAATTGAGGACAATCATTCCAAACGTAGAAGGTTAAATATGTTAAACCTCTATCGGAAAAGCTAATTTATTTAACTATACAAAGAAAATCCGCTACCAAATCGCCGATTTACGTAATTTTTAAATTTTGATCACGTGACATGTCACGTGACTAAACTTTTGCGTTAAGGCAAAAGAAAACATCAAGATTAACATTCAGGGAAAAGTTCATTTTGATCTAAGTTTTCTCGGTCAAGATATTAAGTGTCAACCATATTTTCCGAACACACTTTAAACCCAGGCCTTAAACTGCTTGAGTAAAACGAGCACGGTGACCCCTCATTTTTGTTGCAATTTTGGAACCTTCATGACTTGTTCAATATTTGTGCCAAGTTTCATTACAAATCTATGACAGATTCTTTTTCCAAGGAATTACCTTAAATCCCAACAATGTCAAAAAAGATTTTTTTCTCACTCTCGTGTGATTCTATTTCCTTGTTGCTGTTAAGGTTGTGGTTGAAACCCAGAAGTATCAGTATTTTTTTAATGTTATTGTCCAGACGAATGAAGTCCTGTTCATTGTGTCCATTTTTGGTTTATCTTCGGAAATGCTCTTGCAAACTTCTCTTATCTTAACATTGTTATCACTGATTTCATGCATGAGTGTTACTTAATAGCTTTCTCACCTTTAAAATGAAGCCTCGCTTTTTCAGGTCCATCCGTCGAATTTTGAGAGGAGGCTACAATAAAATTATTTTGAATTTTGCCACTTTCCATCCCCATCGGCTTCCAGCAACTCATATTAGGAACTGGAAATCCTGTGAAGTACAAGTTTCAGTTTCAACTTGGGTTTGATATATAAGTTGTTCCGAGGAGAGAATGTTATGCTAAAATGCAAATTACAAAAAATATCAATACGGGCCACTTTTCACTTGGTTCTCATCTTATTACAGCGATACCTACCAGATTGACAACCGTAGAAGTCAGCCCTCAGTGCAATCCAACCATGGTAGCTTAATGGGTTAATTCGGATGTAGCGTGTTATGATAGGATCCTGCAACTTGTGACTCACAACGGTAAATTGATCACTGTTGGCATCAAAAATCTTGAAATAGAAAAAACAAAACACGCAAAAGCGAAAAAAATAATTCAGGGCTGAATTTTTAAAATTTTTTTTGCAATTGCTCAAATTGCAAACACAACTGCAAGGATCATTTTTTTCATTTCTCATTCTCCATCCGAAGTTCATATATTCATATACTTTATTTGGCAACTTCAAGTCTGTTTTCATGAAAAGGTTCTTATAGTTTTTTTATTATACATATAACTAGCAGGCAACGCTAGAACGCTAGAATGCGCCCTGTCTCTAGCTAGGAAGTTGATTCTCTTATATAATTCGAATCCAAAGGGACCTTATCACTGTACCTTGGAATAATCGGTGAAAAATATTCCGTCATACGAATAAGATACTCGATATTTCGTCACCCACTGAGAAACGTCTTGCCTTCCCTGAGTCGAAATTCTCGTCACTTTTGTCCAGTTTCCAAAGTCTACCTGGAACCAGCTGTCATTCTTTGTATTTCCAGATACCCAGCCTCCACCACCTCCAGATTTGACATACAAATGTAGTCTTCCATTGCCAGGTTTATTTAAACCAAGCGTACTGGAAGCAGTCACTGACGAGTCAGGAATAACAAAGCTTTCCAATCCTAAGCCTGCCTCACAAACTGGTGGTTTTAAGCTTGGAAAACCTAAACATTGATAAAAGCACATTTTGTAAATAAAACCTTTAATTTATTTGTATTCCTTTTTTACAATTAAATGTTAAGCGACCTAAAGTTGTTATTTGAACCGTAGATGCGGAAAACTGAAAAACTTATTTACATGTCTGTTTTATTAAAGCAATATGATATGGAACGGACTACCCAAATCTCTTAAATCGTTGAGGAAATCTCAATTCAAATCGAAAATCAAACAAATTCTTCTGGAGATTCTTCAGAACACAGATGACTACATTGATGTTCTCCAAATACTTTGTGATATTAAACAAATGAAAATATTATAATTTGCATATTTCATTTATTTCCCGTGTCTGCCACCAATATCATGCATGATTTTTATCTAATGCTTTAAAATAATCTGTAACTCTACAGATCAGCTTCTGTGTTGGTAAAGCGGAGCACTTGCCAGGCCGAAGGCCTGGCTGCGCAGCCCCATACTCATAGAACCTATGCCGTCATTTTTCATGGTCATGGCTAGCGGAATATTTCGCGGGCGCGTCCGCCCGCCCGCCGTGTTGGAACAACATCCGGGATCTTGAAAGCAAGGCTTTGTTTTTCGCGCGGCCACACAGCCGTGAGCTCGGTAAACACTTTAGTTGTTTTGTTGTGTCTAGCGGAGAATTAAAGTCGTTATTTTCCTGCATTTTTTCGCGGTTTGCTACTCAAGACAGGGATACTAATTAGGGTATACTCAGAAGCCGCTTTAGTGGAAAAAGACGAGCTTTCAGGGATAAAATCTTACTTCGAGGAACTTCATGTATTACGTTTTTATCAATGCGGAAGATGTTTGTTTTCTACGGATTTCAGAATCAGAAGCGGAGATTTGAATTTCCAAGCAAGCGAGGGACTTAAAGGTAAAACAGATTACAGTTTTCGATGAGAATTTATGTTGATATCAATCTGTGAGTGACTTTTTATTAGTGTTATTGTTAGTTTTGGAGAATTGATTTTAAAACGTGCTTAAATTCAGTTGTATCGATCTCTTGAATTTCATCGAAGAAAGCTTGAACTCGATGAGCTATAATTAAATGGTACGCGTTTTGCTTTTAAACGTAAACTAATGGAGATTTGAATAATTTTTTTCGAAAGAAGATTGTGATGTCCATTTTTATGTGTTTGCTCATTCATTAGATAGATTGAAAAGCGATTTTATGTAAACAAAACAAAACTTTGATTTTATAGTAGAGTTCTATCTTCACTCGCATCGCCTTATGCAAATATGTTTGTGTATTTTTGCAATTTTTGATTTTCAAATCAGTTTCTCGGGCAATTTTTGACAAACATAAACTGTATTTTATTCGGAAACTAGTGGTACTAGTTATTCTAGACAGAGAAAAGTTGTTTTTGTGAACTTTTGTACGGTCTATAAAAATGTACTGTGCAGACGGTCGCGTAATACTGTTTTTGAGAATTGCTAAAATTGAAAATAGCCCGTTCGTCAATCTTAATTCTTGTGCTTCCAACCTTTCACCTTAGTTAAGTTTCACCTTAGTTAAGCTTGTTCAAAGTGCGACGCTGTTAGGCTTGGGCTATGTGTAAATATTATTGTCTTTCCTTTATTATTTTCAATTACATTACTTTTCCCTGCCTCGAATAGCGTTTTTGCCAATTTGCAGGGCAACTGTATTTAAGTTTATACGTCTAATAAATTTTTGTTTGTTGTTTATATGCCGTATTTGGCTATATATATAACAACAAAGACACTTCAAGTTCTTACCAGAACGACAGCCGTAAAACTCCATTCTCAACGAGATCCATCCATGAAATTTGATCGGGTGAAGACGAATAAAACGGGCTACGATAGGTGGCTTGAAATTGTTGACAACGGTGCTATTTTGATCGCTATTACCTTGAAATATCTAAAATATAAGAAAGAAAAAAGATTGCTGCTGAGCGCACACTGCAGTGCTAATTTGAAATTACGCGAGTACGATTATCACTGAAGTGTACAAAATTTCTTTTTAATCATATCAATAATAAAAAGGAGTAAAATATCTATCGATATACGATACCGTTGTCAGTTAGAATAACAGGGGGACGTTTTGTTTGCCCTGCAGTACTTTGGTGCAAGAAACCTCATGTAACCGCAATATTTTAGTTTTGTCTACACATCTCACCTGGTCAAAGGTATTGTTGGTAGCTTGCTGACAAAATTTAAAATAACCACCATCAAAGCTGTAAGACACCTTGAACTCAGTCACCCATTGAGGTGCCTCTTGTAGACCCTGAGTTGCAATCTTTGTTACCGCAACGATATCACCCAGATCCACTTCAATCCATTGTCCTAAGTCCAGCGCGGAAGGTGACCACGCCCCCTTTGTTCCGTTTCCTGCTATGTGACAAAGCCTAGCATTATGAGCTCCATGCGACGAGTTGAACTGAAAGTATAGGTTGCTTATTAGAGAAAATGTATTTACATGATTTGTGTCCAATGAACTTGCATTACACAAACAAGCTGTATTCAGCGTTAGTAAAACTTGTTAAGTGTATCTGTTTGCATTGTCTGTCTTTCCTATATTTATCTAATTCTATATTTGTTTAAGTTAGTCATAAGGACATCACACCAACTGTTAATAGTAAAAAAGGTACATACACCTAATTACAGAAACGTCAAAGAAAAATAATACAAAATACCAAATATGAATTAATAGATATTCGCAGAGGATAAACTGAGAAAAAATGTTAAGCATGAAAAACCATCCATTCCTGAGATAAAAATTGATTCATTTATTTGATAGAAATTTGTTTTGAAGAAATATCTGTTGAATGGTCATGCATGCGAAAGAGTACGTCTGCTGTTCAGACTGTTCTTAAGTCTACCAGAAATGTGCGGAATCGTAGAATTTGTGGGCGATTAAGTTTGTACATAGAAGCCTGTAAACCAGATGGCCGGACATTATATAGCATTATACAGCATCGTTTGTGGTCTACAACGATACTTGAAAGAGGCAAACGGTAGCAGTGCCGAGTCTTTTCTTGTGAAGGAAGACGGAAGGTAAATATATCATTTTCATTTGAAATATTAAAAGTTTCTTGCTTGTTTTAGTTGCTTTGTTGGAAAGCGTACATGGTTGTATTTTGTGCAAACTGTATTTTGCACCACATTCTCTTTAAACTTGAAAGCACAAAATCTCTTACTAATGTAAGCTTCACTTAGCTGTGAAAAATGCTGTAAACATTGTATATAATATATGGTACTATTACTCACATATTATATTTCTATTACATTTTAGGTTGACTATTTTTCGTCGGGCATTAGAAGTTTGTTGTTGGGTTTATTATTTTGATATGCAAATCAGGATGTTCATGTTCATTATTAGTATTCTTTATATAAAAGGTTCATCCTAATTAGCATTTCATTGTCTCAGTCATTCAGCCCCATATTTCCCCTGAGACTGAATTCAAAGCCCTCCCCAGACTTTTCAGTTTGATGAATTTCACCGGGTATACAGGTTCACACACGTGATCGACTTACGTGGTGTGATAGGCTAATATGCTTAAGATTATTAATGAGTTTTTGAATCACATATTAAACTTTTCAAGATCAAAAATGTACTTACAATTGAGGTAGCCTTGATAGCAGAGTCAGGAATTGTTTTATTTTCCATTCCCAGAGGTGATTCACAGCCTAACGATAAAGTAGAAAATGAAAGGGTTATTCATTAGCAGAAAGTTGCATAACCCAGCAGGGTAATGCTTTTCCTGTTTAGCCTAAAAAAAAGTATTTACACGATGGATTGCGTTTATCTCAAACCTGACGGTGCTCGCAGAATCTGTTCTGTTAAAATGAAGTTTCTTAAGATTGAAAAATACAAATCTAAGTTGTGCTGGCGATGTGAATTTTTTAAAATCTCTTTTCTATAAGAGACCAGCATAGTCACAGTCTGTCATAATGATAATGCACGATGAAAGGATATCCATCGCATTTTCGAGTTCACTATTGGTGGGTTGTTTAGCGTGTTCCATTTTCATACCTTCTTCTTCTACGGTTCAAGATAAGAGATATTTGTAAGGTCACTGAAGGCTACACTTTGGTCGAGATAGCGGGGCATTCGAAATAGAGTGGGTTTGTTGTATTACCAAGTTTATGTTACGTTCAAATATTGCAACAAATAATAAAACATTGGCAATTTACAAGTGAAAAAAAGAGGTTTATATTTTTATATTTTTGCCGGTCCCATGACAATCTAGCTAGCTTATAAGCCAGCCTTAAATTGCAATGTTGAATCTGTTAAAGTTGAGAGTTATGTAACTGATGTAACATCAATAGCTTTATACCAATTATGCGTATACCTTTGGTTGAATTACTTGGAAAATAAAAGGCGGGTCAATTCATGTTAGTGTATAAAAAAATGCACCTTAACTTTAAACGGAGCAGAACTAACATTGCACTAAAAATTTAGCCTTTTAGCCTTTTAATCTGACATTATATGCTTTGTATTTACTTTCTATCTTGCATCTTTGCACAATATTTTGATTTTTTTACATTGTATTTAACATGAATATCATTATGTTTATTTGTTGTTGTTGCTGTTTTTGTTATTATTAATATTATTATTGTTTTTATGCCGTTCTTTAGCTATGTCGCCGCAGTTTTTCCTTTTTCATGAAGCCGTTAGTAGTGTCTTTCTTACTTACAAAAGTCAAAACGTTTCGGGCTTGCAGAGAAAATGGAAGTCACGCCGTTTCGTAAAGTCTTGCATTTACCATTCGCCACCCCTAATGTTGCATGGCCAAGCCGTCTCACTTACCTATGATCACGATCACATAAACTTGATTAGCCCACGGTCCGCCTTCACCATCATCTTTACAAGCTGCAGATACTCCATACTTGTCAAAGGTCTGTACCGCTGTGGAACTGGCTGCACACCATCCACCATCCTGAACTGCAAACACGCTGTAGCCGGCTCTCATTGCAGCCACGGCGCACTTTGCAATGGGGTTAACACGAGATCCATAATTTCCATCCAAGACAGAATCCGTTTCTTCCAAGGATTGAATTGCTCTATTTTTGGTGTCTTTGTAGCATCCAATACTTACGTACCCTTAAGATAAAGCAAAATTAGAACGGTTTTTTTTATTTCAAACAGGGTTGGTACATGTTTGAACCTTTAGAGTAGCGAACAAGTATAGAAAGATGTTCATAGTAAGTAAGCCAGCCTTAAATTGCAATGTTGAATCTGTTAAAGTTGAGAGTTATGTAACTGATGTAACATCAATAGCTTTATACCAATTATACGTACCTTTCGTTGAATTACCTGGAAAGTAAAAAGAGGGTCAATCCATGTTAGTGTATAAAAAAACTGATACACCTTAAGAATAAGTTAAAAATCATCATTTTCGTGCTTTATTATCTCGCTGTTTTAGTACATACTAACACAACTATTCACCTCAGTGTCGGTGGCCAGTGGTGGATACTTACAGTGGTGAATATCCACCACAGTAAAAATAACTATTCACCTCAGTGTCGGTGGTCAGTGGTAAATATTTACAGTGGTGGATATCCATCACTGTAAAAACAACTATTCACCTCAGCGAGGTGTATCGCGGTATCGCGAGGTCACGGGTTCGAACCCCGTTGAAGTCCTGAATTTTTTTCAGGCTTCTTTTCGCAATTGCTTAAATTGCGTTCACAACTGCGAGGATCATTCTTCATTTGATTTCATTTCCGCAGTTCATATATGATTTATTTCATATATATCACTTCATATTCACCTCAGTGTCGGTGGTCAGTGGTAAATATTTACAGTGGTGGATATCCATCACTGTAAAAACAACTATTCACCTCATGCCGGTGGCCATCCACCTCCACCTCCACTAGCCACCTCCATTTCGGTGAATAGTTGTTTAATATTCAACTGGAAATGGTCACTTAATTTGGCTTTAACTCTCTTCCCTAACTTTGTTGGACGTTTCCCCGAAATACTGTTCATTTAAATTTAATTTTAATTATCTCAATCTCACGACCAAACATTGATTCTATTTTATTCAGCGGACGTAGTTTGTACACTGATGCACACTTTTTTTTAACACACAACGAACATAACTGATTAGAAGATCATTGCTGTACAGTGATGATTTCCTGTTGCTTTCAAGTTGCCTGTTTCGATCTCTTATTGAATTTCATGTTTCTTGAGGCAAATTCTGTTATCGTCGTGTTTTATATCGATGTGAAATGGTTAACCTATTCGGTTTTGATCTCTGATATAATGAATCTTTTTAAAGTGGCGCTGTAATTGTTATTCACGTTGCGTCAAGCTGTTTTTATTGCAAGATTTTGTCTCATTTATGTGTAACTTATATTCGAGGATACAGTCGAACCTGTATTAAGCGGCCACCCTCGGGATTCTGGAAATTGGCCGCTCAATACAGGTTGGTGGCTTAAAAATGCTTCATGGGCGTGGTCAAATGTCAATTCTATTAACGTACAGTATCATAACACAATCAAGCAATCTCTGCCTTGTAAAGTGCGGTGGCAATTGTCCGCCACAAGCCTAAGTTACGGAACTCTAAAGTTTCAGGAGTTGGATGCTTCAAAACTACCTCTGACAAACGAATTCAATTGTGGCCGCTTAATCAGTTAAAAATATTAACAAAGACAGACAAACATGGGACTGCTAAAGGGTGGCCGCGACCGTTTGGTACAGGCAACAAACTCAAAGTTTGTATGGGCGAAACTTCGGGACTGTGAAAACTGGCCGTCTAATAGAGGAAGCCGCTTAATACAGGGCTGTTATACAGGTTCGACTGTAGAAGCATTTTTCATTCGAGGCTGCGCTTTCAAGGCAACGATAACCTCCATGTTGTAGTTCTGATTCCCTTGCGTCCACGACAATCGAAAGGCACTAGAAGACCAACGGCAGTGGGTAAATTAACAAGTACAATTTTTTTTATCAAAGAAAGCATCGACTGCTTCTCGTATTATTGTGCGGGAAGGAGCTCCGTTATTAAAAATGCTCCGAAGCTGCATTCCATTTCTCTTTGGTATTCTCTATCATTATTTCTACGTGCTTTCTGCTTGCTTGCTTTTAATTCCTGTTCAAGCTTACGAGAAATCCCCTAAGCCAATGATGGCTCATAAAACAATACCCTGTTGAAAAGACCAATCACAGACGAGTACTCGAATCCAATTACTTCGTTGGGTGATTAGAACAAGGGTGTCAAAGCCAATTCATAGACGAACTTTACCGGCGCTTGAATTCGTCTGCGGCGCAGGCTACGTTAAGCAGACCTTCGTAGGGGGAGGGGGGTGGGGGGGGGGGGTATACATTGCGTGACGAGTCCTAGGGACATCTCCGTTTGAGGTCACATGGTTCTCTGCTGTCACTTTTTTTTCATGTTTGACTGACTGCTATAAATGTTGAAGAAATTGTTGTTTAAGCATATTTTTTTAATCCTATATAGTTGTCCGCTGCGGTGCGTATATACGTAGTTGCAGTAAAGCCGATATTTGACTTGACGTAAACAGCTTCAATTCCATTAATTCTGTGTACCATAATTTCAAATCCATGAATTCGTGTCTTTTTAACTTGTCTATTCAGTGTGGATGTTTTATGTTTTACTTACCAATCCTTGCTGAAAGCTGTAAAAGCAACAAAACGTCTACGACAGCCTTCAACATTGTTGAGAAACAAGGACAAACTTTCCTGCTTTGTTTCAGTTGCTTTTATTTGTTTAAAGACCCCTTTAAAGAATTAACATGCGTTAACATGTGTTAAAGGAACAACATTCTTAAAGTAGGTGAAACGTTGTTATGGAGATGTAACGAATGGGAATACATGAAGTAAATATGCATTCCTACCATTCTGGAAGCCAAGTTGGAAATTCATACAAAAAAACTCTTATTAGCAAAATATAGAGAAAATAAAACAGCCAACAAAAAAGGTACTTCTCAATAACTTTATTTGAACGGTTACACTTGTAGATTTCATCCACAGACTCAAATGCCAGAACTAACCTTGTATAACAAAATGAAAATTTTAGTCCACAGGGAAGTTCCTCTCAATAGCTTTCACTTTAATAGTCGCCGCATAGCAATATATTATTGACAGTTATTGACATGGACTAGGAAATTGTCACGAACTAAGACACAGGAAGAAGCAATTATGAATTCATTTATTTGAAATATAATTTATTGTTGCTTAAAGATACATGCTTATCTTTTCAACGCTGAGGCCAAGTTCAAACACGGTACGAAAACGGAAATAAATATTTGCAAAACACGAAAACAAAAGAAAATAAGAAAGAAAAACTGCTCAAAAACGCGTATTTGTTTAGTGGATATTTCATTGTCGAGCATAATTAGTTGGAACACTTTGCTAAGGTCAGAATTCACCAACCTAGGTGCGCGACGCGCATTTCCCTTTCGTAAACGGTCGTTGCCATTTTAGCGACACTTAGAAAAATTTTCACCAATTTTAGAATTATTTTTTATATCAGAAAAAGAAAAATGGAATATAATTACCTGAAATCGAACCCGGAACCTCTGCATGCTAACATCTCTCTCTTACCAATAGACCACTGGGTTGATCCGGCAAACCCAAGAAAAATTTAATTATAAAAGGTGGTTTTCTTAATATATATCAACAACGGGTCACCCTAACCCTAAATCTTACTTAACCGTGAATCTAGCTTAGATCTAATAAGCGCTTTACCTAGGCCCAATTTGATCTAATAATGATAGCCTATTTTCGACCCAATCCAGGCATATAAACTAGAGAGAAATAGCATCGACCATTACAAAAGGCTTGGTTACTAATGAATGCTAATGATGGCATCGACCGTTAAAAATGGCATCGACCGTTTGCTAATAATGGCATCGACCGTTAAAAATGGCATCGACCGTTTACGAAAGGGAAATCAGCGTGCGCGACTCTTTCTTCTCCTCATTGTTGAGTTCACCGTTTTTACTATTGCAAGTCCCTGACCATCAACATTGGAGAGAAGCAACAGGAAAACTGTTCCACCAAATGGGTTTAATGCTGTGTTCACACACCAGGGCGAAACTTATTTAGTCTAATCACGAATGAAACTGTGTTTCATTATGAAAAGTGTTCGTATCAGATGGCGAATTGCGCGAATCATGATCGAAACTTGTTTACTTTGAGCATGATTGAAAAATTATCTCACGAGGTAGTTTCGGTCTAAGTCAGACGAAACATGTTAGCGCAAATGTCGTCACCTTGTTGAACACTGCATCGCCCTTCGTTCTCGAAGAGCTTGACAAGTAAGATTAGACCACAAAATCATTCCACAGCAAGTTCGAGATCCATTTATTTTGGTTCATGTGTAATTATAAAGATTTTATGCGAGCTTATGCCTGTTTCGTAAAACACTATAAATTATAGAACCAATGTGAACGTCTTTACGGGAAACGTGTTTCATTGAAATATGTTTGCTGTAAACATGTTTTGGTGTTGATGAAGCATGAGATTAGCTCCGCTATAAAAGTGATGTAATGCCTCTTTCAAAGGAAATTTAGATGTAAACTGAATATGTTTGAGGACCGCATAATCCGACGAATGTCACCTCAGCAAAGTATGTGATGTTTTGCAAGACCAATGTTTCAAAAACTTGTAAGTTGTTTACATCAATCCAGCCCCCTTTATGTTGGATCTGACTAAATTCTTATTAAATCAGTTCTATATTCACAGATAGTTCAGATACGAACTATGTGGGAAATAATTTTCTTCTGTGTGTCTCTTTTAAAAGTCTCTAACGTGAGTCTTGAGTGAGGATTTTAATTGAAAAGTTAACCATTTCTATTCCTGAGAATTTTCTAACTTACATTTCTGCAAGATTCTCCGATATACAAATGATTGCATGCACCTGTTCGGTAAAGATGGTAGGGTGCTGATCTTGGACGTTTTCTTAATTATTTTCAGTCTTCGGTCTTTGAACACTATGAAAGTGGTATGGAGAGTCATCGATTTTTTCAGTTTTTATAATTCGTTTGTAAGTGCACCTTGTGGTTAATTTTGTACTTTGTTAAATTCATTTTTCTACTTTTAAAAAGCTTTTTTATGTGGCGCGCGTACACAGTATAAATTTTTAATGACAACCAAGTTTCTATTTCCATGTTATTACTCAATCGCATTCACTATTCGAACGGCATGTTTCTCTGCTCTCTTTTTTTGTCATACATGTATATGGCACAATACATTTTGGAAAATTAATTTGAACGTTTTTTTTTGTGAAAGGTCGAATTTTAGTGACAGTGAAGGCGCGGTGTTGTAGTTGTTAGCCCGTTGGACTTCAAATCTAAAGCCCCGGCTACACGTTCTAACATTGTTATATAACATTTTTTGGTTCAACAATGTTAGAACATGTAGCCGGCATGTTAGATGACGTTTGTCTAACCTTTTTTGTTAGAAGAAGTGTTTGATGGAAATCAAAACATTCTTTTAACAAAAAATGTTAGACAAACTTCATCTAACATGCCAGCTACACGTTCTAACATTGTTGAACCAAAAAATGTTATATAACAATGTTAGAACGTGTAGCTGGGGCTTAAATGTCGGTTCGAGGCCTGGTCTCTACCGTCCGTTTCCTCTGTTTTCTTAGACACTTAGACAAGGAGCTTCGCTCCACATTGTATCGATCCGCACAGGTGTCCAAACTGGTACCAGGGACAATGCTTGGGATAGGGAGGAGACAGCATACTCCTATTTGCTTAATGCTACCGAAATCGGGTAAGGTCTGACCGAGTGGGTCACCTGTGGCTCGTGTATTGTACGGCTTAACTACTTCTACCCTTTTCAGTGGTTATTGTGAGTTTAGACCATGGTGCGATGAATGTAGTAAACATACGATCATTCCAAATCCATCGATTCGTGTCTTTTGAAAAAAGTATTAAATTTTGATTCGTTTCCTTAGTGAGATTGTTTTATATGTTTTACTCACCAATCCTTGTTGATAGCTGTAAAAGCAACAAAACTTTCACGGTAATCTTCATCGTTGTTAGAGCCGAGGACAAACTGGCCTGCTTGTTTATGGAATGTGTTTTTTTAAACGATAATAACATGCGTTATCATGTGCTACGAAATCAACATCTTTTAGTAAAGTGACACGGCGTGCGCACATGCTACGGAGTTGTCACGGAAGAGAATACATGAAGAAGCAAACATCTATTTATTCAATATATAAAAAATGATTACTAATTGTCTGATTACAAATTGTTTGTATTTTGAAACGGGATTTTCGGAGGTTAAACTTTTCCACTAAAAGGACGTTTCGAGCTGTTTCATTTTAATTTCTGGTAGGTTTTAAATATGGCTGTCCGTGTACTGTATGGTGCCGTAAACAAATTATGCCTTTCATTCCTAAGGCCAAATTCAAAATACATAAAAATATGCCTTTGGCGAAATACATAAAAAAACACGCAACAAAAAGTCGTCATTAATAAATTTATATGAATGGTCACATTTAAGGATTTCTTCCTCAGTCTCGAATGTCGAACTACCTTGCATAACAAACATGTAGTAACACGAAAGGTACTCGCAATAGCTTTTATTTAAATGGCCATACAGCATAATGAAAAACTCTTCCGTGACACGGAACTAGGGAGTTGTCATGAACTAAGACAAAGGAAAATCCATTATTAATCCATTTTTGATGCTGTAGTTAAAAGATGAATGCTAATCCTTTAACCCCTAAAGCCAGAAACAGTGAAAAACAACCATAAAAATACAGCCATTGATTAGTTGGGACACTTGGCTCAGGATCTGTACAGTTGAAGCTCTTCTTGTGACACACTCGTAACAGCCAGGTTCCCTCAACGACCAACTTCACAATACCCCATCTTTTAAACTGAATATGCCTCAGGACCACTAAATGACCCGAGCCATCATAATTCAATCACGACTCTGCTACAAGTAACAAAAATGCAAAATAGTTAATTTTGCGATGGTTTTAGAAGCTGAAACGATAAATTTAACCTTTATTCATACCGTTAATTCTCTATTAAGCCCCCTTTTTGGAACAAGATATTTATTAAGCCCTGCCCCCCTTCATCATATGCATTTAAAGGAGTGTTGTTGGTGTTGCCAAAGGGTGCATTTTGCAGCGAGTTTGCTCCTCGTCCAGCTTTTACGGAGTCACATATCACCTCTTGTACATACAGGAAATATCCACCGTGGTCGCGTTAGAGCAACGGTTTATACGTCTCTTAAATAAATTCAAAAGGCCAAAGATGGGGTCTTATTACAAATGAAAGCTTTAAGCTATAGTGACACGAGCAATGTTTTTATTGCAGCACAGTTGGAGCTTTATTTTTAAAAACATTGCATCGCAAGCGCGTGGTGAGAATTGTGTAGCCGCTCATGCAAAGGCGCTGCCACAAGCGATTTTTTCGTTTTGCGAAAAATTCAACTCATTTAATTTCTGACATCTTTTTCTGCACGCAAATTTCACTGCGTGCTGTTGACGCGATAACAAAGTTTTTTAAGAAGTAGTGCTGAAGCATCTGCAGGTACGTACGTTCGCCACACGTGTAGCCGCCGTTTTACATTTTAGGCAGCCAATTCCGCCGCTTATAGATACAATATGGAGTGATCATTATGCACTAGGATTGTTTTTGTTTTGTTTCATAGATCGCGCTTTTATGGCAACGCTTTGACCTACTAAAGTGGAGAAAACGTGAAGTGTTTTTAAAAATAATTTCAAAAATAATTTTAAAATTAATATCCACGACACTTTACTCCGAATACTTTCAGAAGAAAATGATTATATTGATTTACCAGACTAAATTACAAAAATTTCCTGAAAACTCGGCTTCTTATATTTGCGATGTCTATGATTGTAAACTTAATTAAATTGAATTTATTTTTATTTATTTGTTTATTTATTTAACTACTCTTTTTCTCTAGTCTTTCTTGTGATCTATCGGTATATGTATTACATACGTGTAACCACTGCTTGCCTCGACTAGCTAACCTGCAAATTGGGGCAGTGGATACTGCTTTCTGTAAAATCTGTGATAATTAATAAACAGTTGCACAGTTGAACTTTCTTGCCGATTTAAAGTTTTGCTGACACTGTCTGTTCATGAAGTCCTATATCCGCGCTGATTTCTTGGTCACAAAATTATCGGCTTCCTGAGCTAGAAATTCATCGGTAATCGATTTTGCTTTATTTTCTCTTTAACAAATACACTAAAAGTTCGCACCAAATGGCTTTTAAAATCAGGTGCAGTTACTCATTAGTCTGATTGCGATATTATCATATTAGGAAAAAAAATAGTTTCGTTGTAACCTAATCTAGTCAAGGGAAAATAACTCGCGTTTTATACTCAGCATTTATTTCTTATTAAGCGCATTCTTCTTAAATACACAAAGCTATGCAGCCTTGAAAAAAGACATCTACACGTTTTACAAACTTCTATACATAAGTCAGTCTGGCTTGAACTCATGTACATGTTTTATATATTTATTTACAAATCTATTCTTGGCTTTCACCTGACGTCATAAAAATTAAAAAATCTAAAGCATACGTCCTACAAAGCTGTTTCTAACATGGTATATGGATACAAGTGTTATAATCTTTCACAAAAAGTTTCAGGTTTTAACGATGTTTTGCTTCCGATTTACAAAGGTTTTAAATGTGTCACGCAATGTGTCACACTATTTCAGATAAGCCGCGAAAATAAACAAAATTGAATCAGCTGAAAGTTATTGTTTGCATTATAAGTGCTTATAAGCCGAGTTAATTGAGCTTATAGCAAATACAATATTTTTGGATGTGGTTTTTGGTGTAATTAAGAATTTGAATTTTTGGCCGCCATCTTTGTGTCCCTGAGTGGGGCACAAAGATGGCCGCTCCATACATTTCTTACTAAAAATATCTAATACTCGTTCGCCTATAACTCTTGAACGAAATGCTTTTGCGCTTCAAAATTTGGCCAAGATGTGTAGTTTTAAACTCTCTACAATTCCATAAACATTTTGGATTCGAAATCTATTTTTTAATGCTTCTGAATTTTGATATGACGTAAGTGAAAGCCACCAATACAGAGAGCAGAGCAGCCCACACAGAAAATAGATAAATAACCCTTAGGCTTCCCTGTAGAGCACCCATATAACGCACGCATTCATTCAGAGTGCAATTGCCTGTTATATATAACACGTTTTTCACATTTTTGTTCCAGTTTTCCAAAACAAAAACAAAACCACCAAGGAATCAGAAAAAACTAATGCATCAGGCAATTTCAGCAGTGCCCCCTTCATCTCCTGGGTATTAAAGTTGATGCTACAATAATGATCAGGCCAAATGCCCAGTCATTAGTAAACAAGTTATGGTCTCTTTTATGATGTAACAGGTTACCATAGTAACAGGATAACTTGTTGAAGAAACCTTTCCAAGAATCTTTTTTAACTTTGCATAAACTTTCGTATCGTGACACGCTATAAATTAGAATTTGATAATAAAAATGGGGGTCACCGAGATCGTTTTTAGTTAAAAGCACTTTAATATAAAATTATGGGTGTCTTAAATATGTTATACTATTACTATGGCGACTTGTTGCGTCATGAGAATGACTATAACTTGTTCAACGATGACTGGGCATTTGTTTGATACCATCATTATTGCACTAACTGATAAGAGTTTCTGTTTTAATCCATCAAAGTGTAAGTACTTCAAATTAATAGAAACTGTTGTGAGCCACCTTAATGAGCCATTTGTGTGTTTTTGTAATACAATGTTCGTGGGTATGACAACCTTTGACATTTGGTATCCTCGTGTTTTCCACCCATTCGTCTTCAGTGATGGGTTTCAATGAATCAGGTATTCCCATGGGTGGGAGGGAGGGGGAGGGATGGACATTACTGGAAGTTACTAACGTATAAATCTGACACTAGTTTGAAACAAACGCATCCTCTTAGTCGGTCGATCATTTTTTGAAATTCATCCGTTTGGAGATTCATCCCTCTTCCACCGATCAGTTACACGTAGGATATCTCTGAATCATTGCTGGTCGTACTGTTAAGCCTCGAAAAGCCAGTCCTCGTTCTATTCCCGTTCATATTCACGTGATAAGTAATACTGTTGTTATTATCGCAGTTCCCTTCCCAGTTAGTGCTGTGGGTTTCGGAATCTTCGGGTAAACCGAGAAACGAAAGCAGCTTTTGTTTCCAAAAATATTTTTCTAAATGGTCATTGTAGTCAATGACGCTGTGGCCCCTAAGTTCTGGAGGTAGAAGTTTGAAGTCGACTTCATCAATTCTTATAATAACTAAACTACGATCGCGATGCGCTACAAGCCGACCTATCGCGATGTCTAATTCGTATTTACAGTAATTACTTTTAACAAAATTGGTTGAAAACAGAGCTATAACTTTGTGGCTTTTGTATACACTTTCTGCCATGCAGTCTCGGAAAGGTTTCCCTGCGACAAAGTCCCTGTAGTGTATGCAGCAAGTTAAATGATTTTTGTCTTCCAAAAAGGGGAGGAGCCTTCTTTTCATCCAGAGTCGGTCTTCGTTGTTATATATTATGAATGCGTGGTACTGGAAATCTGTATAGGACAAAAGTGAAATGTTACAAAAAAGCCCATAGATATGCCACGAACTTATATTGTATTTGAACTTGTCAAGTTATCGCTATTTCGTCATAGTTAACCGTTTATTGTAAGTGCATTATTTGAATTCATATTGACCTAACCGTTACCGTCATTGTCAAACTAGTGTACGCTCCTGAGGAAGGCCGCGACGGCCGAAACGTAGAGCAAATACAGCTAAAGACCTATATGAAGCTGGTTTCTTGACCCTTACATTATTCTGCTCCTACACTGTAGAGCACTTTATTGGATTCGCCGGTGAATCTTCAACCCACCCAACTAATGAATTTATATTTCTACCACTCAGAAATATAAACTGGCTCATTCCTAAAGCAAACGATGATAGCGTAAGTTGAAATTCGAATACAAACCTGAAGGCAAAGGAATCATTGTCATTTTCCGGCGTTTCCATAAATACACTAGCAAACCAACAACCAGAAGAAGACCAACCAGGGTGCCAGTCGATATAGACACTGCATAGGTAACAATGCTATTAGATTCTGGATGAAAAGAAATGATAAATTGGATAGTTATAATTAATGATCAGCATTCATAAACTGGTGCGCAAACAATTAGTGAACAGCGCGAGATCCGAACTGGGAAACATTCGTGATACCGTAAAATGCCGCTTATAAGCCCTGCGCTTATGTAGTTTCGTAAGAGTTTTTTGGCTGGCGAGCAAAAATTCTGTTCAAAAAATTCAGGAAGCATTGTTTCAGTCAATTTGGTGCAATAAACTGAAATGATAAGTCTTGTAATGTGTGTGGAATGCTATTAAAGTGTATTGCAACTTCACAATTTTTTTTGTTTGTCATCATGGATGATTTGTGGTTTCTGAATCTTACTTTAAATTCGGTGGTAGTTGAGCTAACATATTGCAGTTGGCATTTTTTATAAGAAGCTAAATAGATGACATTGTTTTTAGAGCTGCAGGTTAATTGAGATCTTATTTTATACAATTTACCTGCTTTGTAAAATTCTTCAAAATTCTTTGGACTCCACAAAGAAATTCTTGCATAAGTCACAACTACTTCTGTCACATTTAAAACAACCACCCTCTGGTGTATTGTTGGCATGTAAACTCTAGACTGAAAACG
The DNA here is from genome assembly GCA_022457155.1 of Cladopsammia gracilis. NCBI lineage: Eukaryota > Metazoa > Cnidaria > Anthozoa > Scleractinia > Dendrophylliidae > Cladopsammia > Cladopsammia gracilis. The sequence continues at coordinate 537,745 of JAJGOT010000035.1, forward strand.
TGAATGGGCCAAAATGTCTGCAATATGTTGCCAAAATATATAATTATATCGTTATATGGTATAACCGGAATAATATTTTGGTACCCAAACTGATGGACCTTTAACCGGGCGGGCTTAATATTCGAGGGGGGGGGGGGGGGGGGGGGGGGAATACAAGCTTATACGTACCTGTCGTAATATACGCTGTTCCATCTGTTGACTGATCGCCGGTACTTGAATGAGTAATAATGGGACTCGAAGTTATAGTATTAGGACCTGAGCCAATACAAAAGAACGTTTAAAAAATTGCAAAAATTTTACATGCCATCCTTTTCCCACCTGAAGAAAAATATCAAATATTTAAGTTAAACGAAAAACGGTTTAAGCTACAATAAAAATCCACATAAAAGAAACTGCGGATTAAGAACTTCCAGGTTGAAATTTAATCAGTAAAGTACCTAATATAAACCACTTCATGCTGACAAATGAAGCAGGTTCGTATTTAAAACATTACTTAACTCAGAAAACACTGGCGCAGACCCAAAACTGCTGTAAGAGCCATTAGAAACACACAGTAGGGTACAAAAACCAAATTCATGCAACATAAATTGTACTATTAGGTGCTAAATAGTAATTAATTTCTACTGTTTACTATTATACAGTTGGTTGATTAATGTTTAGTGTGATTATTATAACTAAAGGGATGGCGGTTTGCGTGTCTCAATGACCGATAGAGTTAAGTCGGCAGGAGTCTTAGTAAAGAGTTGCTGTTAAGGAAGTAGTCTGCTCATATTGAGCTCCTGTTCATAGTGAGCTCATAGTGAGCTCCTGTAATTGTTTAGTGTGCAGCAACCCGCCACGATTAACTTTAGTTATTTGCGGGTTGCTAATATAAATTGTTTTATTATTTGTAAATAAATCATTGTTGTTGTTGTTGTTGTTGTATATAGGAGGGCGTATAACCAAACTGATGGGCCTATAACGGGGTGAGCTTATAAGCGAGGGGGGTGTAACCAGCGTGATATGTTATTAGACACAAGCTGATTTCAGTTCTTTAAAACGTACCTGTCGTAATATACGCTGTTCCATCTGTTGACTGATCTCTGATACTTAAAAGATTAGTAATGGGACTCGAAGGAGTAGTATTAGGACCTGAGCCAACAAAAAAGAACCTTTAAAAAATTGCAATAATTTTCCCACCTGAAGAAAAATATCAAATATTCAAGTAATACGAAAAATTGTTTTAAAAAGCTACAGTAAAAATCCGCATAAAAGAAACTGCGGACTAAGAATAATATATACAACAACCACTTCAGCCTGTCAAATGAAGCAGGTTCTTATTTGAATAATTACTAAAGCTCAGAAAACACTGGTGCAGACCCAAGTTTGCTTTAAGGGCCATTGTCTCAATGACCCATAGAGCTAAGTCGGCAGGAATCTTAGTAAAGAGTTGCTGTTAAGGAAGTAGTCTGCTCATATATAGGAGGGCGTATAACCAAAATGATGGGCCTATAACGGGGTGAGCTTATAAGCGAGGGGGTGTAACCAGCGTGATATGTTATTAGACACAAGCTGATTTCAGTTCTTTAAAAACGTACCTGTCATAATATGCGCTGTTCCATCTGTTGACTGATGTCTGGTTCTTAAACGAGTAGTAATGGGACTCGAAGGAGTAGTATTAGGACCTGAGCCAACAAAAAGAACCTTTAAAAAATTGCAATAATTTTCCCACCTGAAGAAAAATATCAAATATTCAAGTAATACGAAAAACTGTTTTAAAAAGCTACAGTAAAAATCCGCATAAAAGAAACTGCGGACTAAGAATAATATATACAACAACCACTTCAGCCTGTCAAATGAAGCAGGTTCTTAGGAATAATCACTAAAGCTCAGAAAACACTGGTGCAGACCCAAGTGGGCTTTAAGGGTCATTGGAAATATACAGTAGAGTACAAAAACCAAATCTGTAGACCTCTTTCATAATGGCGGCCGATTTATTTATTCTTTTTTATGTATGTTAATTAGCCTCATTGGAGGCTAGTTAACATAGATAATAAAGAATAAATAAATCAGCCGCCATTATGAAAGAGGTCTATGCAGCATAAAAAGTACTATTTAGTTCTAAACAGTAATGTATTTCTATTGTTTTCTATTATACAGTTGGCTGATTAATGTTTAGTGTAAATATTAGACCTGTCAGGGTCAATAATTCACCAATTAAAACAAATTTGGAGTGGATACACCGTATCAGAAATAACTGTTTTCATCCTACACTGTATAAGTAAGAACCTGTTTAAGAACCTATTCAGCCTGATTTCTCACTACTCGTACAGTATATAAGAAACACGTCAGGCTGTAACAGAAAACCATGGGTTCTTTTATGCTGGTTTGTACTGTCTTTCTTGGATGAGACCTATTGTTCCACCTAAAGGACGGTGATCATTTAACCGCGGTCAAACTAAAGAAATTTGCAAAAGTTAAGCAAAGTACTTAAAAGTCAAGGTTGTCATTTTCACTGTTTAAAGTTTAATATATTGCCAATACATTGTAAATTTACCAAACGTTTTGAAAGTTTACCAAAATGGTTCTAAGGGTTTAAAAACTGTGAACTGCAGAATTGTCGGCGCCATTTGCCAACATAATTTTGATCAGGCACAAAGAGTTTTGGTCAGTTTTCAACGGAAAAATCTCATCATTTTGCGAAAAATTAAAAAAAAAGTAACGTAAAGTAATTTTTCCATACATCCTTGCCCATATTTCCATTTAATATTAGGTAAAATCCCACTAAATAAAACGAAAAACGCCTCGGACGTTTGACCGCGGTGGAGGTGATCATACTCCTAAGCGAGGTGTGTCCTCCTCGAGAACACTAAATTGGAGTAGCCGAGACAACATAAAATGACAACTTACAAAAAGTAGTAGAAAACTTTATAAGAATATAGAGATACAGAAAACGATAGTTATTATTGTTTTATCATGCCAAAGTTGTTCAAATGTTTTTTAGCAGCTTATGATGTGGTAGAGTTTAACTTCGCTAAAGTGGTTAACTGATAATTTACCTATTTTTGTTGAACCAAATACTGGAATAACTTAATCATTCTTTGGTCAACAGTACCCAGGTTTATGGTTGTTCATTCATAAGTTAAAACTTACGATATTCTGATATATTTGATGCATCGTTCACGAACGGAAGACCAATGACCTTAAAAAGAATAACAAAAGAACATGTAGATAATTTATAATCCTACTTGGGAATTTAACTGCCTAATGAACAACTGCTGTTACGACTGGGCCTGGTTTCTGATAATTTCCAGTACTTACACATGGATGGATCAATACTGTACCGCTCTTTATCAGTTAGTGCTACAATAATGGTATCAAAAAAACGCCCAGTAAAAATATAAAAATTGCAAGAAGTTGTATCTTAACATGCTAATTACAATTCGTTAATAAAAAATGGGGGTCATCGAGCTAATTTTTTTAGTTACAAGCAGTTAAAGCTAAAATTAAGGGTGTCTTTAACAGATTATACTGTTATTATAGAGAGACCATAACTTGTTCACCAATGACTGGGAACTTGTTTCCACCTTAAGCGTGATTAAAGCGAGGTGTGTTAAAAGGGCATTGTCACGCAGATTTTGCTGTGTTTTGGTCAAAATACACTAAATATATGACAAAGTACCTTTGCTCAAACATAAAATTGCTTTTAGAACACTAAGAAGTGATTTCTTCAAGGAAGAACAAATCATAATAAGTTTTTCTGCGATTTTTCCACGACTCTTGGGAGGAACTTGAAAAAATTGGCCATTTTTTTCAAGTTGCAGTCATTTCCATCCTGGCCATCCGCAGCCAAAGATAACGAATACTAGTTTCTGTGCACTGGTAGAGTATTTGTTAACAAAGCTGGGCCATTATTTTAAGGTTTCCATTGAAACAAATATGTTTTTTAGCTTTTCAAGGTGATACTAAAAATAGGTGACAGTGTCCCTTTAATGCTTCAGTTGTGTTTATGATGGTAACATTTTTTGGTCTTTTGCTTCGTTTCCATTTCTATTGCCATAGAAACAGTTACACAGTTTTTATTTGAATCTACTTCTACTCACCTTTAGATAAATAGCATCATCATAGTGATAGTGGTATGAAGAGATATTAACGCTAAAAAACGTCTGATTCTAAAACAAAATGAGGTGGAAATTAGCTAGTCGTTGTATTAGTTATCATTAAACCTGGCCAAACACAAAAACTGCATGGCACCTTTTCACTGATATGGCTTTTGTGTTGTTGTTGTTGTTGTTGTTGATCCCACTTTTAATTATCTTATAGAAATGTCTATTCCTGTGGTAAATGTTTTTTTTTACCTTAGTTTGATGAGCCTATAAGAACAATGTTGTCTGCAAGTTATAAAACGAACCAAAAAATATTAAAAAACTCCCTTCTTTACTTTTGGCAGTACATAGCAATTAACTGGAGTGACAAAATTGTCCAGATCGCCAACCACAAGGCGAACCAAAATACCATTCCATTGTCCTTTAGGATCTGAAAGATATAGCAAAACCCAGCATTAGCTAAGTGATAGTTTCAGTTAATTCTCTTGACAAATAAAAGGAAGCCATTCTTTGCTCTTTCTGGTATTTTAAACGTTAAAAGCTCAGCCCTGTATGTCTCCTTTCAAAGGAAAAGCCGGAAGTTGTGAACTGTCACATGTCTTCATGTTATGTGAATAAGGATCATTTTCTGGTCATATGAGGGCCTCTTTTCGAAATAAGAAGAAAGAATCCCTTCAGTGGTTTAATAACTTACACAAAACTAACGTCAGTCTCACCCCGCTACAGTTGTTTCTCAACCTACCAACATTAACTAACAATCTATCCAGTAATCAGATGAAGAACTTGCGTCTGCTTCTCTTATATGCAAAACAGTACCACTACGCATGCGAAACCATGCAAAGGAAAGTGGTTACATCTGAATTTATATCCAAGTTCATTATTTAGCTTAAAATAGACTTTTAACTTGACGTGGTTATGCTCCCATCATCCTAGTTTAACATACTTTGTAGTCCAAACAACATCTGAAATATGTCCTGATTATGTATGTATATTTCAAGATAATTACCTGCTGTTAGCAATACCCTATCTCTGTGCACATTATGTAATGTTTTTTTCTTTTCTTTGTTTTATTGTCACTTTGTAATTATATATATAATTACAAATACATAATTGTATATATATATATATATATATATATATTTGTAACTTGGTTCTTTTGTTCAATAAAATGTACAAATTAAAAAAAAAAGAAAGAAATAAGAAGAAAGAAGAAATAGAACAAGAGAAAGGAGTAGTAGTAGTAACTTTTTCTAAACACGGTTAAAAAACATCAGGCCTTACAAAACTATATTATTTAGTATACTATAAATTACTCAAATCTACATTCTAAATTACAATATGTTAAAAACCAGTAATTAAACAATAATAAAAACAAAAAGAAAAATGCTTGCTTTCCCTGAATGCCGTGTGTTTATGGCTATAATTTCTAATAATTCTCTAAGTAATTTCTAAGCAATTTCTGATGAATTTTATATGTAAGAGCACTCATTTCATTTTCGCAGCAGTCTTTCTTTTCTCTTTCTTTCTTTCTCTCTTTCTTTCTTTCTTTCTTTCTTTCTTTCTTTCTTTCTTTCTTTCTTTCTTTCTTTCTTTCTTTCTTTCTATTTTCTGGTAACAGAATTACTTTGCAGGGCCCTCAGCTATTTGAATTTATCTTAATCGATACTCATTGAATGAAAGTAGAAAACAATTATTATATGATTTAATCGCTGTCGGTAGATAACTAAATTGCGGATATCGAATTGTATACCGTTCATAGAGGTCCATGAGCAATTCAGGTACCAGTGGTTGGTGTTTATATATTGCCCAAAAATTACTTCTACTTCTGATGGAGTCCACTCCTCAAACTGGTCTGGTGATGATAATGGGCAATCTGAAACAAGGTTATGAAGGATAGTTAATTAAAGGAGTAAAATAATTAATTCATCAATTAATTAAACTAACGTTATTGCATAATTAGGATTGTGTTTCCACAATCAACTTGTATAGTTTCAAATATGTTTGCCGGCTGAGACGAAGTGCAATGAGAAAAGTTGTCAATCGAATGCGCAACGTGGCTTGCACTGGACGAATTCGAAATTCCCAGGGTGGTATAGTAAAATACTTCTAGTTCGGGTTACATGCCTGTATTAAATATGGTTGAATGTTCTCTTGCAATAATCGCAATAGACCGTTTTCTTGGTAAGCATGTCAAAATTTTCAAGGCGAGAGCTAGAGTAATCCCTTTCAAATGAACGTGACCTGCTTGAAAATAAACGTCGTGTAAACTGAGGGAAATCTTATGATCTGATTCAGTGCATTGGTACAGTTGGAGCTTACCAGACGGTTGTGTGTGAAGTGACTTCCGTTTCCGTTGCTTGATGCCTTGTTGATTCAAAGCATGATCTGTTAAACGAAGAAAGCCAAAAAAAGGTTAGAAAGAGATGTAAAGAAGGACTACAAGAAGAAAAAAAATGTCGTTGATGAAAAGTTAAAAGATGCAATGAGTTTCATACAATGGCCAAGGACAGAAGGAGTAAATTCAACTATTTTCTGACGCTAGTGGAAGAGGGGTTGCTCTCGCGGCCTAACAAGAGAATTACTACGAAAATGGTCGCTTTATTATTTATTATTTATCACTTTGCTCAGTGTTACTCTCTCATTTGCTGGCAACCGATTTCTGCTTACTTAATTAAATAGTCAGAAACAGCTACTTTCATTGCTGCTCATTGGCTGACTAATCCCGATGTCTTAAAAACCCATGGAAATGCATGCAGGCCTTAGCAAGCATAATGCACTAGACTGTAAGTTATGTTTCCGGATAGAAGATTCAACCCTTTTAAAGCGCACCTACTAACGCTTAAAACTTAATTAATTTAAACCAAGAGAGCATTTAATTCTCTTCTGTTTAAACTGACTGTGGTCTTTGAAGTTAGTTTCGAAGATTTTATGCCATGGAAATTTTGATAAAATTATCATAAAAACGTTTGTTATTAATTAATTATCTGATTAGTTGCCAATTTGTATAAATAATAGTGTAATTCAGCTCTTTGGGATGAAAGCTGTTTTAATAAACATATCTATCCAAAACGAGCAAAATAATACCTGGTGAATGTCTACCCAGCAGATTAGCCACTGGCAGTCACGTTCCATTTTTCAGTTCATTAACTTTAATGTTGTTTTTTTTTTTATTGTTACATGTACATTACAACAGGATTCAAGGATCCGGAATTTTATCTTACGCTTTGTTTTTGTCGCTGAGGTGAATGAAATAAATGGCTTATATATTTGACAATAAAGATAACTTAGCAAGTCAAATTGACAATTTATTCCTCTAATATTAATTACCTTTGCTTCTATGAAGGCATTCGTGGCAAGAAAGGATAATACTCAATATCTAGAAAACCAAAATATGTCAGTAAGAGAAATACGCTATTATCAGTATTGAAAGGGGGGGGGGGGGGGGGGGGCTTTCATTTAACCGCCTACATGTATACAGCTATTTCAATAAACGTTGTTGGATGAAAGCTTAAAGCCAAGACCGCAAGGTAGTATGGGTTAGGGTTAAAAGCCATTGCATAAAAATCCCATACTTCCTTGCGGTCTTGGCTTTTCGCCTTTTTCATCCGACAACGTTAATTGAAATAGCTGTATATCGAAAACACCATTTTATCACACGGGACATGAAATGCAAATATAAATCGTATACAAATATTAGATGGTTGTGTCATGGGTATTAAAACTTGCGGGGGGGGGGGGGGGGGTTGTGGGGAGAGAAATTGAGGACTCTCTCTCCCTCTGATTTTGAAGGAATGTTTTGTGAAAAAGAAGCAACGTCAGCTTATAATAACAAACTTCTCTTTATTCGAAAAAATAGGCAGTATATTTGCATATATTTCGAGGACATGCATGGTTAGGTCAAGTGTAACTGCTTCAGCTATTCGCACTGCACAAGACTTTCCTGTGTTTAATGAATTTAGTACGTAGCATGTAAGCAGAAAGCACGAAAACATAATATGTTAACACACAAAAGTTTCAAAGTGAGTCATGAAAATCGTGATTTTGTTCATGAAGGTTATTTGTTTGTTGTTTATACTTATACGAAAGACTTCCTTAATTGTCCTTTTGCATTGTTTCGGTTGAGTCGAACAAAACATCTATTAAATCATTTATGTATGTTTATCAGATCGCCGATTAAATGGTTTAAATATTGCTGCCGTGTTCCTAGCAGTAAGCTTACTAAAAAAGAATAGACTAAAAGGTACAAAATTAAAACTTAAAATATTAAGAACCGTTAACAAAGACCTCATAGTTTAACGCCAATATTCCAATCCCAGAGTCTTTGGTTCTAACTTTTGATTCTGTAGACGAACCTATACTAGGATTGTGACTAGTGAATTTTGTGACTACTGAACTTGGGGAGAACTAGTTTGTTATTTAAAGTGGTAAAACGTGATTACTGAAGTACAACCGATATAAGTGTTTTCTGCATTGAGATTGTTACATATTTTGCATTCCACTGGTTCGATCTAAAACTTAAACTGATTACAGTTTACTGTTAGCAATTCAAAAGGAGCGAAGAAATGGTTTGTACCGGATGTAGTGGATCTCAGCAACTGACGAAAATATAAAATTACGGAGAAATATAATATGGATTTCAGTGCGCCCAGAGCAATGTTTTTAACCGGAATGTAAACGAGACCGCAGGTATGACAAACTCGCGGCTGGAGAAAAACAAAGCGACAGTATAATTATCGCAATGTCCAAGACATCGAAAGCTTGTCCATCAATAAGACATATATTTTGCCAAACCATTGGGATATGAATTTGTGAAATGACATTAGAGACAATGCGTGAGACGATTCCAGTTGTTATGATTTCAAGTTGTGGAAAATAAATTAAATGTGTATTCCTTTGTACAAGTTGTGTGCAAACCTTCGTCTGCCGAAAATCATTGGGATGGTCCAAACTTCACAAAAGCTTTAAATTTGGCTGTGTTAGGAATGTTGAAACAATAACCCGCACCTTAAGAACATATAAGAAAGTACTGCTGCTGCTAAAGCTTTCATTTGAATGGTCACACTTTATAATTTTATCCACAGACTCAAAAGTTAGAACCACATTACATGATTCAAGGGATCAAGGTTTTTCAGTTTCGAAAAACCGATGCAAGTTACCACAAAAAAGCGCGCAATATTACACATAACATATAAATTTAGTGAGTTTAATGTTGCAGTACAATGGAGCACAAATAAACAAGCCACTTGAAGACGAGTCGAGGCATAACCTGGATAACATGCAAGCCGAAGGCCAAAATGCAAATTTTATAAAATTTCGGATTTTTAAAAATCGACAAAATAAACAACATCCCACTGCAATAAAGTGCAGTGCACTTCTAAATAACTTGGATTTGTAGGGTGAATGTCATGAAAGTCCACAGTCTTAATTGTAAACGTGCCTATGATCAAGTAAAGTATTTATTCTAGAATGAAAGAGAGACATAAAGCAAGTCATTCAAGCGTTCCACACAGCAGGTACCCGGCCATCGCAAAGAAAAGACGAAGCACGAAGAGACACGAAATTCGAATGCTTGTTTTCTTGGTCGTTCGCTTCAGGGCATTCTACTAACACAATTGCGTAAAAACAGATCCTTCTCGATATACATTTTATGAAACTCTTACAAGTGTAACTTAATTATTATAAAATGGACATCAGTGTAAAATTTGCCTGTGAAGCAACGGTTTTTTGCATTCATAATGGTTATTTATTATTCGACATAGCGTTCTAGAGTGGAAATACGCATAAAAACGAGTGCAAATATGACACTTTATTGCACTCTTCTGACCGCGCGCTACGAAAAACAGTTTCAAAAACTTAGTTTTAGCCGAAGATTACTGTCGTATAAAGGTTCGAAAAAATAAAAACTGACTCGTAAAAATACTCAGCCGTATTACACAACTTCACGCTGAACAACCTCTATGTCTTCCTTGCCTTCCTTTCTCTGATTTGATTTGATTTTCGTCAGCAGATGTCATCATGAATATATGAAATTATATTTGCAACATAAACACTTTACTCTCTTTACTTTCACTTTAAAATTATAGACCAAAATTCTGACCAATACGTACAGCTTTCTTTGTTAGCGCAGAAGGTCGGCTATACCAAAATAATTATACGAATTCGCACACTATGTTGATTTCTTTAATAGCACAAAAGGTCGGCTATCACTTTCAAATTATGAACCAAATTTTTGACAAATCTGTACACTGGGCAGCTTTCTTTATTAGCACAGGACGTCGGCTATCACTTTCAAATTTCGAGCCAAACTTTTGGCAAATCTGTACACTATTTATTAACACAGGTCGGCCTTGTTATCGAGACTTATTTGCAGATCATCCGCTCATAATTTAATCATAATTGACTCCTTAGTCTAATCGTAATATTGCTTAATTATATCACCGCTGATAGCACCGTTCAGAGCAAGGCAGAACCAGAACTAGGCCCAAAGAGGAGTAATTAATTTAAGTAAACTTAATTCTTGTATTCAACTTTTTAAACGATACAAGTTTACTGTCGATGACAATATCGCTGTTTTTGTTCCGGTACTTCTTTAACTTATCTATAAGCTTTTCAGGACCCGAGCAAAAAGATAGTTCCACTACTAATTTCTTATTTTCTATCGACGTAACGTCGTCTTCTTAGATAAGTGATTTTTGTTTATTTCGAAAGCTGCGTTACGCTAGAAGGATCAGGAAAGATAGATACCATTATATTGGTCACGTTTCCATATTTACCTCTAATACCAGAGCAGCTACCTACCTGTATCCCTGTTTTGGAGCCTCCTTCTCGAGCCAGGCGGCATGCACGAAGGCAATCTGCTTCTTGTGGTATAAGTTGGCCTGACTCCTCGATCACGGCACCAAAAATTAAACAAACTAGCGGTACGAAAATGATCTTCCTTTTTGCAAACATTGGCCTCTCACATGTGGTAGTATTGCAGGTTCAATAAATGGATATAAAACCAAGTATTTTATGCTTTCCTCAGCCCTTAGAAGGAATCTCTACCGAGAAAAATCAAATACGTCATTTTGCATCGAATGTGCAAATTCGACTGCTTTCTGATTAGTGAGTCTGCCAATTGTCTTTGACTAATGATTTATTTTTGGTTTCAATTATGAATCTTGTATTATTTAACGCTTCGCAGATCATTTTAATGCTGTCAATTCGTGTTTTACATTCTGCGAATTATTTCTTTCAATGTTACTATAGTTCTCAGGATACGTTTGTCTGCGGTCTTTGTCTGTCTTATTTGATGGTCTTTCACTCTTATTTGACTTACTTGACATATACAATGTATTTATATTGTTAGAAGAAATAACATGTTGATCAGCAGTGGGTTGCCCCTTTAACTCACAAGAGTGACCAAATGAATGGTCACACTTTAGGATTTCATCCACAGACAGACAAGTTAGATCCACCTTGTACAGCATAATAAACAGTACCACAGGAAAGCACTTCTCAATAGCTTTCATTTGAATGGTCACACTTTAGGATTTCATCCACAAACTCAAAAGTTAGAACCACTTTGTACGGCATAATAAACAGTACCACAGTAAAGTACTGCTCAATAGCTTTCATTTGAATGGTCACACTGTACAGCCACCTTGTACAGCATAATAAACAGCATCACAGAAAAATACTGCTTTGTAACTTTCATTTGAATGGTCAACAACAACAACAACAACAACAACAACAACACTTTATTAAACAAATATTGACGATTTAAATAGTACCTACCCACAAATAGTTGAAAAACTAGTCGAGGCGGGTAGGTATAATTAAGTTAGGCTTATTACGAGGGTTTAGGTTACAGCAGTTCAGATTACAATAAATAGTAGATTAAAATAATAAATTAAAAACAGTAAAGAAAGTAGAAAGACATTACACTATACTGGTCGTAGTTACAGGATTGATACAGTTTACAAATTTTTAATTAATTCAAGAATTGAAGATGGTGTAAGATACAAATTTTCTTGTTTAAAAATATTAATAAGGATATTAAGGAATATTAATATAATAATATTAAATATTAATAAGAATATTAATATTAAATTAATATTAATATAATGAGAATATTAATATAATGAGAATAATTATAATAATTAATAAGAATATTAATATAATAATAAGGATATTAAGAACACTTAAGGATTTCTTAATTGAATCAAAAGATAGAACCACCTTGTACAGCATAATAAACAGTGTCACAGGACAGTACTGCTCTGTAACTTTCACTTGAATGGCATGGTCACACTTAAGGATTTCATACACAGACTCAAAAGTTAGAACCACTCTGTGCAGTATAATAAACAGTACCACGGGACAGCACTGTTCAATTGCTTTCATTTAAGTGGCCACACTTAAAGATTTCATACATAGACTCAAAAGTTAGAACCACCTTGTACAGCATAATAAACAGTACCACAGGACAGTACTGTTCTGTAACTTTCACTTGAATGGCATGGTCACACTTAAGGATTTCATACACAGGCTCAAAAGTTAGAACCACTCTGTACAGTATAATAAACAGTACCACGGGACAGCCTGTTCAATTGCTTTCATTTAAATGGCCACACTTAAAGATTTCATACATAGACTCAAAAGTTAGAACCACCATGTACAGCATAATAAACAGTACCACAGGAAGTAATTCTCTGTAACTTTCATTTGAAGGGTTCATACACAGACTGTGACTCATGAAAAATGGAAAAACTAACAGCACGACAGGAAAGTTCTTCTGGAGAGCTTTTATAAGAATGGTCACACTTTTCCCGCTTGTAAAACAAACGGTTGTTTTAGCTGCCAGAGAAAGCACTGCTTGAGGAAACCTTGAAAAGTACACGCTATTGTTTTCAAACCGATGATAATGATTTACAAACCCTAAGACTGTTTATACAAGTAGTTTTGGTTAGTTCAGTATAAGTGAAACATTTTTTCAGCTGCCGTTGTTGTTGGATTTACAGGTTAGGTTATACAGCAATTTCAATCAACGTTGTCGGATGAAAGCTCAAAGCCAAGACCGCAAGATAGTATGGGTAGTTGTAAATAGCCATTGCATAAAAATCCCATACTACCTTGCGGTCTTGGCTTTTACGCTTTTTCATCCGACAACGTTAATTGAAATAGCTGTATACACGCAACGTGAATTAGGTTGCTTAAATGCCTATGAAATCAGAACTTTTTTTTTTCTTTTTTGTGTAAGAAGAATGAAAACCAGTTATTCAGGTTTTCTAAAAGTTTTTTGAGTTGCTTCTTTTCATTCGAAAAGTGGCTCCAAATAAGGAAGACTGGGGCGAATCGTAGATCCTAGACGTGGGTAGGATGACACAATGATTAGTTTATGCCAAAAGTTCTCTTATTTGGGGGGTGACAAATGTCAGATAGCGGCTAGTCTGTTTCTTTACCGCCATCTGAGATAAAAGGCTAAATCCCTTGGAATCTTTAAAACCCGACTCAAGCAGTTTTCCTCATCATAGTTTATTATCACTATAATATTTATTATCATTACTTACTACAGGTTTACATAATTACAGATATTTTTTAAGGATACGTAATGTAGTAATTAGTGTTATATGCAATAGTAGATATAAACGGCCTAAATGTTTTATGATTTTTGTCTAATGAATACGCGAAACGGTTAACAAGTTATAGCAAACGGTGACAAATTTTGTCACTCCTCCTTCCTTCCTTCCTTCCTTCCTTCCTTCCTTCCATCGGCTGAAAACGTTACTTGATAATTCCTTGCGTAAGGCTCGCGTATATATTTTGCTTGTTCCAAATGCGATAGGCAATGGTCACCTGCCTTACCATGGGGACGGCGTTGGAGAGAGGGGAGGGTGGGAAGTTGGACGTAGAGGGAGGGGTTGGGGGTTGGTGAAACAAAACGCGTAGGAGAGGGGAGGGTCGGATGGTTGTTTCGCATTCACGAAGTTCAAGTTCAAGTTCAAGGATGCTTCGGATCACTCTACAATATATGCATAGAGAAGGGTGCCACTTCCAGGAAGAATACCCCCATCCATATAATCGGCCCCTAAATCAAATGAAATTAGTAAGCTAAGCGAATGAGAAAAAAACGTTTAGATTATCAGTTCTTCCTCATTTATCTGACTAACAACGGATATCTCTGAGTTGTTACTGGTCGTGCTGTTGAGCCTGTCAAAATCGTTTCTTTCAAACTTTGCATTCATAATGATAGAATCGTTATTGCTATTGTTATTGTCATTAAAGTTCTGTTGTATAGTTGCAGATTGGTTCCTGAAATCATATGCATCGTTTTCAACATCCAGAAACTTAAGCAGCTTCTCTTCCCAGAACGGCCTCTCTAGCAGATTACAGTAGTCGATGAAATTTCTTTTTCGAAGTTCTCTAGGAAGTTTCTTGCTATCTGCTTCATCGATTCTTATCATAATCAAACTGTCATCCCCTTTCTTCAGAAGGCGATATTTGGCGAGTGTTAATTCATAGTTGCAGAAGTTACTCTTCAAAAAATTGCTTGATAACACTGCTATGATTTTGCAACTCTTGTACACAGTTTCCGCCATGGTTTCTTGGAAAGGCCTTCCAGGTGGAAAGTCTCTGTAGTGTACACAGCACTTCAAGTGATGCTTGTCCTCCAAGAGGGGAAGGAGCTTTGTTATCACCCACGACGAGTCCTCATGGTTGTAAATTATAAAAGCGTGGTACTCGAAGTCTAAATTATATATAAAAAGGCAACGAAACAAAAGAATAATTAAAGAAACCAAAAAAACAAGTCATTGTTATTAAAAAAAGACACTTCAAAATCACTATAGAATAATTCCGCCATGATGTGTAAAGAAAATCACTCAGTTTTAAACAGAAAGAGAGATCATCGCAGTTATGAAGCAAATGAAGGAATTACAATTAAATCCTGAAAAAAAGAATCATGGCTCTTATTGCAACTTCTTCAGTTGCTGCAAAACTGAGATGATTACTCTGGCCAATCAAAACCGACAATCCAATGAACCAATCAGAGTTCGAAGCAAATACATGTCGCCGGCGCCAAGCGCGGGAAAACTCGTGCGAGCAAGTCACGATTGGTTTTGGTTTTGCTTCTGATTGGTTGAGAAAGAAGCGCGAGATTTTTTTTAACCAATCACAAGGCGTAGAAATACAAAACCAAAGCAATCGCGAAATTTCTTTCGATACTCAATTGAAAACCGCGCTATTTTCTTTGTATTTCTTTTGGCTACAAACAAATTTTTTTTATTCATGGTACCGTTGTTTCTCGGTTACGTTGTGACGTTTATTCGTTCTAAAAAGCACGCATTGGCCGCATTTGTGTTTAATGAGTAGTCACCACAGGGGAGTGCAGTTCCTTTGAGTTTTCGCTATCATGATACATCATTTGGAGAACTTTTTGCATTGTTGTCCCCCAAAACGGAAAAGCACTCCCGTTTATTATTTTTTCCGCTAACTATATCTTACAAAGGTAAATGCAACGTGATAGATTTGCAACTAAAAATTAATAACAAACCTCTAGGCAACAAAAACGTTTTCTTGTGGCATACAGAGCACTTGAGTAAGCCCACAACAAGAGCTATTCCAATCAGGATGCCAGTGGAAATAGAAACGGCATAAACTGTGGTGTGATTTGGACCTAATGATAGATAAAAACATATGCAGTCGAACCTCTCCTTACTAATAATTAATAATTATTAATAATTATTATTAATAATAATTAATAATTAATAATTAATAATACGGACACCTATCTATGACGGACAGTGCACTTGGTCCTACCTCTATAAAATGGACACCTGTATTGTATTGCACACAAATATACTTGAGAATCAAACGCAAATTGACCATTTCTCCCTCGGGATCTGCGAGACACAAGAACAGCTTTATCCCACGAGCTGTAAGACCTGTAAGGCTTTTGTCTTAATTGACGCGGTTGCGCTTCCTTTTTATTCTTTTTTCGTTGCATACTTAATCTTACTAAATTTGTATGCATTTTAAAACCAAGTATGTATTTTGATCTCCAAAACGATTTTCATTGAAGCTTATTTATCACCTCTATACTACTCCGGCTCCCTCCCCCCTTTCCGCGGTGAATAAGAGGCAGTGACGGGACGAGCTTGCGCTTGACATGCGTCTTAGCGCAACACTTATAATGATGACTGAGTCTGAGACTTTTCGTCCTTTATGTACATATATTGTAACGATAAAGCAATCAGATAACACCTGGATAATCTACTATTAGTAACATGGATTTGTACAAGACCTTCTTTCAGCTTACCTTTTATCTTAACGGTAGTAGAAGGTGGAGGAGAAGTTGCTACGAGACAAAAACGAAATGATATGCTTAAAAACAGAATCATACACTTCTATAATGAAAAAAGTTCAGAACTGTGAAAATGTCAATTTTCACGTTTCAAAATGCTAAGAAATCAGTAACACAATTGAAGAATACTCAATAGCTTTCATTCGAATACCGTCAGATACTATACGATTCATCCACAACCTAAAACTAGCGAGGTAAAATCATATACACCAAAATCGAAGTTTAATTTGACTGTAACTGATTGTTATCAACAAGAAATCGAACTGGCGATTGTAACACTCATTTCGATCTAGAATAAAATAAACTTAATAACCACGTTTTCCTGCCTTGAGGTTTTTACCAATATGCCGGTTGCCAGAAAATGAGGAAAGGTGAAGGTGGTAAAATGTCTGTTCCAGATAATTTTGAATATAGCAAAAAGGTTATTCAACTGATTTCCTCTCCGTCCCCTCCCTCCTTCTCTCCACCCTCGATATAAGCTGTAACTTACGTGTGTTTGGAATATCGGGTACATATCTTTGTGGCTCTGAAATGTCTTCACTCCGAGAATAAGGAAAACCGCGTACCTTAAAAAATCATAGCAACAATTAATGAAATGGGATATTAACTTTCTGAGAACAGTTTTATTGGCCTGTGTGTAGCTGTGTGTAGCGTGATCGCACTAGTGAGAGTGTAGTCAACTGTCACAACACCCGTTTTACAGTTAGTGTGATGCCTATTGGCTTTACTGACTCGGTAAAGTTGAAGTTGAAGTTGAAGACTAGAGGCTCCCATATAAAAATGATGGGAGTGCTCGTCGTACCTTTTAGGGGTCGGAATTTGTAGATTGGTACCGCTTAGGGTGCTAAAATCTAAAGTGACCACCGTTAAAATTATAGCGGTACCTTTTAGAGTATTGAGCCGAAAACAAATATGACAGGAACTATATATACCTGGATTTTTGAAAACGATATTGCCCTAAGAAAGCAAGGCTAGTACAACGGAAATTAATGGCAGGTTAAATGGCCAATATTTCGACTAGTAGAACTAGTCTTCTACTGGGCCAACGCTGGCCCTGAAGAAGACTAGTTTTACTAGTCGAAATATTGGCCATTAAACCTGCCATTTATTTCCCTTGTACTAGCCTTGCATTTTAAACGGTTTATCTACACTTTGGGTGACGTCTAGTACTCGCATCCCTTTATAAAGGAGATCCGGAAAGAAAGTTACCACTAATTTATCGTAGTGTTGAGTGGTCCTCTGCATTTAAAGTTTTATACCTAAGAAAGCGTTTGTGAGTGTGCTTGGCCCTTTTTTGTCGTCCAAACCCCTCAAGATAAAAACTAAAGACTGTTGCTAGTCTTTTTTCTGTCGCTCTCGCTCCCTTTCAGTCTTCTCTCTCTTCTCTCTGTTCTCTGAGATTTTCGGGCTGATCTGGTTTATAAAAACCTTATTTGGGCTAGTTGTAGTGAAATTGCGTGAGTTTTCGTTGATCACCTTTTCAAAAATTCAGCTATATATCTCAAGCAAACGCTGTAGAGTGTCCCAGTAAGCGCTGACGTTGGCCAGAAATAGCTTTTTGGCACTTTTCCCGAGCACTGTCGCCAATCTATCAATATAATATACCTGGATTTTTGAAAACGATATCGCACTAATTAAGTGTTTGTGAGTGTGCTTGGCCTACAATATAAAAACTAAAGACTGTTGCTAGTTTTTTTCTTTCGCTCTCGCTCCCTTTCCCTCTTCTCTTTCTTCTCTGTGATTTTCGGGCAGATCGGGGTCATAAAAACCCATGTTTGGGCTTGTTGTAATGAAATCGTTCGTTGATCACCTTTTTAAAAATTCAGCTATATATAGAATAGAGATTTATGACAGAGCTTTCAAATATCTTTAAGAGTAGAACGCATTGTAAGGAATTCTCTCTATCGTTATTATGATTAAAAAGTATCAGTTCATGTGTTGTTTTAGAATTGGTTCCTCTCAGGGGTAAAAATTTGAGCCACGCCCATCAAACGAGATTTGGTACCTTTCAGGAAGTTTTTCGAAAATTTCCGACAAGCACTCCCGTCATTTCTATGTGGGAGTCACCCAGTCAAGATTACCATGATTACTTCCACTAGAGCAATTATTTTACTTGCAAAGCAAATAAAACAATAGCTTATCTGCAAATCACAGATGGTGGCATTTCTTGCACTTGTATATTTTCAAGAAAGCACTCACATTTAGGTATATAGCATCTGGATATCTGTAGCCAAATGAAGAAATATTAATCTTGAAAAACGTCTGATTCTAGAAAGAATAAATAGGAAAGAAGTGGGAAAAATAATTTAATCGGGATGATTGAAGTGGGACAGCTACTTTTAGCTACTACTCTGAAAACCTGCATGTGAAACCGGTCACTTTTTTTTAGAAGCCTTCAGGCTAAGATTTGACAGGTATTTTGTTCGTTTTTAGGGTTGTCAGCCGGAAAAGAATTTCCAGCAAGTGCAATGTAAAGGTGTATGCACTCTTTTCGTTTTATAACAACGTCGCAAATTGGAGTGTTCTAATTTCGTTTTGGCCGTTAGAGCCTGGAAACGTTCTTAAGATATTTCTAAGTGACATCATTACATAACATGCCTGCCTGGCTTAGTTCAGTGGTTGTCAAGACGTTACGCCAGCCAACTCTTTGTAGATTCGGATTTTCCAAGAGTGTAAATCAAACGTTCTTTAATAAACTCATTTGGGTTGTGTTGTAAGTATGTTCTTAACATTTTGGCTTATCCCAGCCTCGATGTTCTTGTAAAAAGATTATTATGTTAGGATCAGTAAATTTGTTAGGCGAATCTCCTTACCATTGATCCCAGAAAGCAAGTTACTTCGGGCATTAAGGCCGAATTATTTGCTATAACTACAAGGCGAATAAGTATACCAGTCCAGTGTCCATACGAATCTAAAGGGATAAAATAAAAAGAGTGTTTTGAATAACTAGAATATTATTTTTGGCCCCGTCAAGTGAGTAAGTTACAATAGATATGATTTACAATAAATTACAGGTCTTTATTGTGCGGACACCCACTATTTAGTTCACAGCTGTTAAACTCCCGGAAATATTAAGCTTTTTACTTATATTAAATATTAGCTTACCGTTCATTGGGGTCCATGATAAATTTGCAAACCAGTGGTTGGTGTTTTCATATTGCTTGAAGCTTACGTTGACTACTGATGGAGACCAATCCACAGTTTGTGCAGGTGACGAGTTTGGACAAACTATAAGAAGCATCAAGATAAATGTTGAAAGATCCCGTATCACGGCGATTTGGTGTCATTTCAAAAACAAAAACCAAAACCAAAGTAATTAATCTGACCAATCACAGCAGTCGTAAACAATCCAATGAACCAATCAGAGCTCGAAGCAATTACATTTCGGCGGCGCCAAGCGCGGGAAAATGCATGCGAGCAAGTCACAATTGGTTTTGGTTTTACTTCTGATTGGTCGAGAAAGTGGCGCGAGATTTTTTAGACAATCATAAAGCGTAGCAATGCAAAACCAAAGCAATTGTGTAATTACTTTCGACACTCAATTGAAAACTGCTCTATGGTTCAGTTTTGTGATAAATTACCACCCAGTGTACCAAAACCTTAACCGCGGTCAAACGAGAGAAATTTGCAAAAGTTAAGCAAAGTACTTAAAAGCTTAGGTTTTCATTTTCACTGTTTAAAGTTTAATATATTGTTAATACACTGTCAATTTACCAAACGTTTTGAAAGTTTACCGAAAAAGTCCTAAAGCGTTTAAAAACTGTGGACTGCAGGTTGTCGGCGCCATTTGCCAACATAATTTTGATCAGGCGCAAAGAGTTTTGATCAGTTTTCAACGGAAAAAAAAGCTCATCATTTCGAGAAAAATTAAAAGATAGTAACGTCAACTAATTTTTGTATACATCCTTGCCCATATTTTCATTTAATATTAAATAAAATCCCACTAAATAAAACGAAAAACGCCTCGGACGTTTGACCGCGGTGGAACCAAAACCAAAACTGTCGACGTCTCTAGTCATAGACGGACTGGGTCTTAATGAATTACAACTTGAAAAAAAAATAGCCTAACGTTTTTCAAGTTCTCAAATTTCGATTCCAAAATGGGTTAAAACAGACCATGATTTGTTCCTCTTTCAAGAATTGGTTGATTTCTTTCTCTTGGCGCTATAGTATTATTTTGTAAATAAGTAAAGGTATTGTAGCATGGTTTTGACCAAAAAAGATGAAAATCCTCGTGACACTGCCACTGCCCCTTTAATCAGAAAGGCTATTTATGAATTGCGTTTCGCCCCCCCACCGCCCCCCCCCCCCCCCCCGGTTTCGCCTCTATTTTAGGCCTGGTGCAAAACCTGGGTGGGAAAGGACAATGTGGAATTAATAAGAAGACAAGATACTTGAAGGGGCTAGGTCATGGCTGCTTTTATGTTTTTGTCTCATACTGTGCTAGAATTAAAACTGAGCATCTTATTTCAAACACGAAATGCTCTTAGAACACCAAAAACAAGATGTCGAATAAATTCTTGTAGAAAGAATAAACCATAATCAATTTTTAGCAAATTTTCCAAAACACATTAAACAAACTTGAAAAAATTGGCCAATTTTTTCAAGTTGCAATCCACTTCCATTCTGACCGTCTGTATTCAGACTGAGAGACACTTGTTTATGGTTTCATTATACTCGTAAAGCAATTTTAAACAAAACTGGACCATTATTTTTGCGATTCCACTGATATAAATGTCTTTTAGCTTTTCAAAATAACAGTAAACAAGGTGACATAGCTAGCCGCTTAAACTCCCGGGAGGGGGGGGGGGGGGGACTCAACAAAGTTTTGTACGGGGATGCTCCGCCTTTCATATACCGTTTTTGACAGAAAAGGTACCCCTTTTATATACCTTTCATTGAAAATGGTACCCTTTTCATATACCTTTCAATGAAAATGGTACCCCTTCCATATAGCCTGTTTGATATATTTTGAAAGGCGCTTTTTATAATACTTAAATGGCAGTTTTCCCTACCTTTTTTATGCCTCAACGGCGTGTTTTCGGTACCTATTTCCTATCCTTCGTGAAATCCCTACCCTTTCATATACTTCAACTTGTGAAATCCCGACCCTTTCATATACCTCTAGCCTAAAAAAGGTACTCCTTTCGGGCGGAGCATCCCCGTATAGCCCATTATAGGGAGTACCCCCCCCCCCCCCCCCGCCCGGGCTTTTTTTTATATATATTGTCTCTCTTCACCAGACTAAAAGTGGAGTAGATTTTATAATCATCTACTTACCTGTGTTTGGGGTAAGTTCTTTACGGATACGTTTTATAATGGTCTTTTTAATAAACAATTGTGGGTGTGTAGCTGTCAAAACCAAAAAGAGAAACAGTAAATAGGATCAGGAGAAACGATTTATTACAATAACTAGTCTCATTATTTCGAATATTGAAAGTGTTTTTACCGCGGGGAAGAGTTATCCAACTTTTACATATATGACTGTACATTTAGAAAAGAATTTCCCCCTTCCAACACAACATTTATTACCGTATTAAACTGGCATGCATGGGATGCATGCATAGTAGGGGAATAAGTTTGATGATGAAAATAATTTATGGTTGCCATGCTTTAATTTTTGTATTTACACTGTAGTCAGACGTTTGTTTTGTTAGCCATGAAGGTAATGTAGAAAAACATTTTTGTCATGCATGATTTCATTAATTCAACCCCTAACACACAGAATAGAGTATGAAAAACAGAGAAAGGGCATCCATAAAGGAATATATAGTTTCTGAACCACGCGCGGGAAGTCAGCCCATATAATATATATTTTAACTGAATTAACTTAACTTGCATGCAGGTCTGTAATACCTTTAATTCTGTTTAGGCACAGCTGATAGCAACCAGAATTAAGGACTCGTGACATCTGAAAGACACAATTTTGCATGATAGGAAGCATTATCAAGGCGAGGTTTGTGTTACATCCGCTGAAGGCCAAAGGCCCGGGGGGGGGGGGGGTGGTACTCCCTATAATGGGCTATACGGGGATGCTCCGCCCGAAAGGGTACCTTTTTGAGGCTGGACGTACATGAAAGGGTCAGGAATTTCATGAAGAATAGGAAAGGGTAGCGAAAACACGAGTTGAAGCATAAAAAGGTAGGGAAAACTGCCATTTAAGTATTATGAAAAGGGCCTTTCGCCGGCAAAATATATCAAACAGACGCACTCAAAGGCTTTATGAAAGGGGTCCTTTTTTCAATGAAAAGTATATGAAAGGGGTACCTTTTCTGTCCAAAACGGTATCATGGAAAGGGTAAGGGTTTGGACCTCGGGGCGGAGCATCCCAGGCCCGTTTACACAAGCGATATTTTGTGCAATTTTTGTCGCACATCTCGATGCAATTTTTGTCGCGCTCAAGTTGCATCTTCAAATCGCGTGTGTGAACAAGCTGCGGTTTGGCCGCAATTTGTCGCGTGAAGTCGCAGAGGTTTCGAACATGTTCGAAACCGGATGCAACTTGGCGGCGATTTTTGGGAAATCACAGCATATCGCAACAAATATCGTACCCGAATCGCACAGAAATCGCCGCAGGTTAACACTTGCGATAAAAGTTGCAGTGGAGAGCGCGACGAAAATCGCATCAAAAATCGCATGTGTAAACGGACCTTAAGGCGGGTAATTCACAATCATTATATGTTAATTTTGCAGCATTCTGTACCTTTTTCCTTCGCAATTTGCTCTTTATTTCCCGTTGCCGGACGCCATTTCTCCTCGAGCTCGAGAATTCATAAGCAGAAGCAGAAGCATAACCGCGCTTATGTCCAGTGTAAAAATGGGCCGGGCATAAGCATTAGCTAGCATAAGCGCAAGCATTATTATAAAGGATCGATCTTATGCTTATATCAATGTTCGTTTTCACTTGACGCAAATTCTTATGCTTCCGCTTACGCTTATGCTTATGTTGCGGGGTGGGGGGGGGGGGGTACTCTCTTATATGAGCTCTATGGGGGTATGTGCCGCTGTAAAGGTTTTGGTTTTCAAGAGGTGTTGTCTGGGATAGGGTATAAAAATCAGATCGAGAGTTTTGGTCAAGAATAAAGGGTATCATTTGCCGAGACAACTGATTAGTGGTGTGAGTGATTAACTCTAGAATAGGAATTGAAACACGGAAGAGAAATAGCCTTCCCTGAACAGAAATAAAATCATAGCGACATCATTGTTGACAGATGGTTTCCCATCAAAAACACTAATAGAGATGCAGTTGTAAAAATAGCACGTCTGGGATAGGGTAGGGATTTTTGCTGTCTAGTCTAGCATAGGGCTGCAAAATTGCTGAACATGGTCTAGAAAAATGTACGGAGGGCGGGGGGGGGGGGGGAGGGGGCTTTGCACAACTGACTTCCGGAAATATGACGTCAGCGTGATTGTTATCCGTGTGGTGTTATTTTTTTCTGTACAAACACGGGCAAGACGTTTGTTTGTTTTTTGATGTGTGAGGCCAAAATGAAAAACATTTTTAACATGCTTTCACGAACTCAGTCTCTCACACAAAAGGATCGAACCAAAAAAAAACAATACTGTATTTTGGCAAAGTTTAGTTTCGAAGCATGTCACCAATGAAAATATCTTTCTGCATGCAGAACTTCACGAGGGTTTGTTGCTCTCGAATCTAACACGGAATACTAAACAAGAAATGTGTACACAAGAAAGTAAAATTACATTCTTTTTTCACCAGTCGTGGATTCGGTAACCGACGAAGAGTGGAAGTAGCTTTTTCTTGTTTCTCGGAACTTTTTCAAAACCCATGACAATTAAATCGGGCTCCTAATTGAATTGAAATGAACATGATCTGCACGGAATTCAGAATACTTGTACTGAACGTTTTGGAGAGCATGTTTTGTGGGTGACGTAAGTATACCAGAGCAGCCAGTGTCCATACGACACTGACAAACACACAGGGAGGTTTTTGTTTTTCTCTTTCCCAGTGCTTGTATAGACATAAAAAATTGAAACTTGTACCTTTCTTTCGGTTCCTTCCCCCATATTGGGACTGCATTTTCTAAGGCATTCTTCGGGATATGCAATCGGTTCTGTATGCGTCTTACTTGATTCCTCAGCGAACGCACTGACAAGAATTGAGAATGACACTAGAATGACCTTTCTGATGTCGCATTTTTCACCCATTGATGAATCTAAGAGAGCTTCGTTTGATGACTCGTTCAAATTTGATTGAAACTAGGCAAAATCTTAGCTTTGTTTTTAATGTACATAGAGAAAGCAGGCTCTTGTAAACTAAACGAAGCAACGTTTGCGACGCAAACCATGTCAAAGGAGTTTTGTGCCACAGGGATCCCTTCAAAAAGAAGTCGTCACAGGCACCTTTGTAGATTCTCAACCACTCAATGAGCTTTAGAAATGGCAGTATTTATTTAAACTGTTAGTGAAATTTACATACTAGTACAGACAAAGGCTTATTGTATTTATGATCGTTTTAAAGCCTTTTAGCTGGGTTTCAGCTCCGTTTTAGGGTTTATTTCTGCTTTCTCCAAACGCAATTGAAAATTGGAGGGAAAGTCGGATTAGTGTCACTACTTTACTAAGATTCAAAATAGCGAACGCACATATAACAATCGTGTTGGTATTTTAGCCACCTGTAAATTAAACCTCCACATATGAGCTATGGACCCTAGTTATAAATAAGTCAAACAAGAGAGATTGCTCCTATCTCTAAAACCGCTATAATATCAGATAATGACGTAAATAGATTAATTCACTTCGCCGACGGAGCAATCAGATGTTGCGTGATGCAGTTGAACCGTTCTACAAAGGCTGTTGTAGAGAGGTGGCCGTTATCTGGAGGATTTCATAAGAGTAGTAAGGTGATTCCTTTGTATAGCATTTTATCAACTGAGTTGATAAGGTAAATCGACCACCGTTAAAGCTGACGGGGGGGGGGGGTGTTGAAGTGAAACATGAAAATTTGGTTTTCTCAACTGAGTTGATAAGGTAAAAAGATTCAGAAGCTGATGGGGAGGGGGGGGGGGAGGGAGGGGAGGGAAGTGAAACATGAAAGTTTGGTTTTCTCAACTGAGTTGGTAAGGTAAATTGGCCACCGTAAAGAGATTCAAAAGCTGATGGGGGGGGGGGGGGGAGGGAAGGGGTGGAGAAGTGAAACATGAAAATTAGGTTTTCTCAACTGAGTTGATAAGGTAAATTGGCCACCGTAAAGAGATTCAAAAGCTGACGGGGGAGGGGGAGGGGTGTTGAAGTGAAACATGAAAATTTGGTTTTCTCAACTGAGTTGATAAGGTAAATTGGCCACCGTAAAGAGATTCAAAAGCTGACGGGGGGGGGGGGGAGGGAGGGGTGTTGAAGTGAAACATGAAAATTAGGTTTCCTCAACTGAGTTGATAAGGTAAATTGGCCACCGTAAAGAGATTCAAAAGCTGACGGGGGGGGGGGGGAGGGGTGTTGAAGTGAAACATGAAAATTAGGTTTTCTCAACCGAGTTGATAAGGTAAATTGGCCACCGTAAAGAGATTCAAAAGCTGACGGTGGGGGGGGGGGGAGAGGGGTGGAGAAGTGAAACATGAAAATTTGGTTTTCTCAACTGAGTTGATAAGGTAAATTGGCCTCCGTAAAGTGATTCAAAAGTTGACGTTTCGAGCGTTTGCCCTTCGTCCGAGCGAATCAAGGAATTGTGGGTAGTGTATATATATATATATAGCTGAATTTTTGAAAAGGTGGTCAACGAATATTACAGCAATTTCACTATAACTAGCCCAAACAAGGGTTTTTATGACCCCAATCAGCCCGAAAATCACAGAGAAGATAGGGAAGATGGGAAAGGGAGCTTGGGCGAGAGGAAAAAAGACTGTGATTTTCGGGCTGAATGGGGTCATAAAAACCCTTGCTTGGGCTAGTTGTAGTGAAATTGCTGTAAATTTCGTTGACCACCTTTTCAAAAATCCAGGTATATATATACATAGCCCAAGCCTAACAGCGTCGCACTTTGAACAAGCTTAACTAAGGTGAAACTAACTAAGGTGAAACTTAACTAAGGTGAAAGGTTGGAAGGACAAGAATTAAGATTGACGAACGGGCTATTTTCAATTTTAGCAATTCTCATAAACAGTATTACGCGACAGTCTGCACAGTACATTTTTATAGACCGTACAAAAGTTCACAAAAAACAACTTTTCTCTGTCTAGAATAACTAGTACCACTAGTTTCCGAATAAAATACAGTTTATGTTTGTCAAAAATTGCCCGAGGAACTGATTTGAAAATCAAAAATTGCAAAAATACACAAACATATTTGCATAAGGCGATGCGAGTGAAGATAGAGCTGTACTATAAAATCAAAGTCTTGTTTTGTTTACATAAAATCGCTTTTCAATCTATCTAATGAATGAACAAACACATAAAAATGGACAACACAATCTTTCGAAAAAAAATTATGCAAATCTCCATTAGTTTACGTTTAAAAGCAAAACGCGTACCATTTAAGGCTATGTCTACACTATACTGGATAGCTTATCATGTCGACATGAAAAATACTCCGGCCTGGTGTGAACAGAAACGACCCAGAACTGGATATTTACTTCTTTTTCAGTGGGTTGCAATCCTCGCTCATAGTTGTTGACTTCCGCTACGGTTCGGTTCGATTGCCTGTTCACACTGTCCGAGAGATTGGCACGAGAATCTATCCGATATTTGACGATTCACTTTCACGAGCGCCGCGTCGCAGCGGCGCTTCGGAGAAAAAATCGTTCCGAAACTAGCGTTTCATGTGTAAACGAAAGGCCTATCCGGTATGGTTTTCGTGCCGGCACAAGAGCTATCCGGTATAGTGTAGACATAGCCTAATTATAGCTCATCGAGTTCAAGCTTTCTTCGATGAAATTCAAGAGATCGATACAACTGAATTTAAGTACGTTTTAAAATCGATTCTCCAAAACTAACAATAACACTAATAAAAAGTCACTCACAGATTGATATCAACATAAATTCTCATCGAAAACTGTAATCTGTTTTACCTTTAAGTCCCTCACTTGCTTGGAAATTCAAATCTCCGCTTCTGGTTCTGAAATCCGTAGAAAACAAACATCTCCCGCATTGATAAAAACGTAATACATGAAGTTCCTCGAAGCAAGATTTTATCCCTGAAAGCTCGTCTTTTTCCACTAAAGCGGCTTCTGAGTATCCCTGTCTTGAGTAGCAAACCACGAAAAAATGCAGGAAAATAACGACTTTAATTCTCCGCTAGACACAACAAAACAACTAAAGTGTTTACCGAGCTCACGGCTGTGTGGCCGCGCGAAAAACAAAGCCTTGCTTTTAAGATCCCGGATGTTGTTCCAACACGGCGGGCGGACGGACACGCGCCCGCGAAACATTCCGCTAGCCATGACCATGAAAAATGACGGCATAGATTCTATGAGTATGGAGCTGCGCAGCCAGGCCTTCGGCCTGGCAAGTGCTCTGCTATAATGCTTTCTCTAAATTTCGGTTTCCCTTATCATCCTGGTGTAGGGAAAGGCCGCAGATCGCCATGTGTTGTTTAGAATGATTGGAGAGATTCAAAAATGTATAAAACACACACAACGCACAATTTCTTTATTCGCTCTGACGAAGCGCTAACGCTCGTCCCCCTCTCCCTCCCCCCCCCCCCCCGCCCATAAAATAAGCCTGTTGAAAAAAAAAAAACACTATGACATCAAGAAAACGTTTTTAATTTCTTTTATTTATTTAATTGTTGTATCAAGTGGTTTTAAATTATCTATAAAATAGATGGTAGACATAAAAGGGATAGTGTCCAGCCAAAATATCGCTATACTTCGCTTGCAAAATATCGATATACTTCGCTTGCAAATATCGCTATACTTCGCATGCAAAATATCGATATACTTCGCTTGTCAAATATTTGAGCCCGCGAATATCATATCCTGTGGTGGATTGAACATGAAAGAGAATACAAAATGTATAAAGAAAATATTTCTTGACGAATTAATAAACGTAGACCGGTCTATTAAAAAAAATACATCGTACACAAACAGAAGCTCATAAGCTTCTGACACAAATCATAGTGGAGACCATGGATAAAACGATTTTACGGAGCTTTAAAGAACAAGCAGTTTGTGGAAAAAGTGCAGGATTACAAGGAGGGAAGTAGACTGCCATTCTGGTGAAACTTATTTTGTCCCTCTAGTTTATATTTCATTGTTTTCAAAACTTTTGGCGATTTTGCCTTCCAATTGAAGACAATAAAGCAAACTAAAAGCAAGCTTGTTTTATCTTTTTTTGCGCGATTTTGAAAATCACTCCACAGCACTGAATACTCTGGCAATCATATTTATTTTTAACAGCTAATAAAATATGATATTATTTTCTTTAGTTGGCCTTATAGTATAAAGTAGGGATGGATATTTCTTTGTTATCACTTGTTCTTCAGAGCCTGCATTCCCATACATGCTCGACACCAATTATTACATATTTCTCTATCTACATTATTAACTGATAAAGCAGTATAAAATCGAATTACATCAATATCTAAGAATTAGGCGATATCACGCGCGCTATCGCGCTATAATGGTTTTATAATTCGACACATTGATAACAAAGCACAGTTTGGAAAAAAAAATATCGAGACCGATCCGTCATTTTTGCATTCTCTTGTCAAAATGCGAAATTTACCGCCATCGTTAGATATACGTCATGTAGACATAGCGTATATCGATAACTTTTTTACCATATTTGGGCAGTGTATCAATGTTTTGAATTATAAAATGAAATATTTGATATCATGATACAGTCGAAGCCCGCAAAAGCGGACACCCTCGGGAAGCAGAAAAAGTGTCTGCAACTGGAGCTGTCTTTTTACGGGAATGTGTGAAGTACAGAGTTTTGTCTGAGCTAGAGTTCAAACGGGGTTTTGTAAAGGTGGCCGTAAGTATGTAGAGCTGTCCGCTTAAGGGAATGTGTGAAGTACAGCGTTTTTATGAGCTAGAGTTCAAACGGAGTTTTGTAAAGGTGGCCGTAAGTAGAGCTGTCCGCTTAAGGGAATGTGTGAAGTACAAAGTTTTTATGAGCTATAGTTCAAACGGAGTTTAGTAAAGGTGACCGTAAGTAGAGCTGTCCGCTTACGGGAATGTGTAAAGGACAGAGTTTTTATGAGCTAGAGATCAAACGGAGTTTAGTAAAGGTAGCCGTTAGTAGAGCTGTCCGCTTAAGAGAGTGTTCGCTCAGGGAGCTTCGACTGTATCTGAATTCGATTCCGGATTGTTCTAACACACCAAGAAATCCAAGGCAATTAACAGCCCTTTTCGCGGATAACCTTTCTAATTTGCATTACAATAAAATTGAACGTGGTTGAGAGGCAATTTCGGGCAGTTTTGTTTTGTAGTTTCTGCCCGAAATTGCCTCGCAGTCATGTTGAATTTTATTGTAATGCGAACGAGAAAGGTTGACCGCGAAAAGGGCTATTTGCTTGCTACTGATTTTAACAAAACAAATAACATGCACGATGTCGCCGTTTACCCAACCGACCCCCTTATTTTCGTTTGGAGGGTTTAAAAAAGATAAGTCGAGTAACATTCATAAACCTGTTATAATACTATGTCATACTATGTTTATGTACAAATGTAATTTATATAACATCTCTATTATTTATATGTACTTGTATAGTGTGACTAACTCCTTTTAAAAACGAGTTACTCGGAACCACAAAGTATTTTTTGTTTGGCCTCCAAAATACACTGAAAAATCCTTGATATATTGATATAATGTATTTGTCTAATAAAGATTGATTGATTGATTGTGTTCATATTCCATTTTGTACTTTTATTCTAGTTTTTTTTTTCATAACTACTCACGCGTTACATTCTTTTAACAGGTGAAATTCTAGGTCTCTTCGTTCATTCCAATAAAATATTCTACTGTCGGGAGAAAATGGACAGAATATCATTCCGTTTATTTTGAAAACAGGCTAAACAGTTTTCAAAATTAACCCTGTAACTCCCAAGAGTGCCCAGGGTAAACATTCACGAAAAATCACTTTCCTTGTGAAAAAGATGGAATTTTCCCAAATAGTACCATTGAAATGTTATGATGAAGAGCATTCAATTCAATAGTCACACCATAGGAGTTTATCCCCAGATTTAAAGTTAGATACACTAATCTTTTTACCTGGACGTGTCATCATGTGATGTTACTCTAGAGAGTTGGTCTTACACTTTTTGACACTTTTTGTCATAAGGGAGCTTTAGATTTGAGTAAGAGTACGGGATTGAGAACGAGGTACGACTTTTGAATTTAAAGCCAGTCACGTCCCCAGAACTTTCGGTCCTTCCTGTTGCTGAACAGTAGATAAGGAGGCTCTAGGAATGAGATTGTTGTGATAAGTGAATAGGGAGCTTAAACAACCACAACGGTTACGGCAGCGAGAACGGCACAAAACAGTAGGTTTAATGAGCGAAAACAATGCCTCTGCACGTGCGTTTTACATTTTTGTACATTTCGCTTCCGTTCTCTGCAAAACAACAACGTCAAATGATCAAATTATAGGTTTTGTGGAGAACGTGAACACGCGACGGTTAATTTTCCTTTCTCCGTTTGAACTGGTAAGCCATTCCTGCAAATTTTGCTCCCGGACAATCCAGACACATGAGCAAACTAAACAAATTGGAACAATTGCAAAGTAGTTTTAAAAAGCGCGAATCCTTTTTTCAAGTGACGTTTTCCATGGCGTTGCTGTCGTCGTCGCTTAAGCTCTCTATTATCTAAAGCACGCGCGCTAGGTTTGAAAAGTCGTACTCGTTCTCAATCTCGTACTCGTAGTCCGATTTAAAGTTCCCTTTTATCATATTCACGTGACTGTACACCTTACTGGAGAAACGCTGTCGAGCATAAACCATAAACGGTACGACACAATGGAATTCTGGGACCAAAACAAATAGGGCTTGTTAACATCCTTTTAGTGGTATTTAGACCTATTCCTATCTAAAAGATTTTTTTTATAGGGGATAATAATGTTATAATAATGTGCAATAATCTGAAAACACAAGAGTTTTTTTTTTTCCGTTTCCCCGAAAACCATTCGGTCGTATGGTTTATATTGTTCACCCAACAACGTTTTTTCTCTGTCAGGTGTATATGAATGCATAACTTTAATGCACGAACAATTCTCTGCAGAATAAAATTGGTTTATATTGTTCACCCAACAACGTTTTTTCTCTGTCAGGTGTATATGAATGCATAACTTAAATGCACGAACAATTCTCTGCAGAATTGAACGTGCAGAATGGTCACACCTTAGGGTTTCATCCACAGAACCACATTACAGGGCTGAAAGTGTGACTCCCGGAAGAGAAGGGATAAAGCACGCACTTTTCACATTTTTCCGGGTAAAATGTAAAAACGTGGTTAGTACTTTAAAAAGTGTTCAACAAGTAGATATAACCGTATCAGTGCTCGTAGTGCTTTCAAGCCTGTTAAATCCAATTCTTGCTCGATTTTCACCCAATTCATGTGTGTTGTTATTGGTGCTATTCTGCTCCACGGTCACGTTGCGGCGGCTTTGAGAATCTTCTGATTGTCCGAGAAATTCAAGAAGCCTTCGTTTCCAAAGACGTCTCTCCAAAAGGTCACTGTAGTCAATAAAGCTATATTTCTGAAGCTCTGTAGGCAGCTGATTACAGTCGACTTTATCAATTCTTAGAACAATTAAACTATGATCGTCGTACGCTACAAGCCGACCTATCGCGAGATCTAATTCGTATTTACAGTATTTACTTTTAACAAAATTGGTTGAAAACAGTGCTATGACTTTGTGGCTTTTGTAAACACTTTCTGCCATGCAGTCTCGGAAAGGTTTCCCTGCGACAAAGTCCCTGTAGTGTATGCAGCACGTTAAATGATGTTCGCCTTCCAAAAAGGGGAGAAGTTTGCTTGTCATCCAGCGTCGGTCTTCATTGTTATATATTATGAAGGCGTGGTACTTAAAATCTGTATGACACGAAAGTAAATGTTACAAACAAACGAACAAGCCAAAGATAACGCCACAGACTTATATTCCTTTTGCCCTTCATTACCAGGAAAGAAATTTTCATTGTTCGTGACAAAAACGCAGTCATACTCAAACAAAGAAGAACAAAGAATAAATACTTTCTTGGCTTCGACAGGCAGAATTTCTCAGAAATGTAGAAAACCTAAACAAACCTAACGGTGGAGGAATGCTGTCTCCGCCCCTGGGGCGTATGAAGTGCACAAGTAGACCAACAACAAGAGCTAGTCCAACGATGATGCCAATTGACATGGACACATATGTTACGGTATCTTGACCTGGCAGAAGTGCAATATTCTTTAGATTAGTTAAGTTTGGAAGAGGTAGGGTGAGGAGGGTGAGGGGGTAGCAGTTGGAAAGTGTCCGTGGGGGTTGGAAGCTCAAAGATAACGTGTGAAACCAAAGGATAAGAGTATATTGACAAAGAGTTTCATCTGAAGGTTTCACGAGTCTTCGTGTTTCCACGTCGTCGGTGGCTCTGGACCTCTTCACAATAATTTTTTTTAAACTTAACAAAAAGTTGTATCATAACATGCTAATTAAAATTCGATAATAAAACAAAGGGGTCACCGAGCTCGTTATTTAGTTGTAAGCACTTAAAGATAAATAAGGGTGTCGTTAACAGGTTATACTGTTACTATGGCAACCTGTAACGTCATGGCGATGACCATAACTTGTTCAACAATGACGGGGCATTTGTTTGATACTTTTATTGCAGCTGATCAATAAAGAGTGGTGGTATTGATTCATCAAAGTGTAAGTACTAAAAATTAGTAGAAATTGTTATAAGCCACCTTAAACACACAGTACAGTTACTTTTTTAAATATATAGATGTGGTCCCTTCACTCTCAGATAGGGTAAGGGTAAGGTGACATTTCTGATTGTCCGCATCACACATTATGTGAGGTCTGGGC
This sequence comes from Cladopsammia gracilis, assembly GCA_022457155.1. Taxonomy (NCBI): domain Eukaryota; kingdom Metazoa; phylum Cnidaria; class Anthozoa; order Scleractinia; family Dendrophylliidae; genus Cladopsammia; species Cladopsammia gracilis. The sequence goes on from JAJGOT010000035.1 coordinate 571,135, forward strand.
ACTAGCTGGATCGTTTGGAGGAACCATAGTTAATCGAGGGACTGGTTATGAAACCTTGCAGACTTCAATAGCGATAACAAAGGAGCTACAATTGATGTTGAACCGTACTTGACCCTGCACATCTTTTGTTTTTTGATCACACCCTATGACTGAATAACTTAATGGCAACATTTCTATTGGTCAGTTGCTCAAACAAAAGATCAACATCTATTGTATTGTGCAGGGTCAAGGCCGAAACATCGAACAAACACATTTCTCAGGTTTCATAACCAGTCCCTCGATTAACTATGGAGGAACTAAAACGTGGCGACAGGACGCGAAGACACTGTAGTTACTGTGATTGATCTGCAACAATAGCTTCTGGAGCATAGCTGAGCTGGAATACTATCGAATTTCCAAAAATGCGGAGTGAAATGAGTTTTGATTCAAAGGGTAAACAAATTAAATGTCTCGACATGCGAATATGCTCAAAAAATTTTGATGGAGAACGGTACTGGTGCAACATATTCTTTGTCGTTCGCGTTTGGTAGTCTAGCTCCTAGTATATATTCTTGGATTAAAGCTGTCGCCATTCTTAAACTTCCCGCGTCCTCCAAACTATCGCACAATCGTTTACTGGTGTCCAGGTTCCCCACAGTTTCTGGAGTGGAATTATGGCTTTTTTTAAAGAGAGAGTTCATTGTCGTGGCTGCTACTTTGTTTAACACGGGGTTTTAGCCAATTAAAAGGGGCGAATCTTTTAAGGGTAAAACAACGATTAACTAAATATGTCGAGTAGTCTCCTAAGCTACAGTCTAAATATTTATTAGTTAAATTCTTGGCAACGTAATTTTTTTTTTAATCAAAGCACGTAATATTGAATTCATTGCAATAATTTGAGTCATTTTTACAACTGTGAGTTTTGTGCTGCTGCACTTGTCTTACAATTCGTTTCTGGTATTGTACCCCTACAAGTTTAGGAACATCTTTGTTTCGGAATTTCTTACTTCTTCTGCAGCCAGGGTTCTCAGTATCAAAAAAAGTTGACTGGCAACCTTCTGAACCTTTACTCCAGAACAATAAAGCTCCCAACCTTCCTTTTCCCCGAAAAAAGATATGAAGGTAAATCTAACCTAGATACCCACCGTTTCTAGAGTGGAATTATGGCTTTTTTTAAAAGAGAGAGCTCATTGTCGTGGCTGCTACTTTGTTTAACACGGGGTATTAGCCAATTAAAAGGGGCGAATCTTTTAAGGGGCTATATATCACCCGTTTTAAGTATCAATTTTAAGAACATAAAAAAAACATATTTGTGTTAATGCAAACCCCAAAATAATGGCCCGATTTTGCTTAAAACTGCTCTACTGGTAGGGGCGTAGCCAGACCTTTTTTTCCGTTTAAGCCCGAGATATTACATTTGGGATATAAAATAGGAGCCTCTGGGTGGGGGGGGGGGGGGGGGGGGGGGAATTTGAAATCTAGAGGCTCGAAAATACTATTATATTTTCAGCATTCTCCACGATATATTTCCGAGGTTTTGTTAACTTGATATATATCCTGGCCTTAGTACACTAAACAACGTTTTACAAAAGCTCGACGTATGCAGAGAGGAATATCGGCGCAATGAAGAAATCTGGAAAGGACCTGATCATCGATTGCAATACGTGAAGAATTTCTCTGGCGTTGTAATAGCGTAGAAATCGTGCGCGCGCAATGTTCAGTTTTTATGTTCTACGTTTTATTATTTTTTATTATGAAAACCGGTGAAAATCTGTTTTTTACCACAATATTTAGAAATTGCGTGTTGTTAGCGTCATCACCGTTGTCTACGCTCTCATTTACCACCCGCATCGACCAATCAGATTGCGAGATTACCAGCAATTGTGGTAAAAAATAAATTTGATGACGATTAACTAAATATGTCTATTTTAAAAGCACATCAAACACTTACTCTTTGTCGTCGTGAACGATTTGGTCCATGGAATGATTTCTGAAGGAGAAGAAGATCGCATTAACAAGGAAGTAACTGCATTCTCGACCACTTTTGGATTAATACATGTTGTCAAATATAGAAGAAAATGTTGCAGTCATTTTTTTAGTTATTAAACTAAGACAATTTTCTGCTTAAAAAAATGACTGCTTTAAACAGCTCTCCTAATAACTATAGTCAAACCTCTATTAAGCAGTCATCCTCGGGGAATATAGCCAACTGACTGCTTAAGCTTAATTGAGGTGACCGCTTAAAAGAGGTCAATTTTACAGTGAATATGGGGAGCGATTTAATTCCGGGGATTTGTGTAAGTGACCGCTTAATAGAGGGTGACCGCTTAATAGAGGGCCACTTAATAGAGGTTTGACTGTGGTGTCATTCCAGTGTGTCACTGTTTGGAAGTTACAGTAAACTATGAGCGGCAGAACCTACGGCGAGCCATTGTAAATATTCATACACTTCTGCTGCGAATATTTTATCTGACTTCTAGAAGAACAATATCGACGAAGCTTATTAGCATTCCTATTAGTATTCTGTATCAACGATGTTGTATACCGTAATGACTCGATTTAGCGCCCGGGTGCCTATTTGCTTTTGGTAGCTCAAGGAAGTGCGCTCATTCGAGAGGGGGTGCTTATTAGGGAGGGGACACTGATTTTTTTTGCCAAAATATTAGCGAGCTCGAAAAAGCACTTTAATGAACAATAGCAAAAAATGTACATTTCGCACAGTCAGAACAACAGTAACAATGGTTCACATAGTCAAGGAGATCTTACGTTCGAAGGAGTTGTGCTCTCATATGGAAATAACTGTTGAAATACTTAGAAGAAGAGCAGATTTTTTGTAATTCGGTAATATGGCCAATATAGGAAGCTAAATCACAGCGGTTGATCTTGTGATGCCATGCCAAATGGAGCAAATGGGGGACTTAATAGAAAGAGGGCGCTTTTTAACAAAACGACACTCAAAGGGGGCGCTTATTAGAAATGGGGCTCTTTTTGGAAGGAGGCAGCTAAATCGAATCATTACGGTAGCTGTTCTGTATCAAAATTTACAAACCTTCATAAAACTTACATTTATTTTGTATTTTCTTCATGAATTATTGACGAATTTTATATCACTCACTTGCATTGTATTGTATTGCAATATTTTTTTTATTAAGAGTTTTAACAACCTTTAATTACATCTTTGCAAGCTAAAAATACAATGTTAATGTGTAAGAATAAAAAATAAAAATAAATAAAAATAAAATAAATTGAACATCACAGGTATATCATATAATGAAGTTTAGAAAATTGGGTTCTGTCTTTACATTCTAAAAAAATATATTATAATATATAAATACCTTAGAACAAATAAATAAATATTACAGTGAAATAAGAGCACTATGTTGCACTATGTTGCACTATGTTGCATTGTATTGCATTGCATGGTATTGCACTACATTGCATTGTATTGTACTGTATGACTTTAAGATCGGAACACACTGGACGACAGGTGCAGGTATAGTAGTACATAAGACGGTGTTACCTGCTCAATTAATAATTGTCGCTGCGACAGACATTTATGCCCCCAACGGGTTGCATAAATTTCAACTGGTTTAAATTCGTACCGCCTGCTGTGTTCTAACTTTTAAGCAATAAAATGTGTTTTGACGATTACCTTGGTGTGTGACTGTAGGGCGGTACGATTCAAGCTCGAATTTCGGATACGATGAGTTTGGAGTTGGAGACATCGGAAGAGCGATCACCTGTGTGTATAAGATATGCATATGTTAAAAAGGGCTAACGTGTTCATGTCACATTTTAGTAAATCTAAGTGTACTCACATTAAAAAGAGTTCAATTGGTCGACCAATTGAATTCCCCTGACCAATTAATTCAGTTATTAAGAAATGGGGATAGTCACAAGAAGCATGTCTATTCAACAACTTCTACCTGCTTGCATTTGTATCTGCCCACTGTATGGATGAGCCGATAATGCTTTTTCAAATCGACTCGATACTCTATGATAGCGATCTCGATATCGAACTATGACGTCATCGCTTAGACTCATATTATGACGTCATCGCTTAGACTCATATTATGACGTCATCGCTTAGACTCATATTATGACGTCATCGCTGAAGGTAGAATTCAGGTAAAAACGAGCAGAAACGCGAGTTGTGACTGTTGCAACAACAAGAAATACACAAACAGGCTAACGAGCTCAACAAACTTAGAACAAAACCACAATTTTCTTGCACACGGCACGGGATATGCAAACTTGAACAAGATTCCCTTTTGCTTGCGAACCAAAAACGATTGCAAGTTTATGAACCTTTCCTTCGGCTTGGTCCATAAACTTGCAGAAAACGAACTCTACCGATATTTCCCCAATATGGACCTTACGCTAGTTCAATAACATCTTTATATCGAAGATACCAAATACTTGGTAAACTTAAAATTCACATGTATTAGATTGACTGACTTTGTTTAAGTTTCAACGAATTTGGTCTACTTACACTGAGGAAGATCTGCGTTTTGGTTAACGTAGATGTGATGTTTACACTAGTTTGGTTCTAAAATGGAACATAAATGGGTTAGGGATTAATTTGTTTGAAGGTAAAATGTTTACCACAATGCAAAATTACAAACAATCAAATATACAAATACATCGCCCAAAGGGTTAGGGGCAATGTTCGCGAATTTTAGTTTTGTGTAAATACAAGGCAATAGGGTATGTGGAAGAATGGATGGTGAATGATGAATGAATGAACATCTACAGGGGTAGATTTAGAATTTTGAAGAGGGACGGCCAAAAACAAATGTGTACTTGTATTTATTTTCTCATTAAATGTTTTGATGTTTTGGTGGATGCAAGGGACGACCTAGCAACCCATTCGTTATTAGAGTGTCTTTCAGATCGTCTGCTATCGTAAAGGTCGTCTGATTGGGAGGAAAAGAGGTAGCCCACTTTAGATCATTGTAATGGAATTATCCTAACAATCCAAAAATGGCCAATTTGTCTATGTGCAGTGCAGTTTCGCGTTTGTGGCGTGATTTTCTGGTTTATTTAAGACGATAGGTTATAGGTAGGTTATCCACCCACACATTGCCTCTTCTATTAGCGAGAATATTCTAAACATGCAGTTGAATATAAACGGTACCTTTTGAATAAAAACTACATAAGCATTCTGTCCACCAAAGGTATATAAAAGACAATATCCTGTCCACGGTTGAGGAGAATCTAACAAAAGAAAAATACATTCCTTTGAAACAAGATTTAAGCTAGTCCTTGATTACAAATAAACACTTTTCGATAAAACTGCTGCTTACGTCAAGCTGAATGGCGACTTACTTACATTTTGATGGATCAATACTACCACTCTTTATGAGTTAGTGCCACAATAATGGAATGAAACAAATCCCCAGTCATTGTTGAACAAGTTATGGTCATTGTCCTGATAGTAACACTATAACTTGTTAAGAAAATTTAAGGTGGCTCTGAACCCCTTCCCAAGAATATTTTAAACTATGCAAAACGTTGTATCTTAACATGCTAATTACAATTCGATAACATAGAATGGGCTCACCGAGCTCGTTTTTAACCCGTGAATATAAGCGCATGCGTAATAAACGGGTTATCGGTAACGGCGACAGATATGCAAATGAGTCACTCACTCGCTCACTCCTTGCATCAGCTGTAAACTTACTGACGTAATGCTTTGTTACGAATGCGTTTTGTAACACGAACAACGTGAATCCAGCGATAACAATAACTAAATTGGTGTAAACGAATATAAACAACAATAAGCTTTAAGATGTTTCGCATTTGGAATCTTTAATGCAACGTTAAAATCAATCTAAAAGGAATTTTCAACTGAGACACGCGTTTTGATGGTTATCTACCTTCAAGTAATAAAATTTATCCCATTTCAAGTCAGTGGTCAGGGTGGTCGAGTGGTGTAAGGCGCGAACTTATAGCCGAAAGGCCCAGGTTCGAATCTCGCTTGGGCCGTTACGTTCTTTTTTTTTTTTTTTCCTTTCTTCTTCGGACTGAACATCATGAAAGTGATGTTCTGTATTTTTATTTTTTGCGTTTGTCAAAAATCCTTACGTTTAATTAAAAAAAAAATTGAACCGTGACAGAGTGAAAACATAAGCTTACCGCAATATTGCGTTACGCTAGCATTTAATTCACGGGTTGGCTCTAAGGAGCCTTTGATTTAATAATAAGCACTTGAAGCTAAAATTAAGGGTGTCTTAAACAGGTTATACTGTTACGTCATGACGATGAAGATAACTTGTTCACCAATGATTCGGTATTTGTTTGATACCATTATTCTAGCATCAATTGATAAAGAATTGTACATGTAGAATTGATCCATCGAAGTATAAGTGATGGAAAATGCTAGAAACTATTGCGCTAGCCACCTTAAATGGATGTATAAATGAAATAATTGCCTGTACTAGCGAAAGAACGAACAAATGTATGAATGAAACCCCCCTCCCCCACTTCGATCTTCCTACTCGGCTATGGCAGGAGCTCCGCTGTCTATGTGAGATTCTTGGTAGAAAAGATCCTTCACGCTAACATCAATTAAATGTATTTTTTTTTCTATTTACCTGTTAAAGGACTCCAAGACACATTGGCATACCAACCAGAACCATTGCCTCTTTCATGAAAGGCAACTTTTACATTACTTGCTATCATTTCAGGAGGGCTTGTTGTAATACTATGACACTCTGTAATGAAAAGAAGCAGTAAACAACTAAGGAACAGTAAACAACTTGACCTGCTTAAAACTTGTTATGGTTTGTTCCCTTTGAGAATTCACTTGATTACTTCCTCTTGGTGTTCTATAAGTACGTTATGTATGACAAATTAAAGTATCTACTTTCAATTTGGGAAGTTTTGACCCCAAAACGTCAAAATCTCCAGACACATAGCTCCTATAATGATAAATTGATGACAACTCACTAAAGATGTTTGTTCTAAAAGCATATCAGACACTTACTTTCTAACATCGTCGTCAAGGATTTGGTCGAATACTGCGATGGAATCTCTGAAGGAGTAGAAGTGGATCTTTCTGCAAGTAACGGAATACTGCGTTGTATTTCTATTGCTTGTGAGATATTGTATTTTAGTGTTGTTTTGGAGTTATATTGTTTTCCGTCGTTTGTTTCTTATTTTCTTTTACATCATTCGTTCTCCATTACCCACAGAAGGAACCGAAAAAGGTCGCATTAATAAGAAAGTAACCAGGTACTCGACCCCTTTTGGGGTATGTATGTATGTATGTAGTGGTGAGAGCACTCGCCTCCCACCAATGTGGCCCGTGTTCGATCCTCGTTTCGGCGTCACATGTGGGTTGAGTTTGTTGTTGGTTCTCTCCTTGCTCTGGGAGGTTTTTCTCCAGGTACTCCAGTTTTCTCCTCTCCACAAAAAACAACATTCTAAATTCCAATTCGATCTGGAAAGAGGACCTGCATGAAAACCAGCTACGGCTAATGCGGCTTTCCTCTCTAAATATAGTTATTTATTACTCATACGCATTACACACGCGCATGAGTAAAGGCTACTTGGAGCCTCTTGTTTTTTTTACACACTGGACGATCGGTGTCAGGTACATGACACGGCGACAATTTCCCTCGTGTTACCTGCCCCATTTTCACTGTTTTAATAGTTTTAGCAGCAACAAGGTTGTCGCTACGACAGAATTTTGTCTCCGCAATGGGTTGCATCATTAAATTTAAACTGATTCAAATTCGTATCGCCTATAAAATGAGTTTTGACTATTACCTTGGTCTGTAGGTTGGTACACATCATAATCGATACGTTGATAAGTTGAATTTGTATTTGGAGACATCGGAAGAGCGATCACCTATGCGTATAATACATACATATGTTAAAAGGGCTAACGTCTCAATGTCACATTCGAGTAAATCTAATACCCCGTTCACACCAACATTTAAACATGTTTAAATGTTGTTTAGTTTAAAACAGATCTAGAAAAATACCTGCCAACCTTCCGTAATATTTGGAGTGAAATCTTTGCTAAAAGTAACTTTATTGACCTTTATTACCCTTTCAGGAAGTTTGAGTCACATACATACCAAATACTTTAAGCTTCGAATTCATATTTTTCCTATAGACTGGCTTTGTTTAAATTTCATCGAACTTAGTCTACTTACTTTGAGGAAGATCTGCTTTTTGTAAAACGTAGATGTGATGTTTATACTAGTTTGGTTCTGAAATGGAACATAAAATGGGTTATAAATTAATTGGTTTGAAGGTAAAATATATACCATAATGTCTTTAATTTTCCATTCATTCAGATCGTTTTCCATTGAAAAGGTCGACTGCTTAGATGGAAAAGGATTAGCCTACTTTAGAACATTGTTATGGAATTATCCCAATAATCCAACAATGATGAGTTTGTCTATGTGCAGTTTCGCGTTTTTGTTAGTGATTTTCTGGTTTATTTAAGAAGGTAGGTTGCTTGTAGGTTATCCATTCAATCATTCCCTCTATTAGCGAGAATATTCTAAACATGCAGTTAAATGTTACTTATTAATTAATTTACGTAATATGTATTTCTCTATTTATTTTAAGAAGTTTTCACATAGTGTCTACCTCATAAAATCCGTTTCCGTGCGTTTTATTTGTATTTTGGTTTTTAGCATTGAATAAATATATGTATGTATGTATTCGTTACCTTTTGAAGAAAAACTTCATCAGAAACCTTTTCGATTGTATTTTTATATCCCTTGAAGGTATAAAATAGACAATATCCTTTCCACGGTTCAGAAAAATCTAACAAAAGAAAAATATATTCCTTTGAAACAAGCCGTAAGCAGTCCTTAATTACTAATAAACACTCAGTGTCGGTAAAATTGCTGCTCACGTTAAAATGAATGACGACTTGGTTTAAATAAATGCATATTGATTGCCTGAATTAGGAACAAACAAATGGATGAATGAAAACATTTGCTTTCAAGTCGACATGGTTGAAGCCCCCACCCTCTTCCATGGGAGCCGGTGGAACTCGTGACCTATCAGATACCAGTTGCATTCTTCAGTACCACTCAGCTATGGCAGGTCAGCTCGTGTCTATGTGAGATTCCAGGTAGGAAAGGTCCTTCACACTAAGGTCGTGTTCTATTGGGATCAACCGTTTCAACCTAAACCGGTTTTGGTTGATTTGGTTGAGGTGTCCCAATAGAACACCTTTCAACCATTTTCGGTTTCAACCATTTCAACCGTTTCAACCATGTTCAGAGCCGGTTGAAATGGTTGATCAACCAAACCAACCGAAAACGGTTTTTTCCCAATAGAACACGAAAAAAATCCAACCAACCCAACCAACCGAAAGTGGTTGATCCTAATAGAACACGACCTAAGATTAATTTGATGATTTCATTTTTTCAACTTACTTGTTAAAGGACTCCAAGACACTTTGGCATACCAATCAGAACCATTGCCCGTTTCATGAAAGGCAACGGTTACATTACTGACTATCCAGCGAGGAGGGCTTCTTGACATATTATGACATTCTGTAAAGACAAGGAACAGCAAACAACTTAGCGTTTTGTTTCTTAACCCTCGGACGTACTGGCAAACTTATACCCCATGCGTAGTACAATCCCTTGGGTTTTTGCGGTGTTACAATATTTCGAGAATATTTTGCATCTGATAGATAGCCTGTGATGTGCTCTACAAGATGAGGTTAATATTATGGGTGGTAGCGCTGCTGGGGGTCCGTGACGTCATCCAAAATGGCCAACACCACAAAAAAAATCGGGAAAATGAGGAAATTGCAAATATTTTTGCTAGATTTGCAAAATATGATACAATTAAACATTTTGCTGCTTTTGGTGGCGTTTTTTTCACCGAAAAAGGTGAAAAACATGCATTTTTATTCAAAAATGGCTTGACCTCATGCTACTTATGACGTCATATCTTGTTACCATAACAACGGGTTGTCGCTAAACTTTTCCAAAATATGTCAAAAGGATAAACGAACAGCTACTAAAGACGGCATGTGCCAACATTAAATGCTCTTGAAAATATCCGAGAAAAACCTAAGGCTTATGGTGGGTCCGAGGGTTAATTTTACATTTACACCTCCTAGAAAGGAACCTTGAAGCCTAAAAGGTGTTTCTAATCAGTCTGCGGGTGTACAACTACATAACTTTGCGATTTGACCGTCTCTAAGTTCATGGTCACTCTTACCGTTTTTCTTTTGAACTATTTCACGGCGTCTGCGCAGACTGCGAAACTTCATTTCTAAAACCAAGAAAAAAGTTAATGGTTTTGTTACTACCTCGTCATCGATGATGCTTATTCAAACATTGTTATATACATTTTCGAGCTTTCTAGCGTTAATTTCTTCAGAATAAGTGTAATTTAAAGGCGACAATTATCTTACTTTAGCCCAGAAACCATCACTTATTCGAAAAGTGCTCGCGCTGACTTTGAACATTCACAACTTTTGAAGTATTTAGGGGAGTTCAATCTTAACTACAGACTCAGAGTCTTTGCTAAGGGATTGCTAAGGATGGTATTTTGTAGTAAGCTGTTTTGGAGTGTTTTTCGCCCTTAAAATGGTATGTATAATGTATAAAGCGCATCCCCTAATAAAAACATTCGTGCGTTCATCACTTTTGGTGATTTTTCTTCCTATTTCGAGGGCTCTGTTGAACCAGTGTATTTTACCAGACAGCGCTTTGCTTGGAAATTATTAGTGTAGAAACATGGACCCCGTTCGTGAATATCTCATGCAATTTCAGTATCAGCCGTCACACTTCGTGCATACCCTTTTCATAAATGCATACTGATGAGCGGAGCCTGTACCACTCGGCCTTAATAAACACAGCATTTTGTTGTAATCAATGTCAAAATAGAACCCGGGGTGGGGGGCGGGGGGGGGGGGAGGGAGTACTCCCGACAATTTGGGATATGTGTGTGCCGCCAAGGTTCTCAAACCCTGACCCTATTTAAAGGTAGAAAATCAAGATTTGATACCCTTTTAAAGGCCCAAAACCAAGGCGTGTAGAACAGTTTTAACAGACCATATCTTTTTCGTTTTGCGCGTTGGTGTCGATACTGCAATTTAGTGACCCTATCTAAGGAATATCTAAGGATCACAATACCAAAAATGCCAAAAAGGACGGCACATACCTATATAGCGTACATAAGGGAGTATCCCTCCCCCCGACTCCCGGGAAATAGAACCACGAACGCCGCTTCTGATCTGCTTTGTTCTCGATAAAATCAATCTACCTCGCTCTTTTTTCAGCTGCTTTACTTGTGGCCAAAAATTGCGAAGACATAATCCACTCTGAAATTAAACTTGATTCACATCCATTTCTCATAAAAAATAACACCATCTTGAAGTTTTCTTCGATTTTCTGTATCGCCGTACGCTCCGTACGGATGGACGAACCGTACAAACAGTTCAACGAAATACACGAAAATTTTCTCAGTCCCCCTTTTATAATAAGATGCAATTCACGGACCGTGGTTTCTTGGATACGGAACGTCTGCTCAGATCACGAACCGTACGTTCCGCACGGATCGACGAACCGTTTTGGGTACACACAGTTCAACGAAATACACGAAAATATTCTAAGTCACCCTAATGAGGTGCAATTCACGGACCGTGGATTCTTGAATAAGGACCGTCTGAGTGTAGTTCTAACTTTGGAGTCTGTGGACGAAATCCTATGGTGTGACCATTCAAATGAAACTTCTTCAGGAGTACTTTTGCATGGTACCGTTTGTTTTTCAATATTTTATAAAATGAAATTTGGGATTTTTCTTGAATTGTCATGTTTGGCACTGTTGGGAGTTAAAGGGTTAAAGCAAGCCCCTCTGCAGGCCGTAATCGTGAAAACACGATATTTCGGTCCGGACATTGTAGCGGAGCACTCGCCGGACCGAAGGCCCGGCTGCGCAGCCCCATACTTATAGAACCAATGCCCGTCATTTTTGGTTAACACTCGTTAACATCTCTCAAACTGACCTTTCCTTTTCACTTTAAGTTACATGAAGTAAAACCTATTTCACACTTAGAGTAAAATTAGAAAAAAAGATCAGTATAGTGTACGCCTCGAACCCGAGTCGTTCGCTTCATAACTAATATCCTTATCCACTATACCAACGTGGACTAACTGCCGGGAGATGTAATTTTTAACATATTTATAGAGTTACCCATAACAATAAATGAAAGCTAACCGTTTTCAAATCAGTGCTTAACCCTAAACACTGTAGATCAATGCTAAACCCCAAAACGCTACTCTTTGCTTAACCGGATCTCTGTTCTCTCAGTTCTCTGCCCAATAAAATGGGGTTCTGTTCTCGTGTACGTCAGTACTACGGTGTAACTATTAAAAATACTACGTTGTGTAAAACCTCATAAGGAGTCCAAGGTCAGTTTGAACATAGTTAGTAGAGGGTGGTTTGAAGGATGTTAACGCGTGTTAACCGTCATTTTTCATGGTCATGGCTAGCGGAATGTTTCGCGGTTGCGCCTCCGTGACATATGTTATAGTCAGTCGCGCAAGGCAAACTCGCGGGCGCGTATGACGTCCCAAAACATGCGCGTATGACGCCACACGCGCGGCTACACGGCCGTCAGCTCGGTAAACACTTTTTAAAGTTTTAAAATAGTTGGATCTATCGCAGTGTTTAGCGGAGCAGTAAAGTCGTTACTTCCCTACATTTTTTCGCGGTTTGCTACTCAAGACAGGGATACTAATTAACGGATACTCAAAAGCCGCTTTAGTTGAAAAAGAACAGCTTTCGGGGATAAAATCTTGCTGCGAGGAACCCTCATACGTTTTTACCAATGCAGGAGCAATGCGGGGAGATGCCTTGTTTTTATTACGGATTTCAGAACCGAAGAAGCGAAGTTTTAATGAATTTCCAAGCAGTCCAGTGACTTAAATAAATAAAATGATGGGAATCTATGTTGATATCAATTTTTGATTGATTTTTCCTTTGTGTTCTCTTAAGTTTTGGAGACATGTTTATCGAGGACAGTTCTGCCTTGATGCGTTATAAATGGTACGTGTTTTGCTTTTAAACATAAACTAATGGAGATTTGAATAAATTTTTTCGAAAGAAGATTGTGTTGTCCATTTTTATGAGTTTGCTCATTCATTACATAGATTGAAAAGCGATTTTGTGTAAACAAAACAAGACTTAGATTTTCTGTCTTCACTCGCGTTGCCTTATGCAAATATGTTTGTGTATTTTTGCAATTTTGATTTCCAAATCAGTTTCTCGGGCAATTTTTGACAAACAAAAACTGTATTTTATTCGGAAAGAAGTCGTACCTGTTATTCTAGACAAAGAAAAGTTGTTTTTGTGAACTTTTCTACGGTCTAAATGTACTGTACAGACGGTCGGGTAATACTGTTTTTTTCAGTAAGAATTGCCAAAATTGAAAAATAGCCCGGTCGTCAATCTTAATTCTTGTGCTTCCGACCTTTCACCTTAGTTAAGTTTCACCTTAGTTAAGCTTGTTCAAAGTGCTACGCTGTTAGGCTCTGCCTATCTATATATATATATATTACCTTTAAACCGATACCCAACCTTTGTAACTTTTCTGGGAACATTCTGCTGTGACAGATGTCTGTTAGTGACATGTAACATTTCCATGGAAAACATCTTTAAACAGGCATGCAGTGCCAGAATGGATACTCCTGCTTTATTTTGTCTTGACATTTATCAGTACTCACCTCCTTTGGTTTCAGCTCTACATCTTTCATCACAAGAAACGGGGAACGATTCCTAGACAGGCAAATTTAAAATTTTAATTAATAAATGGATGACCACATACTGGCTTAGAAGGTTCCTAGCGAACCTTGCTACCACGAACTGAAAGTGTTTTAACGTCTATTGAACTATTGCGTTTAAGAATCACACACATAATATTATGAATGTGAATATATGAAAATTATATATTTGAAGTGCGGATAAACATGAATGAAATTTGTGATCCTCGCAGTGTGCTAGCAACTTAAGCAGTTGAAAATACAACCAGAAAAACAAATTTGTCCATCTATCCATGTGGCTTGATAGCTCAGTGGATAGAGCATTGCACCGGTATCACAAGGTCATGGGTTCGAATCCCGTTCAAACCTTAATTTTTTTTCAGGCTGCTTTTTTAACTGCTAAAGTTGAGAGCACACTGCGAGGATCACAAATTTCACTCATACGTAATATTGTTAAAAAATATTGATATTTTGGTGTTTTTTTTTTTCGCCAAAGAACAGTGAGAAGCGCATGGGACTCTAGGACTCCTTGTTGAGTCGATACGCAGTCCAATAAATAACTAAATTTCCGGAAAGTCGAGTGTCCACTAAAAGATCTTGACTGATTTTTTTTTATTTAAACATATTCGCGAAGTTTGCCCCAAGAGTTACAACGCTCATCGAGACGGCTCACTTCGAAAATAGAAATTATTTACGAATAGCAGTACATTTAGATAAGGTCAGAAACGGCAGACACACACACAAAGAAGATAATGAAGGAAGCCAACAGGTAGAACATAAGCTTTTAAATATTCCGTTTAAAATTTCGTGGATTCACTTATAAAAGACTAAACATGTAAAAATAAATCATTATTTTGCTCTCGCGACAGACTGATTCACTGAGCCCGGCACTGACAGATTCAGTAGCGCATTATGTTCAGTCCATTTAATTTTACTAAAGAAAAATCAAAAGTATTTCAGAAAATGAAATTTGGGATTTTTCTTTGATTTCCACATTTGTTACAGTGGTTACGTTTGTTACAGTGGTTTTCCCTCAATTTCGCTGGTTTTCCCTCAATTTCGCTAATCTGCAACTCTTATGATCTCCATCGGAGATATCCAAGGAAGGCTTATATACGTATAAATATGTGGTGAAACGTTTTTTTGTTTTTGCAATAACTGTACGAATTTGCGTGCGCTGATTGGTTTAGAGCTATTGTACAGACAATGGAAAAATGTGGTGAATTTGTTAATATTTATACATTGCGACACAGACCGGCACAGTTTCACAGGAGTGCCGTTCTCGAAAAAGACGAACAAAACCAAAAGCTGGCAACAAAAAGAGAAGCTACAAATATCATCCCATGGTGATTAAAGATGAAATTAAGTAGTGAGCGTGCATGGCAGTGTACAAGAAAAGACATGAAAGAGGATACAGTATTGACATGACCCTCTGATCTCAGTACGTGCTGTGTAACTGATCCGTGTCTATCGTGCATATACCTCACATTCTTTAATGGAAACGTAGAGAGTTTGAAAAGGTTGTTGCCATAAACAGTCCTATTGACGATACAATTCAATCAAACAATGATCTTCTACAATAAAGCCAACTACAAATAACAACTTACCCACATGCATTATAATCTGTTTTGCGCCGCTCGGTACCTCAAACACGAGAATCGGGGTTTCAGTGTATACTGGGATATACACAACTAAAAATTCACACAGTATACGAGGTTTCATCAACCACTGTTGCAATATAGTTGCAGTTAAACCGAGTTTTTAAAAATTGTAAGTTGGCGCAGTTTGAGATTTTGTAGATTCTGCTCCTTTTGTGGTCCTTTGTGGCAATCTAGATCTGCTCTACGTTTCGGACAGCACGTTTTCCGCACGCGACTTCGTGACATCCAGCCTTAGGCTTTTTGTACCGAAGCCAAGTTCATAAAGACAAAAGCTTTTCAAGCTTTTAGAAGATATGTTCTAAAACCTGTAGAAGCGATATAACTGCACCTTTTAAAGGTTAAACTTTTTAAAGTAAGACTTACGTGATCGTCACTTGACTAACAATAGGCTCCTAACATATTCGAAAGTGTGGTCAGTGTGTAGTATGACAGAGTATGAGTGGCTTGATATCGGTGCTTTACCTGTATATAATCACAGTGGAATGATTTTGGTTGAAATATAACTTAGACCGACTTTGGTTGAAACCAAACATTTATCTTCATTATGGTGGTGTATGCACGCGTTCGTGACTTCTATTGTCCGGCGAGCAGACCGATAACTGGACTGATGTTTCCGTTTTCTCCGAAAACGCACCCTTTTACGCGGAAATTCAAATGGCAATAAGCCATGCATTCTTTTTAATAGAATTTGATCAGAAACCGGATGAAATCTTTTTGATTTGTTATGTTATTTAGGGAGCGTTTACTCAAATTTTGCCTTAGTTAACCCAACAGTGCCCAAGTTCGAAACCTGAAAAACATTTTCATTTTGCAGACATCGAGTAACAAATACGGCATCACATGAAAGTGCTGATCAATAACTTTCATTTGATCGGGTCACACTTTAGGACTCCATTCACAGACTCAAATGAACCATATTCATACATGAATAAAACACATTGTATTAAAAAGGTTTATAAAATAGAAAATAGCCCTCACCTTCTCATCCATAGATGAAACACGAATTCGCACTACACGATCACCACACAAACAGAACTGATCTCTAGTGGACAGATGCTTCGATCGTTCAGTCTCTGTTGTTAGCAGCATGGCTAAAAACACTAGCAGAACTCGAAGAGCCATGTTGTTGCGTTGCTAAGAGTGTTTAGCCATACTATGTCTAGCTATTTGGCGAAGACCCGCTTGAGCATGTAAATTCAGACGGTCAGCAGGAAAATAGCAGCCTATGACGTGCTACCAACCGTGACACTGGCCATGTAACTGAAAATAACTTGTTCTACTTTGTTTTCAATAAACTCTTGTTTGACAATGGTTCGGAAATGGTTTCAAAACTCAAACAAACACGGCTTGGAACAAAACATCCGGATAACTTCTCCTTGTTATCCTGAATCTGGTAATGTTCGAAACTAAACTTGACTACGTCAACTGTCCCGATGCCAAAAACTCACACAGCGACGCAACAGCGTTGCGAACCACCAAAGAAGGAGTGCTAAAGTCGGAGTTCTTTTTCTGACCAGAATATTGGCCGAACGTCTGTTTTCCGGCGTTGAGGCTTCCCTTTTAGACAAAGTTACCTGACTAAACTTTCCGTGCTTAGTTAGCGTACGATGGGCCGTACATTTACTGCTGGGTAACGAAATTCTATCACCTGATCATGAAAAATGTAACATGATGTTACACGTTTAGATCATATGCCATAAGCGGAAGTTTTAAAGGCTACCAATAGCAAACGCTTACTGAACCGACTGCAAATCAGTTTGATTGACTGCCGTTTCCTGTTCATGTTTTAGAAGAGGGCTTGGAATTTGATTTTATCCAGTACCCCTAGACAAGGCCACCGTTTTCCTTCCGGTGGAAGAAAAGGAACAAATGCCTTCAATTTCAAAAATCATTCAAATGCAGTCAATTCTTCACTGAAATGAAAACACGCCAAAAGAATTAACCCACTTCAATTGCCCGGTAGCTACCTGTAACAAAAAACAAATTGAACTGAAGGCTGGTTCTATTGGCCACTAAATAAACAAGTCCATTGCCGTAGAGCCAGCGTTGAATTCAGTTTGTCTTATTACACTTCAAGTGACGTCTGGGTCGAGCATAGGCTGCATTGGAGTTCTGGCAAAACCGAACCAGCGCTTAAAATTAAAATTACGCGTATTCAAACTTTTCTACCTGTAACATACTTGTAGATCGAATATTCTTGTCCACGAAGCAGAAAACTCCCCGGAGGGCGGGGGGTAATCAACAAAGTTTTGTACGGGGATGCTCCGCCCCGAGGTCTAAACCCTTGACTCTCATATATAAGCTACACGGGTATGTGCCGCTGTGAACACGGCGTAGCCAATCGATAAAAAATGGTACCGGTACAAATCGATTAAAATCACTTGGTAATGTAAATCGGTAGAAATCGATAAAACAATTCGATGTGTTAAATCGATATTATCGATTTTGTTTGATTTTATCGATTTCTAACGGAAAACGTTCTTTGTTAACTTTGTTTTTAATATAAAAATAGCTGGTATATACAATACAATGAACAAAATGTACTTATTCAATTAATTGTTATTTTTATTATTGTTGTTATATTATAGTTGTTGTTCTTGTTAATCTATTCGGTGCCAAACTGTAGCCATCATGGTGGTAGAACTATGTTACCAGGGCTAAAGAAAATAAAAGGAGCTGACCGAATCTTACCACAATTTCACTAAGTACAAGCAATTTTTATATTCATATATACCTTTTATTAGGAGAACTAGAAAAATATTTCCCATCATATTTACTTGACGTGAATAAAAGTAGTTGCTGTTTTGTTATTTCTATGTTGCTGACAATGTAATTTTTTTTCTGCATTTATCGTTTGCCTTGTTTTGTTTATCGTTTCGTATTTCTTGTGAACGTGAAAATCAACTCCTTCACGTTACAAATGGTGAAGTAAACATGTTTCACTGTTTAGATCCTAGCTTTAGATAGATACGTGCTCAGCTGTAGCGAATTGCGTTGTATCTTCGAGACGAACACAGGCAAGTTAGAAACAAATAGCTCAAAACAGTTCTAGTAGTGCTCGGTAAATCAACAGAAAAGCAACCATGAGAAGTTGAACATTAGACGTCGCAGTCAACCGGCGTAGAGAAAGCCATTCAAAGTGAACCTGGGCAGTAAACGTTTGTTGTGCTGAATAAAAGAAAATTGTATTCACTTGTTGTCTCTTGATTTTAATAAATAAGGTTATTATAATCGATTTTAAAGGCCAAAAATTCACTCGTTAAAAATCGATAACAATCGATGAAAATCAAGAAAAATCGATAAAACAAATGAGTGTGTCATCGATTTTTATCGATTGATCGATACAATCGATATCAATCAAATCAAATTTACCGATTTTTATCGATTGACTACGCCGGGTGTGAAGGGTATGGTTTTCAAGCAGTTTTAGTCTGGGATAGGGTATAGAAATCAGAGAGTTTTGGTCTTGAATAGGCCTAGGGTATCATTTGCCGGGAAACTGATCAGTGGTACGAAAAATTAAGTCTAGAATAGGAATTGCAACTCGGGACGTTGCAAGATATTGTTTTAATTAGCGTATATTTGACTGTAATGGCGATACAGTTCTAAAATAGCAAGTCTGGGAAAGGGTAGGGATTTTCGGTGTCTAGTGTAGTATAGGGTTGCAAAATCAGCTGAACATGGTTTGGTACAGGGTAAGGGTTTCAGAGTTCCAGCGGCACACCCCCACCCAAAAATATACAGAGTACCCCACCGGCGTTAATGTATTTGCTTCATGTTCTAATGGGTTTATTTGGTTTTGGATTTACGACATCAAATTAAAAAGTGGTCTTTTAGGTGGAAAATTGATTTCCTGAGTAGAAAATACCTTCAACATTTGTAAATATTAGTAGATTTCAACTGATGAGGGAAAACGAACGACAAACTCGTAGTACAATTGTTTCAGTTTCCGTTAATGCAGAATAAATCTATCAGTCGCATGCGTGTTCGAATTGACATAGGAATACAGCAGAGTCTCTGCCAATCATAACACATACACAAATAATTCAATGAACCAATCAGAACTCGAAGCAAATACAGCAAATACATGTAGCGGGTACCAGGCGCAGTGGCGCGAGATTTTTTTGCCAACCACGAAGCCTAGCATTGCAAAACCAAAGCAACTGCAAAATTACTTTCGATACTCAATTGAAAACTCCTTATGCATATTTGTATCTCCACGTTTAACGTAGGGTCATGTTTACGATGTTTGCGTGCAGAAGAACAACTGATTGAATCAATATGGCGGGGCTGGCGCTCTCGATAATTTGAAGCAGGCTCATAATTCAGCGTTTAACTAGTCGAGAAACTAGGCACTGAGTGATGAAACTAACTCTCACACCGGAAGTAGTCTGAAATGTAAGAAGAGAAAGCGTCCAAATCTTCAGACTATCCATCCCGGCCGGAAGACGTTTGTTGGCCTGTTGCCTTACTAAATCGAAAGTACTATAGAATTATTACTCTAAACAACTTTTATTTTACTTTAGGAGCCCCACCGTAAGGCTGGACGACGGAAAATTAATCTATAGACTAGCCTGCAAAAACTACAAAATCGCGCTATTAGGGTTATATCTAGTCAAGGATGGGATGATCGAAGAAAGTCAAAGCGAAACTAATGTTTAAAACTGTAATGGCAATCAAATTCCGGGGTACGTTCATGGCCTGTTTACACCTTTCAGTACAGACTATGAACTTGAGAGACAGGAAAACAAATTCTGTCTGCCCAAGCCCCGTACAGATTTTTTAAAACGCAGTTTTTGCTACAGTGGGGTACTGTTGTGGAATAATCTTCCACAGAATGTCAGGGCCATTAGATCTTATAAAAAGTTTAATAACGGAATCAATCGCCTTATGTCCACCTCGTACTCCCACACGGCAAACATGTAAACCAGTTTTTATCTTTCCTTGTAACTGATGTTTTTATGTATGCCTGCAAGCAAGCTCTCTGGCTCGGGCGGGCTCGGGGGAAGGGGGAAGAGGGAGGGGAAGGGGGAGGGGGATAGGCAGGGGGGGGGGGAGGGGGAGGGGAATGGAGCTTTCGCGGTCTGGGAGCGAGGAAATGCGTCTGTATTCGTACATATATAAACAGTTGGCTATTTAAAACAAGTCGTGAGACCATATTTAGTTTAGTAAGTGTATCAAGGGTATCTACGCTTGCAGCTTTTGAATATAACTAAAAGGTCAATTTTGACGGGAATTTACTGTTCCGAGAACAAAACCACGAACTATCAATCCATCCTGCTAAAATTGTGCACGTTTTGTCTTAAACATTTTGTACAGAGAAACATATTTTTCTGGGTTATTGCTTTCACGTAGAACTGTAGAATATCTTTTAAAAATAAATTCTTATCTGAATTGCAAATGCATGGATTAATAATTCATTATTCATTTTTCTATTCGCACCTTCACCGCAAGGAAAGCGAAGGAGCAAACGAAGTTAATGTTGTTCGAGATGAGAAACAAAGTGACTTGCCCCAGCAGAAGATTGATCTTAGTTTGTCAAAACATAAATGAATGACGATAACTTTGAAACGTCTTCAACAACTGTGTACTTTAGGTAAGAAAATATTATATTGTTGTAACGGTTTTCAGGCAATAGCTTAGACGGTTCAGTTTACACTCGACGCTATCAAATACTCTACATTGTTAGTCTACAACAAAATTTCAGCCGCCATATTTGAAACAATTGCCTCTTAATCAACTGTGCATTACTGATATAACCGCTGTATATGGTTTGAGATACACACAGACTGACGCGATATAGCAATTTTATTCTGGTCAATTTACACTGGACCCTATAAGATGCTAATTAGTAAGTCTACAACAACAATTTCAACCATATTTAACAATTGCCTATAAATAATCGGGTTTGTAGTAAAATTAATAACCATTGTACATGGTCAGTTGAGACACGCACAGACTGACGCGATATACAGCAATTTTATTAGTTGATCAGCACAGTATCTGATGTGTTGCTATTGTACTGAGAGTATGGCTAAATTAATGTCCACGGCAGTTTGTAAATTATAATTTTACTCCTAACAAGTCTTCAATCAATTTTTGTCTGGCGTTAGCTTCCAGGGTTAGCACGAGCGTTTTTTTTAAAGTTTAATGCCTATAATTATTTCCCCTTTGCGCCGTTCTTTTAGGTGTCCTCACAAGTTTGGTTGAGGAATAGCGAGTTCTGAACAACCGAGGCTTAATATATGGTCTTTCACCTGGTGATCAGTCTTCACGCACACGATTCACAAAGTACGTATTTATTATAAGAATAACCGCTTTTCGATTTTCTTTTCTTCTCTCTCAATATCGCTTTGTATCATATAACAGCAAAAGCGCAAATCTGTTCTCAGTGCTCAATTCAACCTCATCATGAATTGTTTCAGGAGGTGAGATTTGGAAAAGCATTTTATTATTAGACTAAGGTCATGTTCGTGTCCGAAGAAGACAAGCAATAGGCGGATCTTTGCTGACGTCATTGTTTACATTTTGCATCATTAGCATACGAATTTACGTAGAGAAGGCACCGTGCTAAATACTAATGGCGATCAAAAGTTGAAAGGGCTTGTTAAACTTAGTAATCTATACTATGCAATTTTTAGCTTTCTTCATGCAATATATTTAAGAAAATACCTGCTTTAAAAAACTGCAAATTGTTGGGCGGCAACAACGCTCATTTATATTCTTTGTAAAATTTTGAACGTTTAAAACAGCATCGCACGAAGCGTTTCTAGTATAATAACGGGCTCACTGTCAAATTTCCAGAGAAAGCTAATTGTGCTATGCCCTTCCAATATTCAGAGTTGTTTTTTGTAGCTCGATTAGAATGAGGCGCACATGCTAATGAGGCAATAATGGTAAACAAAGATTCGCCTATAGTTTCATATGACTCTCAGGGACAGTCGAGCGAGCAAAAACATGCGTGTGAGCGAAACAAATCGCCTGTCGCGAGGAGACGTGACTCACCCTTCATCGAGTGGGCGCGATTCGCTCGGGTGTTTCACCCTCGCGACTAATCATAGTCTGGAAAAATTAAATGAGTAAAAAAGACCATATCTTTTGTCTCAGTAAATGTCAGTGTTATAAGATTAAGAGAACAAATCTCCCAAGAAAGAAATTTGGACAGGGAGGGCGTGGGTGGAGGCTTCAGTCCCGTTTAACTATCGGCCTACGGTTCTTTTAGTAAGATAGACACATTACCCAGCAAAAAAGTATACTTACATGAGAGTTTTCTTTTGTTAGGTTAAACACAGAAATGAGAAATCATAGTAGAGCTTCCATCAACTCCGACATGATAATGTTTAAAAAGGTGAATTGACCGATAAGCTTTTAAAGGATATCTTCGTAACTTCTGTAGTGGGGGGATTAAATAAAAAATGAAAACTAAGTTGATAAGGTAAATTAGCTGCCGGAAGGAGATTCAAAAGGTGACGTTTCGAGCGCCAGCTCTTCGTCATTCGCATTCCATTTCATTCCATTCCATTCCATTTGTGAAGCATCAGTCCTTTGTGATTCGCTCTGACGAAGGACTTGCGCTCGAAACGCCAGCTTTTGAATCTTTTTACGGTAGCCAATTTAACTTAGTTATTGACTCTGTTGGTAATAAACGTGATAGCATTTATTGATGTTTTTTTTTTTAACTTTATGCAGGATACAAGGAAACTATAAATGTCAGAATAAAGCAAGGAAGAAAGAAAGACAACCAACTTAAACAAAGAAAGAGGTAGAGAAGCTAGTTTTGCTTAAAGCGAAGTTCAAAGATAACCTTTTCTGTCAATTTTTTTTATTGCCTCTAAATTCGAACATAATTTTCTTAGTTCGGTCGAGATACAGTGCAACACAGATATAACAAACTTCGCCGCGCAGTTTAACGAACAAATTCAAGTAGCAGCTGATAAATGATAGCACAAAGAAAATGAAACCTCGAAATCGAATAACTGCATTGTTTTGTCCATACACATCTTGTTAACAAAAAAAACTGTTTAAAATACAAATATGCAGGAAACAGTAAGGCAATTTCAACTTCAAGGCTTTATGTTAAAGTGTATATGACAGTGATTTTTTTATTTGCTTGATCGAATCTACATGATGTCCTGATAAGGAAATGGAAACAAATTTTTCGATATCGATTTTCCTTCTCCGCGTTTTAGCCGTCTAAACACGTGAAATTTCACTTCCGGTGTGTTACAAAACCGCGCAAGAAGAAAGACTGGAAATAGTCCACTAAGACGTCAATACGAAAATGCCAGTGTCGCGGTTTCTCTGTTGCCCCGTTTTTTGGTGCGCGTTGCTACAACCATAGACAACACACCTTGATAGAACCATGTTTCTTCCTCAGGGCGCACCAAAAAATGCGAGGAACCAAGAAACCTCGACACCGGCATTCCCGTATTGGCGTCACAGCGGACTATTTCCAGTCTTTCTTCTTGCGCGATTTTGTAACACACCGGAAGTGAAATTTCACGTGTTTAGACGGCTAAAACGCGGAGAAGGAAAATCGATATCGAATTTTTTTTTCCATTTTCTTATCAGGACATCATGTAGATTCGAGTAAGCGAATAAAAAAATCACTGTCATATACACTTTAAGGTAGAATCACAAATTCTCAATGTTATACCCTTCGACCGTCGCACAACGTCGTTCCTAGTATGTCGTCAGCAAGGACGTTAAAATCGAGGCGAATTGGCAAAAAGTTGTTTCACTGTTTTCATTAATAATAAGAAGGAGTAGATAGGATTCATTTTCCAAGTGGAAATCTCAGGCAATTTACTACTTTTAAGCATACGTATTGCTGTAAAAAACTTTCAAAGAATGCCTCATGCTTGAGGATTGCCTAGAAAAAAACAAACGAATAAACATGCATAACCTTCGGGTAAACACGTGTTTGCGTTGCGGACCTATTTTGATCATTGATACAATGCTGTTTTTGCGCTAACAATACCAAATGTAAAAAGTCAATAAGGAATTCATTTGTGGTCCAATTTTTTCGCAAATCATAGTCCGTGTTACGTTTTCAGTCAAAATTAGAAGCCATTTTGCCTATTTAACATGTCAATTTTCAGTTAAAACTCGATTTTAATGTTTCAAACGACTTCTAAGTAAAAGCCTTTAGGGCAACATGCATGGTTTGTCAGTTTTCAGTAAAGATTTCTAGATTACAAACGATTTCACAGAGGAAATTGACTACAAGGGTTTCTTTTCTGTTTTCAATAAGGGATTTCTCAGTGAATATAATGGGCTATTTTGTGTCTTAGGAAAAATGTCTCGGCCATTTTGTCCGATTTATGTCGTAAATATGTAAGCCTAAGCCTAGCTGAGGTCACAGGTTCAATCCTGAGTGGGGATTTTTACACTTACAAATTTATTGAAAATAAAAATCTAAGTGTCGACATTGCGTTATATAAGTTTCAATAAGGTGTCCGACGTTCTTCTCGACGGTGTGATTTAGGCACAACCGTGAACAATGTTATCCACTTCCATCCTTGTAACCCCGCACTTTATCCCCAAACTAACTAATATTTAGTGGTATTTGGCAATATGACATGGCAATTAGGAAAGAGATTATTCAATATTTTGGCGGGACATTGTCCTATTAACTAACCTAACAACTAACCTCAAAAAACCCTAGTGACAATTGCCTAATACACCAAGAAAAAAACCATTGGGTATGTGCCTCTGTAACTCTAAATTACTTACTTCTTTTTGTTATAAACTTTTAGTCCCTTACTTTTACTATAAAGATGGTTTGCAATCACTTGACCTTCAGTCCTGTGGGACTCAAATGACAAAGGCCATGTCGGCCATGTTGGTGCCAGAACAAAAGAAGTTCATTAAAATTCTTTTCTAGGTGTCCTCCAACATAGCCGCCATGACGTCATGTGCAAACCAAGAATTTTAAGTTTCTTGGGTAGGCGCCTCGCACGGGGCTTCAAGTTCCTTTCGCGCCTTCCCCTTTGATCCGTATCATTTTTGTAAGTTTGAGTCCAATAAAGTTGGTAAAAAACTGAAAACTAACAAATAGACCGGCAGAGTAATCCACGGTTTCCACTGAGTATTAGAGCAGTTTTCAATTGAGTGTCGAAAGTAATTACACAATTGCTTTGGTTTTGCATTGCTACGCTTTGTGATTGGCTAAAAAAATCTCGCGCCGCTTTCTCGACCAATCAGAAGTAAAATCAAAACCAATCCTGACTTGCTCGCACGCGTTTTCCCGCGCTTGACGCCGCCGAGATGTAATTGCTTCGAGCTCTGATTGGTTCATTGGATTGTTTACGACTGCTGTGATTGGCCAGAATAATTACTTTGGTTTTGGTTTTACGACACTCAATTGAAAGCTGCTCTAAAAACTGGCCTGATTTTTCAATAAAAAATGTTTTTGTAACCATCGAGGCTTAAGCACCTTATTGTAAACGAACTGAAAACTGATCAATTATAGAATGATGAGAAATCTAACAGAGAATCAGAACAGTTATAAAACTAAAACACACAATAAAAAGAGAAAACAGGTTGCACTGCCTTCACGTTTAGGTAAAAATTGTTTGAAATATGTAAACCATTTGAAACAACTTGAAACTTTTGAAATTAAAAGTTAAAAAATACATACGTATGGCATTAACCAAATCTTTTATTGATTAAACAAAGCAAACTAAGATGGCATTTGATTTTCATTTAGAATAAGTGCTTTGAAACCTACTGAGACAAAACAAACACAAAAATAAGAATTAGAACTCAGAATATATGAGGTTGAGTATGAGGTTTTGCGTTAAAAAAAAAAACACACATATAATCCTTAACTGTAACGTCAGTAAAACTATAACGTCAACTATCAGTTAGTTTCTGTTTTGTATTTAACTTTTTCGCAGTATCGGTGATTTAATTGTCAGTTATAATTTCTTAATTTTGATCTCGTGAATGCACGAAGCGTAACGAACGAAATATATCAGACGGGTACAAATATGCAGATTTTCAGACCTTCCTTTCTTTCCTCCCGTCTTCCTTCTTTCTTTCCAGGCGTGCGTTTCTCAAAGGTCCCGAAAACGTTTCGGGCCCGAAAAGCCTTATTTCGTGCGCAGTGTTAATGATAAGAAATCAGTTTTTGTTTATTTTGAAAGCTTAGAAATAAAATTCGTAGTTGACAAAACACGTCGGGCAGGCTTGTGGGCTATTAACTGCAGCTCCACTTGATAGAAACTGAGAATTAAAAATGGCTTTCGTGCCCGAAATGTCTTCGGGACCTTTGAAAAACGCACGCCAGGGCCGTAATCTTTTATCGGTAATTCCGCTAGCGCGGCCTTTTACCTGTTCCATATGCAAAGAAATATAGATTGAGAATACTCGACCGCTGAAAAAGAGGACACAAGTAACTCGATGTACTGATGTTTCGCCTTTGAAGTCCTCCGTTGGAAAATTAGTCCCCAGACCCCCAATTTAACCCTTAAAATCACAACGAAAACGCCATTTTTTTAAGGGAAAATCAAAATTTCGCCCATTTTTGAATTACTTTTCGAAAATCCATACTCGGATTCCAGTAATTTGGTTATTATTCTATCTGGGAACGTTAAAATATTTGCTTGCATGGAGTTCAACCGCGCGGTCATCGCTTTTAGCGGTATAACTTATTTTAATAGGCAACATCCACACTCGGTTTTGAAGAGATTGGGATCTAGTGAACATTTTGGTGGGAAATATGATTTAATGTCAACTTCAAATAATAATACAATGACAATGTACGGAGCATTACATTCAAAGAGCGATGTGGACAGATTGTACATTAAAAGGAAAGAGGGAGGTAGAGGCTTAAGAAAATAGTTTGGGTTTTTATGTTGTCAATTCTGAGGAAAACCTCATTGGGGGAGTTGCTGCAGCTGAGACAATCAATACGGAAGATAGTTTAAGGAGTGGAGAATTCAAAAAACAGATAGCACAAGAACTTAAACTCAAATGTGATTTGAAGATTGAGACAGAAGCGTTGTTATGTGCCGCACAGGAACAGGCCATCAGGACAAATTATGTAAAGCATTATATCGATAAGACCAGTGAAAGCCCCCTGTGTAGATTATGTGGGAAAAAAGGTGAAAGCGTGCAACATTTGGTATGCGGATGTGAGAAATTGGCCCAGAAAGAATATAAGAGACGACACGACAATGTAGCAAAGAAAGTCCATTGGGATTTGTGTAAGAAGAATGGGTTAGAGCATACGGAAAAGTGGTATGAACATGTCCCAGAAGGAGTAGTAGAAAATGAAGAAGTTAAAGTTTTGTGGGATATCAATGTCCAGTGTGACAACGTGATAGAGGCGAGAAGACCAGACATAATTGTTATTGACAAGAAAGAGCGAAAGGGGTTAATCATCGATATTGCTGTACCAGCTGATGTAAGGGTAGAGGAAAAAGGAACGGAAAAAGTAGAAAAGTACCAGGATTTGAAGAGAGAGATTGGAAGATTGTGGAAACTTAAAAAAGTGGAGGTTGTACCTGTAGTAATAGGGGCCCTTGGAAGTGTCACCAAAGAATTTGATAGGTGGATTGAAAAGCTAGGGATAACATTCAATGTTGGAGTGGTGCAAAAGACTGCCTTGTTGGGAACTGCAAGGATACTGAGAAAAGTGTTGGAAATGTGAAGAAGAGATAATTCCGTTAGCCCTTGGACCTTTGTTAAGACCCGCCTAATAGAAGAAATTACGGCAATGACAACAGCCAGAACATAATGTTAAACAAAGATAATAATAATAATAATAATAATAATAATAATAATGAACTTTTTTTAAACAGGGTTACACATGCTAGTGAATATAATTACTGATAAACTTGTGGCCCTAATAAAAACTACCTAAAATCTATAATATAATACGTACTATCAATCGTGATTTATTTGCATAAAAGCAAATAAAATATATAAATATACAAGTGTACTATTTTCAAGATTATTTACATGAGAATAAAATTGAGTGTAAATGGCAGATTATAGGAGCATGGAGGCCTTTTGCTCACATAAGAGGTCCTTATAAACAGCGCGCTTAAAATAACCAATGGAAGCCTGATTTTTAGGGTAACCTTTAGTCCGTTCCACTGTTTCGCAGTCTTGACAGCAAAAGTGCGCCCATCTTCTGATTCTCGCTTGCAATTGTACTTATGAGTAACTAAGTTGAGACTACTGTGGCGGGTGCCTCTACTGTGGATATCATAATTTCTAACTAAATATAGATCTGTTCCTCAAGTGTATACCTCAATATGTCATGCATTTTTGGGTGAAGAATATTTTATTTATAGAGCGTTTCATATTCACGAGTTGGCTCATAGGAGCCTTTGATGTTCAACACTTCAATTTGTTTTTCTTAAATTTGTTTTCCTTAATTCCAATAAAGCTCAGGTCATGAAACGCTTTCCCAGTGGATATTTTAAGGCCCTTTTTGTCTGTTTAACGTTTACCGTTTTTGCTTGTAGATTTTTCTCTGTTTTTACAACATTTTATTTGTTTGTCAGTGTGAAATTAGCTATAGACGTTCACTGTACTGATTTGCCAGTTATATGAGTTAAGATCTTGTCACAAGCCCCTTTTCTTAGGCATTTTCTTTGTTTTGTTTCGTTTGTCAAGTTTTCAGTAAGGGGTTTAAAAATTGTATTTCATTTGTCATTTAGGTTTTTTTCCCTTAATATTGTCAACTTTCATGAATAATTTTTATAATTTCGTAATAAAAATCGACGATGAACGTTTTATCTTTAAAGTTATCCAGTTCAGTCAATAATTAAGGTGGCTCCGTTGTTATTTCGGGCGCACTCGTTTATGACAAACTTTGGGTCATAACTTTTTCGGCCCTAAAGCGATGGCTATAAAACTTTGCGAAAGCTACAGCTATTGTTTAGCAATAACATGATAGAATTTGTTTTGACTAGAAAAAAATAATTTTTTAGTGATAATCAAGCTTAAAGCTTATTAATAAGTGAACCCCACTTTTTGAACAAAATCGCACCCAGTGAAAAATTTTGCCGTTATATTTGTGCTAAATTTCTGGAATCAACTTGCATTGACTTAATACATGTTACCCTTACCAAGTCTCAGCAACATCGTTGAAGCAGAGTGCGGAAGTATAAGGCCGTCAAAATTTATCTCTAAAATTCTCTTGAAATTTTAAATACTTGATGCCTTTGACAAAACAATTCACGAACCTGAATTTCTGGGAGAAGCTTTTCCAAATGCTTGCTAAATTTGAATTCTAAACCGATTGAAAATTATGCGAACCGTTAAAACGCATTCACTAGTTCTCGGTAAAAATTATAAAATGCTCCAAAACCGGCTCAAATCTCCAATGCTGCGTTTTCCAACATTTTTCGAAAATTATCCAGCAGTTTGGTGTCAAGCTCCTTCAATATTTTTGCATTGATATTTTCTGCTTAGAAGGACTTTTAATTGGAGAAATATTTTTGTTTATGAATTCGAAATGAGTACGTGTGGAATGGACCATTTCCGAGTTGCTCTAAGCCTCCAGTTCAAATTGAGGTCTAGCGCAAAACTATTAATATGGATATAAGTTTTAATTGTGAAACAAAACTGATATCCATATGAATGGTTTTGCACTTGGCCTCGGTCTGAAAAGGAGGCTAAGAGCAACTCAGAAATGGCCTATTTATTCTAAGAATTCGCACCTTGACGAGGGGGGCGTACGTCTTTTTGTTATCATGTTAAAATATTAATTTTTGCGAACACTCCGCAAAGTTTTATAGCCATCACTTTTGGGCCGAAAAAGTTATGACCCAAAGTTTGTCATAGACGAGTGCGCCCGAAATAGCAACGGAGCCACCATCAGGCCATTTTTTCTTTTCGAGGGTTTTCAATAAGCAGGGTTTGAAATTAAAAAGCATTTCGTTTATAGTATTTTTTTTCTGTTTCCAAGAAATTTTGCTTGTCAGTTTGCAGTGTAAAATTAGAATGCCAGTACAGTAAGGGGTTTGAGGCTATGAATAGATTTCTTATTGGAAAGAGTAGTTTATTTTGTCGGTTCCAATTTTTTCTCTTAATGTGAGCTTTCAACAAGGATTTTAAATCAACTCGTAGTGTAAATACGATAAGAATAATGACAATGAAGCCCATTCTTAAAAATGATGAACTGTGAGTAATTCAGTTTTCATCTCGTTAAAACGCGTCATCCAGTTGTCCAGACAGTCTCGTTTCATACAATGCATATTTATATTACGCTAAGATGTTTTGGTATAAGTTTAAAATCTGTTTTACTTTTCAATTCTTTGACTTCAAACTCAGTATAAAAAATTAAAACCGATCTGTGGACTTTACCTTACGTTGTTGTGCATTCAGGAGATGGCTCATAGAGCCCTTTGAGCCCTTTGAGCCCTTCTTGCCTTTTATCGATAGGTGAATCTTTGTTTACAATTATTGCCTCATTAGCATATGCGCGTCATTCTGTAATCGAGCTACAAAAAGAGGTATATACTTCATGCTAACACACCATATAGGGATCCTATCATATAGGGATCCTAAAAACTTATTTTAAAATGGTTAGCTTTTACTAACTGTTATGGGTAGTGATATCCATAACAGTAAATAAAAGCTAACCATTTTAAAATGAGTTTTTAGCCCTAAATAAGTGCCGGATTCTTTGATGTGCATAAATTAAAACCCACCATGAAGTATATCCCCAAAAATATCAACTCCGAATTTCGAAGAGGTATAACACAATAAGCTTTTCCTGGAAATTTGAGCGCGATATATTAGATACTGTGCTGTGCTGTGCTGTTTAAAAACTCAAACTTTTACAAAGAATGTATGGCTCATTAGAACTTTTGCTACCCAAACATTTTGCAGTTT
Source organism: Cladopsammia gracilis (assembly GCA_022457155.1). Lineage (NCBI taxonomy): Eukaryota > Metazoa > Cnidaria > Anthozoa > Scleractinia > Dendrophylliidae > Cladopsammia > Cladopsammia gracilis. Next base: position 602,387 of record JAJGOT010000035.1, read on the forward strand.
TTGATGGCTGATGTTTCGCAGATACGGCAGCCATATTGATTTTGCCCCCAAGGCATCCCATAATGAACATTGAAAACAAAGGAATATATTTATTTAAATGGTCATTATGGGATGCTCTGGGGGCAAAATCATTATCAATGGCTGCCTTATCTGCGAAACGGGGTATTACATGCAAAGAGCTAAAATTGTATACTAAGATTACTATCTAAAGTCAATTTGTGTGCTAATGAATTATAATGTGAACAATGACGTCAGCAAAGATTCGTATATAAAGGTTCAAGTTCAAGCCTGAATTTTTGTTTTCAACTGCTTAATTACACGTTAATTGCTACCACTGAATTACTGTGAGGATTATCAATTTCACTCCAAAGTTTTAAAAGCTGCGAACTGGCTCTACATTTTGTTCGAGTTTTCCTTTCGTTAATATTAAACAAGAATTTTCAGTGGAAATACTAGGCTGTTGTCAAGGACTTTGAAACAAATCCCTGTTATTAGGGCCCTTTGTCAGTTTACAATAAATATTTTCATGGGGGTAATTTCGTTTTTATTGACTTTCTGCAGATAAACGTTGCGTTCCAGTACGTTTGTTATATCGGTGTTGCACTATATCAGTACTTAATTAAAGGCAATTTACACGGTACAAATTTTGCTTACAACACATTTTATATGCTGCACTTATAAAGCAAAGTGCCAAAATCGTAGATATTTCTGATCGGTTAACGATTTTTTGAAAAGTAAAAAAATCAATGTTTCCAACTGAGTCCGCGAAAAAATCTCGTGTTGTTTTGCAGTTTGTGCCGTGAAAACTATTGAAGAAGGAAACAAATACCTCTTTTGCTTTTGGAAAAAGAATCGTCACTATTCAGTACAATTCTGTGATTATTTCATTATCAATTGCCTATTAAAAAACTTATTTTACTCAACTTGTTAAAATATTTTGCATGTACAATGTTTTCCCATGGTAAACGCTGTTCAAATTTCTGAAATTTTCCCGCCAAAAGACTTAGAAAAAATACGGGCGCCCAAAATACGCATGCGCCGTTTTTTTTAAAAAAAAAATTACAAAGTTAATTTTAATATCAAGATACTCGTTAGGTAGTCTCTTGTTAATATTCAGTAATGTTGTATTCAATGAATAAAAGAGTTCTTTCAGTTTGATTGTATTCTTTATTCTCTTTTCCTTATTAATATTTTACAATGCTTATATTTAATAACTTAATTAAGTAAAAATCTTTTAACTAATTAAAAGGTGTGACAAAATTTTTCTTCCTATATATACTAAGTCTTTTGGCGGGAAAATTTGAAAAAATTTGCACAGCGTCTCCCCTGGTAACAACTTCGTCAAAAAAACATTTAAGGAGTACAACATAAATTTTAAACGTGCAAAAAATATGAAACAAACCTTACAATTTAACGCTGGTTTTCGCAACCGACATAGCTATAGGCACAAATATAAGAAAAATAAACATACTCTTTCTTTTAATGTTGTCTTCATTAGGAATTAATGCGAAATAAACATAATCACAAGAAAAAAGACTAACTTTTTTTTTCTTGTGCCTATGCTTATGCCGTGTCAATTACTACGAAGACAGCATAAGAAGAACAAGTGTGTTTGTACTTATATTTCTGTCGCTGGTAAAAACCAGCCTTAAATCTTTCGGAATTCTTGCACGAGTCAGTGTACATATGAAGGATATTAGAAGAAACATGGCAAGTATTTAAAAAATTTCCTGAAAATTGTTTGCATACAAGATGAAACGTTTTGGAAAACGAAAATTTTAGCTTAAGTTCTCTTATTGTTTAATAAGTAATTTTTGCTTCTGATTTAATTCGATACTGGAATTTTAGATTTTTCATAGCTTGCCATGTTGCTTTTAATAACAAGACTTTTAACTGTTGGCCAGTTTCCTTTGTAGCACAGAAAGTACGTAGACTAAGCACAAAAAATGACCGTTTGCTAAGTTTGGAGCAAGTCATGTAATTTAGAACATTCAACAGACAATTGCTTGGCTCCATTTTCTTCCTGGAGATTTTGTCGTGCACAAGACCAATTCATCAAAATCAACTAAAATGTTTCATACTGTGCAACAACGAATGTCAACAGTTAAACGTCTTTTCCTCCACTTAAAAACTAAATTTAAGGTGGCTGGACTGGATTTTTTGGGGGCGATAACCCCCGAGTTTGAGCATTAACTACGACGCCATTAACAATGTTATGGAAAAACGGTCATCATAGCTGTATTAGATAAAGATGAAAATTTGTGAAGACCAGTGTTATATTAACATCGGAGTTGCCATAGCAACGTAATGACGCCATGACGTTTTTTACTTGCCGTAGTATTTCTCGGTACCAGAAGGTTTTTTCGGTAATCGCTTAAAGGGAGCTTGTACCTCTCATAGCTGCCTTGATTGTGGGAAAGATTGAACACATTTTAAAGAGCGTTTTAGAAATTATTGGGGATGATGTTTTGGGGATTGTAAAAACAGTGAAAAACATACTCTCGACATAATTGTCTAATATCTAAAGAAAACAATGCGTTTCGGGGGATGCGGTTTCATCTCAGTAGTTTGATACCATTTGAAATCGTGAGTAAAAAAGTTAGGGGGTTGCTTTGGCCGATTGCGAGAAAGAAGGATTTGATTAGTGTTCATTTAGCTGCTCTTGTTGCCATTTTTGTATGTAATTTGGTCTACACCTACAAATGTGATGATAATTTGGAAACCGCCGAGGGTCTCTATGTCCAGATAACAAGTCTAGACCCACGTAATAGCGTGACATCGAGTGCGTAATGTTGTTACAATTCTCAAGCCAGTAATTAGTATATTTCTGAAAATTTTTCGGAAAGCAATCGAGCGTTCTGTTCGATGCAAATGAATTTTTTTTGCTAAACTTGTGCACGTGCATATGGAACTTGAAAACAATAGCCGTGAATAATGAGGACGCTCATTTATAAACACAAAATCTGCGGGAAAAATTTGGTACATTGGAGGCCCCATTTTATTGTCTTACATGTCTTCAATGTCCTTGAAACTTGCAGACCATATAAATTGATGATAAATCTAGAGATTGTCAAATTAAAAAAAAAATAATCAAGCAGTTTGCAAATTATCATCACATTTGTTGGCGTAGACCAAATAGCAACAAGAGCAGCTGAACGCACACCAGTCAAATCTTTCTTTTTCACATACGATCTCAGATGGAACCAAACTACTATGAGATGAAACTGCATTCCCAAAGCGCATCGTTTTATTTAGATATTACCCAATTATGTCGATAGTATGCTTTTCACTGTTTTTATAATCCCCAAAACTTCATCCCAATAGAATTTGTTCAATCTTTCCCATAATCGAGGCGGCTATGGGAGGTACAAGCTACCTTAAGCGAGTGCCGAGAAATACGACGGCAAGTAAAAACATCATAGCGTCATTACGTTGCTATGGCAACTCCGATGTTAATATAACACTGGTCTTAACAAATTTTCATCTTTATCTAATACAGCTGTGGTGACCGTCTTCCCATAACATTGTTAATGGCGTCGGAGTTAATGCTCAAACTCGGGGGTATCGCCCCCAAAAAAATCCAGTCGAGCCACCTTTAGAGAGCCCATTTGTAATACCCAATGTCTGGTTTTAAATTGTATCCTAAAGACGTTTTCTCTTGTCAATTGAAGTTTATTTAAGAAATAATTCGTCTTTTTATAATCGGCCCTGTATCTCTTGTCCAAATTACGGTAAGTGAATGTTTAATAAATATCCGGTTGCATCAAAACAACAGAAAATTCCCTAGACTAAAAAAAAAACAATTTACAACCTCATAAGTTCTCATTCTTTCTAATACCTGTGTGACTGAATTAATATTTCACTCCGTATTTTAGTGTGTCGTACTTGTTCAAACAAATAAGTCACAAATATAGATCACTAGCTGGAAAAGATGTGCCAGTAGTTTTAAGAGTTTGCAAAACATTCTGCCAAAATGGTTTGAAAATTTAAATTGAGCAACCAAGCCGAAGATGTTAATTTAACTGTAAAATAATGGTTTGAAGTGTTTATGTGGTTGACTTCGAAACGTTGTTTGTTGTTCTGCCTCAAAGGATAGCTTTTTTTTCTTTTGGTCTGTGTAACAGGTCTACATTGTAGTTCTAAAAAGTACTGTTGTTGACAATAACTGACGTTTCGTCAACCTGAGCAGAAGTCATCTACAGAGCCATGTGAATTGTAAGCTGTCATTAGCCAGTTTTGCCATGATGTTACTGGTCGACTCAAGTCAGTGATTGGTGCGTTTCGATCCGTGCACTGATAGTATGGTGTCTGTTCTAAGTTAGTAATAAAACCAACTTTCTAGAGTGAGGTGTTTGTAGTTGTCCGTATTGTAGGTAACACGTTCGGTAGAGCCATTCAATTACAGTTCAATTCTGTGATTTGTGTGTAAATGGTGTTCAGAAATGTGATGGTTGATATCACCATTGTTCGTCGCCCGTTTGTGTTCAGCTAGTTGTATGTTTAAATTTCTGGCAGTCGCAGCATTTCATCTAGTATACTGTTTTTTTGTCTTTAACATTTGTTAGTAGTTGTCGTAAAGTAGTTCTTTACAATTCATATGACTCTAAAGACGACTTCTGCTTAGGTTGTCGAAACGTCAGTCATTGTCAACAACAATATTTCTTTTCAGAACAACGCTAACCCAGACTATCAAACTCGATAGACTATTGATCATCGAAAATACCGGCTTTCCTCAAAACCAGACATCAGGGCTTTATATAAACTAAGCTCCTAAATATACGTACGTTCGACAAGAGAACACAGGCACTCAATTTCAGGAAAAAGCTACTTAATATTTTTTAGCGTGGGCGACTGAGAATAATTTCCGTGGATTAAAGAAAAAAAACAAGTGAAAAAGAAAGAACGCAATTCGTAAAGGCCTTTTGTTCTCTTGTCAATCAGTTAATGTAGGGAACGTGTGAATAATTGTAAGGAGGCACTGAAGGGTACAAGTGTCTTTAAATATATATTCCTAATTGATAACATTTTTAGCACAATGCCAGACTTTGGTTAAATTGAAAAATAATTTAATAAAATTTGCCTTCTTAATCCCGGGCTTAATAAACTAAATTAATTTTGAAAAGGAAAGTTATTTTACAACAGTCCATTTTCATTCTGCGATAGATCGAATTGTGCACGACCCTTATTTATCATTTTTTTTTTAAATGACCGTTTGCTAAGTTTGGAGCAAGTTATTCATTTTAGAACATTCAAAAGACAAATGCTTGGCTCCATTTCAAGCCAATGCCAGACTTTGGTTAAATAGACGGATTCACGCTCATAGTTGCATCATGGGTAATCAAGGCAAGAGGGTGGGAAATTCAAAGATTTGTATTGGAATTCAAAGCCAGCTAATTACTCATGCGCGTAGCGACATGAGTTATAAAATGGGCTCCGTTTTTCTTATTTTAATTTTTATTATTATTATTCTTTTTTTTTTTTTTGGTGTCACGATTTTGCATGCAAATTTATGCACGCATATTTTAAATTATACACTTCCGGTTCATAGACTTCTGTTTAGTGACTTCCGGCTACTCCCACTTCCGGTAAAACAGCGTTGCTGAAGTGTCCCGACAGCATCTCCTACAATCCTACTTGCGTTACTAATGTTCACGTTAGGTATGTATAAGACTTAGAAGAATCACTGGCTTCATTGTGGTACAGCCTTAATTTACAAAAACATTCAGTAGTAGTCAACGTGGTTTGCAGGAACGATGACTGAATGAAAGGAGTAACTCTTCTCCATGTCGGATATCTTCTTATCATGTTTAATATTTGTCATAAAACTTTCTTACGCATGCGCTGAGTATAGGCTGCTTGCAGCCTCTTGTTCTTCCTGAATTCATATATTTGACCCTTTCTCTTTGAAAAGTGCAACTTACGAATTCAATGAAACAATACACTAAATCTGGAGTGCAAAGAGGTCCGTGATCAGTTTTTAGAAAACCTTGATTTCTCCATACATTTTCTGTAATTCGACAGTATCAAAATTACAGAAAATGTATGGGAAAATTGAGCTTTTCTAACTACTGATCTTGGACTATTATGCACTCCAGACTCAGCTTATTGTGTCTTTGAATTCGTAAGTTCAACTTTTCAGAGAGAAAGTGTCAAATATATGAATTCAGGAAGAATAAGATGGCTTTGAATTCCAATACAAATCTTTGAATTTCCCGCCATCTTGCCCTGATAACCGTCCCATGATGCAACTATGAGCGTGAACCCGTCTATTGAAAAATTATTGAATAAAAATTTGCGCTTCCAAATTAACCGAAATGTTTTTAACCTCGTTTCGAATTCTTGAAAACTCATGAATTGTGGACAAAATGTCCTGACAAACTTTCAGTTGAGCATCTAGTTCATACCAAATCGCACCGCTTTTTAAAGTATAAAATTACCGAGAAAATATGAAACAATATTTGGAAAAAGAGAGTTATTTTTTATAACAGACAATTTGATGAACTAATTTGACGTATACTAGCTTATACTGACAAGAAAAAGTTTTCTTAACTATCAGTGCCACGTTAATATGAAATAATTTTGAAAAGGGAAGTTATTTTATAACAGCCAATGACCATGGAAACAAAGAATTTGACGTATCAAAATTAATATGCGGTTGATGAACTGTCAGTGCCACCTTAAAAATACAAACACTCGCCACATCAACTGAGGTTATAACTGGAACGTTTATAGCACACGCTGAGCGATCGACCAAACGAATGTGAAGTTTTGTTAGCAATTATATTACATTTTGACATTTGTTTTGCATAAAGATATGTTCACCGAAACAAAAAGACAAGGCGTAAACTGAATTGTCAAATTATCAACCGTACAAATCAAACGATCGCTCAACGTGCAAATGGTGGCTGAAATTAAAATTGTCAGAAGTTATTATTTTACCTAAAACCTTTCACCTATGCTGATTTGACGGTACAGACAATTAGCAGCCAGAACCCGATTCAGCAAAACAAATAAACTTCAATATCCTCCCGGTTCTTCATGTCAATTTGATGAATAGATTCAGTCAATTAGCAGCCAGATCCGAATTCGCCTTTTCTCAAGATCTATACATTTGATACTAATACAAACTAAAGTATTTGCCCATGTCCAGCCACCATTTGTACAAAAATTATATATATATGAACTATTAGTTCAAGTTCTTATCTTCGAAGAGATCCTTCCTGATTTGTCAATTCCAGTTGTCAATTCCAGTTCCTCTTGAATTCTTTCTTCAGCCCTTCATTTTCTGACTTTAATACTCTTTGAAGTTCCTGAAAATATAAATGAACGATTGATAACATAAAATTAAATGTTTGAAATTTAAGATGCATTAGACTTGGTTTTCATCAACAGTTAATGATATAAAAGAAAGATTAAAAGATTTCTAACAGGAATTTCAAAATCTTGTTTCAACATTTGTTTCAAGGCCTTAGCTCCGTTTAATACTTGAACTATAAAATGTTACTTTGAAAGTATATGCAACTTGAACGCAAAACTAAAACGCCGAGACTTCGTAAGACGAAGAGAGCTCAACGCACGTGTTCGTTCACTTCATCGAGCAAAATGTTATACTATTTTACTGAACAAATGTAATATTTTTGCGAAGCGACTCTTACCTTTGGTTGGAGTTGTGGTGCGACTTTTTCCTTGGCGGTACGTCTTCCCGAAGTCTTCCAAGTTGCCACTAGAGCGCCAAAACGTTTTACAACTTGCGAAACATCTTCACACGACCATGACCTGATTGATCTGCGGCGAGAGCTACGATTTTTTCATGAATATTGATTAGGAATTTTAGCCAATCGCTGATAAATACGTAAAGGATTTTGGGGCAAACAACGTTTGCACGCTTTTCGATGATGAAAGCGCAAATAAAGAAAGAAAAGAGCATGATCACAAAGTTATTCAACAAAATATTTTTCTTAAATTATGCGGTACCATGCAACAGAAAAGCAGACATACCAATTTTTAAGCTGCTTCAATACAGTACTGCGAGAGAAGAACATTATATTTTTAATGCATTTTTTATTATTTTTTTATGCGTTCGAGGAACGGAGGCGGATGCAGCCCATCTAAATTCTATTTATGGAATTTCTTTAGCGGATGCAATTTTCTTTCTGGTAAAAAGACACATGATGTGGCCATAACAACCAATTTTAATAGGCATGCCGTTTGAAATGTCGAGTTTCTTTGCTATCAAGTCATACAATTTCTTATGGCTAATTTCTTTGGTATTTGAACTTTTCCAGTCCGAATTGATTTAAAAATTAATTTTGGATAAATAGAGCTAATTTTCTGGAAATTAAAATACCCAGCATAGCGGATTCAAGAAGTCGGGTGTGCAAATAAATCACGTAATATGACGTCATCGTCGACGCAAGACCAGTTTCTTCTGTAAAGTACACAATGGGCTACCTATTGAAGATAAAATGAGGTTAAAACATCGTAACACAGAAAGAGAGAGAGAGAGAGAGAGAGAGAGAGAGAGAGAGAGAGAGAGAGAGAGAGAGAGAGAGAGAGAGAGAGAGAGAGAGAGAGAGAGAGAGAGAGAGAGAGAGAGAGAGGCAATACTTTAAAGATGCTAATAACGTCATAGCCATTACCATGGCAACAGTACAGCTCTCTGAAAAGAGCCTCAGAAACTCAGTTTTCGCTAATTATCTTTAAAACTAATTCGGTAACCTATTAGTTTTTCCCTCATTTTGGAAAGCACCACTAATTTTCTTTTCTTTTTGGCGCTATGACAAAAATCTATCGAGTGGAAATCATCAAAAAGATTGATGTCAGATAAGAAAAAAATTCCGCTAGCAAATTTTTTTTCTCAAACTTTTGTTTAAGATAGGAAATACCGAATACTGCTTGCAAACAGAAAATCAGAATTGGTCACCGAACAAACTGTTGAGACAAAGAGGAATATTTTATGCACGTTCGATTTCCGCTTCGCGCGATTTTACGCAGTATTTTCATTTCCGGTGAGCTTTTTGATAGGAAAATCCAGGTCCCACGACACTCTTCATATGACTACAACTACCAGAATGTTAATGCTTTATTTTCTGCCAAGGTGGGGAGGGGGGGGGGGGGGGGGGGGGGGCGGCTCCTCTAGATCATAACTGCGAGCGAGCAACCTCGGACCGTCTAACTATCACTCTAGCTCACAGGATAAAAAATGAAATTTATTTATTTTCTTAGATTACAACTCAGTTATACACCTGAAGTCTAACTAAACTACATTACAAAACTGCGATGATAGAGTTCTAAAAAAAGTGATAAGAAATTATAAAGACAGCTATCTTTGTATTGACAAGACGCGCGCGCAAAGCAAAAAGTACCTGGGAATAAAAACTGAAATCAATTTTTTTTTTAGATTACAACTCAGTTATATATACCCGAAGTCTAACTAAACTATATTACAAAACTGCGTTCATACAGTTCTAAAAAAAGTGATAAGAAATTATAAAGACAGCTATCTCTGTATTGACAAGACGCGCGCGTAAGCAAAAAGTACCTTGGCCTAAGGGTTGGTTCCCACTGGCAACGTAATCGGAAGCGGAGTCGGAGTCGGAAGTGTAAGGAACCTTACCTTCTAGTGGAAATAAAAAAAGACGGAGTCGCAATCGCAATCGGAAGCGGGACGGAATCGGAATCGGGAGGATCAGGTTTCCTTTTTCTTCCGATTCCGCTTCTGCTTCCAACGCTTGCGTCGTTTTGATTTCCACTGGATCGTAAGGTTCTTGCGATTCCGATTCCGCTTACGTAGCTAGTGGGAAGCAAGCTTAACAAAATGAGCTTTGATAAACAATAAAAAAGGTCAAGCCCCAATATTAACATGAAAGTTCTTCTCAATTATAGCACTTGTTGCGAGAAGTTGTGTAAATAGGTCAAGATAAATACATCAGTATACGAAACATCAGAAACAAATATTTTTCAAGATTATACATAACAAGGTTGAAAATCCCAACTGGAAAGACACAGACCAGCGTTTCCAGAAACTCCCGAAGACTTCTCGGGCCCAGTAATTTCATGCGAAAGGCGTTAAAGTTTGTAACCCACAAATCAGCTAGAGTTGTGTAGAAAACGTAAGATTTTATTGCTTAGCGTTCAAAATCAACAAAAACCGAATATTTATTGGTAAACATTCTGCACGTAACACAGCTTATCGGGTCCGAAAAGTTTTCGGGACTTTCGAGAAACGAAAGGTAGCCAGTTGGCTCAAGCGTGGCTCAGGAGTTGAACTCGGGTCTACCGTGAAATAACTCCAGCAAGTAGTCAGAGCGGGACTGGAACCAAGCACCCCAACACTCGTTTACGCTGTCTCTACGTAATCAAGCGATCAATTTTGTCTCTCTTCAGCTACGCCATCATCGAGAATGATGAGTAACTGAAGAGAGAGGAGACTGGATGAGAACAAGGTTGTGAAGCGATAAGGTTAAAAATATGTTGCATGAACGAATAGCTGTGCAACGGTCATGCCTTCTTGTCCCGTCTTCGCACTTCATTCATCGCCTGCGTGAAAAGCGCCAAAAAGGGAGAATTCGAGAAGGAGAGAGCGCGGAATGCGAAGCGAGAGATATGGGACCAAGCAGGCTATTAAAAGGTCAAATGAACCAAAATATTAACATTTTTTCTTTCAGTCCAATATTGTTACAGTGTGTTGATCGAGTACCAAATAAACATATTCTGAAGTGTACGGATAAAGAATAAATGGCGCGTTTTTTATTCATTTGACCTTTATATCACTCAAATCCTCTGCTTATTAAAACCTCTCCACAACGGCTTCCTCTCTACAACGACCAGAAAATTCTGTCCGAGGGCGGCTGTTACAGAAAAGTTCGAAAGTAATTGACATCCTACAAAGGTTGGAAAATTGGTCTGTCGTTTAAACGATTCAAAATTCTTCTCTTGTCCTCTGGCCACCTGTATTTCAGTTCCGCCCACAGCGGGAGATCCCGCGCGTCAATAACCGTTCTTTGTGGCAAGGCAATGCAGATCATTCTAGCGGCCGAGTGCGTCTGTGAGTAAATTGTTCGAAGCAAACTCAGTTCATACCAGAGGCGCTCGTGCTCCTATGGAGAAACACAGGAAGGAATTGGTTAGACCATCTAGAGGCTACACAAAGGATAATAACTAACTGAAAATCTCTGATCGTGAACCTATTTTAATCCCACAGTAGTATCGAGGGTCGTGTCCTGTGGTTCTAACCGGATGTACGCTTGCGTACGACTTTGCAAACTTCAGTCGTGACACTGGTATTTTGAGTGGCAGTCGACCAGTTTGCTCTGAGCAATTTCCAAACGACGCAAACTACTCTTTCGCGTTCGTCAGGCTCACATTTTGGGTCTCACGCGCTCCCCAAATATGAGCCTGCTCGCAGACTACAATTTGTGACAAATGCAATATTCCGTATTCCTCCCCACCTTTCAATGTCGTTGGAAAATAAAAAGAAGACGCGCGTTCACTTTGTGATTCAACATTGAAATAAGGGACAGAGAAAGGCTGTTCCCGGCCAACGACGTCTGACACTGATTGTATAGTTCGAGTCAGGAGTCGATTCTCCTGTTCGCGTCAATTTGTTCATGTACGTCCATTAGCAATGTCGCGCAAGGGAACAATTGGTTAACTGTACGTGTTAATCTGTGGATGAAATCCACACAATTTTGTATGTGATTGAGTCACATATAATAGAGGGACATGATAGTCTCCTAGAGTAAAAACCTTAAATCATGTGATGAAGTTCTACAATTTGATTTTATGGATGTTTAAAGTTTAAATGGTTACCATTCAAAAGTCAAGCTATTGAGCTGTACTTTCCCGTGGTACTGTTTATTGTACTGTACAAGGTGGTTATAACTTTTGAGTCTGCGGATGAAATCCTGAAGTGTGACCATTCAAACGAAAGCTACTGAGTAGTACATTCCTGTGATACTGTTTGTTTTGCTGTGCAAGGCGTTTCTAACTTTTGAGTCTGTGTATAAAATCCTAAAGTGTGACCATTCAAATGAAAGCTATTGAGCAGTACTTTTCTGCTGTGATACTGTTTGTTATGCTGTACAAGGTGGTTCTTACTTTTGAGTCTGTGGATGAAATCCTAAAGTGTGACCATTCAAATGAAAGCTACTGAGGAGTACATTCCTGTGATACTGTTTATTATGCTGCACAAGGAGGTTCTCACTTTTGAGTCTGTGGATGTTTTGAACATGACCACATTTAGGAGTTGCGAAAACAATGCCGAACATACCTGACTATAGGATTGTGTATCGTTGTCGTCAGTCCCACACATACGCAAAAGGCCCGGTGACAGAAACACAAGTATTTTGCGCGCTTTCTTAATCTGCTGTTCCGCCCATCGAGTTGGTCCAAGATTGACGAGTTCGTTGCAGCTCATCACGTCCATCACAACTTTATAGCCATTCTCTCTGAAGAAGTTCACAACGGAAGCCACTTGCAGTTGGAATCTCTCATTTTCCGGATAATAACACGCGTAGAAGAATTCGGGACCTATCAACAAATAAAGATCTGATCAACACTTAAGCATAAGGTAATGTGATGTACTGTATATCTCCAAACCAAGAGGGAAGGGGAGAGGGGCGACTATCGTATTAAGGTAACAGGGTTCAGGCTCATAAAAATATAAATAAAAATAAACTCTTAAAAGCATAACGAATGACGATTGTTCTTTGCGAGTATTTGCGAGCATGCGAGCACAGCATTATATTTGAGAGCAAGAGCATTGCATTTGAACAAGTTTGTCTTGTGAGCAACGCTGAAAAACTACTGACAAGAGAAGCTAACAGCGAGCAACGAGAAAAAATTGACAAGTTACTTTTTTATGGCTGTTTTTGATTGGAAATTTATTTGAAGTTCTCGAATGTGACGTTCTTTATGAACGTGTGTTTTCATCTAAACTTAACAACCAACAACCAACACCTAAATCACATCTAAATAAACTTCTAATTCTGCAGAAGCGAGCATTGCATATAATATATAATCAGAAAAAGGACGAACATGCTAATCCATTATTTATTGACGCTAATACTCTGCCCCTCAGATTTATCTACTCTGAAACAATTTCTAAATTAATGTATGAAGTGCAGGGCCCCACTGAAGAGCACCTTTTGGTGAAGTGGGCTCCCTGCTAAAATATTGTTATTATTATTATTATTATTATTATTATTATTATTATTATTATTATTATTATTATTATTATTATTATTATTATTACGAATCTGTTTACTAACTTTTGTTTAGTAACTTTTGACGAGAGCCCGAGCATAAGAACAAACATCATGCGAGCATGATCACATGAGTACCCGTCGAAATATTGCGAGCAATCTGATCAGAAGCCAAATTTTTTTGCAGGCCTGGGCGTGGCATCAATTAAGTTTTATTCTTGAAAGGAGGAATCAGCCTGGCAAAACATTTATGTCGCTTGTGTCACACGCGTTCTACTTTTGAAGGTGTAACACTTGTCATAATTTTCCACCTCATTTATATCATAAAGGGCACTGCCATATCTAAGTATTTCGAAATGGACACCCTAAGCGGCAGGACCATAGTATTATCAAAAGCTGACGTTTCGAGCGCTAGCCCTTCGTCACAGCGAATCAAGGAATTATGCCGTAAATTGTGTGTGGTTTATATATATTTTTTCAATCTCCCCAATAACTGATTCATTGATTCGCTCTGACGAAGGCCCAAAACGTCAGCTTTTGGATCTTTTTAAGGTGGCCAATTAACCTAGTTACCAACTCAGTTGACAAAACGAAAATTCCCCCCCCCCCCCCCCCCAATCGACGAAGCACCACAGTGTCTTTAGAAACTTACCCCACTATTCATTAGGACTATAGCATGCCTTACCTGAAAGCTTTAAATCATTCGTAAACGTGGGATATAAGTTCTCGTTTACTTCATTTATCTCATATTCATCTGTGGGAAAAGATTTGATTCAAGTCAGTTAAAGGAAAACAATGTAAAGCGGCGTTTACAATGACGATTATTGATGCGATTTTAACTTGAACTTCAAATCGCCCGTGTAACTACCGCAGATTTGCGCTGTGTTTTCACAGCTGTATGCTTACGATTTAATTCGATTGCAGTGGGGCGCTTGCGATTTAAGCATAAAAGTTGCGCTTGAGAAGTTCCCAAGAGAACTTTGACGTGATTTATCTTGGGGGGACTTCTATATAAAATCGATGGAGGTGCTCGTGGAATTTTGAAAAGAGCCCCTAAAAGGTACTAGAATCTTTTATTGAGTGCGTGACACCTAACAAGCATTTTTACAATTTTTATTGGCGATAAATTCGGTTTTGATTATTCGTTCTACTTGCAGTCATGAAGCTCTGAAAGTAACGACAAAAGATCTCTACCAAAGAGATATTCCTATGTCTACCAAAGAGGATAATTTGAACACCCAAAAAGATAGCAAAACCTCACTTTTAACCCCTGAAAGGTGCGAAGAACATCCCCGTCATTATCATACGGGAGCATCCCCCTGGGGGAGGACATTTTCGTCCCCAGAGCCCTCGTTTCGTTTGGTCAGCGGAAAAAAAACGAAGGCTCTGGGACCAAAGCCTTCCGGATTTCGTAAAATCCACGACATCCGTTAGCACATGCCCATTCTCGTCCCCAGAGCGCCACGGTAACGGACAAAAATTTGAATGCGCAACAAGGTAAAAAAATTTACGCTTCTACGAATAAGGTTTTTTTACGGTTGAATTTCAAATATTTTAACGCAAATTAGTGGCTTGAAGCAAAATTATAAGTGACCCATTGTCACCCAGTTTTGTTGTTTGGTTTAGCAGGTAAAGATACGGCTGCTAAATTTCAAAGTGTATCGGGATTGTCGCGATTTTCAGTATGTGCCTTGGAAGACGAAGCTGTGAGCGGCCAGGAATATTAAAGAAGTGTCTTTATTCGCGTAAAAGGCAACAAAGCTTGCTAGGGATGAGTAAAGAAGGGAAAAAATTCTGAAGAAAGCGCTAGCTCATTTTATCGTACAGTGGTAAGAAATATCTAGGAATTGTTTTTTGTATGTATGTTATTTTAATTGGGCTTGAAGTGACCTTCGTTTCCCTAGATTTGTATTATTTTTCAACTTTTAGCAAAGAGTGCTACCTAAAAAATAAAATATCACTTGTTTACAAAAGCGCTGAAAGCGTTGTTGTGTTGTTATTATTCAAAATGGGTCTCTAAGTGGTAGTTCATTTTTATTATTTATTTTATTTGTACCTTTGCCACAAGAGTGTTACATAAAGTATTTATTTTCGCCTTTGGCCGCTTTCTTCAGGATTTCACTTTACTCGTCCCTGTAGCAAGCTTTGTTGTTCTTTTTGGGAAATAAGACATACTTCTTTAATATTCGTGGCCGCTCACCGCCTCACAGCTTCGTCTTCCAAGACACATACTGATTACAGTTCTGAAACGAATCACTCACATTTTGCGACAATACCGATAAACTTTGAAATTTAGCAGCCGTATCTTTACCTGCCAAACCAAACAACTGAAACAACATTGGTCACTTATAATTTTGCTACGAGCCACACTGATTGCGTTGAAATTCAAACGTTGGTTTTGTTGCTGCAGTCGCCATATTTCCTGTTGCTGCAGTCACCATATTTCTAGTTCAACATAGGTTGATGAACACGGGCCAACATTTGAAATTCAACCGGAAGTAAAACCTGGGCCGAGTTGTTCAAAGCCTGATTAGCACTAATCCTGGATTAACTGTCAACAGAACATATGAGTTGCCATAGTAATTAACCCTGGATTAGCGCTAATCGTCCTTCGAACAACTCGGCCCTGATGCGTAGAAGTGTAAAATGTTTTACCTTGTTGCCCATTCATTTTTAAACGGCCAATCAAAAAGTTCGAATTTTTGTCCGTTGTCCAGAGTAACACCTGACGCAATTTAAAAGAAAACCGTGGAGCTCTGGGGACGAGAATAGGCGGAGGTATAATAACAGCGCATGCGCTACGGCGCATCAATTCAAATCACAGTAAAATCGCCGCAAAATCTTAAAAAACAACAACATATACGCCGTTTTACATTGTAGCCTCAGACTTGGGGGCTTGGGGTCGAACGCGACAGCGCGAATCTTTCGAATCAGCTTGACTAGTGACGCCACATTCGATTACGCGCCAAGGAAGACTGGGAGCGAGGCTGTGAATATTGTATGAATTTGATTATAAATGATTTTATCATATGATGGAACTGGTCCACAGTGAAAGAAAGCATTCTTATTATATGGCTGGCTCTGCGAGCGGGCAAAATGAAGCAAATCCTTGCTCTGATTGCCTACCGAGCGCCGAGCAAGATGTCTAATGATCCCTTACAAGAATTCACCAGCTCCAGCAGTTGCGACAACGCTTTCGATTCCCAATGTAGTCGCTTACGAGAGCTTAACCGAGCAACCTCATCCCGAGGATCTGGTTCTTCCGGGCCATCCCATGGGCCGGGCCAGGCCCTATTTATATGGTATCGGGTACCCGAGACAACCCTCCCCACCCCCATCCCCCCCCCCCCCCCCTCCGCCGGAGACAGCTTTGCCGAGTGTTTATATGAGAAATGTTGTCCCTGCTGACCGAGTCAAAGTTGACCCTACTTAATTATTCACAACGCTGCGTAAATATTCAAATCTAAAGTTCCCCTTTGTATTTTTGCTTTAATGTGGTCTCTTTTATTAAAAATTCCCCTTTTTGATTCATATTTTGTTCGAATTGGTTTTTATTAAAACAAAACGGGCCAAAACTGGTCTCAGCGTGACAGGCAGAGTTATAAACTCCAAATACAACTATCGTATACCTGTTCTTTTGAGTTTGTTTCATTCATTCGATCACTGTGGGCTTTGCTGATTTACATTTTACTTCTTTAATGCGAATTTGTGTTCTTAAACCTAAAAACCTGGCTTTACATGACACGCAGAACGCCGTGAGTTGCCCCGGGTAGGCGAGCCAAAGTGTTTATATGATAAAAAGTTGTCCCGCCTGCCAGGATTACCTTACCTCCCGAGGCGAGACAACTCGCCCTCCCGAGTTGTCTCGCCCCCCGAGACGAGTTCGCGATGCTCAAGTAAACGGTTGGTTGAATTTTTCAAAGAAATAAGTGAAAAGTTAGCTCGGCCAGGGTATAAACTCGGGGGATGGTTGTCTCGGGTACCCGAGACCATATAAACAGGCCCCCAGACGAAGATACAGCTTAGATGGCATCTAATTGAAGGTCTCGGTCCGTAAAAGGTATTTGGTGGTTGGGTTGTATTATTTGCAAATAAACTTTCAACTGGGAGCTATGTCAAGTAATAAAAAAAGTCTCTCAACAAAATAAAGTTTCATGTGCCATAATACAGTTAGTATTTTCTCGAACAAACGCCAGGATCGCTTATTTATTTATGAATTTGATTATTTGATTACTAGCTTGAATTTTGAGTGCATGTGGAATGAAATCGACATTGTCTTATCTGATGCGCTATCACTAACTTCTATTTGACGAGTTGGTGGTTAAGTTGTTATACTACCAAGTGGGCGTTTTTTTTCGAGGGTAAAGCGCTTTATCGAGGTGGGGTCTTCTGCATATTTGTTAAATACAGTATCCATATTTTACTAACCTGGGCAACAAGAATTATTGATTCTGGGATTCTCCAAAAGATCTCTGCGGCCTTGAGAGGCGTCTTGTTTGATTAAGAACAAAAGGAGAATAAAAATAAGATTAATGAGCCACAAAAATTGTAATCAACATGGAAATTACCATACGTTAAGAAAATGTAAAATATAACGAACGGTAAATACTCCCTAATCTCACATATGAGAATTTTTCTAGCATCATAGCCCCTTTTACTCTTTTACTTTCGCCTGGTTCTCACTAGCGAGGTAAGCACAAAGGCAAGCATAATAGCTCTAACTTATGTAAGAGTAAAAACGGGCTCGACAGCATGAGAATGAGCGCAAGGACATACGCAAAGACAAAAACTTTTCATTTCATCTTGTGCTTTCATTTGCATGCGTCATGCTCAATTTCACTCCAAGCAAACCTCGTACGTCTGCGCTTCTACCTCCCTTCCAGGGGGGGGGGGGGGGGGATTCATATATAACAGTGATGGATACGCTCGTCGTACCTGGTTAACAATGTGGTTTTGGTACCTTCCTAGTTGTAGCCATAAGGTAAACTCTTAGGGCAATGAAAGGATAAAGATTCATGCTATTGCTTTACAAATTGTAGTGCAATTAGAACTTTTTATGAGACCCACTTCATCGGCACTGTGTTTATGTGTTGTTTTAGTACCTCTCAGGAGCATAAGTAGGGGTCACCACCCATAATGAGATTTAGGGGCATATGGTCTCGTTTAGAGGTTCCTTTCCCCGTCACCTTTATATTAAAGTTCCCGGCCTCAGGGAGGGGGACGGCTTGTTACGTCGCTAGCGAAAACTAGCTTTTAGTAACCCCTGGGAGCTTTACGATATCAAAATATGATAACGTAAGTAGCACTAACCTCGCGAAAAAAACCAGCAATTGTTGATCCGTTTTCGATAAATCACAAGTAAAATAAGTAGCAACGCAATACCAGCAGCTAATCCAGAAATGGCGACTATAATCTTTTTGCCGGGAGATCCTGAGGGGAAAATGTGCTTAGTTAATTGATTTGTTTTTTTATTGATTATAGCATGCGGATCATACATTCACAGAAGTATAACATTAATATGAAATTAATTTCAAGTAGTAACATAAGTTAAAGGAAAATGAAATAGTCTAAGCAAAAAGAAGAAATATAATTAAAAAAAGAGAGTGGAACACCTTTTTAATTAGAATCCACTAATCACGGCACTAGAAAACTAAAGCTTCTCTCCACATGTTATTTTTAGCAACTGTCATCAATTGATAAAGATCGCCATTGACAGTCACGACAATAAAAAGGTGACCCTACGTAGAACGTACCTCCAGTTGGGGGTATTGTTGGTGGCTTCGGCGGAGGAGGACCTACGAATGTAGAAAAATAAATACAGTAAACTTTGTTTAAATCGGACGCCTTCAGGACCATCTCTAGCTGTCCGCCTTCGAGAGAGTTTAGTTACAGACAAACAAGTGAAATTCGGCCAGAACCAGCCAATAATTGATGTCCATCTTAGAGAGGTGTCCACCTTATAGCGAGTTTAGTTACAGAGGAACAAGTGAAATTCAGCCAGAACCAGTAAACCAGTCATACATACAAACAGTGAAATTCAGCCAGAACCAGCAAACCACTCATGTCCACCTTAGAGAGGTGTCTGCCTTATAGAGAGTTTAGTAACAGACGAACAAGTGAAATTCAGTCAGAACCAGCAAACCACTCACGTCCACCTTAGAGAGGTGTCCGCCTTATAGAGAGTTTAGTTACAGACGCAGTGAAATTCAGTCAGAACCAGCAAACCACTCATGTCCGCCTTAGAGAGGTGTCTGCCTTATAGAGAGTTTAGTAACAGACGAACAAGTGAAATTCAGTCAGAACCAGCAAACCACTCATGTCCACCTTAGAGAGGTGTCCGCCTTATAGAGAGTTTAGTTACAGACGCAGTGAAATTCAGCCAGAACCAGCAAACCACTCATGTCCGCCTTAGAGAGGTGTCCGTCTTATAGAGAGTTTAGTTACAGACAAACAAGTGAAATTCAGTCAGAACCAGCAAACCACTCATGTCCACCTTAGAGAGGTGTCCGCCTTATAGAGAGTTTTAGTTCTGCAGACAAACAGTGAAATTCAGCCAGAACCAGCAAACCACTCATGTTCACCTTAGAGAGGTGTCTGCCTTATAGAGAGTTTAGTTACAGACAAACAGTGGAATTCAGTCAGAACCAGCAAACCACTCATGTCCACCTTAGAAAGGTGTCCGCCTTATACAAAGTTTAGTTACAGACGAACAAGTGAAATTCAGCCAGAACCAACAAAACATTCATGTCCACCTTAGGTGTCCGCCTTATAGAGAGTTTAGTTACAGACGAACAAATAAAATTTGGCCAGAGCCAATAATTGATGCCCGTCTTAGAGATGTGTCCGCCTTACAGAGTTTAGTTACACACGAACAAGTGAATTTAGCCAGAACCAGCCAATAATTGATGTCCGTCTCAGAGAGGTCTCCGCCTTATAGAGAGTTTAGTTACAGACGAACAAGTGAAATTCAGTCAGAACCAGCAAATAATTGATGTCCGTCTTAGAGATGTGTCCGCCTTATAGAGAGTTTAGTTACAGACAAACAAGTGAAATTCAGCCAGAACCAGCCAATAATTGATGTCCGTCTTAAAGATGTGTCCGCCTTACAGAGAGTTTAGTTACATACGAACAAGTGAATTTAGCCAGAACCAGCCAATAATTGATGTCCGTCTTAGAGAGGTGTCCGCCCTATAGAGATTTTAGTTACAGACGAACAAGTAAAATTCAGCCAGAACCAGCAAATAATTGATGTCCGTCTTAGAGATGTGTCTGCCTTACAGGGGTGTCCGTTTTAAGAGAATTCACTGTAAACATTCTTTAGTCTATTGCACGAGCTTGACTACAAAAACCTTACATCCCGCTTTTGAGGACACCGTACTAAACAAACATGCCACTATTACTGACACCCCGCTATTACAGACGTTCTGATATTACAGACACCCCGTAAAGACCCCGCTATAACGGATACCCCGCTATTATGGACTCCCGCTACGACAGACCACCGTAATCACCCCGCTTTTAGGGACATCCGGCTATTACAGACACCCCGCTGTTATAGACACTCCGTAATCATCCCGCTATTACGGACACCCCACTAGTAGGGATTATTGGTAAAAAAAGGTATCAAAAATTAGAAAACAGTGGGGCTGATTTAAGTATGTGTGCTGGACCATTACAAACACAGTATTTCACTCTACTACACCTCTTTATCTTGTTTTGAGAACCAAAAATGCCAAGCTCATGTTTGCCGTGTGCTGTAGAACGGGATGCTTACACATTAACCTCTCTAACCATATCTACGCTTAATTAAGGTCATTGTTTATCTGTCTGTTACGTAGCTAGCTACCCTGGGTGCCAAAGGTTCTTTTTAGTGAAAACCGGCGAGTTTGAGCGGCGAAGCCGCGACAACGAGGCGCAACCGTCTCGCGAGCTTCTGCTAACCGTTTATGCGGTTAATTTCACTCATGATATTTAGAGAACCGACCTCTGCATCCAGGGTGGCAGTTAGCCTGAATTTTGGTGGGAAAACTATTTTCTCGTGGTACGTTAACTCCTATCAAATAAATATGCACAAATAAACACCAATTGAAATATAAATCATTCCTTTTTTGAGCGGTTTTCAATCGAGTGTCGTAAAATTACAACCGCAGAAATAACTCCAGCCAATCACAGAAGGGGAAGACAACCCAACGAACCAATCAGAACTCGAAGCAAATACACTGCGCGAAAAAAGAGAAACGCATGAGTCGTAACTGGTTTTTGGTTTTTCTACTGATTGGTTGAAAAAGTGGCGCGATATTTTTTTTAGACATTGCGCAACAATGGAAACCAAAGCCAATCGAAAAATTACTTTCGACCCTCGATTAAAAATTGCTCTACTATATCAGCCAGCGAAAGCAGATATTTTTTATCACTATTGTTTGGCTGTTTCGGTATATCTTGTCCTTTTTCTCGCGGGTAGGAAACAAGAGCGGAGTGAAACATATACTCTCTCAGGCTTCTATTTAAAGGACCTAAGGTACAACACGAGTTATAATCATGAACCAGTTAAAATTGTCATGTACCAAATGTATACATCTCGAGTTTGTCATATTTTCCTGGATATGTGATAATCTGAAAGAGAAAATATTAACAGAAATAATGTTAACCAGCGAAGCCAAAAACTTACCGCGTAAGCGAAGATGATTGACAGATCGGGAAAGTTAACCTGCACTAAACTACCTAGCGAGGTAAGTGGTTTAATAAACCTAAAGCGGTTAAAAAAATCTATTGATGTTTAATTAATTTCCATGGGAACCGCTAACACGGTTAAAATTCCGTGAACGCCAAAAATCGCGGCCGCATCAGGAATTTTGTTAAACCAGTTAATTTTAATTAATTAATTGCAAATAACCGGGTTAACTACTCTAGTGCGGCCGCAGCCATTATTTGTTTCGAAAAGCGAACAGTTTTTCGAGAGCGAAGCTCGAGGAAAACTGTAAGCTTCGAGGAACAGATAATGCCCAAGGACAAATATCCGTGGCTATTATGTTTATTATCCTTCAAATATTTGCTAGGCCAGAGTGCGCAAAGCAGTTAAACATCAAAATAATTATTTTGGCGTTAAAAAATGTTTCTAGTCTGTTTAAAACAATCAGTTCTATTCATTTTAGCAATATATTTGCGACAAAAACTGAACGTGCAAACGTAAAACACAAATGTTGAGGACTGGGCAATACCACTTGGGGAATATCATCGAATATTCCCCAGTTTTGGCTGCTTCACGTGATGTGTTTAGACCAATCGCGCGAGAAATATATTTGTTGGATCATAATAAAGAATACATACCGCTAGGACGATTGTATCAGGATACGTCCAAAGATCGCCATCTCGTATAACCCATTCATGCCGATCCTGGACATAAAAAGAAACATAAATCACTGTTTTCAACTCTGCCACTTAACGGACAGTTTTGCTTAAAATGTCATCATCAACTAAGATACGTAGAAGTAAAATCATTATTTAAGGCGGCACTCCACCTAAATGCCATTTTTCCGCCACTTAACATGGCTTTAATGGAAATATCTCGTTCACGTTTTAAGCAATCCTAAAACTCTGTTCTCAACTCATGAATCTATGTTATGGGGTGTTTTGTAAATTTTTGGGTGATTTTTGGGTATATGTTTGGGAGAAAATAGTTTTTCTCAAAGGATTTGTAAAATTTAGAGTAAAAAGAAACATTGAAGATTTAATGAAGTTTTAAAATTAGAATTTGCGTAGCTAATAATTAAAAGATGGACACCAAAATAGTCCACCAGCAACATGGGGTGCTCTTGCGTGGGTATCAACAGTCTGTTGGTGTTCCAAAAATCAATTTCTTTCTTTTATCCCTTCTTTTAACCTCTTAAAATTTCATTCAAATTTAGGTTCGGTCTCGCCTTTACGAGGGTAGTACAGAATAGCAAAAGTAATCCGATTTTCAAAGCAAGGATGCATTGTCGCACAACGACAATGTAAATTACAGACATGAGTGAGACCCTAGTAGGGTTGATCGGAGCGTTGTAAAATGCCTGTTATAAAATCCCCTCCCCACCCATCTACCTGTAAACAAAACAAATATTCCGGTTAAAAGCCCCCCCCCCCCCCCCTCGGATAAAACCCTAATATACTTTTCCTTAGTATAAACACTTTCACAGAACACTGTACAACTCTAAATAGAAAGGTAGGAAAGTCATAGCTAGGCGTGTAGAGTGAAGAACAATACTGAAATAAATTATCGAGTGGAATACGTATTTCAATAATAGTGTATGTTAGTGTCAGTTTATTTTTTATCAGCTCATTCCTTAACGGTTTTTTATGCCGCTTATAAGCCTCCCGCATATAAGCCCCCTCCCCCCCCCCCCCCCCCCCCGCTAAAAAGTTCCTCGGATACGGATATAAGTTCCCGCCACTTATTAGCCTCCCGGATATAAGCCCTCCCCCGCCCCACCCCACCACTTATAAGCCTCCCGGATATAAGCCCCTCCCGCTTATAAGTCTCCCAGTCTCCCGGATATAAGCCTCCCTCCCCGCTTATAAGCCTCCCGGATATAAGACCCCCTCCCCGCTTATATGCCTCCTGGATATAAGCCCCCCCCCCCCCCCCCGCGCTTATAAGCCTCCCGGATATAAGCTCCCCCCGCTTATAAGTCTCGCGGATATAAGCCCCCCCCCTCCCCCGCTTATAAGTCTCCCGGATATAAGCTCCCCCCGCTTATATGCCTCCCGGATATAAGCCTTCCCCCCGCTTATAAGCCTCCCGGATATAAGCCTTCCCCCCGCTTATAAGCCTCCCGGATATAAGCCTTCCCCCCGCTTATAAGCCACCCGGATATAAGCCCCCCCCCCCCCGCTTATAAGCCTCCCGGATATAAGCCCCCCCTCCGCTTATAAGCCTTCCGGATATAAGTCTCCCCACTGCTTATAAGTACACCGAAACCCCTTAATTTACGAAGTTGTATTAGCCCACGGCCAAAAATTTGCATTTTACGGGATTGCAATACGGGATATTTCTGGGAAAAATAACACGGATACAGGATATTGGGAAAATAATCCGGGATATTGAGCAACAAATCTGGGATATAAGTATATACAGTTGACCAGAAAAGGGATATTGAGGGCTAAATGGTCCCGTCAGGAGTGGGTGTCACGAACGGCCTTTCAAAAATGATGGGTCTCGCAAGATATTAGTAGATTTTCACGGGTTTCTCAGTTTCGTTTTTTGAGCAGTTCTCAATGACTCGGAAAAATACTTGGGAAACGAACAGCACCAGAGCTTTCATTAAAATGGTCCCATTTATGGATTTCATCCACAGACTCAAAAGCTAAAGCCAAGTTGTACAGCATAACAAACATCATGCAACTTCAGTGAAATATAAGGATTTCCTCGGAAATCTTCGGAAATCTTCGGACAAATTCGGAAAGTGATCGTAAATGTTCGTACGACCTTCGGACAGTACAGTTCGGAGAATTTTCGAAAATCTTCGGAAAATTGTTTGAAACTTCATAACTACAGTCGTTTATATACCGTGTGGCACTTTTTTTTGCGGATTTTTTCACGATCCGCAAAAAAAGTTCCCACAAAAAATAATTCCGGCAAAAATTTACTCCACTGTCAAAATTACATACTAACATCATCCCTTACATGTAATGTAAAATCGTGTTGGTGTCCATTTATAGTCAAAACGTCTCTTTCGATCAGCCATACTAGGGCAAGATGTAATTGTAATAAAGGGCCACTGATTAACAAGTTTTACATCAGCATGTTGTTTTACCTGTATTTCGATTACATGTACTCAAGTAAAAAACGAAAACGTTGTATTTCCAATTGAGCATGACTTCTTGCGATTCCCAGCAAGAAAAACCAGTCTCTCCCAATCGCAAAAATTAGTTCCCGCAAAACACAAAAAATCACCCATCCATAAAATTAAATTCCCGCAAAAAATTTAGTGCCACACGAAAATAAACAAAATAAGACTTGGCAGCTTGGAGATGTAAAATTTCTCTTCTCGTGTTCAACAAAATATCGAGTGGAACACTCGCAGGGAAATGGGATTATATCCGCAGGGAAATGGGACTATATGCGCAGGGAAATGGGACTATATCCGCAGGGAAAAGGGACTATATCCGCAGGGAAAAGGGACTATATCCGCAGGGAAATGGGACTATATCCGCAGGGAAATGGGACTATATCATCCGCAGGGAAATGGGACTATATGCGCAGGGAAATGGGACTATATCCGCAGGGAAATGGGACTATATCCGCAGGGAAATGGGACTATATCCGCAGGGAAATGGGACTATATCCGCAGGGAAATGGGACTATATCCGCAGGGAAATGGGACTATATCCGCAGGGAAAAGGGACTATATCCGCAGGGAAATGGGACTATATCCGCAGGGAAATGGGACTATATCCGCAGGGAAATGGGACTATATCCGCGTACCCATTGCATGAATTATCTTCTATTTCACAGACACAAAATTCGAGATAGTGACTCACCTTTGGTATTAATACACAATTGGATGTTGACTGTTCTAAATGATAAATCAAGTTATACGATGTCCAGTTGTAGCCGTCCTCTAAACAAAACCGCAGATACAATGTGATGTAGATATTGGCTTACTGTATTTCCTCGAATAATATAATAGCCGTCACTCTTAATCGCCCACCCTCTAATAATCTCCCCGCTTTGGTGGAAATATTTTAAATAATTGCCTCCCGGATTAATCGCCGCCATTGCCTCCCCTTTCTTTCACATAGGTTTCGAAAGGGTTAATAACTTTTTATCTTAGGGCGCAAACTGAAATTTTAACAAGAGTTTCCAAATTGCACTTATTTGAACAAATTAGAAAACAAACAATACCACTGCAAAGTACTGCTCGGTAACTTTCATTTGAATGCATATGGTTAAGGCTGGTTCTCATGTACTCCTCCCGGTCCGGGTCGTCCCGGTCGTCCGAGTTCAAAAAGTGCACGGACGACCGGGACGATTATATGAACACTTCTGAGACGACCCGGGAAGATCGCAAACGACCGGACGACTGGGACGACCGCGGTCGCTTGGATAGAACTATGTTCTATCCGGACGACTGGGAGATCGTGAAAAATCTGGGACGATCATATGAGTACTACTCTCAGGCGACCGGGACGACTGAGGAGATCAAAGCGACCCAAATCTACCCCAGAATGCACTATTATTTCCCAGTATTCATAGCTCTACTAGTTCCAAAATGGCGACAACTTCGGAGTTTAACTCTGCTTTAACAGCCGCCGTTTTTTTTACGATTCTCTCGCTCAAAACATGTTGTCGGACCCAGTTTACGACCGCGCGGGATGACCGGGACGATCATATGAGAACCCAAATCGCTTGAGTCGTCCCGATCGTCTGAGTCGTTTGCAAAAAAAAACTTTCGAAACGACTCGGACGACCGGGGCGACCGGGACGATTATATGAGAACCAGCCTTTATACTCTAGAAATTCGCCAAAGGAATCAAAGCTTGCTACCACGATGGGAGACAAGAAGAGGGGAGACAGGCGATAAGTTTTAACGGTCGGGAATACACTTAACAAAACTTGAAGTTGTAGTTTTACCGTTTACTGAACAATAAACATGAACATGATAAACATACCGCCATACAATGGTTTCCACTCAATAGTTAAGTTTGGTTTCCTTTTCTCGAAATCCACAGTTATCTGAGATTTATGTAAAACAACTGCCCAAGGATACTGTGGAGGGGTCTTCATGCACTCTGTGTTGAAAAAAGAGATTTGACTTAATCTTTACTCTTTTCTATAAGAAGGGTGAAGCCGAGAAAAGCCTAATGTAAGAAAATATATGTCAAGGCTGGCAAACGATCGTGGAAATTCATAAAGGTTATTCAATTAAAAAAATGCCCAGCCGTATTACACAACTTTTCGCTGAATAAATTGTTTATTATACGACGGTCATCTTCTCCTAAATCTATTTTTTTTGAAAGTGTTTTCCCTAGCACGCGGTCAGAAGAGTGTAATAACGTGTAATAACGTGTCATATTCGCACTCGTTTTGATGCGTATTTGCACTCTAGAATGCTACGTCGAACAAAAAGTAGCCTTATCTACAACCCTAGACTGCGAGCAGTCTCTATTATTGTTCTTTTAGTTAGTCGAGCGAGCGCGCGCGCGCGAGAACGGCGAAGAATTTGGTTTTTACATTTACATTAGCTAGTCAAACTGAATGTGGCGCAGTTAATGCTGTAATGTCACCAATAATGCCGACGTTTTTGTCTTTAATTCGCCAAAAGTGACTTAAGAAGATTCGTTTGATTCTTGTAAATCCATAGAAGAATATTAATAAGCGCTTACTATTACTATCAATCATCGTTTCTACTAGTTCTAGTTTTTCATGAAGTCACTAATTTTGCTATCCGTCTGTCAGTTAGAATTAAGTCGCTATAAATAGTAAGTATATCCGCAAAGAAACGCAACCATTCATTTTACCTTTTGACTGCTTTCTAGTGTTCCGTCGTGATCTTGACATTGGAGATTGCAATTCCGTCTGTATATCAACGGAAGAGAAACTTTCGCCTAAAGGAAAAACAAACACTGTATAATTCGCGAGCATTCAAATTTATGATTCAGCTGTAATAAATATCCTTATACATTGATGGATCTTAGGCTTTCGACTTTGGTTATTTGTTTGCCATGGCCCAGTGACTGGAGAGAAAATCAAACCCATGGCGTAAAGCACATTTCAATCAATTTATTACACGCTTATAAGCATAAGCTGAGGCATAACAGACCTTATGTCCGGTGAAAGCGGGCCCGACATGCACTTAAATACTTATGTCAATGTTCGTTTTCATTTGATGCAAATCAGTATATTCTTATGCTTCCCCTTATGCTGATGTTTATGTCACAAGTGAAAACCAACCCCCCCCCCCCCCCCGGGGGGGATAGTCCACAACGTTTTGTACGGGGTACTCCGCCCCGAGGTCCAAACCCTTAGTCCCTTTCATATATCGTTTTTGACAGAAAAGGTACCCCTTTCATATATCTTTCATCAAAAATGGTACCCCTTTGATATAGCCTTTAGGTGCGTCTGTTTGAGATATTTAAAGAATCTGACACACCCAGTTTGCATTGCACGCCTACGTTGGTTCATCCGCCATTTTCAGGGCCCCCGAAAGTCCATATTGTATTGTAGATGAGAAATTCACTCGTGCAAGAGGTGATATGCTTGCCCAAATATGGAATACAGCCGTATCATAACAATAAGAGAAGCGCGCAATGCAAACTGGGTGGGTCAGACTCTTTAGTATTAAATATTGAAATTTGGTTTATCACCTGAATTAATAAGGTAAATGGGACATCGCAAAGAGATTCGAAAGCTGACGTCTTTAGCACTAACCCTTTGTCCGAGAGGATTCGCTGAGTTCGACGAAGGGCTAACAATCCGTATCGAATCTGTTTAATGTGGTCAATTTACCTTATCAACTATGTTGATAAAATTCACTTCCCCATCGACGCAGCACCACAGTTTCTCTCGAAACGAAACCATTTATCCATTTATTTTCAGTCTTTTTATGTATCTTTTTAACGCCGTTATAGTGAAAACTTTACATTTTTGGCAGCGAACCCACATTATTTCATGGCCGGCTTCAAATTTTTTTAAAAAACACACTTTAAATCTAGCAGTTTTAACCCTTTAAACCCTAAGAGTGATCAGCATCAAATTTCTCCTTGTAATATCAATGCCTTATCAATCAAAAAGGTCATGAGAATTAATGACATGATCACAAAAGATGAATTCTCTTGATATCCAAACAATTTCCCCCCAATACTTCTATAGGAAATGTATAGGGACAAGAAATGAGAATTTAAATTTTGATATTAGGGCTTAAAGGGTAAATTCACTAGCGACATAAGTATAAAAACAAGAGGCTACCCGTAGCCTATACTCGTACCGGTAATGTACGTTACTCGCGGGGAACACTTACGTAACACAACAACAGGCAAATAAAATCAAATTTAGTTTCGCTTCTGCTTGCATGCGTGCGTATTCTCGTACCCAGAACTAATGCGATGCACAAATAACAGACGTAAACAAAAAGAATAAAAAGAAAAACGGAGGGCAAATTTTACCTTGTTACCGTATCCGTCACGAGTAAACAGCAACAAACAATAAAACCCAAATTTGTTTCGCTTCAGGCTTGCAAAACAACGCCGATTACACCGAATCCCAAGTACCGTGGGCTCAAAATGTCTCGCAGTGCATGCGTGCGTATTCTCGTACTCAGACCTAACGCAATGCACAAAAGTAGATACGGAAAAAACGGAGGAAAACAAGGAGAAAAACGCAGGCCAATCCTTGACTCGCTGCCAGGTGTAATAAGCGGAAGAAGAAGAATGCGTGTCAAGTGAAAACAAACATCATGGACATTCTTTATGCTTTGTTTGCGCTTATGCTTATTCTTATGGCCCGTTTTCAATGGAAATAAGCGCTGTTATGCCTTCGCTTTCGCTTATGTTTATGTCAGGCCCGTTTTCAATGGACATAAGCGCTGTTATGCTTTCGCTTATGCTTGTCAGGCCCGTTTTCACTGGACATAAGCGCTGTTAAGCTTTCGCTTATGCTTATGTTAGGCCCGTTTTCACTGGACATAAGTGCTGTTATGCTTTCGCTTATGTTTATGTCGGGCCCGTTTTCACTGGACATAAGCGCTGTTATGCTTTCGCTTATGCTTATGTCAGGCCCGTTTTCACTGGACATAAGCGCTGTTATACTTGCGCTTATGCTTATGTCAGGCCCGTTTTCACTGGACATAAGCGCTGTTATACTTGCGCTTATGCTTATGTCAGACCCGTTTTCAATGGACATAAGCGCTGTTATACTTGCGCTTATGCTTATGTCAGACCCGTTTTCAATGGACATAAGCGCTGTTATACTTGCGCTTTCGCTTACGCGTATGTCAGGCCCGTTTTCATTGGACATAAGCGCTGTTATACTTGCTCTTATGCTTATGTCGGGCCCGTTTTCACTGGACATAAGCGCTGTTATACCTGCTCTTATGCTTATGTCAGGCCCGTTTTCATTGGACATAAGCGCTGTTATACCTGCTCTTATGCTTATGTCAGGCCCGTTTTCACTGGACATAAGCGCTGTTATGCTTTCGCTTATGCTTATGTCGGGCCCGTTTTCACTGGACATAAGCGCTGTTATACTTGCGCTTATGCTTATGTCAGACCCGTTTTTACTGGACATAAGCGCTGTTATGCTTTCGCTTATGCTTATGTCGGGCCCGTTTTCACTGGACATAAGCGCTGTTAGGCTTTCGCTTATGTTTATGTCAGGTCCGTTTTCACTGGACATAAGCGCTGTTATGCTTTCGCTTATGTTTATGTCAGGTCCGTTTTCACTGGACATAAGCGCTGTTATGCTTTCGCTTATGTTTATGTCAGGCCCGTTTTCACAGGACACAAGCACTGTTATGCTTTCGCATATGCTTATGTCAGGCCCGTTTTCACTGGACACAAGCACTGTTATGCTTTCGCATATGCTTATGTCAGGCCCGTTTTCACTGGACATAAGCGCTGTTATGCTTTCGCTTATGCTTATGTCAGGCCCGTTTTCACTGGACATAAGCGCTGCTATACTTGCGCTTATGCTTATGTCAGGCCCGTTTTCACTGGAGATAAGCGCTATTATGCTTGCGCTTATGCTTATGTCAGGCCCGTTTTCACTGGACATAAGCGCTGCTATACTTGCGCTTATGCTTATGTCAGGCCCGTTTTCACTGGACATAAGCGCTGCTATGCTTGCGCTTATGCTTATGTCAGGCCCGTTTTCAAATGACATAAGCGTTGTTATACTTGCGCTTATGCTTATGTCAAGCCCGTTTTCAATGGACATAACCGCTGTTATGCTTCTGCTTATGTTTTTGGTTATTTTGCTGATGAGAACCAGTCTTTAATATGTTGAGGCCTTTAATATGTTCACACTTATGATTTTTTTGTGAAAGCGTAGAAATTTTATGTGTTTTCTCGTACCGTCAACACCAAAACGATCGAAAACATCGATAAAAACAAAGACTTTCGAAAACGATTTCAAAAATGGAGACTTTTGGAATCGTATCCTTTTAGTGTGAATGAGCTGACTAAAAGCGGAGCTTTCGAAAAACGCAGACGAGCGTGGAGGGGTGAAAACGCATAAAAAGGCCATAAAACAGCATCCGTGTTCATACATTGAAAACGCATTATTACGATATGAAAGCATTTTGCCTAAACTGGTTAGAGCCGAGGAAACGCCATCTTGTATCCAAATCAGTTGAGAGATGTAACTTTCTAAAGTAAGTCATAATTCAGGAGCCGCCCAACAAATCGTTTCTGTGTAAAAGCTGTTCGGAAGTCCTAAGTCGCCTTAAATATTCGTAATGAGTTGGACTGAAAACTAGAGTTTTTTAAGTAAAATCCCGCCTCAAACTTTCGTAATATCGGAAAATTTAACGCCTTTTGTACTCTGGGTAAGAAATAAGGATTATTGGAAAGGAGAAAGCCGCAAGATTCCTTTTCCTAACATTTATGCTATATATACTTAAAGTGCCCCCGTGATCAAATTTTTGATTTTCATTTATTTACATTTTCGTGTACTATTAGACTTTCTTATTATTCATCTTACCAAATTTCAATCCATTACGAACATCAGAAGTCATTTTATTTTAACATTTTTTTCCGAGAATTTACGGCCGCCATTAATCAACCTTGTTCCGAGGCTTTGTTGCGAATGGGAGAAAGTGACGTCAAAGGCTCAAACATACCTCACGGGTTGAAATTATAATAACAACTAGTAGTAATCGTAGATTATAGTGCGTCTCTTTATCCCGTGGCACCTCGTCTTGACCAAGTACCTCAGTTTCGTGAATTAATTCAGTCACTTTTTAAACGGGCGATGTCGCGAGATATGTCACGCAGGCAAAAACGTCGGGCCGACACTGACTCGTCCCCAGTCGTCTCACGAGAGGAGCGCGGCCGAGGAGAGCGCGAGGTTCCCATCACCCCCTTCGGTTGCGCTTCTCTCGTTCCGCGTCTATCCCCCACGCGCGTCTCCCGCGTCTTACCTAGAAAGACGACTGGGGACGAGTCAGGGGCCGACATCAAACAAATTCACGCTATCGCCGTGGGATCGGGCAAAATCCTGCCGTGCTGTGTACTCCGAAAGGTCTCAGATTTTTCCGACATATAAATGGTATATTTGTCTTGATTTCATTTCGGTTATTTCTCCGATTCTGAAATCATACTCCTCAGTACATGTACTAATACCGGAACCGGAAATGAGAAATTTCTGAGAAAGCCTGAAAAAGTGCTCCCATGATAAACTTCTTGGACACCGCGTTAATGGAGCATGAAATCGACGATTAAGTCACGCAACATTCAACGTGAATTTCGGATAAAGTTACAACTACCAGTTGCAAGTAAGACACAAGACTGTTGAATATAATTTCTTTATTAGCTAGACAAATAAAAGTTAATCTGCGTTCGCCTGACGCGGCCGGTCAGTGAATTATGCTACAAGACATACAGTGAATTGCACCGTACCGTAGAACATCGCGAAGAACGACGTCGGAATTTAGGTGAAAGCTTCCCAAATCAGGCAGAGAACCACAGCAAAATCAAGATAGAACATTCAAAACATACCAGAACGGTAGCGAGGAAAATCCGATAACTTCTTGCTTGATTCAAAAGAGACCCAACAACTTACTTGCCTTCGTCCAATTTTTTCACTGCGTACTTTTAGTATAGGCATTGAAATATTGAGCCGTACGATTCCAAAATCGGGAAAATATCCGAAACTAAATGAAGACAAATAAATTATACATATGTGACATTTCGGAACCCCAGCTCCCCAGGATGATGCCTGATTTCCATGCGCTGGGAATGCTGGATACTATTGTGACGTTTCAAGATGGAGCAGAATTGGTACCGACACTTTTCTCGAATCGTTCCGCCTAGACGACGCGCTAAGCATGCTCGATACTATTGTGACGTTTCAAGATGGCGCAGATTTGGTACCGACACTTTTCTCGATTCGTTCCGACAAGATAAGGAAGCGTCTCCTTCGTCCACGCAATCAGCATGGAAAATTGCACGAAGATCAAGTCCAAAGTTTTTGTTGCTTTTCGCGTGATTTTGAATACTTATTGTTATTATAATTTCAACCCGTGAGGTATGTTTGAGCCTTTGACGTCGCTTTCTCCCATTCGCAACCAAGCCTTGGAACAAGGTTGATTAATAGCGTCCGCAAATTCTCGGAAATAAATGTTAAAATAAAATGACTTCTGATGTTCGTAATGGATTGAAATTTGGCAAGATGAGTAAGAAAGAATAATAGTACACGAAAATGTAAAAAAAATGAAAATAAAAAATTTGAACATAGGGGCACTTTAAATATTCGGCTAAATTAAACAGCTGACAAGTTCAAACTGTGAGCCGACTTTCAAAAATTATTTAAATATCCAGAACAGAAGCTTTTCGCGTGCGGTGACTTTCAGTCTGCGAGCAAGCTCTCTCACCCACACCCCGACTACCACCCCACCCCCACCCCCTTTAAGAAAGTTCACCTTGGCCGGGTTGTTCAAAGCACGATTAAGCTAACCCAGGATTAGCGTCAATTTTGAGTCCAGTTAAATAACTCAACCATTGAAAAATTTCCAATTTTTTCTGCCCTTCGGTCTTAACTTAAACCTGTCTTCGCTACTAGCTATATAAATGACCTTTTGAAAACATTTTTAAACAGAGAATTAAAATCCTCGGTTAATTTTTAATCCGGGATTAGCGTTAATCGGCTTTCGAACAACCGACCGGGTCAATAGGGCCATTTATACGGGAGAAAATAAGACGCGTCTTATCTAAGACGCGACTTAAAAAAGATGCGAAGTGTACCATTTATACGTTTGCGTCCAACATAAGACGCGAAGATCACGTATAAATGGTTCGCGTCTTATTTTTGATACGGCGCACAGTGTTGTTCACGTCTTATTTAGGACGCGAAAGCATTTATACGAGGAAGTTCACGTCTTATTTAAGACGTGGACAAAATAAGAACAGCTGAAAACCCTGTTCTAAGATAAGATGCGTCTTATTTAAGTCGCGTCTAAAATAAGACACGAATGCTTATTTTGTACTGTTTATACGATCGGTTCGCGTCTTATTTAAGTCGCGTCTTAGATAAGACGCGTCTTATTTTCTGTCGTATAAATGGCCCTATTGTGTGTAATTAAGATACAAGATTTGGTATTTTACCTGCTCTTTTGCGGCGGGAGCATTCCTTGATACATAAAGATGATGTTTCCTGAAAAGAAAAGCTTGAGAAGTTACTGACCAAGAAACGTCAAAAGATGCACCATTCTATTATTATTATTATTATTTTTTTTAACTGTTTATTCAACTGTTTATTAATAATCACAAATTTTACATAAAGCAATATCCACTGCCCGCAGTTAGCAGATTAGCTAGTCGAGGCGGGCAGTGGTTACACGTATGTAATACATATACAGACAGAACACAAGAAAGACTAGAGAAAAACAGTAGTTAAATAAATAAACAAATAAATATAAATAAATTCAATTTAATTAAGTTTACAATCATGAACATTGCAAATATAAGAAGGCCAAGTTTTCAGGAAATTTTTGTTATTAAGTCGGGTAAATCAATATAATCATTTTCTTCTGAAAGTATTCGGAGTAAAGTGTCGTGGACATTGATTTTAAAGTTATTTTTGGACATTTGACGCATTTCACACGGTAAGCTATTCCAGACTTTTACACCATATCTTGAAAAAGACTTAATTTGTTTATCTAACCTTGAGTGTTTAACATAATAGTCACCTCTTGAAGATGATCTTGTATTATTATCTGGTTATGAACATTAAGTTAGGCCCGGTTCAAACGTCGAACTTCACATGCGCCGAACCTAATGCAAATGAGAAAAATCTATTGTTCTTGCTCATTTGCATTAGATTCGGCACATGTGAAGTTCGACGTTTGAACCGGCCTAATCCTGCGTTTTGATTGGTTCCTTAACATTACGATATCAGCTCATATTCTAGACATTTTACTATTAGATGTCTATTGAGTAACTCAAGTAAATTGCCAAAATATAAAGCAATTCTTTTCAGGGAAATGTCTCTCTTTCTCGGATCCGACCTTGTTGTTGTACTGACAAACTCTATAGCCACATGAGCGCTGTACATAATGAAAATTTCGCCGTTAATTATATCTACAAAGAAAAAGCCAAATTTCGCAATTAACTTCCTCAGTAAAAATTTGGCGCCGTTAATTAACGACGAAGTTTTTTTTGGCATATATAAATGTACAGAATGACTTTTTCGTTAATTTCGAATTTACTCTATAGAGAAACTTAAATGCGAAATTCGCATTTATCTCAAGTCTGATTCGTAGCCAATTACAGCTGAAACTTGAAGATTTTGAGATTTGAAGTTTTACTAAGTAACCACTCTCCCAAATTGACTAATGTGCTACAGTACAACTCCCATAGAAGGAAAATTCTGTCTGGCCCTTGCATCATAAAATATTTTGCGTCGACACGTGCCGTTTGTTCATTGAAAGTAATACAGGTTAGGACCCCTGTGGTCTGCCCTCGTGCACGTATTAAAGGGACCACCTTGACTTTGTATTATGTGTGGTCGCTTGCGGGCGGTGATCAGACAAAAATACGCCAAGTTATCGATATGTAAAACTACTCGAATACCTTTTACAGAACTGCCTTCTCGCCGATGATCAACGGCGAAATAGTTCTGTCTGTGTAAAAAGAACACCAAATATCTCGCCGATGATCATCGGCGAAGAAAATCAGTCTGCATAAAAGAGAAAATCAAATGTCGCTGATGATCAACGGCAAAGTAGTTTTGTCTGCACTAAAAGGAGAACATCAAATCTCGCCGGTGATCAACGGCGAAGTGATCCAAAATCAGTCAGCATACAGTGGCGAATCTGGGAGTCCCCACCCTCCCCCCCCCCCCCCCCCTCCTTTTCTTGCAGAAGCTGTTTTTGTTTTCCGCTTCAGTTCTAACCGATTTCCTCTCCTGGCATCCCCCTTCCCCCCTCCCCTCCTCACAGACGACAAGAAACAAAAATTAAACAATGTGCATGTGTTCTGCGCAGATATCCGTTATAGGTGGATCCTGAGGGCCTTTTGATTATAACATGCCGTTGGGTTAGCGTAAACATCATTTAAGGATATTAACTAATGATTGTCGCCTCGTGGGCCAATCGGCGTTATTTTGTTTTACATCAGTCGCACTTCTTTCTTCCCTGCAGGCAAACAACAAGCCAAAATAAAGAACGTCTACGCAGGAGGTTACCATAAATAATGAATATACTCCGGATATACACCTAACTGCAAAAACGTCATAGAAAAATGAAAAATGTTACAACAAAAAATGAAAAAAGGCCAATAGGAATTAAATAGACACACAAATAACAATAGCCGCTGCACGCTTAATTTAAATTAACAATAGCCGCTGCACGCTTAATCGTGCCTCGTGTCGCTGTGATTGTGATTCCTATTTGGCTTTTTTTCATTTTTCATTTTTCTATAGCAACATTACTGCGTACTCTGACCATTTGTTTTCATCAGGGTTTTAATCTTTCATAGAACGAATTGTTAACTTGCCTCTAGAAAGTTGGGTCTGCTAGCAGTCTATAAACTTAAAAATCGAATAATTAAATTATTAAAAATGGGATAACCAGGCCGGAACAGCAAACATATTCAACGACAATTTTGAAGCGTTCGATCGCTCAATATCACATTCATGGCCCCAAAATAGCCTTCGGTCTATTTTCACCACGGAAAAACAAGCCTTCGAGAACAAACCTGCTCCCTTCCGTTCATTTCCGCTCAAACTCTTGGTTTTGAGAAGTTTGCATTTCGATTTTTTCTACAAATAATAGCTCAGCATAAAATTTTAAAATTAATTGAGCGTTTATAAAGATGCCGACCAGAAAATAGACAAAAGGTACTGTATGCAAATGTGCATTGCACTATTAACAAGCAGATGCGATCAAGTAAAGCACGCAAATTTACACTTGCAACATTCGGTGCTCATTCCACATCTAAAATAAATCAAGAAAAAACTCTTAGGTATTCTTCGATTGACGCGTCGTGTGACAATTTCAAGACGGGGTACTCGATCGGGTGCGATGAATTATGAACCTTTTCGGAAAAAAAATTTGGTCGGATTGGCGATGGAAAAGAAAACAATATAACTGGATAGTATCATTTACATTAAAATTTAATTTTACAGTTATTGTACAAAATTAATACCTAACGGCAGATTCAATTGGAAAAGCAATATTATGACGGCAAATAATTAGTAAGTGAATGATGAGTCAATCGCGTGACGTTTTCGAGACGGGAAGAGACAAAGAGTGTGCGAATAAATTAATTTTATGTTTTATCATCGAACGATGTTTCGAAATTACGCCTTTTAGAAGTGCGTAGTAAGTTTTGTTGAGCAACTTTATTGGCTTGGTTACGGCGATTTTTCGTTAAGTTTAATTTTTTCAGCGATTGGTTGAAATGAATATATGTATAAAATCTAGGAACCGGTATATATGTCTTTCAACTGTGACTGGTGATGAAATGCCCAACACATACGAATAAGTCAGAAAGATAAAGGCGTTGAAGTGTATCTGCTTTCGTGTTGCGTGTTTCGAAATCCTTCGCTAAACTATCAGATACAACCCTTCTGGCAAATGAGTTAAATATCTTGTATAGCAAGCACGATATTTGCATATAAATATCTTTGACAATAAAGTGTAAGTTTCAGAAGTTTGTTCTTCTCGGCGAAGTTGGGTTTAATTCCTCGGAGCAGGTATTGACTTCCTGAAATTGAAATAAGTAAACAATAAACGATTGCAGGGAAATTGCGCTTTTTGGTATCGAATAGACATTTGAACCACCTTTGAAGAAATCGTGATAAGTTTCCGAAATGTTAAATCACACGGCTGAAATTGACATTTTCATTTACACTCCTAACAAAACCTAAAATAATATAAACCTAAGGCGATTTATGTAACTAACATTCTACTAGAAACTTTGAAGTTGAAATAAATACAAGATTCCAATTCGAGAATCGCCGGTTTGTACGTACCATTTCAAAGCCCTCATCCCACTTGGATCTGCATAGAAACTTGCAAATGGCGAGTTTATCGCGAGGTGTTCTATCAGGCGTTTGATCTTCGCCTATTGAGGAGAGCGGAACAGACAAGAATTGATCCTCGATGGAATCTTGCACGAAGCCCACGAGTACAACAGCAACTACGAGAGTCTCTAGAGATCTCATAATTCATTGAATAGTGGGCGAATTTACTCGGCTTCGCTGGTAAACAGAAGAACGTTACTTCTCCTCCCTCCTCTGTGACCCTCTCTCAGAGCCTCTCAACAACATCACGTACCGTGCATTGGCGAAATCTTCATGTTGACCTTGAATACGTCACTTAAGAGAAAAGATGGCGGGGGGGGGGGGGGGGGGGTGGGTGGGTTGGTGGGGAGGGGGAGAGACCTGACGTGAAACTGATCGAGGTTGCTTGTCGTAACAAAGTTGGAAGGCTTTAAGTTTTCTGGCGTATACCTTTTAAGACGGTTTCTTTCAAAATGTGATTTTATCGCAGTACCATTTTTGAGGCCCTGTTTATTTTATAGTTATGGGGTGATAAAGATTACTGCATGGCAGTAGCCGATTAGCAATCGGCTCCTGTGTATGGTAAAATTAAAGTTTAGGGATGTAAGAGCCTACAGGCTTCTGGAGATAGTGTGTGTACTAGACGCGACGTCAGAACAAGCAACTACAAACTGAGCGCTTTCTAAAGCTAAGCATGCGGGCACTGCAATTAGAACTTATACTAAAAATCAACTTGTAAACCTTCTTGGTACCTCTTAAGATTGAAGATAAATTGGAGTTACGCGGTTGGGGATGGGGAAAAAAGGGAGATCTGATCACAGGGTAGCTGGTACGCAACCATTATACGTAAGGCTTGTACGCTTAAGGCGGGGGTAGACGTGAATTTAAATGAAATTTTAAGTGGTTTAAAGAACGGAAAGAAGAAAGAAAATGGGTTTTGGAACACCAACAGATAATGTATGTAGTAGCATACGAAACGTCAAGTTTTTATCAAAAATGAATAAGTTCAATATGTTTATCACCGCGGTTTGTGTTCTATTTCTCACCAACAGATAGTTGATACCCACGCAAGAGCACCCCAGGTTGCTAGTGGACTATGGTATCCGTCTATTAATTATTAACTACAAATTCTAATTTTAAAACTTCACTAAATCTTCAATATTTCATATTTCTCTAAATTTACCAATGCCTTGAGCAAAACCATTTCGTCCCAAACGACAAAAAAAAAAAAAAAAATCACCCAAATATTTACAAAACAAATGTAAAATAACGCGGCAAACTGATCCGTACGGCCGAGAAAAGATTAACTCAAGAAAAATAAAGTAAAATAAAAGATATATATTTTGTGCCCGATATTTCGGTTTGAAACACAAACCTTCGACGGGGGCTAAAATAAAAATGAGTATATACGTTAATATCGTTACAATTTAAAAGTTTAAAATATGGAACCAAGAAACATGATAGGTTACTACATTGACAGGTAAATATAAAAAGCGTCCTATGATAAACTGACAAATATAATAGTTGACTAAATAATGACAGGCAGTTTTGTAAAGATAACATAATTAGTGCAGTTCATCGCGTTTATTGATACCCCATAACATAGATTTATGTTTTAAGCATAGGGTTTTTGGATTGCTTGAAATGTGAACGAGATATTGTCAAGTGGCGGAAAAATGGCATTCAGGTTTTCACCCGCCTTACGGAGTCTTAGAATCCCCGTTAGTTTTCATATCACGCAATCCCCCCGCCTCCTCTCCCCGATTTTAAGAAATCAGGAGTGTGCAGTCATGCATTTCCTCCAATGTTCGTCACGCGTAGGAGTGCTATAGCAACGGAAGAACTTTCTTAGAACAGTTTTAATCTTCCCCTAAACGGACGTGAAACGTGGCTATAGCACGTACATATTTTAACGAATTTTGTTATGCATCAATAAATTCCGGCTGTTACCATCCCTCCCCCGGGCATACCCCGGGGATTTGTAAGGCCCCATGTCCCTGGGGCGGGGATTTTGTACAACAACGTGTTGCCCCGGGGGCTGGGGGCGGGGACAACTTGCCATGCGGTCGCTTTGTTAGTAAACAATGGAAGAATTCGCCGGGAAACCGACTACTTTTGTGGGCGATTGGCTTGAAAACCAAGGTATTGCAAAGTTAAAGAATTTGTTTGAAGGTAAAGAAACTCTGCTTGATGTGTATTTCCTAACGTACCGTCGAGGAGGTCGAATGGTGGCTAGAACATCTCACAAAAACAAGGGACAACAGGAGGCGAGGAGCTGAAAAAGCAAAATTGACAAGAGCACGAAAAAACAAAGCACAGCATCAGGCTGCTGACGCATAAACAGAAATTTCCGATAGTCCAAATTAAAGTCGTGCATCCGATCAAAGAAACAACGTTAAATATGTCTTTATACATTCTGATTCATCATAGACGTTTTGTTAGAACTTT
Organism: Cladopsammia gracilis; assembly: GCA_022457155.1. Classification (NCBI taxonomy): domain Eukaryota; kingdom Metazoa; phylum Cnidaria; class Anthozoa; order Scleractinia; family Dendrophylliidae; genus Cladopsammia; species Cladopsammia gracilis. The sequence continues at coordinate 643,238 of JAJGOT010000035.1, forward strand.
TTACAGAGCCAGCAACTTTCTTTTCGGTGATCCGATGTTACGTTATTAATGATGTTACGTTATTAAACGTGCTTTTAATATATGTTTCTTTAACTTTTGTAATTTTTGTTGCTTTTCTGTTGCCCAGGGGCGGGGAATTTGTAATTTCTGGCAGCTCGGGGGCGGGGAATTTGTAGTTCCACGAAAAAAAAAATACCACAAATCCCCGGGGGTTGGCCCGGGGGGGGATGGTAACAGCTGGAATTGATTGATGCATTACCATCTCAGGATAATCGAATTACATGTAGTATTCTCCGATAAGGTTGATAGCCCATCTTCTTTAAGTGCGTACAGTTCCAGATAGGCAAACCGTCCTTGCATTTTCTTATTGTTCTTGCAAGAAGTATTAAACTTCCGGTATTAAATAAGGCAATGTGCCATTGTCAATAACGATTTGTTCAAGCAAAAGCAAGCAAAAACAAACTATAAAAACCGACGTTTCGGTGTCATCATGACGCCATTGTCAAGGTAACTTGTGAATGAAATGTAAATGACAACAAGTATTTGAAGCAGTGTTGGCGCTAAAGTTAACATAACAGATCGAAAGTGCGAAAATAAGAATTTATGTAAATACTTTCGCAGGAATGGAGTCTGATTGCACGTTCAGAATGGGTCTTTCTTGTTTGATAAACAACATTTCGTGCAATAAACAGTCAAACTTATTTGTACATTTCTTAAGTACCGAGAAGCGCCTCAACAGGTCATCGGGGACCTTTTCGTGCATGTTCTTATAGTGTTTAAAAATAGAGGATGACTGCTGTTTATGTCCATCCACGCGATTGTGTATTAAAATGTCCGCGCGTGTAGCCTACATAACCCGCATCGCACAGGTCACATTGGAATTTGTACACGACACATTGTTGGTTTACAATCGATGGCTTTGTTTCGTGTACTTTAAGTTCTTTATCAATTTTGTGGCTTACAAACACGGGCTGGATGGTGATCTGCACCTTCAGGCTGAGGAACTTGAGCTGTTTTCTGACAATATCTGCTGAGACTTGATCTTTAAATGATTGAATCACTCGAACAGTGTCTCCAGTTTCTTTGGGTGAAGGCTGTTGGTTATCTGTTGGTTACAAACTTTTGAGTGAATGAAATGTTTGATGGTCGAGTTAATCGCGTTGTGGGTACTTCAATCGTGAGAATACTGTCTTAAAACGATCACACTCTTCTGAGAAATATGTCCAGGAGGAAGATAATCGGTGTGCTCGAGCAAGCTTAGTTGTCAGCAAACCCCGTTTGTATCGTTTGTCTACCCCGGGGGGGTACTCCCTATAATGGCCTATACGGGGATGCTCCGCCCGAAAGGGGTACCTTTTTGAGGCTGGAGGTATATGAAAGGGTCGTGATTTCACGAGTTGAAGTATATGAATGGGTAGGGATTTCACGAAGAATAGGAAAGGGTACCGAAAACACGCCGATGAGGCGAAAAAAGGTAGGGAAAACTGCCATTTAAGTCTAATAAAAAGGGCCTTTCAAAATAAATCGCGGCAGACGCACGTAAAGGCTATATGAAAGGGGTACCATTTTCATTGAAAGGTATATGAAAGGGGTATCATTTTTAGTGAAAGGTATATGAAAGCGGTACCTTTTTTGCCAAAAACGGTATATGAAAGGGTAAGGGTTTGAACCTCGGGGCGGAGCATCCCCGTACAAAACTTTGTTGAGTACCCCCCCCCCCCGGGTTGTCTACATGACTCTGGTAGTGTAAGAGTAGACCTGTGTTCGTCGGTTTAACATAAACCTTTGTTTCAACTCGAGGGGATTGGTTTAGCAGTTGGACACAAAGGAAAGGGATGGAAATCGAAAGTATGGAAATCGAAAGTAATGGGATGCTCCCTTTCCTTGGCGTCCAACTCCTAAACCGATCCCCTCGAGTTAAAACAAAGGTTTATGTTATATTATGTTAATTTTAGCGCCAACACTGCTTTAAATACTTGTTGTCATTTACATTTCATTCACAAGTTACCTTGACAATTGCCCGGTCCGAAGTTCAAAAAGGGACTGGGCCCTACTTTACACATTGTTCAAATTACGTCATAACAAAAAATGAATTGCACCATCAGAAAGATTGCATGAAAATGAGTAAGTTTACCAAATTTGGTTATGTTTCATCGCATAGTAACCAGGCTGTGAGCTGTCAAAGGTCGTCCAAATCCCATACAAATGTCTCTAATTCAGAGATGGCGTCCCCCAAATCCATACAAAGTCCGCTAATTTTTTCTGATTTTTGAAAGCCTCCCACATGGTTGCCATTTAATGAAACAGCCCCAAATTTTGTACACGGACTAATTTTAATATGATCTTTCTTGTGATAGGCTCCAATTTTTAATTAAATCAAAATTAAAAACCTCGTCCCCAGGCTCCTTTTGAACTTCGGAACGGGCAATGGCTTCATGATGACGCCGAAACGTCGGTTTTTATCGTTTGTTTTTGCTTGAATGTGCCATAGAAAAGTGAAATATGCATTGTTTGTACATGTGTTGAAAATATTAGAAATGTTTTTTTATGATATTAAATCTTCGCCACATTAAAGTCTGGTGGGTTCATTTTTTTTTATTAAAACAAGACAATTTTACGCCGCACAAATTAAAATGCACAAAAATTAATTGTCAATAAGGGTTTTCTTTGACATGTCGTTCATCTTTATTAGTCAACTGCAGATAAAAGAATTAATAACAATGAAAATACCGCTTTTGTAAAGACCGGCCAGAAAATAGAAAACCCGAGGCTAAGAGGAGTGCTGGAAAGAACTACCGTTAGTTACGCATCATTTTCTGTTTATTCGTTCATTTTTTTATGTTCACAAAAAGGACCTACTCGAAGGTGATAGCCGGGGTGATAGCCTCAAAAGCGGTTTCTTAAAATTTGAATTCGTCAATAGTAAGCGTAAAATTGATGGATGCGAACCGATGTCAAAAAGCAAATTAAAAATATCAACGAGTCAAGGTGTACGCATTTGTCACAGCAGGTTCTCAGACAAATACGACTCTATTTATATTGTGGTCCTACCGTAAATTCCCTATTAAGCCCCACGGGGGGCTATTTTTTTCAGTGAAACAGATGGCCCTAAGGCACAGCACCACTGCAGTTAGCTAAACCTGACATGACTAGTGCTCCGTCAAAACTAGAAAGCAGAGGCGGACAGCTGTTTTCGCGGTTCGTCGTCACGCTGAAACACAATGAGGCTCAGTGACATTTATGTCGCTAGTCCTTCTAGAGGACCTAAGAAAGGAGATTGGTTATCAGTCACGCCACACATTAAGTTAGGCAAGTGTCCAAAAATCAATCCGATCTCCTGTGTCCGGCGTGATCATGGCATGGCAGTGCTGCGGCGAGAGACAATGACCGAACCATCCTTTAAACATAAATGTGAAACAGATAGCCCTAAAACTAAGGCACAGCAGTTCTATTCAGTTCTATTCAAGTTCCTTCCCGCAGCACTGTCAAGGTTTACGATATATCCCAAGTTATCAACTCCAGCAAGTCCCTCTCACTCCCAGAGTCAATTATGGAGACATGTAGTGTAATTCTTACTTTCGAGGTCTGTGGGCGAAATCCTATGGTGTGACCATTCAAATGAAACTGTCTTTGGAAGTATTTTTGCATGGTACCATTTGTTTTTCAGTATTTTACAAAATGAAATTTGGGATTTTTCTTGAATTTCGATTTGTAGCACTCGGAGTTCGGAGTAGTGTTAGTATTCTCTTCAGTGTGGTTTGAGAAGGAAATGAGTTTGTTCACCGGCTCGCCGTTCACGAAGAGAAATAAGGAGATAAGAATAAACGGATAGCTTCATGCCTTTTCATAATCTATGAAAAACTACATCTTTATTTCTACCTGGATTTTTGAAAACGATATCGCTCCAAGTAAGCGTTTGTGAGCGTTCTTGGCCTTGTTTTTAATATAAAGGTATAAAATATAATAGATTGTTGCTAGTCATTTTTTTCGCTCGCTCTTGCTCCCTTTTCCTCTTCTCTCTCTTCTCTGTCATTTTCGGGCTGATCGGGCTCATAAAAACCTTTGTTTGGGCTAGTTGCAGTGAAATTGCGTAAATTTTCGTTGAACACGTTTTGAAAAATTCAGGTATATTTACAAATTGTGTTATTTTGCTAGTTATTCTTTTTATCTTGTATTTGTCTATTATTTAATTCAGGACCTTCCTGATAACCACTTCGGCCGAGAGGAGTCTCCTGTTAAAATATTGTTATGGCGTTATTATTATTATTATTATTATTATTATTATAATTATTATTATTATTTACCTAGAAAAATGAATACTTCTTAATTTATTATTATTATTATTATTATTATTAAAATTTTCAGCTATTCTTTAAGTTAAGTAATTTTTTATATCGAAAAAATGTATATATAGAAATGTGCTTCTTTTTAACTTTCATTTGTTTTCAATTATCAATTTATAGTTATTGTAAAGTATTATTGCTATTTTTAATAAAGTTATTATTTAATTTATTATTATTATTATTATTATTATTATTATTATTATTATTATTATTATTATTATTATTACGTCCAGTTGGCTAACGGTCATCCCAGTTAAAGACTTATTCTTCAATCTTAATAAGAGGGAATTTAGAGATGCCATTCATTTGAGGTATGATTGGCAAATCAATGACACCCCATCGGTGTGTGTCTGCGGGGATGATCTTGAAGCAAACATGTTAAAATGGTCTGCCACGACAGGCGTAGAAGTAGAACCCGTCTTGTAAGAGATCACTGGCGAAATATTAGCCAGAGGGGTTAACAAAGCCCCTGACGCTCGTCTGGATATTCATGCACATAGCTTCTGGTCAAGGCAAAGTTCTGCATTCTCTCATGTTCGGGTGTGTCACCACAATGCAGAATCTTATAAGGACCTTATCCCCCAGCAGATATATCGCCAGCACGAAAACGAGAAAAAACGCATGTACATGTATGCCAGCAGAGTAATGGAGGTGGAGCAGGCCACGTTTACCCCGCTATAGTATTCACTACAACAGGAGGCCTGGCGCAAGAATGTTGACGATTCCACATTCGACTCGCAGAGCTTCATGCAATCAGAAAGGCGAAGATTACGCTACGCACTATTTCCTGGATCAGCACGAAAGTCTCCTTCGTAATCTTGAGATCAACCCTACTATGCCTCAGATCTAGAGGTTCGCGTTCAAAGAGGAGAGTCGTCATGGACTTACAAACTGACACGGACTTGCAAGTTGAGAGTGGACGTGCAGAAATTAGTTAGATTCAATTTTTTCTTTTTCCTTTATTTTTATCTTTCGCCATGGACTTACAAAACACGGACTTGCAAGTGCAGAAATTAGTCAGATTTTTTTTGAAATATATATCCCCGTTTCACTCCAAAATTTTCAGCTATTTTTTATCAAAAAAAAATGTATAAATAGAAATGTAATTCTTTTTAACTTCTCATTTATTTTCAAGTATCAATTTATAGTTATTGTAAATTATTATTGCTATTTTTAATAAAGATATTTTCCTTTTAGAATATACTTATAAATATCAGTTATTATTATTATTATTATTATTATTATTATTACCTAGTTTCATACCTTTTTAGAACTCCACCAAATAAAATTATTTACAAATAAAAAATGCCACTAATAACTATCCCTGAAATTAATAGTAATAGAGCCTATGTGCACGTGCAAACTATTAACAAGAAATAAATCTATCTTACTTTGCATTTTTATATACGCTTACTATTCGCACTGCATATATTACGAACAACGCTATAAAATCTACCACCATGAATAAATTACCCCATTGCTGCTCAACTACAGAAGCGGTATACGACGTTGAACAGTACGCGAGATTATAACCACAGTTCTACTTAAGAAGATACGTCGAGTGAAAGGTTCTGAAATGGCCGCAGAGCAACGACCGCGAGATGTGCAATATCCTCAGGCAGTCGAACCTCAAGCCGAACCAGCGCCGCTGGTAGTAGCGCCAAACCAGCCGCCTCCGGCTGAGCGACAGGAGCAACCTCAGCCTGCAGGACGAGTAGAAGGGGAAAGAGAGGGAAACGTCGAACTAGAGGTAATTTAAGACACGTGGAATTTACATTTTCTCATTCTGTTAGTTGTTTACATAGTCGTTAAAATTCGTGTTTCTGACCGAGAAGAACTCGTTTCACTGCGCTTGTTTAGTCCTGGTTTGCTGTGCTGCATTCAGTCATTGTTTGGAGAGTTAAAATGTTGTATTCTTATCCTTCGCGGTTGTTTCGTTAACTTTATCCTCGTATAAGTTTTGTCTCCTCGTTCGTTATCGTCGATACATTATGTTAATACATTTATAATTATGGAATATTCTCCAGGTTGTATTCAGTAGTTTTAAAGGTCGGCGTAGTGGTATTTATTTATATTCCTGTGGTTTCATTTAGATTCGAGTAGGCGTTTAGCCCACTCAGTATTTATTCCGATAAATTAAGTGTGGTCGCGGTCGACCAATAAGTTAAGTGTGGTCGCGGTCGACCAATAAATTAAGTGTGGTCGCGGTCGACCAATGATTAAGCGTGGTCGCGGTCGATCGATAAATTAAGTGTTGTCGCGGTCGACTAATAACTTGAGTGTGGTCGCGCTCGACTAATAAATTAAGTGTGGTCGCGGTCGACTAATACGTTAAGTGTGGTCGCTGTCGACTGAATGTAAGGGTGGTCGCGGTCGACCAATAAATTAAGTGTGGTCGCGGTCGACCAATAAATTGAGTGTGGTCGCGGTCGACCAATAAATTAAGTGTGGTCGCGGTCGACCAGTAGATTAAGTGTGGTCGCGGTCGACCAATGGATTAAGTGTGGTCGCGGTCGACCAATAAAGTCTGGTCGCTGTCGACCGAATGTAATTGGGGTCGCGGTCGACCAATAAATTAAGTATGGTCGCGGTCGACCAATAAATTAAGTGTGGTCGTGGTCGACTACTGACATCAAATGTGGTCGCTGTCGACCGAATGTAAGTATGGTCGCGGTCGACCGAATGTAAGTGTGGTCGCGGTCGACTAATACATTAAGTGTGGTCGCGGTCGACCAATAAAAGTGTCGTCGCGGTCGACCAGTAAAAGTGTGGTCGGGGTCGACCACGAACAATTGACAGGGCCCGAGTGGACTGAGAGAACTGTATGGCAAGTGTCTTAGTGCGCATTTTGTGTTTTGTAGAACCTGAAGAGAGAGCTCCAAACTTTGAAAAAGAGTATGGAGGATATGACAAAACCTACGGTGGCGACGCTAAGGAAGAAGGCTATGGATTACACGCACAGGCCGCTGACTGATTTCAATAAATTTGAAGCCCTGGAGATGCTGGAAAATTTGGAACATGGGGCAAGAGACAGCCGGGATGAGAAGGCAGAGTACTACCGTGTCGCCTGCCAGACGGCAAGAATAAAGATTGATTACCCCAAGGAACATTTCAGGTCCCTTTTGTCACGCCTCCTGGGGGACAAGGATCACCAGACGGTATTTGAGGCGGTCGCGAAGGTGGAGAAATCCATGGCCAAATGGCGAGGTTCCGGCGAGCAATGGCGAGGCCCCGGTGGGCAATGGCGAGGCTCCGGCGACCGCATGAGTACATCCTACGGCGGGTGGCCCAGGAGGAATGGACCGGGCCCCAGGTGTTACTACTGTGATAGGGTGGGCCACATCGCGGCTAATTGCTTTAATAAGAGGAGAGATCAGCGCCCGGGCCCTTATCGCCGGTACCAGCCGACGAAAAATGAGGCTCCAAAAGACCAATAGGGAGCGCACAACGATGGGATTGGGACATAGCGTCTATTTCTAAATGATAATAATGTTTAGACGATCACGTAGTGCCGTAACATATTTAAGAGAGTTAAATAATCTAGGACCGACTGAATACTCCTGTGTGATAATAGCATGTGTGGATCTAATAAAGGAGGAAGCCCTCAGTGATTGTGCAAACTGATATATGTTGTATTTTGTATGATTTTACCCCCACGCTTTACTTGTCATGGGAATCAGGGGGAAAGAGGCTCGAGGAGCTCTCTAGATTGCCTGGTACGTTGTCATGGCAATAAATAATTTCGGTTTTGTTCATTAATTTATGAGCTTCACATAATAACGCTCTGCGCAGCCACGGGGAGATGGGAGTTTTGAAAACTGGCTTCAAAACAGCCTCCCGGTCATACTGGGTCGGAACTGCCGTCTCTCCGCTGGTTTGCACGGGACTTCTTTGTTTCTCGTTAAATTATTCATCTTCGTTCTATTGCTATCGTTTATTGTAGGCAATATACTGGTGTTGGGAAAAGGATAAGGATTTCGATATGGTTGTCATAAACGAGGGAACCAAGAGAAATGACATACGTTGGGTGAATTTCATGGGAGATCCCGTGCCAACCAGTGGAGAGACGGTGGTAAAAAGGGAGCTGGAGAAAACGGCCCTTTTAGTGGGAAAAGGGGAACTAATAGGAGAAGTGGACCAATTGGTCTTCAGAGACCCCAATAGCTTTGTCGCGGGCGAATTACACGAACATGCGGCACAATGGGCGAATATTGCTGCAACAGCGCCGATCGAAAACCGTGTCGAGGTATTAGAATGGATCGAGAGAAAGGTATCGATTTTCTCCTTTTTTCAACACTTTAAAGGAACTTTCAAAGGAGAGAACTATGATTCGGACTGCCCACCTAGTAGGTCATTTCGCAATAATGTCTCGTGCAAATCGTTTGGTGAGTTTATTCGGAAAACTCTCCTGGCTCGTCTAAAGACTGGGGCCATATCGTTACTGGGGAAAGTTGGGCAAACAGAGGCCCCGCATATCGTGCTACCGCTGACCGTCGAGCCCACAAAGCCTCGACTGTGTCAGGACGCGCGATACTTGAATTTGTGGATGCAAGACAAACCTTTCTCTTTGGATAAAATCACGGATCTGCCCCAGTACGTTCCGAAGGACTCCTTCCAGACTGTGCTGGACGACAAATCCGGCTACGATCATCTCCTCCTAACTGAAGATAGTCGCACTTATTTTGGCATTCAGTGGGGCGGATGGTATTTTGTTTATAACACACTTCCATTTGGGTGGAAAATTTCTCCTTATATTTATCATTCCACGGGCTTAATGGCGTCTAACTACTTTCGGTCCCTCGGAATACCATGTTCCCTTTATATTGACGACCGGCATAATGGTGAGCTCCAAGTACCATTAGACGGTGGCGCGTACGCGGGCCTGGAAAGTTCTGAACAGAGGCATTTCGCCGCGGCCAAGTCAGCAATCTTTCTAGTGGCCTTTTATCTGGTTCGGCTAGGCTATTTTTTAGGTCTGGCAAAGTCCACGTTGATTCCCCAAAAGATCGTCTCATACCTGGGTTTTCTCGTGGACTCTAGTAGAGAAGTATTCCATTTGAAGGCAGACAAACAGAGGAAGTTTGTTGAATTGATAAAAGCTATTTTGGCAAGTCGCTGGGTCCTGGTTAAGACTCTGCAGCGGATAACGGGAAAATGCGTCTCGTTTTCACTGGTGGTGCCCGGAGCAAGGCTGTTCACAAGGGAAATGAATGCGGCAATTTCGATTGGTCTGCGTAAAATGAAACCAGTGCACGTTCAAGGCGCACTCCGGGAGGAGATTGCGCACTGGTTATTCCTTGAACAGTGGGATCAACCCATAGGGTGGCGAGAGGAGAGGCATTTACAAGTGAAGCTCGCATCAGATGCCTCTCAGTCTGGTTGGGGTGGGGTCATCCTATCACCGTTTACACAAGAAGCGTCTGACTATTGGACAGAAGAGGAGGTGGGTCTGGATACCTCGACTAAGGAGGCCCTAGCAGTTGACCATGTGCTGCGCGCATTTACTAATCATGTAACTAATGCGCGAGTTGACATAATGGTTGACAACCAAGCCGTAGTACATGTTTGGAATCACCAAGGGGGTCGCAGTCTTTCATTAAACAAGGCAATTAAAAAACTGTTCTTTACTACAACAGAACTGAATATATTACTGCGTTTGTCGTATGTTTCCACCCATTTGAATCCAGCTGACTCCCCCTCGCGAAGATTATCGCACCTTGATGTGAAACTAGCTCCCCGGGTATGGCGCATGGTACAACAGCAATTTGGAGGTCCCGATGGCCACTCCTGCGATCTCATGGCCCTAGATTCCAATGCCATGACTGACAAGACAGGCACGCCTTTGCCACACTTCACGCCATACCCTTCTCCAGGATCATTGGGTGTTAATGTGTTTGCACAAGATCTTACGCGGTTTCCGTCGGTGATGCAGAACCCGTACGTGTTTCCCCCGAGTGAACTGGTAGGCCCGGTTTGGAGGTATCTCAGGTCCTGTGGGCAGCCCTGCACGATGGTGGTGATTGATAGCTACCCCAGACAATTCTGGTGGCCTTTGTTAGAGGGATCTGCACAGAGGAGAAGCCGGCTTGTGAGGCGTAGCGACGCAGCTACTTTACTCTACCCCTCAAAGGAGGGTTGGCTCCCTGGAACGTCGGCCCGAGGGGACATTTGGGCCTTCCGCGTGGTATTTTAGAGAACTGTAATATAATGATTATGAGACATCGGGCGATACGAGAAACATGATTTTCTATGTCGTATAGAATAGGAGGTGCTCAGAACTGAATTACTTACTAATAAAACCTGATATAATCGTGATAACCGTTTCTTTGTTTGTGTCATAGGATCTACCGATAATAGCCAAGTTGTTTACCCCTTCCGTTAGGTGCCCAGTATGCGCTCATGCCAATGATCAGGATTTTCGTTATTGCCAGCGATGTGGCTACAATAGACGAGTTCGGTTCCCTAGCGCGGCGAAGAAGAAGGATATAAATCTCGAACGAATTGAACAGAGGTTGCAGCAATTATGGAATTTTGACCGTGCGACGAGTTATACTACGCAAAAGGACTCTTTGAAACAGGAATTAGAGGCTTTTCTGTCGGCGCTCCCAGGCTACGTTACCTTGGAAACCGTAACACCCCGGGATATATGTCGCTTTCTTGTCTACAAAGACAAGGATGGGAAGACCCAGGTGCACCGCAACGCTTGTGAATTTCTGGGGAAAAGAGGGAGGTTTCACTGTGGGTGCCCGACACATCTTTCTTACAAAACGGTGGACTCCTATATAGGAAAACTAAGGGCGATATTCCACGCGATGGGAAGAGATGGGGATTGGGACAAACGTTTATGTTTAGGTAATCCGGCGGCTGACAAATCAGTTAAAGATTACTTGAAATTAGTCTCCGCTGAACAACTGCAGGCACGGATAACCCCCAAGCAGGCGACGCCATTTTTTGTAGATAAACTGGCACAACTGTCTGTGTATTTGGAAACGAAGCTACAAGAGACAGACAGGGCGAGGGTCATTGATCGCTTTGTCCTAGCCCGCGATCAAGCTTACTTCAAGCTGGCATTTTTTAGCGGGGACAGACCGGGAGATCTGGGGCAAGTGAAGGTCCCAGAAATTTTGCGGTTCCCGAATAATGATGGCTTCTTATTCAATCACATTTGGGGCAAGACTCTTCGAGATGGCGATCAAAACGTTTTTGGAGTCAGACGGAACCCACAGAAGGAGATATGTCCGATAAGGGGGATTGAGCGCTATCTGGAGATAGCTAGGGAGATACGCATTGACCTTACGCGGGGCTACCTCTTCCGTCCTATCACGCCTGACCTTGGCGTCCGAGATGGGCCCCTATCCTCGTCCGCAGCTGAGGCGCGCTTAAAAGTCTACCTAACGGACATGAAAGCTGATGACGGGGAAACGTTGCATGGTTTCAGGGCGGGGTGCGCAATCACCCTCGCATTGACTGGATCGGATCTCGCCGAAATCATGGACCATGTAGGCTGGTCAAACAGACACACGGCGCTTTACTATATGCAACTGGCAAAGGTCCTGAATCCCGCCGGAGCGTCGGCGAGGCTCGCTTCAGGGTCTCACGAGGGGCCGGTCAATGCCTGGCAGGATATCAACGAACTCAAACGTTTCGTCTGCGCCTTTCCACCGGTGCAAGCCCAAGGACATAAAAGGGGACGGGAAGATGCGGCTTGTTACAGTAACGGTTAAATTAACGAGTGAGTCACGATTTAGGTTTGGGGGATTTTGTGAGGAGTAAGGGGGAATTGGCGTCTGGGCTTATACCGCGGAATAGCCTGGGAGGACGCTAGGGGATTATATTTGGCCCGAGCTGCAACCGATGGCTCCCTTGGCGGAATATCTTTAGGTATGGGAGAGGAAGCCATCGGTTGGTTGTAGTTTATAATAGTAACAAGACTATATAGGCCAGGAGCCGAATTTATTCCCCAATCTCAATGCGATGTGACAATGGATGCGGTGCAGAATAGGTTACTATTCGCACTGCATATATTACGAACAACGCTATAAAATCTACCACCATGAATAAATTACCCCATTGCTGCTCAACTACAGAAGCGGAGGGAGTGTTGTAATGGAGCGATGTGACAAACATCATCGGACCTAGGACGGCAGTAGGACAGGGACGGGTATGTCAAGCACCCTCCCACCCTCCCAATCTGAATCGCACTGTGACCATTGTCAGGTCGCCGAATTTATTCCCCAATCTCAATGCGATGTGACAATGGATGCGGTGCAGAATAGGTTACTTTTCATATACGTTTTCTCGATAGAAAAATATAACCGGGACGAATTGAATCAAAGGGCTCTAAGAGCCATCTCGTGAATACGGAGCGACATTTTCACAGTCCAAGTCCACAGATCGGTTTAAAGTTATAGTTTTTGCCTGGAGTTTCCGATCTTTTCCGATTATTCAGCAAAGTTTTCGGTTGCATTAAGCTTTCAAATAATAGGGTGCCATTGTAACCTTATTTTAGCGTTCTTCCAACCACTGAGGCAAATACGCAAGAATAATATTTGGAAGCTTAAGGTGGCTCAACTGTTTTTTTTTTTTTAGCGACACAACATCCCAACTTTAAACGGCTGATGCTCCCCTGTCTGAGTTCGGTCAGGCAAGCTGCTTTACGATCTTTTCCGATTATTCAGCAAAGTTTTCGGTTGCATCAAGCTTTCAAATAATAGGGTGCCATTGTAGCCTTATTTTAGCGTTCTTCCAACCACTGAGGCAAATATGCAAGAATAATATTTGGAAGCTTAAGGTGGCTCAACTGGTTTTTTTTTAGCGACACAACATCCCAACTTTAAACGGCTGATGCTCCCCTGTCTGAGCTCGGTCAGGCAAGCTGCTTTACGATCTTTTCCGATTATTCAGCAAAGTTTTCGGTTGCATCAAGCTTTCAAATAATAGGGTGCCATTGTAGCTTTATTTTAGCGTTCTTCCAACCACTGAGGCAAATACGCAAGAATAATATTTGGAAGCTTAAGGTGGCTCAACTGTTTTTTTTAGCGACACAACATCCCAACTTTAAACGGCTGATGCTCCCCTGTCTGAGCTCGGTCAGGCAAGCTGCTTTACAAATATACTAGAGATAAAATGAACTTCCCAAAAAAAGTAGATCTGATTGACATCGGTGTTACCATAACAATGACCTGATGACGTCATGGTTGTTTTTGCATATTAGTAATTTTCTCAACACGTCTAGACCTAAACTTTTAGAACGACTCTTTGCCTCTTATAGTCTAGATGTTGGTCTTCAAGACTGCAAAGTTTTTAAAAATTCTGAGAGCGTTTTCGAATAAAATTAGGTTGAATATTTGCCACGAAAAATTCAAAGATTGGCATTATTTTCTGTTAATTCGTCGATGCCAGTGTTTTCCTGACAAATTGAAACAATATTTTCACCATATATTATTCATGTGCCATAAAACTACATTCCTTGAAGGTTTCATCCCGTTTGCTTCACTAGTTTTCAGTTGATGTGATCAAAAGCAATGTCTTAAAAATGCACATTTTACTCACGGAAGTAATACTATTGTTAGGGAAGCGTTTATTTAAAAACTAGTCGATGATTTTTTTTTCAAATCTTTTGATCTGAAGTTTAACATGTAATGCACTATCTCTGTAAATTTCAAGTGCATTGAATCATTTTAAGGGCGCGAAATAGAATTAAAAGTATAGGGGACTTTTGCATTAGTTTTCCGAAGTTTCTATTGCCGTATTATTTGTTGACAGCTGGTTTATTTCAGGACTTTCTCTTTTGTCAATATTCTACAAATTTGTGCTCTTTTGAATCAACAAGTTTGCCATGCATGCTTGCCACGCTTCGCTGCTGCCGAAGCGATCATGAAAATTATTTTTATACAATGGTACAATGGTAATTAACATAAGGCTGCGGCCACGCAGATGTATAAAACGCGTTTAAGGTGTTTCCTTCCAGTTTCCGTGTAGCCGCACCTACCATTTTTGAGACTTCGTGTTTCGATTGCACGGTTGAAGGCGCACGGAAGACCTTAGATAACAACGGTCTGGACCACCTCGGACGCTTTATTGAGACTTATATAACGGAGTAACTGGTTAGCTTTCAGCTGAGGTTAGGGTCAGCAGTTTATATAGTTAAATTTAGAACTAAGCAACCCGAGAAGCTAGGTGGTACAGTGGTACGGTAGGCTAAGTCTAAGCGTAGCTGAGGTCACAGGTTCAACCCTGTGTGGGGATTTTAGATTTTCTTTTTTACACTTAAAAATTTATTGAAAATAAAATTCTAAGTGTCAACATTACGTTATATAATTCTCAAAAGGTGTCCGAGGTGGTCCAGACCGTTGTTATCTAAGGTCTTCCAAGGCGCAAGTCGCAAAGACGCTTTAATTAATTCAGGTGAAGTGTAACGCATTTAGAACTGCGTGTTGAGAACTATGCAAATCGCGTCGACTTCTTTCTTTTCCCTACACAATTCAAAATGTCGAGAGTGTCCAGTGCACGTCAAATGCGAAAGATCTGCGAAAACCGACCTTAACTTATTCAACTGATATAATTAATACATAATTGTAAATTTTATATCCGAAAGATTGAACCAAGGAAATAATCAGCCCAAAACAATCATTTCCCCTTCAAGAACTTTTATCCTGGCAAAATAGAAAGCGCGTTACTAGATATCTCTGTTGATTTGAAATGTGAAACATTTGAAGCAATCCCAGTGGGATTAATGATAAACACAATGGCAAGCATTGCGAAAGACCTTCCTAGACGGGGGCAGGAACAAGGGCAAGCAACGCGGGGGAAAAGGGACGGGAGGGGTACGGGAGGCGCTAGAGGGAATAGACTGCAAAACAGTCCGTATTTTTGCGCAAGTCCTACTTTAAAAGTGCGCGACCGAAATGATCTGGAGCGAGTGTGGATACATAGAGTGAGACTGGGGAGAGACGCGCTCTGAGGCTCGCCCGCGGATCGGCGCTTCGCGCCTCTCCACGCGTCGACACTTCGCGCCTCTTTCTTCGAACCTCGCATGGCTTTAAGAGAAAAAAACCGACTGTTTTGCAGTCTACTGAGGGAAAGGCGGTAAACGGGAGTTCTAAGAAGGAGGAAACGGAAGACAAATGCAAAAAAAATTGAAGCAACGTTTTTCATTTATAAATGCGATACAATACTCCCAGGGGCAACTCCCATAAGTGGTGCTTGACGTGCCCTTTAGGGGGCGAAATTTGTAGATTGGTAGTCTGCGAGCAAGCTGTCGGGTTCGAGTTCGGGCTCGGGGTTTGGGGGAGGGAATCTCGATCTTTCCCACCTCCGCCTATCGCAACCCCTGAGCACGAGAGCTTGCTCTAAGGCGAGAAGATTGGTACCGCTTAGGGTGCTAAAATCTAAAATGATCTATAAATCTAAATAATTAACAACTTCATCCCAAAAATATAGCCTGCGTGCTTGAGACGGCTCCTATAAGCACCGCAGCTGTGCAGCGGTCATGCTTTCTTGTCCCGACTTCTCACGTCATTCATAGCCTGCGTGAAAAGCGCTAAAAGGGGGGGGGGGGGGGGGAGAGATAGACCCCGAGGGGGGTACGCGGGGAGAGCCTTGAATGTGAAGCGAGAGAAATGGGACCAAGGAGGCTTTTGAAAGGTCAAATTAATCAATAATTTAACATTTTTTTCTTTCAGTCCAATATTGGTACAATGTGTTGATCGAGTACCAAATAAACATATTCTGAAGTTTGAAACTAAATGGACTTGGCATCGCATACATATTGGAAGTTGAAAAGTGCTACTTTCTGGCCTTAATATATAATTGCAGAGCGGGCGGGAAACGTTTTCGTGAAACCTTTAGGAATCTTATTCGTTCTTTTAGCTATGTGACTCCCTTTAAGGCTCAGAAATGAAAAATTTTGCTTAAGTTTGCTTAAGTTTGCTTTATTTTGGTTTCTTTTAGTATTTGGTCAAGTTTAAATGGATAAAGAAAAAATGCCGAATTTTTTATTCATTTCACCATAATTTACTCAAATCCTCTACCATTTAACACCTCTCGTCAACGGCCTGCTCTCTACAACGGCCAGAAAATTCTGTCCGTGGGTGGCTGTTACAGCAAAGTCCGAAGGCAATTGACATCCTACAAAGGTTGGATAATAGGTCTGTCGTTTAAGCGATTCAAAATTCTCCTCTTGTCCTCTGGCCACCTGTATTTCAGTTCCGCCCACAGCGGGAGATCCCGCGCGTCAATGATCATTCTTTGTGGCAGGGTAATGCAGATCATCTTAGCGGCCGAGTGAGTCTGTGAGTACATTGTTCGAAGCAAACTCAGTTCATACCAGAGTCGCTCGTGCTCCTATGGAGAAACACAGGGATGAATTGGTTAGACCATCTAGAGGCTACCCAAAGGATAAAAACTGACTAAAAACCTAAAAATCTCTAAACCTATTTTAATCCCACAGTCATACCAAGGGTCGTGTACTGTGGTTCTAACCATAAATCATGTGATGAAGTTCTACATTTTTATTTTATGGATGTAAATTTAAAGTGTAAACATTCAAACGAAAGCAACTGAGCAGTACATTCCTGTGATGCTGTTTATATTGCTGTACAAGGAAGTTCTCACTTTTGAGCCTGTGGATGTTTTGGACATGACCACATTTAGGAGTTGAGAAAAAATGCCGATTATACCTGACTATAGGATTGTGTATCGTTGTCGTCAGTCCCACACATACGCAAAAGTCCCGGTGACAGAAACACAAGTATTTTGCGCGCTTTCTTAATCTGCTGTTCCGCCCATCGAGTTGGTCCAAGATTGACGAGTTCGTTGCAACTCATTACGTCCATCACAACTTTATAGCCATTCTCTCTGAAGAAGTTCACAACCGTAGCCACTTGCAGTTGGAATCTCTCATTTTCCGGATAATAACACGCGTAGAAGAATTCGGGATCTATCAACAAAGAAAGATCTGATCAACACTTAAGCATAAGGTAATGTGATGTACTGTATATCTCCAAACCAAGAGGGAAGGGAAGAGAGGCGACTTTCGTATAAAGGTCAACAGGGGTCAGGCTCATAAGAAAACAAATTAAAAAGAAACTCTTAAAAGCGTAACGAATGTTCTTTGCGAGTATTTGCGAGCATGCGAGCACAGCGTTATATTTGAGAGCAAGAGCATTGAACAAGTTTGTCTTGTGAGCAACACTGAAAAGAGAACTAACGGCGAACTAAACTATAACGAACTAAACTAACCGCGAGGAACGAGAAAAAAATCGAGAAGTTATTTTTTTTATGGCTGTTTTTGATTGAAAAACTATTTGAAGTTCTTATTCTTTGGCCATTTCAACTTTAACAGTCTTTCTCCATAGCATTTAAATTTTATTGTATTATATCCAACCGTCACTTCTGAAGATGTATGTTGAAGCATACGAAACGTCAAGTCATTAATCAAAGTTTTTTACAACATGCGTTGTTTTGTCATGTTTATACTGGAAGAACCGAAGTGTGTATTTTATTTCTGTTATTTGAAGTTCTCAAATGTGACGCTCTTTATGAATGTGTGTTTTCATTTAAACTTGAAGGGGCTATGTCGCGAGGATGGCGGGTGAGTACTGGGTACTAACAACTTGAAAAACGTCCGGTGGCTTTTTATCAAGTTGGCGGCCATTGCTGTCGAATTCGCTGCAATCCGTTCCATCCCGTCGTATTGCGTGGAAGGATAGATCTCACGTTTACAAATTAGTTAGAGTATTTACTTGGCTAGATTTTTGGTAAATTATTTCTACGATTTGTTAGTCGTACCTTCGAAAAATTCGATGTCTTTCAGTAGTGGTGGAAGTTGGGGAGGAATTTAAAAGCGAAATCGATCGTATGTTTGTTTACCTCGCGTGATTCGACACGAGTGCAACCACGATAAAACTTGCCGCGATCCGGGAGGGAACAATAGAAATTTGACCTGTGTGACGTCAGGTGACGTCACATGACAGGAACTCATTGCGCAGACTCACCTTGCGACATAGCCCCTTTAACAACCAAACAGACGTTCAGGATCTTCCAGATGTACATTTATTTCGGTAACAAAAACACGATTTACGATAATTGGAGCATCAAGTAACTTTTGACGAGAATCCGAGCATAAGAACAAAAATTATGCGAGCATGATCACATGAGAACCCGTCGAAATATTTCGAGCAATCTGATCAGAAGCCACATTTTTATCCCAATTGTGGTGGATTCAATTCAGTTTTATTCTTAAACGGAGGAATCACCCTGGCAAAACATTAATGTCGCTTGTGTCACACGCGTTCTACTTTTGAAGGTGTAACACTTGTCATAATTTTCCACCTCATTTATATCATAAAGGGTACTGCCATATCTAAGTATTTCGAAATTGGACACCCTAAGCGGTAGGACCATAATATTATCAGCTGAGTTGATAAGATAAGCTGACCAATGTAAACAGAATCAAAAGCTCTGACCAATGTAAACAGAATCAAAAGCTGACGTTTCGAGCGCTAGCCCTTCGTCACAGCGAATCAAGGAATCATGAATTGTGTGTGGTTTATATATTTTTTTGATCTCCCCAATAACTTGATTCGCTCTGACGAAGGGCTCAAGATGTCAGCTTCTGAATCTTTTTACGGTGACCAATTAACCTTACCAACTCAGTTGAAAGAAATAAACCCCCCCCCCCCCCCCCACTCGACGCAGCACCACAGTTTCTTCAGAAACTAACGCCATTGTTCATTAGGACTATAGCATGCCTTCTAACCCCATTATTCATTAGGACTATAGCATGCCTTCTAAACCCATTATTCATTAGGACTATAGTATGCCTTCTAACCCCATTATTCATTAGGACTATAGTACGCCTTACCTGAAAGCTTTAAATCATTCGTAATCGTGGGATATAAGTTCTCGTTTACCTCATTCACCTCATATTCGTCTAAGGGAAAAGATTTGATTCAAGTCAGCGAAAGCAAAATATGTAAAGCGGCGTTTACAATGACGATTATTGATGCGATTATCAATTGAACTTGAAATCGCCCGTGTAAACTACCGCCGATTTGCACTGCGTTTTCACAGCTATATGCTTACGATTTAATGCGATTGCAGTGGGGCACTTGCGATTAAAGCATAAAAGTTGCGATTGAGGAGTTCCCAAGGGAACTTTGTCATGTTTTATCTCAGTGGGACTTCTATATAAAATCGACGGAGGTGCTCGTGGGAAATTTTGAAAAGAACCCCTTATTGAGGGCGTGCCACCTAACTAGCATTTTTTCAATTTTTATTGGCGATAAATTCGTTTTTAATTATTCGTTCTACTTGCAGTGATGCTTTGAAAACAACGACAAAAGATCTCTACCTAAGAGATATCCCTATATCTACAAAAGAGGATAACTTGAACACCCTAAAAGATAGCAAAACCTTACTTTTAACCCCTGGGGGTGGAGGAGGTCATGTTCGTTCCCAGAGCGCTCGTTTCGTTTGGACAGCGGAAAAAACGAAGGCTCTGGGACCAAAGCCTTCCGGAAGTCGTAAAATCCAAGACATCCGTTAGCGCATGCCTAGTGCATTAATGTACTATTGCGCTTGCTCAGTAATAGAAACCGGAAGTAAATAAGGCCAGCCTCGTAACCAATGTCTTCGTCGGGCTTGCACAATAAGGAGCGAAGACTGGTGTTTGTGAAATGGTGGCAGTTTAAAGAACCATACAAGACTTAACAATTAAAGGAAAACATCGAGCTAAAAAAGAAACAACAAAAGCTTTGCGTGCTGCTGTTATTCAGAAGAAAGATTATTTTTGTATTTTGCCTACTGATTTTAGAAAACCAGTTTGATATCGAGACCTGTTGTATGTACAGCTGGTTATTTATCGTTTCACTACTGAACGCTATCATATCCGACCAAATCAGTTGATGGGACAACTAAGTTTATAAATGGACACGCTGTGATCATTGATTGCTCATGTCATTTTACAGTTGTAAGAAATATCTAGGAATTGTTTCTTGTATGCATGTTATTTTAATTGGGCTTGAAGTGACCTTCGTTTCCCTAGATTTGTATTTCAACTTTTAGCAAAGAGTGCTACCTAATACCGAAACAAAATATCACTTGTTTACAAAAGCGCTGATAGAGTTGTTGTGTGGATTTCTGCCTCTCTTTACTCGTGTAGCAAGCTTTGTTGTTCTTTTTGCGAATTAAGACATACTTCTTTAATATTCGTGGCCGCTCACCGCCTCGTACACATCCTGAGTGGAGGAGGGGATGGGGGGGGGGGGGGGGTTCGAGGGCAGGGCGCTTAATTGAGGGTGGGGTCTTACGCAAATTTGTTAAATACAGTACACATATTTTACTAACCTGTGCAACAAGAATTGTTGATTCTGGGATTCTGCAAAACATCTCTGCGGCCTTGGGAGGCGTCTTGTTTGATTAAGAACAAAAGGAGAATAAGAATAAGAATAATAATCCATAAAAATTGTCGTCAACATGGGAATTACCATACGTTAAGGAAATGTTAAATACAACGAACGGTAATCCCTAATCTCACATATCTAGCATCATAGCCCCTTTTACTCTTTCACTTTCGCCTGGTTCTCGGTAGCGAGGTAAACACAAAGGCAAGCATAATAGCTCTTATGTAAGAGTAAAAACGGGCTCGACAGCATGAGAATAAGCGCAAGGACATACGCAAAGACAAAAACATTTCATTTTATCTTGCGCGCGTATGTCTGTGCTTATACCGCCCATCCACCCCGAGAGAAGGGGGGGCATTCACATATAACAGTGATGGAACAGTAATAGAGATGCTCGTCATACCCGGCCTGTAAGGGTTAACAATCTGATTTTGGTACCTTCAGGGTGTTTTTCTTTTCAAAATGATCCCAGTTGTAGCTATAAGGAAAACTCTAAGGGCAATGAAAGGTTAGAGATTCATGTCATTGCTTTTCAAATTTTAGTGCAATTAGAACTTTTTATGAGACCCACTTCATCGGCAATGTGTTTATGTGTTGTTTTAGTACCTCTCTGGAGTAGGGGCCACCCCCAATAAGCAGATCCTCTTAGGGACATATGTTCCCTTTTAGGGGTTCTTTACAAAATTTTCAACGAGCATCCCCCTCACCCTCCGGGAGGGGGACGGCTTGTTACGTCGCTAGCGAAACCCAGGTTTTAGTAACCCCTGGGAGCTTAACGGTATCAAAATATGATAACGTAAGCAGCACTAACCTCGCGAAAAAAAACAGCAATTGTTGATCCGTTTTCGATAAATCACAAGTAAAATAAGTAGCAACGCAATACCAGCAGCTAATCCTGAAATGGCGACTATAATCTTTTTGCTGGGAGATCCTGAGGGGAAAATGTGCTGTTAGTTAATTGATAATTGATGTTAGTTAATTCATAGAGATATAACAAAATATGAAATTAATTTTAAGTACAACTTAACTTCACAAAGAAACATAAGTCAGTTAAAGGAAAATGAAGTAGTCTAGTTACATAGCAAAAAAAAAAAAAAAAGAAATTAAAAGAGAGAGAGTGGCGGCACACGTTAAGAATCCACTAATTGATAAGAGTGGCACGGCACCACAAAACTAAAGCTTCTCTCCACATGTTTTTTTTTAGCAAGTGTCATCGATTGCTACAGATCGCCATTGACAGTCACGACAATGAAAAGGTGACCCTACGTACAACAACGTACCTTCAGTTGGGGGCACTGTTGGTGGCTTCGGCGGAGGAGGAGCTACGAATGTAGAAAAATAAATACAGTAAACTTTGTCAGGACAAGCTCTAGCTTTCCGCCTTATAGAGAGTTTAGTTACAGACGAACAAGTTAAATTCAGCCACAACCAGCCAATAACCGATGTCCGTCTTACAGATGTGTCTGCCTTACAGGGGTGTTCGCCTTACAGGAGTGTCCGTCTTACAGGGGTGTCCGCCTTACAGGGGTGTCCGCCTTACAGGGGTGTCCACCTTACAGGGGTGTCCGTCTTACAGGGGTGTCCTCCTTACAGGAGTGTCCGTCTTACAGGGGTGTCCGTCTTACAGGTGTGTCAGCCTTACAGGAGTGTCCGCCTTACAGGAGTGTCCGCCTTACAGGGGTGTCCGCCTTACAGGAGTGTCTGCCTTACAGGGGTGTCCGCCTTACAGGGGTGTCCGCCTTAAAGGGGTGTCTGCCTTACAGGGGTGCCCACCTTACAGGGGTGTCTGCCTTACAGGGGTGTCTGCCTTACATGGTTGTCCACGTTACAGGGGTGTCTGCCTTACATGGGTATCTGCCTTACATGGGTGTTCACCTTACAGGGGTGTCTGCCTTACAGGGGTGTCTGCCTTACATGGGTGTCCACCTTACAGGGGTGTCCGCCTTACAGGGGTGTTCACCTTACAGGAGTGTCCGCCTTACAGGGGTGTCCACCTCACAGGGGTGTTTGCCTTACAGGGGTGTCTGCCTTACATGGGTGTCCACCTTACAGGGGTGTCTGCCTTACAGGGGTGTCTCCTTTACATGGGTGTCCACCTTACAGGGGTGTCTGCCTTACAGGGGTGTCCGCCTTACAGGGGTGTTGCCTTACAGGGGTGTTCACCTTACAGGAGTGTCCGCCTTACAGGGGTGTCCACCTCACAGGGGTGTCTGCCTTACAGGGGTGTCTGCCTTACATGAGTGTCCACCTTACAGGGGTGTCTGCCTTACAGGGGTGTCTCCTTTACATGGGTGTCCATCTTACAGGGGTTTCTGCCTTACAGGGGTGTAGGCCTTACAGGGGTGTCTGCCTTACAGGGGTGTCCCCTTTACATGGGTGTCCACCTTACAGGGGTGTCTGCCTTACAAGGGTGTCTCCTTTATATGGGTGTCCACCTTACAGGGGCATCTGCCTTACAGGGGTGTCTGCTTTACATGGGTGTCCACCTTACAGAGGTGTCTGCCTTACAGGGGTGTCTGCCTTACAGGGGTGTCTGCCTTACAGGGGTGTCTGCCTTACAGGGGTGTCCGCCTTACATGGGTGTCCACCTTACAAGGGTGTCTGCCTTACATGGGTGTCCACCTTACAGGGGTGTCTGCCTTTCAAGGGTATCCGCTTTACAGGGGTGTCCGTCTTACAGGGGTGTTTGCCTTACAGGGGTGTCTGCCTCACATGGGTGTCTGCCTTACAGGGGTGTCCACCTTACAGGAGTGTCCACCTCACAGGGGTGTCTGCCTTACCGGGGTGTCCACCTTACAGGGGTGTCTGCCTTACAAGGGTGTCCGCCTTACAGCGGTGTCCGTTTTAAGAGAGTTAACTGAAAACATTTTTTAGTCTATTGAATGGGTTTGACTACAAAAAGCTCACATCCTGCTTTTGAGGACACCGTGCTATTAAAAACATGCCACTGTTACTGACACCCCGCTATTACAGACGTCGTGATATTACAGACACCCCATAAAGACCCCGCTATTACGGATAGTCCGCTATTATGGACTCCCGCTATGACAGACCACCTTAATCACCCTGCTGTTAAGGACACCCCACTATTACGGACACCCCACTGTTGTGGAAACCCCAGTTTTATAGACACCCGGTGATCACACCGCTACTACGGACACTCCGCTATGATGGACTATCCGCTGTTACTGACACCCTGTAATCACCACGGTATTACAGCCACTCCGCCATCACAAACTAGCCGGTATGGACACATCAGTCGTTTTCTTCCATGCTATCTTTTTACTGAGTGGGGGGTGTACTCCTCTAATGGGCTATACGGGGATGCTCCGCCCGAAAGGGGTACCTTTTTGAGGCTGGAGGTATATGAAAGGGTTGGGATTTCACGAAGAATAGGAAAGGGTGGCGAAAACACGAGTTGAAGTATAAAAAGGGTAGGGAAAACTGCCATTTAAGTATTATAAAAAGGACCTTTCAAAATATATCAAACAAATGCATGTAAAGGTTATATGAAAGGGGTACCATTTTCAGTGAAAGGTGTATGAAAGGGTAAGTTTTCTGTCATAAACAGTATATGAAAGGGGGTAAGGGTTTGTTCCTCGGGGCGGAGCATCCCCGCACAAAACTTTGTTGAGTACCCCCTAACCCTTCCCCCCACCGGGTTTTTTTGAGCGGTTTTCAATCGAGCGTCGTAAAGTTAAAACCACAGCAAAAACTCTGGCCAATTACAGCAGGGTAAGACAAGCAAATGAACCAATCAGAACTCGAAGCAAATACACTGCGCGGAAAGAGAAACGCGTGAGTCATAACTGGTTTTGGTTTTACTACTCATTGGTTGAGAAAGTGAAAAATTACTTTGGACACTCAATTCAAAATTGCTCTACTATATCAACCAGCGAAAGCAGACATTTTTTCTCGCTTAATCGTTTCCTTCTTGTTTCTGTTTGCTTATATCTTGTTCTTTTTCTCGGGTAGGAAACAAGAGAGGAGTGAAACATATACTCTCTCAGGCTTCTATTAACAGGAACTCAGGTACAACACGAGTAACAATCATGAACCAGTGAAAATTGTCTTGTACCATATTTTATCATTTCGAGTCTGTTGTAAGTTCCTGGATATGTGATAATCTGAAAGAGAAAATATCAACAGAAATAATGTTAACCAGCGTATAAGGCATCACAGAAAAATTGGAAATACCTTGACAATGTCATCCTTCCATAGAACATCGTTCCCAGGGTCTCTCAAGGACCCAAGGACCCAAGGAACAAGGTTTCCTAACTAGTCTTCTCATACATCGGACGGTCAGACAGACAGACAGACAGACAGACACCTTGTCGGGTTGGACGTACGTGTGGACGTACGTTTTAGTCACGAACACGAATGAACGAACTGCAAATTTAATTAATTTGTAAACAGCTGTTTTATAAATATGGTAGATGCAATGGCAAAAAGAAAGGCAATTTTCCATTAAGTTATAACGCCTTCTCCTTCTATGAGGCGTAGATTACACGAACATCATCGAATATTCCCCAGTTTTGACTGCGTCACGTGATGTTTTTAGACCAATCGCGGGCGAGAAAAACATTTGTTGGATCATAATAAAGAATACATACTGCTAGGAAGATTGTTTCAGGATACGTCCAACAATCTCCATCTCTTATAACCCATTCATGCCGATCCTGGACACAAAAAGAAACACAAATCACGGTTTTAACGGACAATTTTGCTTAAAATGTCATCATCTAACTAAGATACATATAAGTAAAATCATTATTTAAGGTGGCACTCCACCTAAATGCCATTTTCCGCCACTTGACATAGCTTTAATGGAAATATCTCGTTCACGTTTCAAGCAATCCAAAAACTCTATTCTCATCTCATGAATGTATGTTATGGGGTGCTTTGTAAATTTTTGGGTGACTCTGGGGTATGTTTGGAAGGAAATAGTTTTTCTCAAAGGATTCTCAAAATTTAGAGAAATAGGAAATATTGAAGACTTAATCAGTGAATCGTATTCCTGAAACTTTCACCTCTCATCTTTGTACAAATTAAAATTTCTGACTTGTTTTCGGGATTTTCCGAGGTTAAAATCTTTAAAATCGAAAAAGTAAAAGAACTTCACAGGCCTTCGACTGCTTTTCCCGCGCATTTTGACATCGTTTACACGTCATGTAATAGTCACAAAGTTACATGCGGTTACCAAGCTAAACAACGTTCCGCCATATTGATACATTTTTAAAAGGACCTGAAACGTCGATTTTTAAAGATTTTAACCTCGGAAAATCCCGAAAACAAGTCAGAAATTTTAATTAATAAGTGAAGTTTTAAAATTAGAATTTCTAGTTAATAATTAATAGATGGACACCAAAGTTATCCACTAACAACTTCGGGTGCTCTTGTGTGGGTATCAACTGTCTGTTGGTGTTCCAAAAATCATTTTCTTTCTTCTATCCTTTCTTTAAATCTCTTAAAACTTCATTCAAATTTAGGCCGGGTCCCGCCTTAAAGCGGGTAGCACAGAATAGCAAAAGTGATCCGATTTACCACGCAACGTTACATCCGATGGGATGCATTGTCACACAGCAACAAGGTAAATTACAGACATGAGCGAGACCCTTGTAAGGTTTATCGGAGTATGGGATATTGCGAAAATGTTGTAAAATGCGGGTTGTAAAACCCCCTCCCCGCCTCTAGGCCCATCTACCAGTAAGCAAAACAACTATTCCGGTTAAAAGCCCCCCCCCCCCCCCCCCCCCCTTCCCGGATAAAAGCGCTAATCTACTTTTCCTTGCTTCCTTAATTTAAAAAATTTCACAGAACACTGTACTACTCATCTCTCCTCCGCAGAGGCCTCCCAGTCACGCTCCACGCTTGGCAAAAAAACGCGCGGAGGCTGGGAAGCGGTAAAAAGTAAAGCGCGCGGGGAACTCTGGGAAGGGAGAAGAAAGAAGGGAGACTCTTTCGCTCTTCCCATCGTTTCCCGCGCTCCCATTTTATATTTTACTGTTCTTTACTGATAGGAGCCTCTGCGGAGGAGAGAGGTACTAATCTAAATAGAAAGCTAGGAAAGTGTAAGTCATAGCTAGGCATGTAGAGTGCATAGACGTTATTCAGCGTGAAGTTGTGTAATACGGCTGAGTATTTCAACGAGTCAGTTTTTATTTTGTGGAGCCTTTAGGTGAGATAAAATAAAAACTGACGAGTAAAAATGCCCAGCCGTATTACACAACTTCTTGCTGAATAAATTGTTTATTATAAGACAGTAATCTTCTCCTAAAACTAAGTTTTTGAATCTGTTTTTCCTTGCGCGCAGTCAGAAGAGTATAATAACATGTCATATTTGCACTCTAGAATGTGTCGAATAATAAAGAACAATATTGAAATAAATTATCGAGTGGAATACGTATTTTAATAATAGTGTATGTTAGTGTCAGTTTATTTTTTATCAGCTCATTCCGAAACGGTTTTTATGCCGCTCGTAAGCCTCCCGAATATAAACCCCCTCCCCCGCTTATAAGCATCCCGGATATAAGCTCCCCCCGCTTATAAGCCTCCCGGATATAAGCCCCCCCCCCCCCCCCCCAAGCCTCCCGGATATACGTACCCCCCGCTTACTGATATAAGCCTCCCGGAGGCAAGAGGCAAGAGACTCACCTTTGGTATTAGTACACAATTGGATCTTGACTGTGCTAAATGATAAATCAAGTTATACGATGTCCAGTTGTAGCCGTCTTCTAAACAAAACCGCAGATACAATGTGATGTAGATATTGGCTTACTGTATTTCCTCGAATAATAAACGTCACTCTTAATCGCCCACCCTCTAATAATCTCCCCCCTTTGGTGGAAAATATTTGAAATAATTGCCTCCCGGATTAATCGCCGCCATTGCCTCCCCTTTCTTTCACATAAACGGTTTCGAAAGGGTTAATAACTTTTCATCTTAGGGTGCGAACAAATTTCCAAATTGCACTTATTTGAACAAATTAGAAAACAAACAATACCACTGCAAAGTACTGCTCGGTCAGAGCTTTCATTTGAATGGTAACACTCTAGAGATTCGCCAACGGAATCAAAGCTTGCTACTACGATGGGAGACAAGAAGGGGGGAGACAAGCGATAAGTTTTAACGGTCGGGAATACACTTAACAAAACTTGAAGTTGTAGTTTTACCGTTTACTCAACAATAAACATGAACATGATAAACATACCGCCATACAATGGTTTCCACTCAATAGTTAAGTTTGGTTTCCTTTTCACGAAATCCACAGTTATCTGAGATTTATGTACAACAACTGCATAAGGATACTGGATATTGTGCTTCAAGCAGTCTGTGTTGAAAAAAGAAATTGGGCTTAATCTTAACTAAACTTAATAAGAAAGGTGAAGCCGAGAAAAGCCTAATGTAAGAAAATATATGTCAAGGCTGGTTTCCCGGCATTATGATGATTGCTAATGATCGTGGCAATACATGGCCTTATCTACAACTCTAGACTGCGAGCGGTATCTATATATTATTGCTCTCTTATTAAGTCGAGTGTGCGCGCGCGAGAGCGGCGAAGAATTTGGTTTTTAAATTTACATTAGCTAGTCAAACTGAATGTGGCGCAGTTAATGTCACTAATAATGCCGAAGTTTTTGTTTTTAATTCGCCAAAAGAACTTAAGAAGATTCGTCTGATTCTTGTAAATCAAACGTTTCCATGGAAGAATAGTAATAAGCGCTTACTATTACCATCAATCGTCGTTTCTACTAGTTCTAGTTTTTCCTGAAATCGTGAAATCACTATCAGTCAGTCAGTAACAATTAAGTCGCTATTAATAGTACGTATATCCGCAAAGAAACGCAACCGTTCATTTACCTTTTGACTGCTTTCCAGTGTTCCGTCGTGATCTTGACATTGGAGATTGCAATTCCGTCTGTATATCAACGGAAGAGAAACTTTCGCCTGAAGGAAAGACAAACACTGTACAGTTCGCGAGCATTCAAATTTATTCAGCTGTAATAAATATCATTTTCACTGATGGATCTTTGCCTTACCACTTTGGTAATTTGTTTGCCGTGGAAAAGTGACTGGAGAGAAAATCAAACTCATGGCGTAAAGCACATTTAAATCAATTTATCTGATTCATTGTATGTAAATCCTGGTTTTTACTAGTGACATAGGCATAAGCACAAGCACAAGCACATTGACATTAGCATAAGACCGATCTTTATGCTTATGTTTGCGCTTATGCTTATTCTTATGGCCCGTTTTCAATGGACACAAGTGCTGTTATGCTTCTGCTTATGTTTCTGGTTATTTTGCTAGTGAGAACCAGCTTTTAATATATTTGTCGAGGCTCCGTTCACACTTCTGTTTTTTTTTTTTGTGAAAGCGCAGAAATGTTTATGTGTTTTCGCGTACCGTCAACACCAAAACGATCGAAAACACCGATAAAAACAGCGACTTTCGAAAACGATTTCAAAAATGGACACTTTTGGAATCGTATCCTTTTAGTGTGGATGAGCTGACTAAAAACGGAGCTTTCCAAAAACGCAGACAAGGGGTGAAAAGGCATAAAAAGGCCATAAAAAAGGCATCCATGTTCATACATTGTAAACGCAATTATTCATCTGGACAGATGAAAACGATAACAACAACAAACAACAACAACAACAACAACAATTTATGAAAGCACTTGTGTCAGGTGGACACAAATATTTTATATTTGGCTACGTTTTACGGTGAAATGATAACGAAGACTTTGCCTAAACTGGTTCAAGTTGAGGAAACGCCATCTTGTATCCAAATCAGTTGTGAGATGTAACTTACGTTTTCTAAAGTAAGTCATAATTCAGGAGCGCCCAACAAATCGTTTCTGTGGAAAAGCTGTACGGAAGGCCTAATTCGCCTTAAATATTCGTAATGAGTTGGACTAAAAACTAGGGTTTTTTTTAGTAAAATCTCGCCTCAAACTTTCGTAATTCCCCACTCCAGAAACTATTAAAAATACCATAATACTCTTTAAAGTGCAGGATTGGGTGGTGCTTGATGTAAGCCTCATTTTTCCGATTTCTTTTGTTTTCAGCACGAACTGCACGTGCTATGCTTCAACTTCGTGGCAATTTGCATACGGTGCACATTTGTATGCAAACACACAATGCTATGTGCTAGCGTTCCTACATGTACTCTGAATTCCATTGCGCCATTATAACAAATGAGACTTGAATAATTACACCCCCGTGAGGCTGAGCCTGCGCATAAAAGAGTATTATGGTATTTTTCGGAGTGGCCAATATCGGAAAATTTAACGGCTTTTGTACAAGGATTATAGGAAAGGAGAAAGCCGCAAGATTCCTTTTTCTAAAATTTATGGTATACTTAAATATTCAGCTAAAAAGCTGACAAGTTCAAACTGTGAGCCGACTTTTAAAAATTATTTAAATATCCAGAACAGAAGCTTTTCGCGTCCGGTGACTTTCAGCCTGCCAGCAAGCTCTCTCGCCCACACCCCGAATACCACCACACCCTCACCCCCTTTTAGAAAGGTTAGCTTGTATGTAATTTAGCATGCGGGTCAATTAAGGTACAAGATTCAGTATTTTACCTGCTCTTTTGCGGCGGGAACATTCCTTGATACACAAAGGAGATGATGTTTCCTGAAAACAAAAGCTTGAATAGTTACGACAAGAAAGACGACAAGAAACAAAAAGTTAAACACCGTGAA
This sequence comes from Cladopsammia gracilis, assembly GCA_022457155.1. NCBI lineage: Eukaryota > Metazoa > Cnidaria > Anthozoa > Scleractinia > Dendrophylliidae > Cladopsammia > Cladopsammia gracilis. The sequence goes on from JAJGOT010000035.1 coordinate 673,696, forward strand.
TGTGTTCTGCGCAGATAACCATTATAGGTGGATCCTGAGGGCCTTTTGATCATAACATGCCTGTAGCGTAAATATTATTATATGGCTATTAACTAATGATTGTCGCCTTTTGGGCCAATCGGCGTTATTTTGGTTTGCGTCAGTCGCACTTCTTTCTTCCCCGCAGGCAAACAAAAAGCCAAAGAACGTCTAAATAATGAATATACCCCGGATATAGTCTGACCAATTATTTTCATCAGGGTTTTGATCTTTCATGGAACAAGTTGTTAGCTTGCCTCTAAAAAACTGGGTCTGCTAAAAAGCGAATTGTTAAAAATCGAATAACTTGACCAGAACAGCAAACATATTCAACGACACTTTTCAAGCGTTCGATCGCTCAATGTCACATTCATGTCCCCAAAATAGCCTTAGGTCTATTTGCCTTCGAGAACAAAACTGCTCCCTTCCGTTCATTTTCGCTCAAACTCTTGGTTTTGAGAAGTTTGAATTTTGATTTCTATATTAAATAATAGCTCAGCATAAAATTTTAAAATTAATTGAGCGTTTATAATGATGCCGATCAGAAACTGAAATAGACAAAACGTAATACTGGCCGTGTTTTCACGAGCGAGCAAACCAGGTCGTTTAAGCTTGTCGGCAATTAAACAACAAAGAAGGGCATTGTATTGTCGTTCTTTTGTGTTCTAATTTTCTATTGTCTTAACAAAAGAAAATATATCTACAGGAATGTTAAGCGAGAAAAACCGCCTCGTGAAAACACAGCCACTGTATGCAAATGTGCATTGCACTATTAACAAGCAGATGCGATCAAGTACTAGTAAAGCACGCAAATTTACACTTGCAACATTCGGTGCTCATTCCACATCTAAAAAAAGTGAAGAAAAAACTCTTCGATTGACGCGTCGCGTGACAATTTCAAGACGGGTTAAGACAAGAACTCGATCGGGTGCGATGAATTATGAACCTTTTCGAAAAAAAATTTGGTCGAATTGGCGATGGGAAAGAAAACAATATAACTTGAGAGTATCATTTACATTAAAATTTAATTTAACAGTAATTGTACAAAATCGCATACGGCAGATTCAATTGGAAAATAATTATTGTGACGGCAAATAATTAGTAGTGAATGACGAGTCAATCGCGTGACGTTTTCGAGACGGGAAGAGACAAAGAGTGTGCGAATAAATTAATTTGTGTTTTATCATCGAACGATGTTTCGAAATTAACGCCTTTTAGAAGTGCGTAGTAAGTTCTGTTGAGCAACTTTAATTTCATCCTGGCTTGGTTACGGCGAATTTTCGTTAAGTTTAATTTTCTCAGCGTTTGGTTGAAATGAATATGTATGTATAGAATCTGGGAGCCGGTACATGTATATAGATGAAATGCCTAACACATACGAATTAGTCAGAACGAAAAAGGCGTCAAAGTATATCTGCTTTCGTGTTGCGTGTATCGAAATCCTTCGTTAAACTATCAGATACAACTCTTCTGGCAATTGAGTTAAATGTCTTGTGTAGCAAGCACGATCGATATATGCATGTAAATATCTTTAACAATAAAGTGCACGTTTCAGATGTTTGTTCTTCTCGAAGGGAGCAGGTATTGACTTCCTGGCATTGAAATAAGAAAACAATAAACGATTGCAGAGAAATTGCGCTTATTGGACTTGAATAGACATTTGAACCACCTTTGAAGGAATCATGATAAGTTCCCGAAATGTTAAATCACACGGCTGAAATTGACATTTTCATTTACACTTCCTAACAAAACCAGATTTATATTGTAACTAACATTCTACTAGAAACTATATACAGTATAGAAGTTGAAATAAACACAAGATTCCAATTCGAGAATCGTTTGTACGTACCATTTCAAAGCGCTCATCCCGCTTGGATCTGCAAAGAAACTTGCAAATGGCGAGTTTATCGCGAGTTGTTCTATCAGGCGTTTGATCTTCGCCTATTAATGAGAGCCGCGGAACAGACAAGAATCGATCCTCGATGGAATCTTGCACTAAGCCCACGAGTACAACAGCAACAACGAGAGTCTCTAGAGATCTCATAATTCATTGAATAGTGGGCGAATTTACTCGGCTTCGCTGGTAAACAGAAGAACGTTACTTCTCCTCCCTCCTCTTTCAGAGCCTCTCAACAGCAAAGCGCCATTGGCGAAATCTTCATATTCGTCATCAAGAGAAGGGGGGGGGGGAATTGGTGGTGGGGGAGGGGTGAGGGGGCGGGGGGAGAGACCGGACGTGAAACTGATCGAGGTTAGTTGAATGTGATTTTATCGCGGTACCATTTTTGAGGCCCTGTTTATTTTATAGCTTGGGGTGATAAAGATTACTGCATGGCAGTAGTCGATTAGCAATCGGCTCCTGTGCAGTGCATGGTACAATTAAAGTTTAGGGATGTAAGGGCCTACAGGCTTCAAAACAGGTACCGATTTCCATGACTTTCGTGGTAAGCACTAAAAGCTCTTTCCGGATGTGTGTACTAGACGTCACTCAAAGTGTAGACAATTATTATCAAATGATTTAAGTGTTTTAGGGATAAGGGGTAACCCAACACCCCTCTTTGCGAAACAATTGCCGTGAAGGGACACAAACGTGTATAAGAATCAGACTGATCACGTAGTGTGACACCACACATAACTTAGCAGCCCTCCCATGGCCCACTGTCCCCGATTTCAAGAAATCAGGAGTGGGTAGTCATGCATTTCCTCCAATGGTCGTCACGCGTGGGTGGGCGAGCAACGGAAGAACTTTCCTAGAACAGTTTTAATCTTCCCCTAAACGGGCGTGGAACCGTGTCTATAGCACGTACATCGGCGATCTAAATGTTTTAACGAATTTTGTTACCATCTCAGGATAATCGAATTAGTATTCTCCGATAAGGTTGATGGCCCATTCTTCTTTAAGTGCGTACGGCCGTCACGGACCTTTAATGGCTTTGTGTGTGTATAAAATATATTATTTAAATAAAGAAAATATACCTTGCATCTACAAAAATATCTGAATGAGGTTTAACTTTTTCCAGAGGCAAACCGTCCATGCATTTTCTCTAATATAACGTTGTTCAGTCAAAGAAATCATGACTTCTGTAACAATGCAAGGACCACTTGAACAAACAGTAGCAAAATGTAGCTGGATCTTTGAGCAGATCAGGATCAGCAATGAACTAAATAAAAAAACTTTAGCTTACAAGGCTGATCAAACAGCTGAATTTGTTCGGTTTTTGTAATATTGCGCAATATTTCGGTTAGACAAAACTAACTTTCATCAGGGGCTAAGAAAGCTTAGCTAAGCTTTCTTAGCTCCTGATGAAGGTTAGTTTTGTCTATAAACCGAAATATTGGGCAATATTAAAAGAAACTGAACAAATTCAGCTGTCTGATCAGCCTTGCATGTTAAAGAAATCGTGTCCGAATGTATTAAATAAGGCAATGTGCCAATGAAAAGTGAAATATGTATTGTTACTACATGTGTTGAAAATATTACAATTTTTTTTATTATATAAAATTTTCGCTATGTGGGTTGAGATTTTTATTTTATTTTTTTTTCGTTTTAAAACACGAACATTTTACGCCGCAAAAATTAAAATGCACAAAAATTAATTGTCAATAAGTGTTTTCTTTGACATGTCGTACATCTTTTAATTATTAGTTAACTGCAGGTAAAAGAAGAACAATTAAAATACCGCTTTTGTAAAGACCAGCCAGAAAATAGAAAACCCAAGGCTTCAGAGGAGGGCTAGAAAGCATTACCGTTAGTTACGCATCAATTTCTGTTTATTCGTTCATTTTTTTATGTTCACAAAAAGGACCTACTCGAAGGTGACATCCTAAAAAGCGGTTTCTTAAAATTTGAATACGTCAATAGCCAGCGTAAAATTGATGGATGCGAGCCGATATCAAAAAAGCAAATTAAAAATATTAACGAGTCAAGGTGCACGCATTTGTCACAGCAGGTTCTCAGACAAATACGACTTTCTTTATACATGTATTGTGGTCCTACCGTAAATCCTCTATGAAGCTCCACGGGGGGCTTATTTATTTCAGTGAAACAGATCGTGGCCCTAAGGCACAGTACCACTGCAGTTAGCTAAACCTGACATGACTAGTGCTCAAAACAAGAAAGCAGACTCGGACAGCTGTTTTCGCCTCAATTGGGGCTCGTTGTCACGCTGAAACACAATGTGACTCAGTGACATTTATGTCGCTAATCCTTCTAGAAGACAGCTTAGAAAGGGGATTGGTTATCAGTCACGCCACACGTTACGTGTGGCAAGTGGCCAAAAAATCAATCCAATCTCCTTTAATTTTGGAATCATAGCAGTGCTGCGGAGAGCGACAAACGGAAATGGTCGATCAATCCTTTAAACATAAATGTGAAACAGAGCCCTAAAACTAAGGCACAGCAGTTCTATTTCAGCCCACAGCACTGTCAGGATTTACGGTATATCCTTAGTTGATATATATATATATAGATAGCATTTTGAAGGAAAGTGAAAATGACCGCTGCCTGCAATTTCGTGTTTTTGGGAGAAAAAGTGCGTGAACTATTAGAGAAAAAAGGGAAAAGAAAGAAAAAAAAAGACAAAAGAGAAAAAAAAAACGGGAAAATTATTGGTCACATGATTGGACAAAAAAGGCGCGAAATTTTCCCGTTGTGTTGCAGTGTTTCTCGGCGAAGCTGAATGAAAGCTGGTTCAAAGTTCAACCGCTCGACACGGAGTGAATGAAGGAGCAAAAACTTTTCGGAAAATGCCTTACAGTGATAAACTTGTTGAACTGCAAAAACCGTGGACGAAGATCCTGCTAGTTTTTCGTTGGATCTCACTGGAGGAGACCTAACCAACTAAACTGAATCAATATAAACGAGAAATCCAAGGACTACTGCAAAGCTGATACGAGTAAATATATTTTAAAAAATATTTCGGCTGGTCTGGCCAGCCAAAATATTTTTTCAAATATATTTACTCGTTGTATCAGCTTTGCAGTAGTCCTTGGACTTTTCGTTTATACTTATAGTAATCACCTCTGGTATATGATAGACTTGATACTTCCTCAGAAAAATTTCTGATCTTTGTTCATGTTAAGCAGATTGGAGTTAAACGATCTCGTCGTTACGGCTGCAGGAGCTAAAACGAGCAAGTTTGTAAACAACAGGGATGGACTCAGCTCGAATCGATGTCTGAAAATTTGTTGCTGATGGAAGGGACTAGAAAAAGCCACATCAACTTCAGGTAACGATGTTTTCCGTCGTTCTTGTATCCTTTGGCTGTAAATTTTTGTAAGACATACTGTCCACACTGAAGTTCTTTCAGACTTTTCGCTGCTATCGGTTTTGGTAGCCGTGTGTTTGTTCCTTTGGTTTTGATTCTGAATTGAACTTTTTAAGACACGAAACACCTGTAACTAAAACATTCTATGCCATTTTACTGTGTTTTAATTCGTGTAGTCACAACTGTCTCGTTCTTTACGTAGACGAAAGCTCTTCGTAGAAACTCTCAAATTGTGTACGCTAAATTAGCTTGGCAAAATTTTCGGCATTTGCTACTTGTTGTATAAGAAATGGCGCGAGGTAAAATATTGTTGTAAGCCTTTTTTACTTACTAAAAGGTTGTATATCTCAATGAATTTTTTCTTGAAACTGTAGTTGAATTACAAAACAGTTATAGTGTGAAAGCTTGCGCAATATCGCCAGATTTTAGCCAACTCGGCCTACGGCCTCGTCGGCTAAGTATCCGGCGATACTATAACTGTTACCCTTTTACCCCCAGAGCCAAATATGGAGACATGTAGCGCAGTTCTAACTTTCGAGTCTCTGGATGAAATCCTATGGTGTGACCATTCAAATAAAACCTTTTCAGCAGTACTTTCGCATACCATTCGTTCTAACGTTTGAGTCTGTGGACGAAATCCTATGGTGCGACCATTCAAATGAAACCTCTTCGGCAGTTCTTTCGCATGGTACCATTTGTACGTTTTCAGTATTTTCAAAAATGAAATTTGGGATTTTTCTTGAATTACGATTTTTAGCACTCTTGAGAGTAAAGTGCTATTTCTTCTCTTCAGTGTGGTTTGAGAAGGAAATGAGTTTGTTTACCGCCAGCTCGCTGTTCACGGAGAAGCAAGTAGATGTGAATAAAAGATAGCTCCATGCTTTTTCATAATCTATATAAAAAAGTCATCTTTATTTGCAAATTGTGATGTCTCATCACTCAGTATCATAGCTTTTTAGAACTCTACCAAATAAAATTATTTACAAATACAAAATGCCACTAATAACTATCCCTGAAAATAGTATTAATAGTAAAATTTTGGCATAGAGCCTATATGCAAACTTTTACAGTTATGTCCAGGATTGCAGTGTCCTCTTGCTCTTCTACTCAACTTTAACATCACTTGTTTTCAAAAATAGACAATAAACGTCACGAAGTGTCCCCTAAATTCTCCTCTTTAAGTAAAGATAAACAGGTGCGTTTACCCCAACCTATAAACAACACTAACACTAATGCTTACCTCACATTTCAAAAAAGATAGTGAACACTTAGAACTAACGGGACACTTCGTTTGGATATCAAAATTTGTCACGCATCTAATTATCTGCAATCCTGGACATGGTGCAGTCAAAAATAAGGACGAATTGAATCAAGGGGCTCTAAGAGCCATCTTGTGAATACGAAGCGTCATTTTCCCCTCTACAAAATCCATTCGAAGTCCACATCTTACCGTGATATGAATATGCATTGTGTGACAACTGGATGACGTAATACACTGGGGAATTTTACCTCCCAGTGACGCTTCTCGTATTCACGAGATAAAAATGGGACGATCTCATTTATGTCTGTATTCTGTGAGCTTCCCGTTCGTGTATTTTTCCATTCGCTTCAGGTTCTGCCGCATTATCAAGGTCACCCAACGAATTGCTTGATGCTCATAGTCCTAAGATTTTCGGATTACAATTAGATGAAAAGTTAACTGATTTTCAAATCGGTGACGTTTTCGAGAGAATGAAGAATGCTATTTGGAGTTCTCAGGAAGTCCTGCTAAAAATATCGGGAGGCAATAGCTCTTTTTAAATATATCGAAAATCATACTTGAGCCAACTTCTTCGGAGAAGAGGATTTAGTTCCTAACTTTCGGCCTGTTGAATTTTCAGCTGAGGCATCCGATTGCGACGGAACAGATCGAAACAAATATCCCTCTGAACAGCAATACATGCGTTTCTGAAACCGTTGGTTTTAGAAACTCATGATTGGCTCGTTGGGTCATGGTTGACCTAACTCATGGTTGGCTCGTTTGGTGACCCTGACATTATGGAAAAATGGAACATGCCACATGTCACGTTTCCACAGCCGTTTTATTTATACAGCCGAAATTTCCCGCTAAAACCGGGGGGGGGGGGGGGAGATAGAACACCACTCATAACGAACTTCCATTCTTTGAACTCTAATGAAGACATTGCATCGCCATTTTCATGACCATCTTTTAAATTTTGCAAAAAGAAAAATGCTCGAGAGAACAAAGAATCCAGATTTGTCTCATGCGACCATACTAATATAACTGTAGCGGAAGCAGAGACCGATACAATGTAAATTTTTGAAGTTTAAATGAGTGCTATATTTCGGCTGGCCAAACCAGCCTTCTTCACGTACAATGAGGAAAATTTACATCGCTATACGTGTCATTCTCGACCCCCAAGCTCTTCTGTTTTGCGCATGACCGAGGGAGAGAAGGTCGCACGGCAAGAAAAGCGGCATTTCACCGTTCAGAAAACGCATGGAAAATTAATTTAAAACGTGGCATTACGCCAGCATTTTCCAATGTTCACCAAGCGGAAAATCCATGATTTGCCTAATGTTTTCAGACCGGTGAATTCGAGTATTCGTTCCATTATCCGGTAGTTTTCCGTCGCAGTGAACGCCAGAAAACACGCGTTTTGTGGCATTCACTGGCGTTCACCGATCGGTTAACACTCGGCAAATGTTTTGTACACCGGCGTTCACTGGAGTTTTCCAATTAAAAAAAACGTTTTCCAGGCCGGTGAATGCCGTTGAATGTAAGAAAACGCATCATGGTTTCCAGCGTTTACCGATCGGTCAACGCACGGAAAACTGCTTATATTCCGGCGTTCGCGGACGTTTTTCTTGCATTTTCTGTGACGGTGAATTCAAGAAAACGCATGATTTCCAGCGTTCGCCGATCAGGCAACCCACGGAAAGCTGCTTATATTCTGGGGTTCGCAGCCGTTTTTCTTGCATTTTCTGTGACGGTGAATTCAAGAAAACCGCGCGGCCCCGAGAGCTCCAACCTCGTTCCCAGGGTCTCTCATCTTCCCGCCCCTGGAGCGCTCCAGGGGGCGGGAAGATGAGAGACCCTGGGAACGAGGTTGCGAGAGCTCTGGGGTCGAGGATGTATACGTGTTATAGATTAACGGGTTTTGCACAATACAGGAAATACGTAAAACAGGTAACATAATGATTGACAGTAGAGTCGGAGGCTCCTAAGAGCCAACCCGTGAATAAGAAATGCTAACGCGTAACACAATATTGCGGTAAGCTTATGGTTTCACACTGACACGGTTCGATATATTTTTTAAATTAAACGTAAGGATTTTTGCGAACACACACACACACACACACACACAAGTACATCACTTTCATAATGTCCAGTCCGACGAAAAAAGAACTCGGGCCTCCGACTGTCAATCGCGGCTCTAATCCACAAGACCATCGCGGAACACATACTAAGATAAGACTAAATTTTGAGCTGAGTGATGGAACGAGTGAGCGGTAACGCAATATTGCGGGTTTTTTTTTTTTGAATGATTTTTGATTGAATGTAACGACTTTTGACGAACGAAAACAAACAAAGAAAACCAGTAATTTTCAGTTCGAAAAAAAAGAAAAAAAAAACATGCTCGCCGTAAAAATCCGCCCATCTATACCCAGGGTTCGTACCCTTTCTTTTAAACAAATTTCCAGGACTTTTCCAGGACTCGGACAGATTTTTCCAGGACTCCCAAATGCACTTTCAGATGTTGGAGCTTTCCATCCAGCACTTCTTCAATGTCTTTCAAGGCTGCCATCTTATCTTAGCTTACAGATCTCCAGGACGTTCAAGGACTTGAAGTCATTTTCCAGGACTTTCCAGTCCTGGAAAATGCCAAAGTAAAATTCCAGGACTTTCCAGGACCCGTACGAACCCTGTATACCTTAATTTCAACAGAAACGCAAATATCCAATATATGTTAATGAACATTCTGCACATAAAGTTCATTGGGTCCGAATGTTTTCAGGCTTTTAAAGAAACGCAAGTCTGGTTCCTAGCGTATTTGCTTAAAACAGTAAAGGCTGGTTTTCACTTGCGCATAAGCATAAGCATAAGCATAAGAGATCCAGAAGCAAGTGAGAACTCTCACGACATAAGCATAAGCATAAGAAGAACGAACACGTTCTGTTCTTCTTGTGCTTATGCTATGCTTGTGTCACACTTATGTCAAGTGAGAACGGGGATGAAATAAGCACAAGCATAAGCACAAGGCGGTCAACCAAATCATCCGCCATCTTTGATTCAGATCTCACAGCCGAGGAAAGCTGGTATCGAGAATTTCGTTCATACTGCGCTTGCGTATGTCTTCATGCTTATGTTCTGGCGTTCTCACTTGCTTTTCGGCCGATTATGCTTTTGCTTATGCTTGTGCTTATGCGCTAGTGATAACCAGCCTTAATGCCTCACTCCTAATCTTACCTTAGCTGAAACACTATTTAACTTATTCAACTCATATAATTGTTACACAATTTTAAATTTTATATTACAATTTAGAATAGAAAAATAAAGCTTGAACCAAGGAAATAATCAGACCAAAATAATTATTTCCCCTTCAAGAACATTTATCCTGGCAAAATAGAAGGTCTGTCATTCAAACGACGAAGGATTTTTTCAAAATCGTCAGGCAATTTGTAGCTAACTTTCGCCCACAGAGGAAGTTCCAAAGAAGACACTGGCGTGTCAGGTAGTGCAATGCACACCATCTTAGCGGCTGAATGATTTCTGGTGTAGATATCTCGAAGCACTTCTAACTCAATCCAAACACGGTTGACATCCTACCACAAATAGAAAGCGCTTTGTTAGATATCTGTGTTGATTTGAAATGTGAAGCATTTGAAGCAATCCCAGTGGGATTAATGATAGACCCAAGGGCAAGCCTAACTTAACAAATATTGCGAAAGTCTTCCCTAGACAGGGGCAGAAACAGGGGTAGGGGAAGCGGGAGAGAATTGAAAAAACTACCGTTTTTTATTTATTAATGCGAAAGAATACTCCCGGGCGTAACTCCCATATAAAAATGACGGGGGTGCTTGTCAGTCGTACCCTTTAGGGGACGAAATTTGTAGATTAGTACTGCCAAGGGTGCTAAAATATACAATGACCAGCGTTAGAATTATCGCGGTACCTTTTAGTGTCAGTTCATGTGTTGTTTTAGAATTGGTACCTTTTAGGGGTAAAAATCCATTTGAGCCATGTCCATCAAACGAGATTCTGGCCTGTACCTTTAAGGGTAATTTGTGACAAATCTGGACCACTATTTTTCGGTTTCTGTTAGAGCAGTTTTCAATCGAGTGTGAAAAGTAATTACACAATCGCTTTGGTTTTTCATTGCTACGCTTTGTGATTGGCTAAAAAATCTCGCGCCACTTTCTCGGCCAATCAGAAGTAAAACCAAAACCAATCGTGACTTGCTCGCACGCATTTTCCCGCGCTTGGCGCCGCCGACATGTAATTGCTTCGAGCTCTGATTGGTTGATTGGATTGTTTACGACTGCTATGATTGGTCAGAGTAATTACTTTGTTTTTTTTTTGTTTTTTTTTCAATTGAAAACTGCTCTAATACATTAAACCATTTATTGGTTTTTGAAATTACACCAATGACTAAATCCCCGTGATACCCAAAAGAAAAAATAGCACTGCTAAACGCTTGTATATACAAAATACACGCTACCTGAGACTGCATGCCTTCACATCCATCCACTGCCAATTTCAAAAGGTGGGGAGACAGAAAAACCAACACTTTGTTGGCTCTTCTGATCTGACGTTCTGCCCATCTTGTTGGACCCTGGGAACTTATTTCGCTGGACACCATTGCATCCATGATGACGTTATAACCCTTCTTTCGAAAGAGATTCACAATGGCAGCCACTCTTTCGCGAAAACCTTCGTTCTCTGGGTAGTAACAGCTGTAGTAGAGTTCTAAAACAAAATCAGAGTCTAGCATGAATGTTTTTTTTTTTCAATTAAGTACCAAAAATTAAAATTCAAGAAAAATCCTAAATTTTATTTTGTAAAATATTGAAAAACAAATGGTACCATGCAAAAGAACTGCTTAGGAGGTTTCATTTGAATGGTCACACCATAGGATTTCGTCCACACGCTCAAAAGTTAGAACTACAATTCATGTCTCCATTTTAATCTATTGGATAACAGAGTACGTACTAAAACACACAAAACGTCACAAAAACTTAAATTTTGGAAATTATGGGATTTGATTAGATTTTCGGAAAGGGCATGACGAAAAATGCCTGCTTGCAGAAAATCAGCATCCTAGTTAAATTTAGGGGTGAGATTTACGGGGACACCTCCTGGTCCCGGCCGGTAAAACGCTTATATAATCTTTGTAATTATCACCTCTATTAAAGGGACACCTCTATTAAGGGGACACTTCTCCTGGTCCCGGCCGGCAAAACGCTCATATAATCTTTGTAATTATCACCTCTATTAAAGGGACACCTCTATTAAAGCAACACCTCCATTAAGGGGACACTTCTCCTGGTACCGGACGTCAAAACGCCCATATAATCTTTGTAATTATCACCTTTATTAAAGGAACACCTCTCTTAAGGGGACACTTCTCCTGGTTCTGGCCGGTAAAACGCTCATATAATTTTTGTAATTATCACCTTTATTAAAGGAACACCTCTCTTAAGGGGACACTTCTCCTGGTTCTGGCCGGTAAAACGCTCATATAAACTTTGTAATTATCACCTCTATTAAGGGGATACTTCTCCTGGTCCCGGCCAGCAAAACGCCCATATAATCTTTGTAATTATCACCTTTATTAAAGGAACACCTCTATTAAGTGGACACTTCTCCTGGTCCCGGCCGGCAAAACGCTTATATAATCTTTGTAATTATCACCTTTATTAAAGGGACACCTCTATTAAGGGGACACTTCTCCTGGTCCCGGCCGGCAAAACGCTTATATAATCTTTGTAATTATCACCTTTATTAAAGGGACACCTCTATTAAGGGGACACTTCTCCTGGTCCCGGCCGGCAAAACGCTTATATAATCTTTGTAATTATCACCTTTATTAAAGGGACACCTCTATTAAGGGGACACTTCTCCTGGTCCTGGCCGGCAAAACGCTCATATAATCCTTGTAATTATCACCTTTATTAAAGGGACACCTCCATTAAGGGGACACTTCTCCTGGTCCTGGCCGGCAAAACGCTTATATAATCTTTGTAATTATCACCTCTATTAAAGGAACACCTCTATTAAGGGGACACTTCTCCTGGTATCGGACGCCAAAACGCTCACATAATCTTTGTAATTATCACCTCTATTAAAGGGACACCTGTATTACGGGGACACTTCTCCTGGTCCCGGACGTCAAAACGCTCATATAATGTTTGTAATTAGTACCTCTATTAAAGAGAAACTTCTCCTTGTCCCAATAGTTTCCCCTTAATGGAGGTTCCATTGTAGTGGTTTAATCATTTACGCATAGGTTTCGTTGTATGAGGTAGATGTTTGTTTAAAGGACGTCAAAACGTCAAAACGGACGTCAAAACGCTCATATAAGCTTAATGTTTGTAATTAGCACCTCTATTAAAGAGAAACTTCTCCTTGTCCCAATAGTTTCCCCTTAATGGAGGTTCCATTGTAGTGGTTTAATCATTTACGCATAGGTTTCGCTGTATGAGGTAAATGTTTGTTTGAAGGAAACCAACATTGTTATAACAAATTGACGTTAAATTGTTGGGATTGAAGTCTAAATTAAAAATTTTTAAAAACAGGAGCAAATATAATTTTAGTGTACAAAAAAATGGATATGAATATCGCCTATTTTCGCTTTTAAATTTCCCGCGCGCCGCCATTTTGAATATTTATGACGTGTTACGGTTGTCTAATTGTTGCATACTTCGCAATAGCGGCAACCGTAACACGTCATAAATATTCAAAATGGCGGTTTTAAATATCGTATTTCATGATTATGGCCAGGAGCTTAATTTAAGCTTACTTTATTATCTTGAAATTGGAAGAAACCATCGCCAAACGTGATAGAAGCAAAGAAATACGAACTAAACTGACAAAATAACGGATAGAAAAGTAAAAATTTCACACGAATGGCAAGTTTGATTTCTTGACGGCCTGTCAATATATCAAATTTCATGAACTGTAATCCACTTCAATCCATGCAATCCTGCACTTTATCTCCAACCTATTACATTTGTTTTGCCCTATGAAATCTTTTTATCCAATTTTAAAAGTTGTATATTTGATGGCATTTGGCGATATGACGTGGAAGTAAGCTAAGCGAAATTTTGCTACATGTGTTTCGGCGGCACAGCGTCCCTTAAGGTTTATGTGAAACACATGGTAATATACTAGTAAAGAAGTATTTTTTCGTTTGTCTCACGATGTAGTCACTTCCGATGTGGATCGCGACGTTTCGACTGCATACTGCTAGTCTTCTTCAGGCATGGATGCCCACGATCAAGAAACACAACAACAGGAGAGCCGTACGACTACGGACCGCCGAGGGAACAATTCGCCGAAACAACGAGGATCAAAATGCGCCAATCACAGCTGTTGAAAACCAACCAATCACAGCAGAACATCGTGCTTCATAAGGTGACGCGTAACCAGTCGACCCCATCGCCTGAAGAAGACTAGCAGTATGCAGTCGAAACGTCGCGATCCACATCGGAAGTGACTACATCGTGAGACAAACGAAAAAATACTTCTTTACTAGTGTGTTCACCACGATGAACAACAACAACCCTTTTTACGATATATGGTAATATAGTTAGTCAAACAATCATGTTACCATTGCGATTCTCTGGATTTGGAGGTTGGTTGATGGCGGCAGCTGCTTCTGTGGATAAAATCATTTGAGGAAAATCAGAACATAAACAAACAACAAAATACTCCGAAAAACATCTCATTTCGTCCTATAGTTTATCAAATCAATTTTTTAAGAATCAGTGAGGGTCTCGCATTGTTCTTCACCTACGACACTTCCTGATTATTCATAGTTTCCTACAATTAATTGTAGAGCGTAACTTGACTGAACAAACGACTGTTGTTTTTCTTGAACAGTTTGAACAGTTAATATTAACTGTCCCTTGATATGTGTGATACGACCTTTTAAAACTGAGTATAATTATTACCTTTTATAATTCAACACATTGATACACTGCCCAAATATGGTAAAAAAGTTATCGATATACGCTATGTCCACATGACGTATATCCAACGATGGAGGTAAATTTCGCATTTTGACAAAAGAATGCAAAAATGACGGACCGGTCTCGATATTTTTTCTTCAAACTGTGCTTTGTTATCAGTGTATTGAATTATAAAACTTTAATAGCGCGAAAGCGCGCGATATCGCCTAATTTTAGAAAGCCTAAGAATTAGGCTATATCACGCGCGCTTTCGCGCTATAACAGTTAAATAAACAAGTAAAGCTAGTATAATATTAAGTATGTGATAATATTCTGCAATATACCACAGTTTATGCAACATTTCAGTCTGGTTTTCACTAGCGACATAAACATGACCATAAGCATGAAAGGGGGGATTGATCCTTATGCTTGCACGTATGTTTTTTTTTTCATATAACCAGTGGATTATTCCATTTTCACTGAAGATAACTGCTGTTATGCTTTCGCTTATGTCGCTAGTGAAAAAACAGACTTTTATTAGACAAAATAACGTCCAATAAATCATTCATTTACATGTCAGTGTTACAATAACTTGCTAACCGTCTTCAGTTGTTTCACAGATCAGGAAAAACGCCTGAAATTACTAGCGTAAAACGACTGAAATGTCCGACTGATGAAAACAATTCGAACATTTTTGAAGTTAAAGTCAAACAACATATTCACATCAATCCTAAATGCAATAAAAATGTTACCTCCTGGGAAGTTGTTAGGCATTTCAATAACTTGCTGTCTTGCAGGATCTAATTGTAATTGTGAAAACGTAGATTAAAATTCGACATCATTAATGGTAAGTAGACATAATATAGAGGAATAGATACAGATAACACCTGTTTAAACAGACACAGTTGGTTTCACGATCAGGCATTCGTAACAGAGTAATGGAACAGGAGCATGTACCCAACGAATCGTTTCGTTAGAAAGCTCTTCGCAAGGCCCAAAGCCGGGTTTCCATCGCAAGGAAACGTCGAGTAGGCCTGGATCCGATAAACTTTAAGTGTATTATGGGATCAAGGCTTTGGTGTGCAATGATTCTGGGACATTTTGGATCGCAAGAGTGGTTTCCATATAAAAACTTCTCGATCGCAAGGATCGCAAAGATGGGAATTTTTCTATTTCTGTGATCGCAATCGCAATCGCAAGGATCGTAACGATCGCTAAGATCGCAAAGTTTTTGGTTTCCATATGATCGCAAGGGTCGCGCAACACTTTTTTCTGCGATCGCTGCGATCCTTGCAATTGTATGGAAACCAGGCTTTTATAGTCATCTTGAAAATTCGTAATAAATTAGATTATAAACTAAACTTTTCTTAAGTAAAATGTCGCCTCAAACTTTCGTAACAACGGAAATTATAATTCAACACATTGATACACTGCCCAAATATGGTAAAAAAGTTATCGATATACGTTATGTCTACATGACGTATATCCAACAATGGATGTAAATTTCGCATTTTGACAAGAGAATGCAAAATTGACGGACCGGCCTCGAAATTTTTTCTTCAAACTGTGCTTTGTTATCAGTGTGTTGAATAATAAAACTATTATAGCGCGAAAGCGCGCGTGATATCGCGTAATTTTAGAAAGCCTAAGAATTAGGCGATATCACGCACGCGTTCGCGCTATAATAGTTAAATAAACAAGTAAAACTAGTATAATATTAAGTATGTGATAATATTCTGCAATATACCACAGTTTATGCAACATAATGACCATAAGCATGAAAGAGGGGATTGGTCCTTATGATTGCAAGTATGTTTTTTTTTTTTTTCATATAACCAGTGGATTATTCCATTTTCACTGAAGATAACTGCTGTTATGCTTTCGCTTATGTCGCTAGTGAAAAAACAGACTTTTATTAGACAAAATTACGTCCAATAAATCATTCATTTACATGTCAGTGTTTCAATAACTTGCTAACCGTCTTCAGTAGTTTCACAGATCAGGAAAAACGCCTGAAATTACTAGCGTAAAACGACTGAAATGTCCGACTGATGAAAACAATTCGAACATTTTTGAAGTTAAAGTCAAACAACATATTCACATCAATCCTAAATGCAATAAAAATGTTACCTCCTGGGAAGTTGTTAGGCATTTCAATAACTTGCTGTCTTGCAGGATCTAATTGTAATTGTGAAAACGTAGATTAAAATTGGGCATCATTAATGGTATTTAGTGTCCCCAGTTAGTGGTTGTATAACTGCTATTTTTGATTTGACACATGAATAAAGGTTATTGTTGTTGTTGTTGTTGCAGATAACATCTGTTTAAACAGACACAGTTGGTTTCACGATCAGGCATTCGTAACAGAGTAATGGAACAGGAGCATGTACCCAACGAATCGTTTCGTTAGAAAGCTCTTCGCAAGGCCCAAAGCCTGGTTTCCATCGCAAGGAAACGTCGAGTAGGCCTGGATCCGATAAACTTTAAGTGTATTATGGGATCAAGGCTTTGGTGTGCAATGCTTTCTGGGGCATTTTGGATCGCAAAGATCGCAAGAGTGGTTTCGGTACGGTAGGCTATGCAAGCCTAAGCCTAGCTGAGGTCACAGGTTCAATCCTGAGTGGGGATTTTAGATTTTCTTTTTTACACTTAAAAATTGATTGAAAATAAAATTCTAAGTGTCGACATTACGTTATATAAGTCTCGATTCCTGTACATGTTGTGAATAATTGTCGAGTTGTACCCAAGAATAGTGCTTCGTAGCACCTGTTTTTTCGTAGCTGCCTGCATAGTTCTTGAATGTTTGTACGCATTTCAATCCCATGATGCTGCGCGCCAGTTCTATTTTTAGAATCTGGGCGGGACGCTATTGCAGTTAATCGGAATCTGCTAAATAAAACTGTTCACCATTACCCTGATAACCAAGGCTACAACGTCCACGTCTTCGCCAAAAAATGACCATCAGTACTACAATGAGTAGCGCTACTGAACTTCCTCCAGCAACAGGTCCCCCAATTTCGGAAGCTGAAAACAGCAGAAAACAATTAAACAAGGGTTGTTGATAAAGCGGTTTTTCATTGAGTGCCAAAAATAATTTTGCGATTGCTTCCGTTTTGCATTACTAAGCTTTGTAACAAGTAAATAAATAAATAAATAAATAATAATAATAAAATAATAAATAAATAAGTAATATAATATGTCTCACCTTTTGTTGTTGCAAACATGGGGATAAATGTTGGTATAAATGCTGAGAAAAGAAATAATATTACATTTAAAATTAAATTCAACCATCTGCCAATTTAACATAAACTATACAATCGAACCTCTCCTTACGGACACCTCTCTAATACGGACACCTCTCTAATACGGACACCTCTCTAATACGGACACCTCTCTATTACGGACACCTCTCTAATACGGACACCTCTCTATTACGGACAGTTTCCAATGTCCCGACAAAATTCTTACATATTTTCTTTGAAAAAAAAACCTCTATAATACGGACCCTCTCTAATACGGACAAAGGACACTAAATCTCGGCCCCAGGGAGCAAATTAATATAAACATAACCTCTTTATTACGGATACTCCGGTGATCAGATGACGATAGTTTGTGTACAGTAATACAATTTTCTGTTTGTGGTTACAAACAAATATCGAAAGACGTTTTCAGAATTGTACTTTATATTACTTTTTTTACATGCAGCATTGTGTTGTGGTTCGTTTCGTTTCAAAACAGTGATTCGTATAGAATATATAGCTGAGATGTCGTTCGCTATGATAGACAGTGTCTCAATGCTGTATATTAGTTACTGAACACTTGAAACTGTCAGTGGAGACTTAAAAGTGACGTCATCGTGGTGACCTCTACGGACGCCTCTCTAATACGGACACTTTTCTCTGTCCGTATTAGAGAGGCTCAACCTGTATTAATGATAAAATATTAAAGCTTTACAGAATAACTCTTAGCAAGTCTGGTGCTTGTAGACATGTTGACAGGTGAGTCTTGACTGTCACTCTCACGTTTGCATCACTGCTGCTTTCACTAATACTGCTACATGTACATTGTGTTTCAGGTTTGCTGTATGTTTCAAACAGAAATTTCATCGTCACTGCCATTCAACTTGTTAGCTGGATTTTTGACCATCTCCCAGAGTCAATTATGGAGACATGTAGTGTAGTTCTAACTTATCCGGAAAGATGATTCGCATAATGCTTTCACTAATCAAAAAAGCAGTTCTGAATGGTCAAAGGTACAGAAATGAAATTCTGGCGGCGTTTGAATCATGAGTTCGGATAACTCATGGTCTGCAAACAAACACTTCGATTCACGGCTCGATTTTTCACTAAAACCTTTTTCCAAACCACGAAAACACCTAAAATAATCTTTGAAAACAATACTTGGTGAAACCTGTGCTTGGTAAAGCAGTAAAAAGAACGAAAAAGCTCCATTTACCTTTCCCACCCGGATCCAAAGCGCGCACGTACAAACAGAACTGCCTTGACAATCGAGTCGTCCAATCCGAAGCTATCAGAACTGTCTCATCGTACAGCAATCGATTGAACTCGGCACAACTTCGCGCTTCGGAAAGTCGGACTTACTTACACAGGTGACAACATAGTGGTTACCAGTAACCTAGTAACCACAAAAAGCAATAAATCCATAGTCCATAATCCACAGAAGTCCAGTCCCGAAGTCCAGATTTTTTTATTAAATCTGATGGGCTGAAGTAACGACGCTGTTTTGCCATGTGTTTCTATTGTTCGTTCTTACTCACCACAGGCAGCGAGGACTGCTCCGATACAGACATTGTAAAGAATCGGCAGTAAAAAGGGGAATAAATTGACAATATGCTTGTCAGTGCGAGAGATCGATGTTTGGCATTTTTGCCTCGGAATAACTCTGATTAAAAATAGCTCTTAGTTTTTAAGAATCGCGACAAATTCAGTCTCACATTGTACTGTATGCTGTGTATAAAAGCAACGTTCACCTCGATGGGAGAAATACAGGACTGACTTATACACCACTAAGACCAACTGACAGAAAATGTTTCTCATGCGCATGCGTATCAAACATTTGTCTTATATTTCAATGTACCATAAGAAAAGAAGCAATTTATATCGTGACACAAAAAAATACTTAAAAAAAGAAAAACGGAGCCCATTTTATAGCTCATGCCGCTACGTGCATGAGTAATAAGCGAAAACTGGGTTTAAGAGGCTCTTTTCAGAGAGCTGTACTGTTGCCATGGTAATGGCTGTGACGTCATAAGCACCCTTAAAGTATTGCCTGATAATAGCGTCGTACAGATATCCATGAGTTGTCCATATCATCGGTTGCTTTATTTTTTAATATTTCATCATTTAGACACACTACTGAAAGCAAGAAACCCTACGAGCCTCCTTAGCACTTTGAACAATCCTACCCAGGAGTTACTTCATGTGGGTTACTTAAGTAATTATTTAGAGATTTGTAAATTTAACTAAAAGCATTGTGACTATTATATTGTGCAAATATTATTATATTTTATTATTAATTAATTACTATAACTGAATTGGAACTTCATACTTGGTTTTAATGGATCAAACTCATGTAATTGTATTCTGGATGCATCGTTACCACTATATGGATAGGAGACAACCTGCAAATTAAAGATGTATTAATTTATACTATTGCTTTTAGGTTTGATTTCTGTACTCCTTGTCATGAATTCGTTATCAATAAATTTCCATTATCTGAAGAAATGAAAATTTAAAAACCAAAGAAAATAATTATTTAAAGAACTAAAACAACTTTGAAGACCACACATGTACCAGTATATATACTATATAATGTACTGGCGATATATTCCATTACATGTATCACGTTCACACAGTTACTTCTGAAGACCATAAAGAATAATTCATGAAGAGAAAACAAGGGAAATCGCTACTGTGATGGAGGTTTGGGCATGTAATCCTAATTACTATTTAGTTTGGTGAACTTTTGCTTTGAATTTCTCCAATAAGTATTATTGGTTTGAGAAGTTCATCAGGTATCCATGTCAGTTAAAAAAAAAAAAAATTGGCAAGGCCCTAGGTATTTTTCAATCCACTTGAGTTCTCAGTGCTTGCATTATTCTACAGAAATCAAATTCCTCAAATATCTATCCCTACTTTGGTTGATTTTTATTTAACCCTATAGCTACTATAAATTTGAAAGTATGTATTGTACAATTGACTCCCTCGCATAAGTGCACATCCTTAGGGACTAATAACCGCTGTATACACTCTGTGTGGAAGGTTGCCGTCTTCTGGACAAATGTAATACAAAATAATGATCCCAGTGCATGCAATATTATAGAAATTCATTGCCTGACGAGTGAATTCCACGTTAAATTTCACGAGAAAAACGGATATCGCCTGAATCGCAAAGCGATATCGGTTTTTCTCGTGAAATTTAACGTGGAATTCACGAGTCTGGCAAGGAATTATTCTTAATTGCATTAAAATGTCAAAGAAAAACAACGTTTCCAGCAAAAAAGCTATTTCAATTGCCAACTGTCAAGAGCTGGCGAATAGAAATCAAGACTGATTCAAAATCACGGTGAATCACGTGTGGTCCGGAGGAAACTTTGTGGTAGCGACAAATTTTAGTTTTGTTTATCTGTAAATGACATTTTATGACTGAAATTGATGCTTTTTGTACACTAAAGTACATAATGAGGCCTGTGGAGCCGAACTGCAAACAACTGTGGTGGAAATTAGGCCTTAACATTTCGGAAGTTTGTTATCAACAGCGGCAAATAAGAATTTCATCGCAGCGACAAGTAAACACCACGTTAAATGGGGGAAAACATCTGAACAACTAAGAAGGCAAATTTGTGAGTACTGATGGATTAGTTATTAAATATTCCGTAAAAAAATTATGCTGATCTTTTCGCGGTCGATCACTTCAATTCATAAGTTGACCACGAAAGAATCCAGACGCGCATCTCCGCTCGAACATGAATATTTTTATTCTTACCTTTATTGCATGTATATAAGCTTATTTTCGCATCTCATTTCTAAGAATACCAGACTACTAATATTCTTACTATCATTATTGCCTTTTGTGCCTCTTATACTTTTTTACACTGGATTTCTTTGATACTGTACAAGACAGGAGTTGGGATATATAAAAGTTTTGGTTTTGAAATAATAAAGTTCGCTGAAAGCTCTACTTCGGACAGCATCTTGTTTATTTTTAAAGCAACCGGATGGCCATTTCGGTGTATAAATAATACTTTTTATTAGCTCAGTACAGTATGCTTGTTTTCATAAATTTCTTTGTTTGATTTAGACATGCTTTTTTTCTCTAAGCATGATATCGGTTTTTGCTAGTAGCTTGCTCTAGGACTACAGTGTGAATGGCATCTTTAGGGCTGGTTCCCACTGGTGACGTAATCGGAAGCGGAGTCGGAGTCGGAAGCGTAAGAATTCTTACGTTCTGGTGTAAATTAAAAAACGGAGTCGCAATCGGAATCGGAAGCTCGACGGAATCGGAATTGGAAGGATCAGAAGGTTTCCTTTTTCTTCCGATTCCGCTTCTGCTTCCGTCGCTTACTATCCGCTTCCGTCGTTTTGATTTCCACTAGATCGTAAGGTTCTTACGATTCCGATTCCGCTTACGATTCCGCTTACGTCGCTAGTTGGAACCAAGCTTTACTCTACAAAGTTCACATTTTGGTTAAAATTGGGAATAGGAATTCACTGTAGATAAATTTATAATTGGTGAATAGCACGTCTCCATTTTTCACTTCAAATCAAAGCTCACTATTTTAAAAGAAAGTATACATACTATACTAGCAGTAATCAGAGATTATGGAGACGCATTCGAGGGAATTTCCAGCGGAGCCCCTGAAAAAAGCAATAGGGGCGGCCATTTGGAAGACCAGATACCAAAAAATCTCAAATTTTTCTGCATGTAAGGCACAGGGCAACCAACACGAAATTTGGATTGCGTTCTTCGAACACGATAAAGAAAGTACACAAACATCATCCTTCGAAGATACCATGCAATATCACTTCTCGGGTATGCAATTCCACGCTAAATACCCTCGCTTCGTTAGCCAATAAGAATAGGAGTTTTCTTTGACGTATGCGATTCTATCCATATTGTGCACGAATACATTATTACTTTCACAAATAATTAATCATCTCTTGCTGTTTACATACCGCAGAGAAGAGATTCTCTGGTTCGCTTGGTAACCACAGTGGTTTATGCTTTAACATCCAGTTTGTTCTATTCTAAAATTAAGAACAATTAAATAAGATTATATACTGTCTAATATACTACTACTACTACTACTTGGGCGCCCGAAGGCGGGCAACCACTAGGTCTTTCCACAGCCTCTTATCAGCCATCAGTCCTCTTATCAGCCATCAGCCACCTGTCTAATATGTCTCCATAATATCTTGGTTTTTAACAGTGTAGTACATATTATTATTTTCGTGTCAATTGATCATTTAAGGTGGCTCACAACAGTTTCTAGTAATTTCCAATACTTATTAATAATACTTACAGTACTTACAATTATGTGCTACACGAATGGTATCAAACAAATACCCAGTGTTGGTAAACAAGTCATGGTCTCTTTTCTTTTATGTAACAGGTTATCATAGTAACAGTTATATAACCTGTTAATTCACCTTAACCCTATTCGGCCTGGGGGGGGGGGGGGGGGCACAAAGTGTCCGCACTAACTTTGAACATTCATAACTTCTTTAATGCGTATTCAAACGCCATCAAACTTTGTGACTTTTCCTAAAATTTATCTGGCAACAATTTGATATGACAATTTTTTGATCACGTGACTTGATGTTTCCATGGCAACAAGATTTTGACAGCCATTTGTTTTGAAATTTGCATATTTATACCTTTGAATGAAGAAAAACAATGTTTATTGGTATAACTTTTATATTTTTACGTTAATTAGCGTTTATGTATTGGTTTTGATTAATTTTGAGTGAATTTGGGCGGTTTTTGAGAGGTTTTAAAAAATTTCAGAAATCCACAATGGCGGATCCAAGATGGCGGCCGTATAAGTAATTACCTGATGACTATGTCATATGACGTCATCGCTCCATTGTGCGGACCGCAAAGGAGACAGTTTTGGACGATGACACCTCTAGGTGTCATTGTCATAGCCTTAATGTTCTTGAAGTTACGGGGGGGGGGAATGTGCCCCCCCCCCCGGCTCAGAAACTAAAAAAAAAGCCCAGGCTGAATAGGGTTAATTTAGCTTTAAGGGCCTATAACTAAAAAACAAGATTGGTGACCTTAATTTCCTGATATCAAATTGTAATAAGCATATATATGTTAAGATACAACTTTTTGCAAAGTTTAAAAAAATTCTTGGGAAGGGATTCAGAGCCAACTTAAATTTTCAAAACATTTAGCTTTAGCAGTTAATATATGTTTATTAAAAATGAAATTACATTTCAGTCATTGT
Source organism: Cladopsammia gracilis (assembly GCA_022457155.1). Lineage (NCBI taxonomy): Eukaryota > Metazoa > Cnidaria > Anthozoa > Scleractinia > Dendrophylliidae > Cladopsammia > Cladopsammia gracilis. The sequence continues at coordinate 697,627 of JAJGOT010000035.1, forward strand.
TACTGTACCAGGAAAAATATAATAATGATACACTAACTTTTGGTACAAGAACACATTTCATTTTTGGCCCTCGATCGTGATGTTTACTTTGGAACTGGTAGAACAGTGAATAATGAGTCCAGTTGTGTTCTAAAAAAAAGAAAAATTTCCCTCAGTTAGAAATTAATTTCTCAAACTCATTAATAATTCATCAAGCCTAAACAAAGAAAATCATAACCCGACGGTGGTTTGGAAATCTGATCTTAATTAGCATCACTTTTGGCGATTTTATTCTTTTATTACATCCATTTTGAAATCACTGGTGATCCTTGCAATCAGATTGGCTCTCAGCAGTGCGATTTATTCCCGAATCACACTGTTTTTTGCTCTAAATCGCATCTTTTTCTCAGCAGTGCGATTTATTCCCGAATCACACTGTTTTTTGCTCTAAATCACATCTTTTTCTCAGCAGTGCAATTTATTCCCAAATCGCACTATTTTTTGCTCTAAATCACATCTATAAGTAACATCAATATTGGTACTGACTAAAATCCTGTATTTGGGAAATTAAATTGTGCGATTTCAAAATGGATGTAACAAAGTGGTAATTGAACTTCGTGTCGTGAAATTTGGTCTGAAATCATACTTGTGATTTTAAATTCAACTCACATTGCACGCTAGTTTGATTTTGAAATCACGAGTATGATTTCAGACCAAATTGCACTCCACTCAGTTCAATTACCATTATTTATTTTCTCATTTTTTAATAATCAGTTTGAGAAGCTATATCAAACATGTTTCATCAGGTATCACTTTTTCATTGCTGGAAATCCAGATGAAACACTGACTTACTCATGTTTGATATTTATTTCAGATAATATGAATGTATAATTTATTATTCATACCCCATGCATTGTGAGAAAAATTTATACAGTTTGCCAGGAAAGAACATGATAACAGTAAAACAACACAGGTCTTCAAATATTCTTGTTTTAAAATAAATAGCTTAACTTGAATAATTCTTGAAACAAAGATACCTTAATTAATAAACTGGTTTAATCCTCTGATCCTTAAGAGTGCTTGAATTGGTGCATGCATGTCATGTGTCATAATAATATTTATTATTATTTGATGCATTTTTTTAAAATTTTCATTAGTAGAGAGCCCACCATGTAAACTACATTGTATGAATAACTGCGGCTATGAATAATTCTGCTCATACACACAACAGTGCAAAGTTGGTTTGCTCCCATCCTCTACAAGTGGTAGTCCTCTATACAATGGTAGCCCGATTTCTGCTCTGTTTTAGCAGTTTATTATTAATATAAAATATTAAATTGAAAAACAAACTTGGTGATTGAATGGTAAAATAATATTATTGAACTCAGCTATCACAAAATATTGTGATTTGTCAGTGCTCGCAGATCAATTAAGGCACTGACAAATCACAATATTTTGCGATAGCTGAGTTCAATAATTGATAATTACAATGTATTTTGGTCAATATCTGGAAATGTTGCACAAATAATTATTTGCAGCCAAAATTATCTTAATGAGACCTGGGGTCAATTCAATAAAACTTTCACATGTGTAGCTATTGTTTTCAACCTCTGAAACAATGACAACACTAATGTAAATTACTACACTTGTAAAGGTTTTATTGAATTGACCCCTGCCCATCAAAAGCATAGAATTGCATTGTCCCTTTCTTTCCAAGTACATATAAAGTCACAGTCATTTATTCCACATGAGAGATGCAAAATAAGCTGCAGCCTGCACCTAGAGTACCTACATCCCAGTAACATATAAAAGATTTTTTAATATCTCATGCTGAAAGTCATTGCATATTCTGCAGTGTACCATGGGTTGTATTCAACAGTGGTTTCTCGTGCCAAATTAAGTATTAATTCCTACAAGACTCGGGAGCCCATTACTGCAAGACTGCAATAAACGACCAACAAGCAAATGTAATAACTGTGATTGTTTTCTCCGTAAAAAGGTTAATAATTGCCATTGTTTGAAACTGGCCACTGTTCAAGCCTTTTACTCCCAGAGTCAATAACGGAGACATGAAATGTAATTATAACTTTTGTGTCTGTGATGGACGAAATCCTATGTTGTGACCATTCAAATGAAACCTCTTCAGCAGTACTTTTGCATGGTACCATTTGTTTTTCAATATTTTACAAAATGAAATTTGGGAATTTTCTTAAATTTTAATGTTTGGCATGCACTCTTGGGAGAGAAAGGGTAAACTTAATAAAATTATTATAGTGAGCTACATTATATCTGACATAATTAATCTGGTAAAGCATTTTTCACCTTTAAAAGTAGCTTCATCCAAGGGCTTCCATGAGACATTGTAATAGTGTTCCTCAGATGAATGAGCTTTGTAGTCAACATTTAAAATTTCTGTAGCAACTGGCCCAATAAGTGAAACTCCACTGTGATTAACAAGTCCATGGCATTCTGAGAGAAAATAAATGCAATCAAACTATTTTCACTTCAGCCTTTTCTTCTTTCACTTTTTTCCTTTTTAACTTGTGAATAGGCACAGCCTTGAATGAGTTGTAGTATTTGATAAGCCGTCAACCCTTTAAGCCCTAATATCAAAATTTAAATTCTCATTTCTTGTCCCTATACATTTCCTATATAAGTAGTGGTGAGAAATTGTTTAGATATCAAGAGAATTCATCTTGTGTGATCATGTCCTAAATTCTCATGACCTTTTTGATTGATAAGGCACTGATATTACCAAGAGAAATTTGATGCTGATCACTCTTAGCAATGATCACTTGCCCTACTCATGGAGACACATGGTTCATACAACTTCAGACAAATAAAATTCAAGGACTTTTTCAAGGACTTTTCAAGGACAAAAAATAGTTATCAAGGACTACGTTTTATTTACGAAATCGAAACTCTTTGTCCCCTGGTGCATGAAATTGAGGCAAAGATTACAATTTTGCTTCATGTACGCATTCACGCATTATGCCGACATTTTCGCTAGTTATTTTCAGATTTTAAAAGTCGCTGGTGGACAATTTTTTCGGAGCAAAATCATTAAATTTATCAGAAAAATGATAGGGCATACACAAAGTCCTAAATTTCAAGGACTTTGCAATACCTAATAAAGAAATCAAGTACTTTTCAAGGACCTTAACCAAATTAAGGACTTTTTAAGATGACTGCTAAAATTCAACACCTTTTCAAGATTGTACGAACCATGGAGACCCGGGGGGGAGGGGGGGGGGAACTCCCATATAAAAATGACGGGGATGCTTGTCGTATCTTTTAGGGGTCAAAATTTGTAGATTGGTACCGCTTAGGGTACGAAAATTTTAAATGACTACCGTTAGAATTATCATGGTACCTTTTAGGGTATGAGCCGAAAAAATATGACAGAATATGACGTGTTGTTTTAGAATTGGTACCTCTTAGGGGTAAAAATTGTTTGAGCCACGCCCATCAAACAAGATTCTGGTACCTTTTAGGGTGTTTTTTTAAAATTTCCGACGAGCACCCCCGTCATTTTTATATGGGAGTCCCCCCCCCCCTCCTGGGCATGGAGACAGCATTGGAGAGAGAGAAGTTGGACAATGGGGGTGGGGGGGTCACAGTGTAGCAAAATGCTTAGGGGAGGGGAGGATCAAAAGCAATGCAGAGTCTTATTTAGGAGCCTTTGATTATTTTTCTGCTTCACATTCCTTTATTTATTGCTCATCTTCATGTAGCTGTTGTGGTTCAAATTTTTCTTTGGTTTAAAATTTTTTAAACCAGTTCAATTTTATTTTTCCTTTGTCTCAGATTCATTATCATATTCTGAGACAAAGGAAAGCAAAAATCAAACTGGTTTGAAAATTTTTAAACCATAGAAAAATTTGAACCACAACATAGCCAATAACCAGAGATGATTATTAACATGTTAATTTGTCCAAGCTGGTATATCTTAACATCTGTTATCTATAAATGCTATCCACTCATGAGTATACATTTAACTCTAAACACTTTGAGTCTTTTTGTATGAAATCCATTACTGTCTACTTTAATTACCTCAGTCTGTAATTCTTTAGAAATTTAAATTTTAAATTACACTTTTCCATTTTGACAAATATAAATTCAAACGACCTGAGGTATGTAAAAAAATAAAATAAAATAAAAAAGAATGGGCAGTTAAATTAAGAACTCTGAAAAAAAATTACACTTCACAACTTATGAAATATTAATTTTTAATTTATTAAAAATAAAATATTAATGGTATAAATTAATTTAATCCTTGACTTACTATCATTCTCATTAGCTGCTATGCTTCTTTGCCTTCTAAATCTCATAAAGGCAAGTTTGCCTTCTTTCTCTATAACTGTTAGCAATAAGAACAGAAATAAATGGTAAACCATTTCATCTACTTTAAGTAATAAATAAAATAAAAGTGGCTGAACTATATGGATATTGTAAATATTTAGACAGTTCTACTGCAATAATTAATTTTTATTTTGCTTATAAAACAACAATGGAGATGAAGCTTATAAGCATTCCTACTAGTACCGGTATTCTGTATTTTAATGATACAGTATAGCTCTTCTGTATCAGGATTTCCAAACCATAATTAAACTTTCATTTCTCTTGTATTTTCCTTATGAATTATTAATGAACTTTATAATATTATTTCTTTATCAATAATAGGGCCAACTGCAGTGATTGTACGTTTGATATATTAACTGTACCTCATTTCTTGTTAAGTGTAGTAATGTTACTGTAATATGAACTGTGTAAGTAATTTATGAATATGCAATAAAACTGTTTAAGAAAAAAATTCGTTGACTTGGTATTAAACTGTTTTAAATTAAAATTATAATAATTTAAGTATCAAATTAACTTCTTATAAAAATAATGACATACTCAGGTGTTCTGTACCTCTTGGAGTCCTTCCTTGCTCACAATTTGTGATACACTCATCAAAATTAATGCTCTACAAAAGATTAAAAAAGACACTAGAAATTACCTCTTTAATTATCAAACCACTAAATCAATCATAGTTTAGCTTGTTACTGTTTTCGCATGGCGTCAGTACGTAAATATAAACATTTTTACTAGTAAAATAATTCCATATAGCACAACCATGCATTGCTGATCTTCCCAACACATCAACAATCAAGTATATCATACAAGAGTTAAGCTAGTATAGGATCTCAAAGCCAAAACTTGATTATAGACCAAAATACATGTACATATTCAATTTTTTTTTGTCCATCATCCCAATTTCAGACCTAAATTAATCCAATGCAGAAAACTGATAGATTTAATAATATTATATTTGAAAAAAAAAGCATGTTCTAAAGCAATTAATTGCAAGGTAAAATTTTCTTCACATTGAGATGGAAATATTAAAAAAATATTAGCTGCCTCAACAGTGTTGTTATGAATTGGGCACTCACTATATTACATAGGCCAATTTAATATTATTTTGATATTAATATTAAAATTCTACTTTGATCCCAAGGCTTTGGGGAACAAAACAAAACAAAATAAACTAATTATTCATTTATTCATCCCTGAACCTCTATTAAAACCTCAAAGCCAAGTTGGAATTTGAAAATAATGAAATACGCCTTTTACAGTTTTTCTTTTTTGTAATGGGCAGGACAAACGTCAAAACGAAGGATAAAAAACCTTAAGCTGCTTCCTGATTCCAATCCAATGATTTACAGTCTGACTGACACTGGCAGTGGTCGCATTGTAGTGTTAAACACTGGCATTTAATACACCAATGTTTTGATGTTTGGTATTTTGAATTCTTAGGGTATAACAAACAATTCAAAAAAAAAAAATTCAAAACAAAGAAAAAAACAAAATGATTATGTAAACAGCATTTTAAACTCTTTAATTCAATGCAACCATTAAATCTTTATTCATTTATTTTTCATGATTTCATTTTCATTTATAAAAATACAAAAGGCTTTTGTTTATTTTTTTATTTCCATGAGGTAAACTTCCATTTTCTTTTTTGACCTATAATATTTATTTCCTTTTTTTCCTCCTGAGATTTTTGTCTGTACATCTATAATCTTTGTAGCTTTTCCAAACTTAGGCCCAGTTCAAACGTCGAACTTCACATGTGCCGAACCTAATGCAAATTAGCAAGAACAATAGATTTTGCTCATTTGCATTAGGTTCGGCACATGTGAAGTTCGACGTTTGAACTGGGCCTTAAATTCCCTGCCAACCAGAGTCCAAAACAACAAAACGTGCAATATTGCCACGTGGTTAATTTAAAATTATTTCTTCGTCTCCGCCCTTGTATTAACCACTTGGTGGCCATGTGTCAAAAATTAACTACAATCTTTATTCAGCGGCGCACGACCGTCAGCACGTTTCCTCCAGTATTTAATAATCAACACTTTATATTCAAGAACAATCAGATTACGGTAATTTCTGACAATTTTTTTCGGGAAAGATTTAATGAATTTCGGTTATTATCCAAGTACTCTGTCAGAATTTCCTAGATGGAACAGTCGAGTGATAATATTCAAATTGGAACACCTGTAATATGAATAGAAGTTAACAACAATATAAATTAAAAGAGACAAATCTAATCAGAAATCAAAGCGTCGTTGTATACTGAAATATGGAACCCGCCAATTAAATAAATGAAATGGAGGAAAAGACGAATTTCTCACCCACAACCCAGAGCCCACAACTAAAAAATGTACTATTAAATAATATTTTAAGCAGTTATATTTATTTAAAACCTGACAGAATTCTCCACAGATTGTAAACAAGGTAAAATGATGGCAAACATTAATCTGAAATTTAATCAAGAGATCAACACAATGATTTTACAAACGAAGTGCGTTTTAAAAATCATGCACGAAAATTACATTTCAAATGACTGGCTGTCCGAGTTTAGAAGCAGCGATATCCACATTATACCGAGTACGATCACGATAAACATAACTTAATTGCGCACCGAGATGAACGTGAGGGACTCTTGGCCGATCCCCGCCAATTAGGCAAGGTAAATACCTGACAATTCAAATCACGCATCTTTTATTCAGAGTATAAATTCGTAGCCACATACACTCATGTAGTTGCGTACATACCTGTCGTTTCTTTTGGTGTCCGATATTCCATTTGCAAAGGCGCAAACACAATTTATTTGACGGTAAAGACGTCGAATGGAAGCGAAGCTCAGACTGCAGTGGAGACTGAATGTCCGCACATGTCCCGCATTCAGCCCTAAGCAAGCTAATGATAATCACAACAAGCCAACTGACCAACGGAGAATATGAAGCCATTTAAAAGGCAGCTTTTTCCTTACACATTAAATATTTCCAGGTTCCAAACTACGACGTGCTAGTTCTTTCCTTCAGCACATTGCTGCAGCAACACCGGAAAGGATGGCAAAAAAAATCTATGTATTGGTCACGTGCTCTGGCATTTTGACCCGTCCATAGCTCCACATCCGGTTGTTTAATTACTATACCTTGAACTGATTGTTTAAAAGGTGGATAGCGCTATCCATGACATCCATCGGATAAATCACTATCCAGTGGATAAGCATTAACAAAATCCTTTGTGTTATCTGCGATTATCTGCTGGATAGTGATTTATCCGGCGGATAGTGCTATCCACCTGGACTCCTTTCGATTTACAGGGTCGTTTTCCCTGTTTAAGGTTACAGTGTACCTTCAGATCGAAAATTTATTGAAAATGTTTTTTTTGGCGTTAAAAAAAAGTTTACAGAATGAACTTTCATCCAAAAAAAAAAGGATCGAAAAATAGTGAAAATTGACGGAGAAATGACGGTATAACTTTTGTGGGCGGAGTTTGTTTATTAAGCGATATGTTTTTTTAAGCGCCGTTTTCTCAAAGTTAATTTTTCGCTTGTTGGGGACACTTTAAAAAGCTACAACTCAAAGGGAATTTGTTCGATTTTCCTTAAATTTGGACAGAAGCTAGGCTAACATATAGTCAACAAAAACGTGTCGGCGAATATCTTAATTCCGAAAACTTTTTCGTCAAGAGGCATTTCCGTGCGATCATTCCAAATTTTTTTCTCCCCTTTTCGAAAATATTCTGTAACTTTTCACTGCAATTGAATATGGAAAATCGCCGACATGTTTTTTTAGCGCTTCGTGTCCGGGAACCCGAGAACAAATCAAATTAGCAAAATATAATAATCGCTTTGAGTTATAGCGTTTGAAAGCTGATTCGGACGTTGCAATTTAGACGTCGTAAAAAATTCGACAATTCATTTTATTACCAAATGGTTTCCATATTTAGATAGCCAGCTCTATACGCTTTAATTTGATATCTGGGTTTAGGTATATTAAGTGTAATCTTAAGACGTTAGAGCTGTTATACTGGAGACACCCCCGAAGGTAAACTGTAACCTTAAGTTGCAAGGATTACAGTTTGAAGAACAGTTAAAGTTATGAACGTTGTTTATAAGAGAAACTTGCAAAATATTTACACCGGCACTGTCGAATCAATGGGGGCATTTGATTCCTCTTCATATCATGTTCGTAGCTTAAAAACAGTAAGCAAACAGTATTTTATAGAATAGTCTCCACCGTGATCCTCAGGGATGAAATAAGCGAAACTGCTTTGTGAAACGGTAACTCCAAGAATGAATATGCTGATCTTAGCCTTATTTTCATTTTCCCTTCACTTATTCAGAGTTACACTGAGCCGTATTAACAGTTTTATTGCAAAGATGTCGATTCGAGAAGGGTCGGCGAGCTTTTCCAGCATTTTTGTTTAGAAATCATTCTGATTTCACACTTGGAAAATTTAGATCAAGGTATAATTGCCAAGATACTTTTCCCCTGAGCTTTCTGCTGCAAAATGTCTTCTTTTACCAACAGATTCATTGGACAAATTCACGGCGTTCGCTCAGTTTACGAAAAGTCAGTGAAAAGTCGAAAGTTCAATTAGGATTCCTAAAACCGTGTGTCAAAGAGCCTGGCTAATCAGGAGAGAATTAGTATATGTAATCGCATGGGCCCAAGTAAAATAAAGGATTAATATCACGCGTGTTTTCAGAAGCTGTAGAAATTGCCCGAGTAACGAAGCCAATCAGCATTCAGTAATTTTGCCCTCTATATTATAAGGTATGAAATAGGTTTTTCAATGCGTCTATCATGACTAATAACTTGCTTATAAAGCTTTCCTCTATCCATTCATTTACTTACTTCATTTATTCAGTTGACGTCTTTTATATTCAGTTGAGTTTGGTAACCAATACAGCCATTCAAAAGTACAGAAAAAGTACTTAGTCAGACAGAAGAAACCGTTGTATTTTCATAACAAAAACAATCGTCCGAAGACTACTGCAAGGACTGATCAAACAACGTGTAAAAGGCGTAGTTACAGTATTTCGACTGGCCAATAGCAGTCTTCATCAGGTTTATTTGAACGAATCGTATCTAAAACGGTTATAAGTCCTTCCCCTGTCCATCTACCTGTAAACAAGAGATTTCGTTTATAACCCCCACCTCCAGGATATAAGGCCCTCTCTAAACACTTTCAACTTTAACTAGAACATTAGGAAAGTATAAGGCATGTAGAGTGCTGAGCGCGGTTAACTGTTCAATGTTTTTCTGTTGGCGTTATTGATGATGACGATGAAGTCGAAGTGGGAAGCCTGAACACGGTGAACTAGACATGGAAAACGTATTTCAAGGAAATGCTGTATGTTAGTCTCACCGTACTTCTTATCAGCTCATTCCAAAACGGTTTTTTATGCTGCTTATAAGCCCACCGAAAGGCTTATAAATACAAAGACCGGACGTTACACAGAGTTTAGGTAATGATTTAGCAATATCAAACATTAAGAGAAAATTTAGAAATGACAAGATAACAACTGATAAGATTACAATTAATTAATTAATTCGTCACGTTTGTTGATGTCACGAGGTTCCACTGCCTTAGCTTTGTGGATGAGGTGTGCCTCACGTGCCTTCCTAGTAAAATCACGTTTATGGTAGAATTACCAGCGTTCATTTTGAGGTTTCTCTCCGCCAATTTAGACGTCAAATTTGATTAGCAATACCTTCGTCCCAGTATCGTAAGTTCTCAATTGAAATAAATATATCAGTGGAGAATTAACATTTTATCGAAATTATTTAACACTAGATTCCCTAGAGTGTTTTCACTGACGTCATATCAAAATTCAGAAGCAGTTTTCGATTCTAAAATGTTTATGGAATTGTAGAGAGTTTAAAACTACACATCTGGGCCACATTTTGAGGCGCAAGAGCATTTCATTCAAGAGTTACAGGCGAATGAGTATACACATTTTTTGTAAGGCCATCTTGGTGTCCACCAACATGGCGGCCAAAAATTTAAAGACTTTAAAGTCTTAAAAAACACCAACAATCTCATCACAAAATATTGTATTCACTATAAGAGGAATGAAATCGGCTTATAAGCATCTATAATTCATTAATAACTTTCAACTAGTTCAATTTTGTTATTTTCACGACTTACCTAAAATAGCACGACGAATTGAGTGACACATTTACAACCTTTATAAATCGAAAACGAAACATCGTTAAAACCTGAAACTTTTTGTGAAAGATTATAACACTGGTATCCACATACCATGTTATAAACAGCTTTGTAGAATGCATACTTTAGATTTTATTTTTATGACGTCATGTGAAACACTGCATTTAGTGGCATGTTTTCCCTGATTACCCATGATCCCCCAACAAACGTGAAGTCCTCCATACGCATGACCAAATTTTTATGGTCCCTTGGTGAACAACATGGTCATAAATTTTCCAACTTGGTCAGAGTGGCTGTTACGTTTAGCAGTGATCAACGGTCTTAGGTACTCTGAAGGGTTTGTTTCAGTAATAGAAAGTGCAAAAAAGGCAAAAAAGGTTCCATCTTAAAGGGAACCTCCATTGTCAGAACAAATTGACGTTAAATTGTTGGAAATAAAGTCGATATTTAAATTTTTTTAAAAGCAGGTGCAAATATAATTTTAGTGTACAAATAAAATGAATATAAATATCGCCTATTTTCGCTTTCAAATTTCCCGCGCGCCGCCATTTTGAATATTTATGACGTGTTCCGAAGTAACACGTCATAAATCTTCAAAATGGTGTCGCGCGGGAAATTTAAAAGCGAAAATAGGCGATATTCATATCCATTTTTTTGTACACTAAAATTATATTTGCACCTGCTTTTCAAAAATTTTTAATTTAGTCTTTATTTCCAACAATTCAACGTCAATTTGTTATAACAGTGGAGGTTCCCTTTAACACAGCCACATGTTTATTTTTGCCTCACTAACCAGTCAGCGTTTCGTTGATCCTTATAAAACGGTGATAAATTATCTGTCCTTGAAGTCCCTTTAATGCACATGGAGGTCTCAATTGACAATTTTATCACATGCAAGTATCGTGAAGTAATCGTCTGTCTATACAGTCGAACCCCAAAGTGCGACCACCTCTCCTAAGCGACCACTTTTCCAAAATACCAAGTTTCTTCCAGTCAAATCACGATAGTCCAAACCTCTCGTAAGCGACCACCTCTCCTAAGCGACCACATTTCCAAAATACCAAGTTTCTTCCAGTCAAATCACTATAGTCCAAACCTCTCGTAAGCGACCACCTCTCCTAAGCGACCACATTTCCAAACTACCAAGTTTCTTCCAGTCAAATCACTATAGTCCAAACCTCTCGTAAGCGACCACCTCTTGTAAATAAGCGACCACTTTTCCAAAATACCAAATTTCTTCCAGTCAAATCACTATAGTCCAAACCTCTCGTAAGCGACCACCTCTTCTATATAAGCGACCACTTTTCCAAAATACCAAGTTTCTTCCAGTCAATGAGAAATATCTTTAATCCATCATAATCTAGAATAAGGGCAATTGCTTCTCCCTTTGTCTAATATTAATATAGTTAATGTGTTTACAAGTCTCCTTAGTTAATTTTAGTTATAAGTATCAGTTGTATGCACTAGATATATATAATTTCCTTATATATTATATATACCTAATTCAATAAAGGTTGCTTTGGTCATTGGTAATTGGGCATTGGGAAGCTATTGTTTGGCGGTCACTCGAGCAAAGCATTGCATTGTGTTCCAAATGCCAAAGCCCAATTACCAATGACCAATTGCCAAAGCAACCTTTATTGAATTAGGTATAAGAAAGCAATTATACGTGTAATTTTTAAGTTTTTTCTTTCCTTCTTGTAATTTTTTTCCAGTGCTTAATCTCCCTCTACGTTCATTTTCTTTTATGACCTTTTTTTTGTGTGTAACAATTTTACTGTGAAAAAAAAATTCCTCCAGTCAAATCACTATAGTCGAAACCTCTCGTAGGCGACCGCGATCACTTTGCACGCTGGTGATTTGAATTTTTCTATTGTTTTTAACCTCTGGTAAGCGAACGCTTGTCCACATTTCGATGTCACTCCAGACCCAAATTGAATGTGTTACGCACATGTCCAATAAAACGAAAAGTTTGTCCTTTACATCAATTAAAACTTCAATAAGATACATTATTACACTCTTCTGTGTGCGCGAGAGGGAAAACACTTTCAAAAACATAGATTTGAAGGAAGATGACTAATAAACAATTTATTCAGCGAAAAGTTGAATAATACGGTTGATCATTTTTACTCATCGGTTTTTATTTTTTCTGGCCAAAAGGCTAAAAAAATCAAATAAAAACCGACTCATAAAAAAAAAACCAGCCGTATTACACATCTTTTCGCTGAATAACCCTACCACAGATACAGATAAAAAGAAAATGTTTATTGAGTCACTGGATTGAATGTGTGGAGGTCCGCACGCACGAAAGCTCATCAATTTACCGGGACAGGTAACCTATGCAGTTACCAATGTTTCTAAGGTGTAATTTGAACAAACACATTGCAAAGACCGATGTGATCTTTATGTCAGTAGAAAGAATCCAAAAGAATTCGTCCCGCTATTAAAAACCGGGCTTATTCGAAGGGGCCCTCAATCGGCTCTTCAGGCCCTAATTTTTTGCAAGATAAGGGGACAACGTATTTTCAAGAGAGAATGTATACTAACACCACATTTCACTGCAGAAAAATTGAGCAAATATAGCGATGGCGTTACCACAGATAAAAAGAAAATATTTATTGAGTCACTGGATCGAATGTGTGTTGGTCCGCACGCACGAAAGCTCATCAATTTACCGTGACAGGTGACCAATGCAGTTACCAGTGTTTCTAAGGTGTACTTTGAACACAGTCCAACGACCGATCTGATCTTTATGTCAATACATTGTTCCTTTTTTATTTTTATCATGCAAATATACAGACAACAGTACCTACTCAGCAAAATACACACATCCACGCACGCACGCAAACATACACGCACACTCTTTCAATCCACACCAACTGTAATTATAGTTATTACAACTTACAAAATACTAATAAGAACTTACTTTACAATTTTATAAATTTCGAAAGAATTGCAAAACATGCAAATACAGATAGATAAAGGTAAAGGGGGCCTCATAAGGTGCTACATACTTAAGAAATTAGATGATATGATATTATGGTAGTTTGAGATGATGTTCCTGTGTTAGGAGCTTATCCCATTTTTTATGATCAAAAGACATTATGTTCCTGCTGAATGCCGCGCGGCAGCTGGAGCCCATGGATATCATTATTATGCAGCTGTGTTGTTCACAATGGTCACTGTAAACATTGTGAAGTGCCTAAAAGGGATAACTCAACAAATACCGATGAAGGAGTTATCCCTGAAACGTCTGACTGTATATTTGAAACAGTTTTTTTCAGCACTCTTAACAAACAAATTTCAATATTATCATTCAACAGGAGTGCTATACGCAGCAAAAACATTTGGTGTGCTAATAACTCAAAAGTACCTCATAAGACACCATCAATTATTCAAAATACTGAGTCATACGACGTTTTAGAAAAGTGATCGATAATTTTAAATAGAATATTTAATGAGTTTTTTCTTAGTCATCCCTTTCAGCTTCTACCTAAACTTCGACCCAACAGGTGCGTTTAGTGTTTGTTTTCGTTTTCCGTTTGCGTGGCCTTGGAGTTATGTCGCTTAAGCGCGCAAACTGGTAACTTAAAGCAAAGTAGTCTTCAAACGGGTCACTTAGTAACGGACAATGGGAAAAGCAACAAGTCACGAAGACCACGGTTCTAACTTTTAAGTCTGTGGAGAAAATTCCATTGTGTAACCATTCATATGAAAGCTACCGAGTAGTACATTCCTGCGGTACTGTTTATTATGCTGTAAAGGGTGGTTCTAACTTTTGAGTCTGTGGATGAAATCTTTAAGTACAACCATTCAAAAGCTACTGAGTAGTGCTTTCATGTGCTGCTGTTTATTATGCTGTAAAGGGTGGTTCTAACTTTTGAGTCTGCGGATAAAATCCTAAACTCGATGACCATTAAAATGAAAGCTACTGAGTAGTCTTTTCCTGTGGTACTGTCTATTATACTGTAAAGAGTGGTTTCTAACTTTCGAGTCGGTGGATAAAATTCTATGGTGTGGCCATTCAAACTGCGGAAAGAGTATTGATAAACAGTACCTTCCTGCGGTGCTGTTTATTATGCTGTACACGGTGGTTCTTACTTTTGAGTCTGGATGAAATCATACAGTGTGACCATTCAAGTGAAAGCTACTGAGCAGTACTTTCCTGTGATGCCGTTTATTATCTGTGGTTCTAACTCCGCGGGTTACTAACTCAGTTTGTGTCTCTGGATAAAACACGTGGTTGACAAAATGTAATTTCACCCGAGGCACTTTTTATCGACTTTATCAGTATGTATAGTATGGGGTGCTTTTTACGTTTTAGTTTCGATTTTAGTTCAGTGATGGCTAAAATCCGTAGTGTGACCATTAAATTAAAAGCTTCTGCTACTGAGCAGTACTTTCCTGTTGTCCTGTTTGTTATGTTGTACAATGAGTCGCGAAAGCCATAGTGGACAACAATAGCAAGATTATTTTTACCGTTCCATTTCATCAGGACAGTCTAGATGTCATTCCACGTTAAGAGATGCAAATTCACTTTTCGAGAATTTACGATGGCTACTCAAGAACAATGGTGCCACCGGCCAAAAGCATTAAGCATTGAGCGAAGGAAAATAAAATGAAAAATTAATGACTTAAGTAGATCCTGATACAATCACGAAAATTACATAAAATTCTGACATCACTGAAAAAAAAAAAAAAAGATAGCTAATTAAGCTAGATTAGCTCTTGAACGGTTTTAAGTATTACTACACACTGACTTGAAGCTTTGCTTTATCACGGTATTTTTTTCACCTGTCTCTTTCGTGCCTTGAGGCTTTATGTGTTTGTATCTGTAGCTTATTGGTAAGGATTGCAAATTTCTAGAAGCGGTATAAATATAGTAAGCATTTAGCGATAATTATGTAGAGGTTTAAACGAAGTATCTTTAAGGTACGTTCGTAAGAGCATGCAATATTTTTTCTTTGGTGAGGCTGACTGAATCGTAATTGTTCTTATTGTTCCACTACTGCATAAATCTGAACGTCAGCAGATCATAAATAATTTTGTAAGGGTTTGTATTTCATTACACTGGTGGCAAAGATGTTCCTTAAAACCATCTCTAAAGAGAGTAACATTTGTTGGTAAAATCGAAAATTATCGCGGCTCAAATCAGTTGAAATATTTTAGTAACACCGAATGATATCTTGTAAATTTAATTGTATTTCTTGTCCATTCAAATCAGTTTTTTTAGTCATTTTTCAGCGGTGGGACAGACAAGAAAATGGGCAGAAAGCTTTCAAAAACGCCTATCGAATTAAAAGTTATTCTACCTCTTGTCCATTCAAATCATCAAATCATACCTCTTGTCCATTCAAATCATTTTTTTTAGTCATTTTTCAGCGGTGGGACAGACAAGAAAATGGGCAGAAAGCTTTCAAAAACGCCTATCGAATTAAAAGTTATTCTACCTGTACTAACTTAGAGATTCATTTGAAGGGCCTGTGGGTTCCTTTTATATTTTTTCGTCCAATTTGGAGGATTTCCATGACATAAACCATAATACATTAAATAGTTGATTTTGAGATTGCACTTTCTACAGAAATCGTTGTAAGACAAGAAGGCGTTTCCCGCACAACTATCATCACGTGGTTCTTTGGGGTATTTCTTAGTGTTGTGGAAACTATTGGTACATTAGAGATCAGGTACATCTGAACCCGCGCGTGTTATTTACGTGTTATGTGGACCTCGGCTGCATTCAAAGATACCTACAAACATGGTATGCATGCATCATATACAAGAAGGCATGTCAACCGGTTTATATCTAGGGATCACAATAACAAAAACACAAAAAAGGATACCCTATTTAAGGACTGAGCACATCAAAAACCCTACCCTATCGGGCGGCATATACCTATATAGCGTATACGAGGGAGTACCCCTATCCTCCGGGACCGCGAGATAGCCCGAGTAATATTTAACATAACGGAGGCATAAAGTTTTGTTAACACACTAATGAGATGGAAATTAAAGAAATCGAGGGTCACGATAAATTTTACACAGTAAAGCAAATAGAAACCTCATTTTTTTTCTACGTGAAGAATACTATGTTTTGCCGCTTCTTATTAGCTGCCGGCTAAGTTTAAGTTTCGATAGCGTGAGTTTTCTCATTAAAAAGAAAAAACTTTCAGAAACAACTGCTTTTATGTTGTTTTATATCCTTAGTACTGGATGTTAATAAAAAGCGGTGCCGGGGCGGGGGGTCTTCTTTTTTTTTTTGCGATTATTTGTTTATTTTATATGCTTTTCAACTCAAATTCGGCTATGTATCCATCTGTTTCTTGCGTTTGTACCGATTGAATATTCTTCAATCTTCAGGAAAAAGGTCAAATCCCAGCTTCATCCGGCTAAAAGGATGCTTCAACAAAAGCGTTAAGTAGAAAATTAGCAGGTGCGTTATTGAAATGTCAGAGAGCATGCATTTCTTCGTATTTACATGAGGTGATAACGATTTGACATAGAAGGTTTCACTGTAGTGGCTTCCAGATTGAAAGTGTGGCAAACATGGTCAGGTGCAAACAAAAATAACGCTTGTCACAGTTTAAAATAGGGTCACTAAATTGCAGTATCCACCCCAACGCGCAAAACGAAAAAGATATGGTCTGTTAAAACTGTACTACACGCCTCGGTTTTGGGCCTTAAAAAGGGTATCAAATCTCGATTTTCTACCCTTAAATAGGGTCAGGGTTTGAGAACCTTGGCGGCACACACCCATCCTAAATTGTCGGGAGTACCACCCCCCCCCCCCCCCCCCCCACCCCCACGGGCTCGCGGTATTCTTCGTTTTCACCCGATAGCTTATTCTCTATTCCATTTTTCATGGCCCGCCTTCTTTTAATCGTCGTGCCAAGTTTTATGTATATACATGACACTGCTTTGGAAACATAGCATTTTAAAATTTTCGGCGGTGCAGCTCAGTGAGCGTCTCCATGTGCGAAAGAAAAATAAGTATTTTTCACTCCGTTTGTGGACTTTTCTAAAGCGAGGATGCTAATCAGAGGTCTTTTGAATCTTTGAACTAAACAGAAACAATTATAAAGAAAATTTAGCTGTATTTTAGGAATTTCTTAAAAATTCAAATTCGGCGATGACAAAGTGGTAGACCATAATGACGGACGCAAAAGTTATCTTATTTTCGAAATGTTCTTTTCCCATACCGTAAAATGCCGGTAGGTTATAAGCCTTAGGCTTACACAACTTCGTACGGGGTTTTCGCGGTGGGATATATCCGGGCGAGCTTATAAGCGGCACAGAAAAAACCGTTTCGAAATGAGCGGATAAGAAACAGTATGATAAAAGCAAGGCTGATTAAACGGTACGGAAATTGTATTTGAATCCAATATTTCGAAAGGCACAGCCTTTCTTCTTCAGGGTCTTACAGGTTTTTTAGACTAAGAAACAACCTGAGACTGACATACAGTATTAGCAATACCGTATTTTCTCAATTAAACGCCCCAGGCGTTTCAGTTTCAAATTTGGCCTAGTGGACCCGGCGTTTCTTTGAATCAGCAGTTTTTTCTCGCTCGCCATTTTTTAAGAAAGGGTTATTATTCGTTTTTCTTGGCAGCCGTGTACCATGCCCTTAAATCTTAAGTTAATTATACCACAAATAAACGTTTGAGGGGCTTACTTACAACTTCCTCTATTATACCCGGCGTTTATTCGGGGCCCGGCGTTTAATCGAGAAGGTAAATCGATGATTCATTTTAGTATTTCTCTGAACTCTACATGCCTCAACTCTCCTAACTTTGATGAGAAACACAAACCGCGGTGATATATTGAACTTATTCATTTTTGATAAAAACTTGACGTTTCGTATGCTACTACATACATTTTCAAAAGTGACCGTTAGTGTTAAAAAACGTTGTGAAACAAGTAAAAACAGAGGAGGCTTCGCGCTTATAACCGGCGGTTAACCGGAGGGAGGTCCGCAGAAATCCGCATATATTTAGTGAAGTGATGGAACTTTAAAACCTTTTGACGTTTTGTCGCCATGAATAAATTTCTTCAAGGTCTTCACGGTCGTAAACTGGACTGGAGCTGGAGGCGAGGCGCCTTAATAATCCAAGTTTTAACACATCGCTTCCTGTTTGGCGTAAAATCCTGTAATTCACCTATAGAATGCCTTTCTTATGTATCATCTGATTGCCTTCCTTTTTTTATAAAAAATTTTCCAGCAAAACATGCGAGCGTTCCGTTTGTAAATTTTCTTCAAAATCCCGCCAACTGAATGCAGCAAGAACGACGCGACGCGCTCGACCAATCACGAGTGAGAAATTTTGATGCTCGACCAATCAGGAGCGAGTAATTTTGCCTTCAATTAAGGAAAAATGTCCTCTCTGTCAGCCAATTTTGCCCTCTATATTATAAGGAAGTGTTTCCATCTGAAAATTGACATGTTTGCTTTAATACGACGTCCTTCTTTTTATCGGCCAAATATGGTGACGGCTATGACGTCAGTGAAGGTCACGGATATATTTTATAGATTTGATAGGTCCTTTGTCGTGTTTATTTTGGTGTCAATTGTTGTATAAGGCATGTGCTCATTGACAGAAACGACTTCCGTTTTCCTGCTGGCACACGCATCCAACTTCTGAGCTGGTTCAGCACTATGAGTTGATTCTCCAGCAAAATATGCTGTTTATTATTATATAATTGTAATGCCGAGTGGTTTCGCGACGCTTATTGTGACTCTAGTTATAATTTACACGCGCACTGGAACGACAACCCTTGAATCGACCAAGTTATCAACGGGTGGTAAGTTTGTACACACGCAAGATGAACAGAAGTCCGATCAGAGACGTGTAAGATCCATTTGTCTTCTCAGGTGTGCCAAGAAAGCAAAGGTTAGTCCATATATACATCACATTTAAAATAACCAAGCTTGTTGTTTTAATAGCACAGGAGTCAGTTAAGTACCTTTTGTGTCGATACGTCTTCCTGAGATCAATGCGTGTCTTCGGCCGTAATCATATGCATGGTAATGTTTTGAAAAGTGCATGATATTCCTTCAAAAAAGCACTTGACATCATCAGCCAAAATGTAAGGTCTTTCTTAGTTGAACAACGGAACCTCGCAAAATGGCTTTCGACATCCGAATAATTCATCTCAAATTTATAAAGCTAGCTTTCGAACTCGTGTTCTTCCTCTGCATGTAGCGATAATTAACACACAACATTGACACCTTCGCTATTTTTTTTACCGCGAGTTTTCCGAGTGTTTGAAAGCATATCGTAAACAGGGAAATAAACACTTGTATATAAGATATAGAATACTTGAAACCACTAAAAATGTTTCGATCTTCAGTTCTAAGCGATTTATGAAAGGTTAGTATATAGTGTACGAACATGTTTTATTCTCACGCTCCCGCAGCGTATTGACAGCAGTATATAAATAAGCACAACACGTACATACAGTTAAAGCGATCGAAATTTGGCAATGTACCCGGGCTTTTATCGTGGTGTTAATGGCTTTTAGACTAAGCTAAGTGAACTTCAAAGCGTTTGTCATGGAAACTCCTCCATCAATTAGCGTCCATGCCATTTTGGCAGGACCAATAAAATGCATTTTTTATCGTCAACTACGGATCCGTTTTAATTGTCATTAACAATTCATTGCAGAGGGTCATTTTTATGTACAAAACAGAAATAAGCATATATAAGTTGAGAGCAGAAACTGCATATTTTAAAATTACTGCTTCCAACATTTTAACAATTAGTCGAGTCTTAGTTGTTCTAAGTGTGGTACCCCGAAACCTGACATTTAGGCGGACATCCTCCACACTCTCGCTATAGGGGTCCGTTGAATACAAGTTCATTTTACAGCAAATATGCGTATGGGAAAGAAATGTAGGCCGGGCACCCTTACAAACAGCTGGTGTCCGCTCAAAATGGCGTCCGCTTAATACAGCCTTCACTGTAATACAAAAAAATTGTTTCCACGTCATAATTTCTTTCGTCCACAATGAACCAGTTAATACAATATAAATTGTGGAACAAGAAAGACAAAATGCATGTTTGCTTGCAAATTCAGCCTTAATTATCATTAACAATTCATGGGCATCCAGTTTAACATTTATATGTAGAAAGTGGGGGGTGAAATGGGTGAATTTTCACCCCCCTTTTTCTGAGACCCTTTCTTTCTTTTTTCTAAAGTATTTCTCAAATAAATAATATTTTATTAATATTTTATTAATATTTTATTAAAATTTCACCCCCCATTTCAAAATCCTGCACTGTCCCTGAATCAGCATATAACTGTATACGTACATACGTAGAGAGCAGAAACTACATGATTAATAAAAAAAATGGAAGATTGAGAAGTTGTTCAAAGTACTGTACTTTGTCTCTACACATTACAAATGTTTTATTTTCAAATTTCCTGCAACAAAATGTAATAGTCACTACTGTCAGACATGGGATGAGAACATTGACAAATTGCACTCCAGCTGTGCAATGATAAATATTGGTCTCTCTTAATTGTGGTGCACGCAAGACAACAGTCAG
The DNA here is from genome assembly GCA_022457155.1 of Cladopsammia gracilis. Taxonomy (NCBI): domain Eukaryota; kingdom Metazoa; phylum Cnidaria; class Anthozoa; order Scleractinia; family Dendrophylliidae; genus Cladopsammia; species Cladopsammia gracilis. Next base: position 718,662 of record JAJGOT010000035.1, read on the forward strand.
ATGAAGGGTCTGTATAAATGCAACTGTGACGTGTTGAAAATTAGGCGAAATTATCAGCAAAAATGTAAAATACTTTTGGAAGTATAAAACTGGTTCAGAATATCCAGTTGATGGCAGTGACAGCTGTTAATTATTATAATTTATGTAAATACGTTCCATGATTCATGTTCTACATGTTATTGTATGTATACATCACTGTATACATAAAACATCATGCCAATGAGAATTATGAAAGATGTTGCGATGACCTTCAAAAACAACTATTGCAGTATTGCAGTATATTTCAGTCATCAGGACCAGTACTTAAATTGTGAGTCATCTTTGTTTTAGTCATAACAATAAACCCTTTTACTCCCAGAGTCAATTATGGAGACATATAGATCTGTTTGAGTCTGCATTCATGTGGACAAAATCCTATGGTGCAACCATTCAAATGAAACCTCTTTGGCAGTCCATGATGGCCAGGTCTGGCAGAGGTCCACTGGCTAGGCCCAGCGATTTTTTACCACGTTAAATGTACACCGCGGCTTTACCCTTACACTCCCAGAGTAAATTATGAAGACATGTATAGTATAACGTTTAATTTTTGTTTTGAGTCTGCGGACAGAATCCTATGTTGCAGCCATTCAAATGAAACCTCTTCAGCAGTACTTTTGCATGGTACCATCTGTTTTTCAATATTTTGTAAAAATGAAATTTGGGATTTTTCTTGAATTTTGATTGTTGACAATCTTGTGAGATAAGAATGAACAATACTACACTGCTTGCTGTCCCTTTTCAGTCAATGGAGCGGGCGGGCTCATCACGAAACAAGCTTAGCGAGCTCGTCCGCCGCTCGGATCACCGATCGCGTATTTGCTCGCCCGCTCGACTATCCAGAGAGGGACTGCTAGCAGTCTAGAACAATACTTAAAAGCTGGACTAATGCATTGGCCCTCACTGGGCATGGACTTTTTTAAATAATAATTTATGTTAACCTTAATTTCCAACTTCTGTTCTGTTTTAAAAACAGGTTAATACAACTACAGTGACTGTTTATGCTTTCTTTTTTATAGTATTCTTAATGTAAAGCAACTGATAAATTATTTATCATTAATTTTATAAATTTTATGTGTTCTACATTTATGTGAAGCAATAACTGACTGATAATTTAATTTTTTTTACAGCATATATGGTATATGTACAGCTGTATGAACAATGAACATTTGCATGCATTTTTTTATACAGTCATTATACAAACTGCAAGCTGTTATGAACATGCAATGCTTTAACACATCTCAGAAAGCAATCACTTAACCAGGCAGATGTATTAATTACACTTATTTTGGGCAATGATTTCTGTGTGCTTCATTTCATTTATTAAAAATATTTAACTTCTTCCAGGTCATTTTTAACGAGTGTGTTCAAAGCTGCCAAAGGGAATTGACCATAGGTAATGATATACTTTTTTAATGTAAAGTACCATATACATGTACATAATTTTAAATCATAGACATGCCATATAATTATATGGAAAGGTGAAGCATATGTAGTTTATGAGGTTAGCTTATTCAAACTATGACGTAGAAAGCTGCTTCATGAGCTGTTGACCATTTGTTCTTCTTTCTTTGTTTTAACAGGACATTGTCCCCTTTGATAAAATCGTGTGCCATTAGTGTTCTTGTTTTCAGTATTGCGCTTAATCTTCTCTTTGTATTCTTCGTCTCTCTTATTGATGGTCATGTCACAAGCATTTTCTGGGATCTCTTCCTTTGCTGGGTGATCTAGCTTGGTTCTCATTGGCCTGTTCATGAGAGCTTTGTATGTTGTTACACTAGTAGCCGGGTGCGGTGTTGACCGATCACCTGTCAACATCTCCTGGACGGCTATGTTGCTGTCTTTGCATTGGAGGTGAGCGATCTGCCCTGTCTTGTTCGGTAACTTCATGAAACTTTCAGCTTCACCATTTGCATGGGCATGTTGTGGCAGATGCGATGGTGGTGAAATCCCTGACTGTTTTGACAAACCCTGCAAATTCTTTGGAATTAAACAGTGGCCCATTATCAGACTCTAAGCTGCCTTGGGGTGCCATGGGTGGCGAACACGGTTTTCAGCTTCTTTGGTTGGTTGGAAAGCTGTTGAGTGTATCTTTGCTACTTTGGGGTATCTTCTCTTATCTATGGCTAACAGGTTGTTGTGGCCATCGGGGTACAGTCCTCCAAAATCTATTGCTACAACGCCCAGGGCTTCTTCGGAAGAAAAAGGAAACCTGATCCTTCTGATTCCGATTCTGTTGAGCTTCTGATTCCGATTGCGACTCCGTTTTTAATTTCCACTAGAACGTAAGGTTCCTTACGCTTCCAACTCTAGGGGTGGTGAATGGTAAATCCGAGACTCGCCGAGACGCCGAGACCCTTGTTTCAAAATCCGAGACTGAGACCGCAGCTACGTTATAAAATCCGAGCCCGAGACCCAATGCGGGAAAAAACCGAGCCCGAGACTCAGTGCTAAAAATATCCGAATCACCTATCAAACAACAAACAAGGATGAAGAATGAGAATGCTTGACAAAAGTATCCGAGACTCTGAGACCTCGAGGAAAAAAATCCGAGACTCCGAGACAGAAAAAGAACCAGCCAAACGAGACTTTGAGACTTAAAACAAAAACTGCCGAGATTTCGAGACCAGACCAAAATTTTCCGAGACCCACGATTTTCAAAGTACCATTCGCCACCCCTAACTCTGCTTCCGATTGTGTCGCTAGTGGGAACCAGCCCTTACAGGTGCACTCAAAATTTGACTTTTCTAACGACAGCTGTCAACCTGCCTTGAAAAAAAATTTGAAATTTGTGTGCCATTATGGGCCACCAGGAAGCTTAAAATAACATTTTACGATTGACAGATATGAAAGGGTAGGGACAAAACGTGGGGTACCCCATGTCCTAGGCCATGGGGTAAGCCATGGGGTAAGCCATACCGGTGGTTAAATTCTTGAAGAAAAAATCCTAAAAAAAATAAATATTTAAATAATTCCTCTTGAATACCATAAAATCTCTGCATTGTCTGTTCCAGCCTTCTACCACTTCATGCAACTTAAAGACAGGGAGTTTGTATTAAACGGAGGGGTAGACTATTAAAAGGTGCGTGTGTTTTTTTTTTTTTTGGGAGGGGGGGTCGAGCAAAAAACACACTCACCTTTTAATAGTGGACCCCTCCATTTAAAACAAAGTTCCAGTGCTCGAGACTTATGGTAGCCAACTAGCCAAAGTCTAGTAAAAATTCAGTTTTGGCTACTAGATTTTGGCTTTCGAAAGCCATTCTGATTAGAAATGGTAATGCCCTGGATGGAAATGAAACTGACATTAAGCTTCTTTCTTGCCAATCATTTTCTGTTATTCTGTTATGTCATTATTTCAAAAGTTTTATATTAAACGGTCTTTATATATATGTATTCATTTTTGTCTTCTAGCCTTTGTTTGCAAACCGAAATATCGGGCAAATATATTCAATTGTTTGCTTTTCTATTTCACCTCTGTCTCAATCTCTTCTCCTTGCCGTAAGGATCAGTTTGGCATTTTTACAGTATACTTTTTTTTTAAAACTACTTTGACTCCCCCCCCCCCCCCCCCCCCCCCAAGTACAAGTCTGGACAGTGAACATTTATTTTGGCTAGTAAAATCAAACCATTCACTTGCTACTACACTAGTAAGCTAAAAAGTTTATCTCGAGCCCTGCAAACTCTCTGTCTTTAAGTTGTATGCAGTGGTACAAGGCTGGATATGGATATTCAAGAGGAATTATTTATTACATTTTTAGGATTTTTTTTTTAAGGAATTAACCACCATTAGGCCATGAGGCCATGGGGTACCCCATGTTTTGTCCCTACCCGATATAAAACCAGTATTGCAACTTGCACAATTTTTTTTTTTTTTGCAATCTCGAATTTATGATAAGAAAACAGGGCATACCGGTAACTAAAAGTGTTAAAATAATATTAGAAGATTATTAAAAATTAGAGGGAACTGATGTACATGCATGTCATAATGATGGCAAAAAAGTAGCAGTTTTCTGTCATGTATTACATTATTTACATTATACACATGTACATCTGTGTTAATGCCCATGCCACTCGTTACCACGAAGTTGGGGGTTGGTGCAGAGTTCTTAGAGCACTTATTTCCCACCAGTGTGTTATGATATTGAATCTTGGACATCATGGATACGTGGGTTAACCCTGTTAATCCTGTTTCCCACCAGTGTGTTATGATATTGAATCTTGGACATCATGGATACGTGGGTAAACCCTGTTAATCCTGTTTCCCACCAGTGTGTTATGATATTGAATCTTGGACATCATGGATACGTGGGTTAACCCTGTTAATCCTGTTTCCCACCAGTGTGTTATGATATTGAATCTTGGACATCATGGATACGTGGGTTAACCCTGTTAATCCTGTTTCCCACCAGTGTGTTATGATATTGAATCTTGGACATCATGGATACATGGGTTAACCCTGTTAACCCTGTTTCCCACCAGTGTGTTATGATATTGAATCTTGGACATCATGGATACGTGGGTTAACCCTGTTAATCCTGTTTCCCACCAGTGTGTTATGATATTGAATCTTGGACATCATGGATACGTGGGTTAACCCTGTTAATTCTGTTTCCCACCAGTGTGTTATGATATTGAATCTTGGACATCATGGATACATGGGTTAACCCTGTTAATCCTGTTTCCCACCAGTGTGTTATGATATTGAATCTTGGACATCATGGATACGTGGGTTAACCCTGTAACCCCCAAGAGTACTTAAAGAACAAAATTCAAGAAAAAATCCCAAATTTCGTTTTGTAAAATATTGAAAAACTAATGGTACCATATGCAAAAGTACTGCTAAAGAGGTTTCATTTGAATGGTCACACCATAGGATTTTGTCCACAGAGTCAAAAGATAGAACTACACGACATGTCTCAATAACTGACTCTGGGAGTGAAAGGGTTAAAGTCCCAACAAAAAAATTCTTTTAAACCCGCGATTATGAGCATGCGTAATGAAGTAATGAATGGCTTATCGGTAACAGAGACAAAAAAAAAAAAAATGTAAAAGAGCACTCGCTCACTCCTTCCATCAGCTGTAAACTTTGTGACGTAATGTTTGTTAAGAATGCGTTTTGTAACAAGAATAATGTGAATCCAGCGATAACAATAACTAAATTGTTGTAAACGAATATAAATAACCCGGCGGTACCAATCAATGAAAAGCAATAATCAATATAATCAATAACAATCAATAATAATCAATACCAATTAATTGATTGGTATTGGAAATCAATAAAAATCAATGCCTTGGAGTTGAGTGAGTATCGATTTTCATTGATTATCATTGATTTCTATTGATTAATATTTTTCTATTGATTTTTTTCTATTGATTAATATTTTTCGATTCCAATAAACGCCCTAATAAAGCGTAATTGTTCTGATTTATGACAAAAGTTCGCTTTTGTAAAAAGAATAAATAAATTACAACAACAAAATTAACTGAACAACAACATTTTATTACCTATTTAATTGTATATCGATCCGGCACGCAGACAGAATTTAGTATTTCGTATTATAGAGGGAGTTACTTTTTTAGCACCGTAAAGTCATATTTGCCGGGATAACAGGATGTCTGTCATAGCGAAGTGTCCGCAAGGTGGACAGAGAAAGAACGGAACGAGAACGATATCGAACGTCACGAGAACGGCAGAGATGGTCAAGGTAGCTGCCGTTTCCAACGCGAGAAGACCTGCTTTCGCATATTTTGTAACGGCAAGTGGCAGAGTCTGCAAGTTTACATTTCCCGTTTGCGGTAAACGCGATGGTTTTTAATGGGTTTATAACTACCTCATTAGAGAGATTAAGCATTGCGTAATTTTTACCCGCGAACGGCAGGGATAGTCACGGCAGCCGCCGTATTTGTACGCGACGAGACCTGCTTTTATACACCATAGGACGGCAAACGACAGACGACAAGCTTACATTTCCTGTTTGCTTAATAGAGAGATTAAGTATCGCGTTTCCGGCATACGGCAAACATTGCACGATCAGTTATTGATTATCTATAAAAATCAATAATAATCAATAGCAATTAAGGAGTCTGGGTGAGTGAGTATCGATTTTTATTGATTGGTTGAACCAATCAATATCAATCAATGGATTATTATTGATTATTATTGATTGTATTGATTGGCAATCAATGATTGATTTTCATTGATTGGTACCGCCGGGAAATAACAATAAGCTTAAAGATGTTTTGCATTTGTAGTCTTCAATGCAAGGATAAAATCGATCTAAAATGATTTTTCAACCAAGACACACGTTTTGATGCATATCTACCTGGAAGTAATTAAATTTATCCTGTTCTAAGTCAGTGATCACGGTGGCCGAATGGTGTAAAACTAGACTGTCAGCCGAAAGGTCCCAGGTTCGAGTCTCACTCCTGCCATCCTTTTCGTTCTTTTTTTTTCCTTCTTCTGACTGAACATTATGAAAGTGATGTACCATATTTTTCTTATTGCATTTTTCAAAAATCCTTACGTTAAATTTTTTAAAAAATATTGAGCCGTGTTAGTGTGAAAACATAAGCTTACTGCAATATATTGTGTTATGCGTTAGCATTTCTTATTCACAGGTTGGCTCTTAGGAGACTTTGATTACTAGTCTTTGCTCTTCAGTGTTCTCAGTTAAATCCATAACCTGTAACAGCTGTGAGTGGTGTCACTAGTAAATGTTATGGCTGTGAATTAACGTATTTTCAAGACATAGTTTAGTTAGGCCTTTTGGCCAAGTGCCACATTGATATTAGTCTTCATTGCAGCCGTTATTTGTGTCGTCACGCAATGCTCCTCCCCACAGGAGCGTTGCGTGACAACACAAATAACAGCTGCGTAGGAGACTACATTGATATGGCTGTCAACAGAAATGGAACAGTTGATTAAAATGTTATTGAGAACCCTGCTCTTTATATATATTTTAAATAATTAGGAGTTATTTTTACTCTTTTGTAGATCAAACCCTGGATTTCAGAAAAACAGTGATTGAGAAACCTCTTGTCCTAAGTCGAAGGAATGTTGACAACATGAACGCAGGAGTAGTAAATGGTAAGTTAATTTGATAATTAATATTATATTCTACTTCTGGGTTTTGGAGTGTGAGCACAAAGCGCTAGGAACAAACGTGGAGTGACGTGTGACAAGTGAGGGGAGGAAAACAAAAAAATGTCTGTAGACGACATGCACTATTGGTATGTCAGCTCTCCTGCCCACACACACACCCTCCAAAATTGACGGACAACAATCAGACATTTTCACAGGCATGAAATTACGAACGACCAATAAAAAAGTGCAGCATAAGTGCCTGCTGAAGGCACATTGACATTTCAGAAGTTTTGACAGGCCTGTCGACATTTTGTTTATGTGACCTTTAGAGTTCAGATCAATGATGAGCATATATTTAAAGATTTCCTCTTTTGAAAAAGCATTTTATGCTGGCTTTAGAATAGAGTTACCCCAAGTCCCACGGGGGGGGGGGGGGGGTACTCCCATATATGAGCTATATAGGTATGTGCTGCTGTGAAGGGTATGGTAAGGTACGGCCCGAAAGAGCTCTGCTATTACTCCCTGCAAATAGCTCTGACTAACTCCTTGGCAATAAAGAGATCGTCGAGCTTTTCATTCACATGCAGTTTTGCTTGACGTTTTCACTCTTTTTAAACTGCATTTGAATGAAAAGCTCGATCTTTTTATTGCCTTGGAATTAGTCAGACCTATTTGCAGGGAGCAATAATTTTAGTCTGAGGTAACTTTCTGTGGTAATTCAATGATAATTTGTGAGACCTATGGAATGTTTTGACCGCTTATATTTCAAACATGAAAAACACATGTTAAAAATGTTTTAGCGAATTATTCAAAATCGAACAGTTAAATTTGTTTGAAATTTTCCCATTTAGTGTTCTACAATGTGTAGATTATAGTGCATTTTTTCACTTGTCGTAGGTTGCCCAAAAATCGAAAGATAATTTGGAAAAACCGTTTTTCGCCATATTTGTTTACCGTTGCTATGGAAACGCTGATTAGCATAAAAAGTGCATCATCCAAAACTTTCATCCAAGCCTACAGCTGGTATCAAATTCGGATTTATTGAGCTAAAGTAGGATTATGTATAAGTGCATTCAAAAAGGGAAGTGTGATCCAAAAAAAGCTACTTGGAGCCACCTTAATACCGACAGTTTCCATGGTCCCTTCAGTGTCCGTATTAATGGAGTTCAACTATACATGTACAAAAATATTTACATTGTATGTTTTGTATGTCTTTACAGAATGTTCCACCTCGTCAAGTTATCCAACAGCTCTCAAAGCAGATGGACTCTCAGTTGACTTTAAAACAAAAAAAACTCAAGTTGAAGTTACCTGGCATGCAATAAATACAGGTTCTTAAAAGTTGCACTCTTAAAATCATTTGTATAATAAAAAATGTTTATATTAAAAATAGTTATACAGTATACTCGGTCAACTCTCTTCAGATGGACTCAGCTTAGGCCATCCCCCTAAAATGTTTCGTTTCCCATCACCCGACCGACCCATTTTTTTGGAAAAGTAAAAAAAAAAAATTTCAGATACACTGTCTTTTTAAACATGTGATCAAGGCTTTATTTTGAATAGAAATCTTTTATATTTAATTTATTAGCCTCCATTAAGAGGGATACTGGGGTATTCGAAACAAGTGAGATTGCTGCACTGATGGCTGATAAGAGGCTGTGGAAAGACCTAGTGGTTGCCCGCCTTCGGGCGCCCAAGTAGTAGTAGTATTGTAGATAAGGAGTAAATTTAGTGTAGATTTGGAAAACATTGGCAATCGCAAGCACATGTGTAACCAGGCCTTCTTACTTAGCATCCAGGCTTTTTCTGGACTCAGGATCCCTCGGTCAATTTTCCCTTTTTTTGCCTGACTGACCGACCCACTTTCACGAGAGGGAAGGTGATGGGAAACGAAACATTTTATGGGGATGGCCTTAATAAATACATGTACTGACGGTATGCAAGGGAAGTACTGCATATTTTATGTAAATCAAATAGACAATGTTTCTGTTTGGCTTTGAAAGCAAGACTATATAAATTATTAGACAGTTTTCTTGGCTTAATTACTGTGCATATAAAACAACACAAGGAACAAATTACTACTCACTTTGTTTAAAACAAATGGTACAGTGTTTTAAAACTTTGAAAGAGACTGTAAATTCTTACAGATTTTTTCTTGGTGTTATTACTATCATTATACTGTGCAGGTAAAAGTATACAGTTCTTTGTTGTGTGTTTTATGTACTCATATCATAATAACGTCCTTCCAAATACTTTTAACACCACCTTTGTTACTAATCGCCAAGTACACACATATAATACTCGAAATGCTAATAACTACCGACCATATTTCTGTAGAACAAACATTAAACAGTTCACAGTCCTCTATTTAGGACCCAAACTATGGACCTCCCTTCCCCGTAATCCAACGCAACTGACAATTACTCTATGATATGGAAGATCATAATTAAGTATGAGGAGCCCAATTTTTACAAGCTTTTCAGCTTCCATTGGGCTTCCTCGCCACTCTACCTATTAAAGTTGAGTTATTTAATATTACATTTTTTTAATTTCGAACTATTTTTGTAGCTCTTCTTGTAAATTTGCAATTTTTGTAATATTTTTTCTTCTTGTTTTTGTAATATTTATTCTATGTGGCAAAAGGTAAATAAATAAATAAACTAAATAAAATACAAAAGGGAAGTGCAATGTACCACACACTTTGCTTCATAAGTGATTTGTTATATAGCAACACAAGGCACCACAATCATGCCACCTTTTGTCACGGTCTGATCACGTGCTAGCGGCAACAGTGCACTAGCTGTTACCCTCTGATGTCAATAATGTTGCCTGCTTTTGCAAATGTTGGCGGGAAAAAGTTTGTTTGTTAGATGTCATGTGACCATGAATCAACCATTATGAATGTGCGCATTGTATTGAGAAAAACTTCAGCATAAATTAACATTTATTATTTCCCTACCAGATTTTAACTGGACAGACTATGCAGTAATCTATCAAATTGATAAAAAGGCAAAAGCCAGCTGCAGAGTTGTTCCAAAGGTTAGTGCAATATTCTACGTTTCCAATATTTAATCAACAACAGTTTCTGACACCACTTGTTTGCAAATCTTAACATCTGCTTGGGTATACACTGTAAAAAAGTTCACTTTAAAAGGCATTAATCAGAGAAGAAGTTTATTAAAATGCCACGAAAGGATGCAGATTTTGTCTGTTCCCCAGCAAAAACAATTTACATATTAAGTTTTACTAAATAAAATAATGTAGAAGTTGCGAGCATCAAGACCCCATGATGATGCCTAATCAGTCAAACTCATTGCTATATTAAGACTAGCAGTTAGCAGTGGAAGCATTGCAATTTACATCCTAAGGGACTACATTATACACTTTCTTATGCCTCACCTTGATGAACAATAACCAACTTTTTTACAAATTCAATACGGTGATATAATATTTTATTCTTCTAGTTTAATTGAGTGATTTTTTTAAAACCCAGAACCAAACTCACTTCATGGTGCCAGACAACCACTGGACACATCCAAATTCCTTCTATGTTGCGGTATGTTACGTACATGTAATTTATACAATGATGGCTACATGTATTTATAGTAATGTCTATTTGCAAAGAAATTGATTTGCATACTGCATAATATTATTCTGTTTTGAAAACATAATTTAACAAAATCAATTTAAAAATATATGGCTTGCTACATGTACATGCGGGTGGCATAATCAATTACATCAGATCATGATTTGTACTCTTATAAAAATAGCTCTTGGCCAATAAGGGCGAGGGAAATTTTACAGTTATGGTAAAATTATTAATAAAGGATGTCTTGCATCTGACAACCCGGCTTATTGTGTTGTATAATTAAGGCTATGTCTTTTTAATAATGACTTTTATTTAGCGTTCTTGACATTTTATTCTTGCCTGTTCATGTAGGTTGTTACACACCCTTATAATGATGAGAGCATAGTTGAATTAACATCTTTTGACCCAACAGGTAATTACTTGAAGGAATTAAGAACCTTACATTATAGTCAGTGTAATATATATGAATCACTTGAGTCAGTGTAATGTTGCATGTAAATTTGTATTCAAAAGATGACTTTCTAGAATGCTTATAGCCCTAATTGTATGTGTACTCTGAAAGAAAATCAGCAATCACAGCCATACATGTACATGCATGTGGATGTATTAATGCAATTATGTACTTATAAAGAGACAACCAGATTTTAGAGGAAACACATTTATGTAACTAGTAACAAACCTGTGAAAGCCAGTTAAAATAAAATCGGAATTAGTTTTTCTGGTCCAAATTTGCCAAAAAAAGCAGCACATTTTTCTCCATCTGATTCAAACAAATTAAGAAATATTGTATAATTGCATTGACTGTATTGGTTTGCATAAACCAAGGACAGAGGTCAGCAAATGCAACTAAGCTAAAGCAGTAAGGATACCTAATCATTAATTAAAACCTTATAACACAAGTGACTTAAAAATGGCAATTTTGTGCTGTCAATTTCTTGCACTTTCGTACTATGAGATTTTGAAGATCAAATTGAATGCAAAATGGTTTTCCCATTACTTCTGTACAGCAATTGCAATTTATTTAGTTAAAGCTGTATGTAATAAACATGTTGATTTAAACCCTCTTAATCTGTTGTTTGGCACAATTATGCAAAATACGTATGGCAGCAACAATTGTAACTGGTAAGACATGTGGACATGTACAGCTGTAGCTATAATTATATTGGTGACAAGCTGCAAGTACATGTATCTTGGACACTGTTCATGTACATGTGCCGGTATATACAATAAAAAAAAACATCAGTTTAACCATACATGTAAGTTACTATTACTGATACAACTTTCTTAACCATTATCTCTTCTTCTATCAACAGTCTCTAAAACAATATTTACTCCTACAGTTAACAGAACTGGTAAGCCATATCTATCTACATGTAGATTGAATTATTTTGTTACATGTAGATGTATTTATTCCAATATTTATGCAGCGATGCTACAGTATTATTTCTTCAAGATAAATGTCCAGGATATCTCTTAGAAACTGACAGTTTCTTTAACGAGGCATGTTCATTGCAAGATTAGTATGAGTACAATTGAAGACGTCGGAGCATGTCCAACCTATGTCGAATCTGAGACCTTTTTTTCCCGCTCATTTTGCCTCATTTTTGGCATGTGACCTACAAATTAATTGCAAAACATTGTTCAGATTTTTTTTATGCTGTTTTTTCCATTGTTTTAGAGAAATAATGTATGCAGAAAACAAAAATTAACTGAACTCCCTGTCTTTCTGTTGAATCCCGCTCGAGAAAATGAATCCCAAAGTTTACCCGAATTTCTCGATTTTATGCTAAGCTTTTTTCACTACAGATGGCCAAGTTTGGGCCCGTGCCGCTAAATCCCGCTCAAGAAAAATTTATCCCAAAGTTCATTCCCTCAAATTCGCTTCATTTTTATCGCCAATAGTCAGCAAAGGTGTTGCAAAGCATGCCAGGATATCAATGGCGACATCAAGCACGGAATGTCCACCGAAACAAAATACAGAAAACATTATAAGTCTCGAAGCACTTCGGATATCGGGCATTTCGACTACAGCATGGGATGGCAATTTAATGGGCCACAACTCACAACACTGCCCCTTTTCTGATCCGAAGTGATTCCAGACTTTCCCGCCGGCTCTGTCTTGCCAACCAACATCTATTTTTACCTCGAGCGTGAAATGGCGATTTAGACACAAGGACAAGAAACATGACTCGTTTCTTTGAGAGGTGCTAGAGACTTAAGGATTTCAGGACTTAATGATGTCCTTCCATCACCGGACGGGCCTCAAACATACACACGCTATGGACGATGTGTTAACCGTAGCCAATTTGCGATCGATAAGCGAGCCAGGCGCGCGTAAATAGAGGTATTTTTGTTCAGGTTGTTGGCACTGGTCAAGAGCATTGTGGCCTTTTTTTCAAGTACATTTCATACAGTTTTGGAAGGAACTATGCTTGGATGTACGGTCAAATCACTAGAGGGCCAGAACTCATCTTTCTTCAGGTAGTTTAGTTTATTAGTTAATTTCATTTTTTATATACATTTTTTTCTCTAAAATGACGGGAAAACCAGCATAAAAATTTCTGAACAATGTTTTGAAGTTAATTTGTAAGTCACATGCCAAAAATGAGGCAAAATAAGAGTGAAAAGACAAAAAAGGTCTGAAATTCGACATAGGTTGGTAATGCTCCGGACGCTTCAATTAAGGATTAAATTTTCAAAGTAATTTCAAAGTTTAACAAAATTGCCAACATTTTAGTCAAACCAGCATCAAGGGCAAATTTTCTAAAGCTTGTGTCATCAGTGCATGTGTGGCAATAAACCTACATGTGTGTGGGGAGCCACCTTAACTTACAGAATACATTGTAAAAATAACATTCTAATGGAATCATTTATTGTCATTATTTTCTATACTTTTGATTTAACTCGCAGCTTGACTTTTGTTTTGGCAGACAAAGCTAAACTTGTGACTTCCGTCGTGGTTGGAATTACAGCAGGGTTGCTGCTGTTGTTATTTTTGTATTTTGCAATCAAGTGGCGAAAGAAAAGGCAATGTCCAGGTAAGGTCAAGTCAGAAATACATGTAGGAGAAGACATAATGCTGATTAATCTCACAGAATTTATTTTGTTACTGTTAATGATCAATATCGTATCTTTTTTACCTGAATGATAAGCAATATTTTTTTTGTATATACACTGCAGTCCTTTCACATTATTAATACAAGTCTTTCATGCAAACAAGTTTATTTGTAACTTATGGAACAACAGAATTCAAATAAAGATATACAAGGTACATGTATCTTCAAGTGCCATGAACAATTTATTATTATACAATGAACTGAATTCTATGCACTCTGTGATTGGTCATTGCCCACATGTATGATCTACCAGAGTACAGATGCACAGCTGATGTCATAGAAAAATTGTTTGCTTTGTTTTGTCCAACATGGCGTGCAGTTTTGAAAATGTTTGCGAGATTATTCTGGATTGAGCAAGTGAAAGCCTCAAAAAATGTTTAGTAGAAGCTGTTTACGAGCAAGAAAAAGAAGAAACCAAGATGAAAAGTGTTCTTGGTGACTCGAAAAATACCTAAACTGGAACAAATCCTCAAACAGTCAAGCGTTACGAGGCAAGTTCATAATTTTACTCTTTTTACTTTTCTGTTCATTGTATAAAACAAATAGATTCCATCCGGCTGTCTGTTCAGTGACATCAGTGACACTTGCCTGCGGCTCGTATGCCACTTTTTTGTTCTTACCACAGTCTGACGTCATCTGTGATCTATAACTGAACAGACACACGGCAAAATGGAATCTATTTGTTAAGTGGATATTATACACACACAGACTGTAATAGAATTATATGTTAAAATATTCAGTCTTTCAAAAATATTGTCTATCATTGTATTTTGCCCCCCAAAAAAACAGATCCAACGTTGTATCCTAATCCTCCACCAGCCCCAACAAGGCCAGACAACTCTAAAGGTATGTTACATTGATAGCATATTAAATAAACAGTGCGTCTTTACCAGAACACGCCGCACTCGTGCCTTGTTGAATGTTGAAATAGGCCATTCAACATGTTGAACGAAAAGGCAGGCTCTTTTCCGTTCAACAAGTTGCAACTTGTTAAACGACGTAAGTCAATCGTTTAAAAATGTTGAATGTGTTTTCTACTCATTCAATAAGTGAGGATGGATGTTCAAATGGATCAAATTTTGCTTCTGGGAATGATTATAAGCTATTCTGTTCTTCAAGTTCCCTCCGGGCGCTTGTAAACAAACGTTTAAAAATGAACTCCAAATTTTGATTTTAAAATATTCGCAATTTAATGCAAACATATAAAGGTGTTTTTCACTTACCTTTCGCGAAAACACATTCAAATTAAGCGTGTAAATTTGCGACGAAGTCCACTGACAGAAATTTGGAGACGAACTCGATCAAGAAGCCATGATTCTGGTTCCGGTCAAGTTTTGTCTTGGTTGTTATTGTCTTTACTCCTTCGCCATTTCTAGCAGGAATTTCTCGTTATGTTATTAGCTACAGCTAATGTGGCTTTCCTCTTTAAATATAGTTATAAGACCAATTATGTAGTGTTTTAGGAAGCTTTTAGCGGCACAAATATCTCATTTCTCGGGTTTTCTCCTCGAAAACAACCTTAAAGAAGCTCCTCACTGAGAGTGGCTCACGTGTTTCCCGCGCTTTTTAACCATTGACCTGATCACATGTTGATCACGTGGCAAGCTTCTTGCGGCAGACCTTGCGGGAGTCTAATATTGCGGAAGGGCAATTTTTTTACGTTTTGCGGGAACTAATTTTTGCGATTCGGAAAGCCTGTTTTTTCTTGCTGGGAATTAATTTTTGCATTTGCAGGAAGTCGCGTTCAATTGACAATACAACGTTTTCGTTTTTTATTTGAGTACATTCAAACGAAATACAGGTGAAGCAACATGCCAGGAACATGCAACATGCAACATGCAACATGCAACATGCAGATGTAAAACACGTTAATCAGCATAGGCGTACGAGGAGGAGGGGCTGGAGGGGCGTGTTTTATATATATAATTTCAACAATGGAGTAAATTTTTGCGGAAAAAGTTTTTGCAGGAACCTTTTTTTTGCGGACCGTGAAAAAACCCATAACCATAACCTTATGGGCTCCTGTAAAACCGTACAATGTTAATCAGCCTCGTCCACCTTTTGTTTCGTTTTAACACAAGAAAGGCAACGACGAACATAAACTTGCCTTTCTTACAAGAGGTAGTCCAATTTTGTTATCTCTTTGTAGAGATGTACTACACTTGCTATTACCCGGAAGGAGAAGAGTTCCGTGAACGAGTGGCTTCTATCGTAAACTACTTCCGGCAGAATGGTTACAACGTCATCATGGACGTCATGGTATCCGGAGAAATTACTTCCCAGGGCCCCACGCGGTGGGCAGAGAGCCAAATGAGAAAGGCCAGAAAGGTGTTGGTGTTCCTATCTCCAGGTTTGGTAAACCTGGCCTTGGATGGACGGGACAATTCACAGTCTCAGGTATAAGTTGTTTGTCAGTTGTTGTTGTTGTTGTTGTTGTTCTTCTTCTTCTTCTTCTTCTTCCATCAAAGTGCTTCCTTCACTTCTGAAGATTTTTTCGCAAGCGTTAAAAGTATACACTTACAACAATTACATTAAAACTTAATTTATAACAAATCAATAAATAAAGGAAAAGAATGGTCATGTCTGGTAATCAGGACTGGAAAGCTTCTGTTTAAAAGAGGCCAAGGTCGACGATGCTTGCACTACATCTCCGGGAAGACTGTTCTCTTAATACAAAATAAGCAAACTCGACAACAACCTGTACATAGATCAGATTGGTTAAAATGGAAAACGTTTACTTTGTTACATTTTTTATTGCTTAACTCACTGGTTCTGTTTTCTGCCATAAATGAGCTTTCCAAGAGAACCAGCGCGCATAAAACTGGAAAACAATTATAACAATTATAACAATAATAATAATAATAATAATAATAATAATAATAATAATAATAATAATAATAATAATAATAATAATAATAATAATAATTACAATTACAATCTTTAATTACAATCTTTAAACAGATGGCCTACGTCATTAAAAATGCTTTTCAGCAGGGCTCTGTATAACTACAAAAAAGAAAAAAGCTACAAGAAAATAAAAAAAATAAAAAATGCAAACTAAAAGATAAAATATAAAATGTCCTAAGATCATGAAAAATGTCTAAAACTGATCAATCATTAGTCTATTCAAAATTGCTCTTTTGAAGTGCTTCATTGTTGGCAAATTTTTAATATCTTCAGGTAATACATTCCACTCTCCCAGGAAACTGTTGTATGATTTTTTGTAATCCTTTGTTCAAATAAGACTTTCCAGTTCGTAGCATATCTTTGTTTCTTGTATTGTAAGAATGGACATTAAAGCCACTTCTGACAATACAAGTGTCTTGACCGTGAACAAGTTGGTACATCCGTATGCACAACGTGCACCACCACTACTCGGCAGTTTTATTTAAGTGATCCAGGGGCGGATCTAGGGGAGGGGTGCAGAGGGTGCGCAGCCCCCCCCCCCCCCCCTCTCCCACCCCTGAGATGACCTGCATCTTTCTAATTCGCTTTTAAAATTTGTTTACGTCACCCTTCAGTTACGTTATTCCTTAGAGATGCACCCCCTCCTAAGAGAAATTCTGGATCCGCCCCTGTGGTCACACTTTCTGTACTGCTAAAATAAAGATTTTCTGTTTTCAGTTGTTGTGTGACGAACTTAAATAGTGAAACCAGACACTCGAAGCAAAAGTATGCAGTCGATGCAAAGCGCGGGAAAACATGCCGAAGCCATGTCACAATTGGTTTTTGATTTTTTTTCTCCAGCTAGTTTGTAAATAAGTATGCTTTATTTTCTGATTGGTAAGATCGCGTTTCCGGAACGAGGTGTTTTCATTTTTTTTCAGCTTAATTACAGGGTTGCAACCAGAACTATGAAGTAATTAACATGTAAATTACAATATTGAAAACTGTTCAGTCATTAAGTGACAAACGCTATCTTTGTAGGATATCAACCGCGTTTGGATTGAGCTAGAAGTGCTTCGAGATATCTACACCAGAAATCGCTCAGCCGCTAAGATGGTGTGCTTAGCGCTACCTGACACGTCAGTGTCATCTTCG
Source organism: Cladopsammia gracilis (assembly GCA_022457155.1). NCBI lineage: Eukaryota > Metazoa > Cnidaria > Anthozoa > Scleractinia > Dendrophylliidae > Cladopsammia > Cladopsammia gracilis. The sequence continues at coordinate 736,528 of JAJGOT010000035.1, forward strand.
GAACTTCCTCTGTGGGCGAAAGTTAGCTACAAATGGCCGGCCGATGCTCAAGAAATCTTGAAGCGTTTAAACGACAGGCCGATGATACTGCCATTGTAGAAAATAACGGAACAAAAACGTTTTGGTCAACCATGTCAATACGGGAGCTACAATTGCAGAAAATAACGCAGCTATAACATAAACGTTTTGGTCAACCATTACAATGGGAGCTGTAATTGTCGAATATATCGGAGCTGTAATATAAACGTTTTTGTCAACCATCTCTAGGAGCTGCCATTGTAGAATATATCGGAGCTGTAATATAAACGCTTTGGTCAACCATCACAGTAGGAGCTGCCATTGTAGAATATATCGGAGCTGTAATATAAACGTTTTGGTCAACCATCACAATAGGAGCTGCAGTTGTAGAATATATCGGAGCTGTAACATAAGCGTTTTAGTCAACCAGTCAATAGTAGCTGCGATTGTAGAAAGACTAAAGTGATTAGATTTTAGTGGTGGCGATGGTGAACGGTCAAGCTTCTGATACATCTTTACCAAAGTTGCCGGGTACAGTAACATACGTTTTGTTTAAGAAATGACTGAGTATTTACTGCACAAGTTGCTAATCCGCGTCTGATAAGTCGACGGTGGGAAAGTGCGGCACTAGGCATGTACGTACATTTTTAGGCTAATGAATCCAGATCCACGCCCGCCATTTCGTGAATTTGTTTGTGTTATTTTATTCTAACACAAACTCAGAGCTTACCAGGAACGCCAACGTTAAAACTAGTTTAGGAAGTGAGCTTTTTGTGAGATATTCTTGCAAGAAACAAAATTATGTCTAGTTTTAGAGTAATTGTTTGTAAAGAGCTTTTAATTGGTTTGCATCAACAGTTCTCAAACTCATTGATAATTTTTAAACAAGTTTGAACAGGAGCCCATCAAACAAAGAAAATTATAAAAGGTATCGATAGACCACGAGCAGTCTCTCTTTTCCAGCTTTATAGTCCGTCAAGCGAGAACCGAAAAAAGAAGCATTAGCGAAAGGAGTAATGGCCCCGCGAAACTGGGGGCGAGGCAGGCGCGCGGAGTCTTTTCCCTCGCGCCTGCCTCGCCCCTAGTTTCGCGCGGCCATTATCCGCTCGTTAATGTTTTTTTTTTCGTTTCTCGCTCGACGTACTCGACGGACTGAGCTGGAAAAGAGAGACTGCTCGTAGTCTAGGTAACGATGGATTGGAAACCCGGTCATGATTAGCATAGATTTTGGCGATTTTATTCCTTTATTTTCGTTGTACCGTACTCAATGATAAGTTTGAGAAGCTCTAATGATCAAAAACTCGAAAGAGTGCCGTTAAAAGAGACTCGGCTGCGCCTCGTTCTCAGTGTTTGGTAATCCTGGTGAAACACTCTTCCTTGTGTTTTATGTATTATTTCAAAGGCCTAACGCCTTGATATAAATCATGAATATCCAGCGTCCAAAGAAATAATGTGAACCGATTAAAGTAATTTGAGAAGAGGGATAAATCCTTTCAGTTCTAAGATAAGATGTCCACATTTTCATAACCGCGAGCCACTATGGCGACTTTTATGTTGTACATAACCACGTCTTGCCCGGTGATCGGGCATGACATCTTTGATATTTTATATGCATGTCTTTTACACATTAACATTATTATCCCCATTTGAGTCTGTATTATAGAGGTGGACTGAGTTTAAATGAATTTTGGTCCGGCTCTGGGACCAAACGAAACAGTCTGTAATACGGTCAACTCTCTCTCTCACATCTGTAAGGCGGATACCTTGCTAAGGCGGACAGCCTTACAGAGAGTTAACTGTATGGACGTCCAGGCCGTAAGATGGAAGTATCCGCAAGGAGCTATTTCACTGTTTAAAGCTTGAGCCTTGAATGATTTTCTGAGTACAGTCAACTCCCTCTAAACGACCACTCTAGTGAGCGACCACTTCTCGTAAGCGACCACTTTGTAAATAACCGTCTTTTTTTCAGTAAAATGCTGTTTCAAATTGATATTTCTCTTAAGAGACCACTTACCATCAGCGACCACTGAGACCACTTTTTCCTGCACCTAGAGTGGTCGCTTTAGAGAGAGTTGACTGGATTTCTTGGTGTTGCGGAAATAGCGTTCCGCCCAGATGACGTCATATTTGGCAGCATTGCATTGTGGGATCGAAATGCGGACAAATATTTCAAAATGGCTGCCTCGGAAACACCAGTTTTTCCGATTCCTGTACATGTTGTGGATAATTGTCGAGTTGTACCCAAGAACAGTGCTTCGTAGCACCTTTTTTTTTCGTAGCACCTGTTTTTTCGTAGCTACCTGCATAGTTCTTGAATGTTTGTACGCATTTCAATCCCATGATGCTGCGCGTCAATTCTATTTTTAGAATCTAGGCGGAACGCTATTATTATTGGTTAGCTTTTCTGTTGTGGTGTGGGTATTGTTTGTTGTCTTTTGAATCTTTTGTTTGTACTGCTATCTGTCCCTTGTCAGTCATCACGAAAACAAGCTCGGCGAGACTGGAGCGAGCGAACGAGCCGAGGGGAATCTGGGAGAGAGAGCCATCCCTCCTTCGCCTCTTCCCCAGAGCCCCATCGGTTCGAATTACTTTTGATCGCTCGGTCGAGAGGAACTGGTAGCAGTCTATCTTTTGTTTTACGCCATCAGGTGATCACAACATCCGCAACACCAAGAAACAACCGATTTTCTTAAGTCTTTAAATACGCTGGGTTTTAAGAAGGTGTAATTTGTGTCATTAAGTATTTCCGATTGATTGTAAAAATTTGAAATTATTTAATTAAACATTATTTAAGTTTAAAGCTGGTGCCTGGTGTCACACGAGGCAATTTTTTTCTTGCGTGCAACGCAACGCTGACGAGAGCGTTGCGAAACAAGTTGAAGATTACATGTTACACGCGCGCAACTTAGATCGCAACGCTGCGAAAAGCAGAGAACCGTTTAACTTTTTCTGCGACTTGCAACGCAATTCTTCGTAATTCTTCATAGTTCTTTGCAATTCTTTGTAATTCTTCGTTGCGAGACAAGCTGCGAAGAGTTGTTTTCACGCGCAATTTCATCTGCAACTTTTCTCGCATAGACTCTCGTCAGCGTTTCGTTGCAAATTGCAAGAAAATATTGGCTCGTGTAACAGAAAATAAAAATAAAATAAGTAAAATTTGAATTAGTCTTGAGTATTTTTTTCATCATCTACAGTTTCTCCTTTAAATTGCTATTTATGTTTGTGTTACGTGCATGTTGCATCAACTAGTTTGCGTTCCTTAGCGTTATTTTAATAATCAAGGCCTACTCAACAGATGGCTTCAGTAAAATCATGCATCGGAGGAACCAAATCGCCTCAGTTTTTCAGATTTAACCATGAACAATTGAACCGTTTCAAAACAAAAACACACGCCCGCAAAGCAGATTGGATGAACATGGGCCTTTAAACCGGCAGAGTCTACCTTCTATAGCTCAGAAGGAGGTCGGACACTTATTGAGAATTATATAATGTAATGTCAACACTTAGAATTTTATTTTCAATAAATTTTAAGTGTAAAAAAGAAAATCTAAAATCCCCACTCAGGATTGAACCTGTGACCTCAGCCAGGCTTAGGCTCACATAGCCTACCGTACCACTGTACCACCTAGCTTCTCGGGTTACTTAGTCTTAAATTTAACTATATAAACTGCTACCCCCAACCTCAACTGAAAGCTAACCAGTTACGCCGTTATATAAGTCTCAATAAGGTGTCCATGAATCGTTTTCTCAACCTCGTTTGCAGGTTGATGTAGCTGAGGAGAGAGAACCCAGGGAACGAGGTTGTAAAACCTTTTTTCCTAAGATCGAAGCTCATTCTGAAGTGCTTCAACATAATAAACTAGATATCTGGTAAAGGAGCGCAAAAAAACTCGCGAATTCTTACAACATAGGCCTGCCGAAAAAAGAAACACTAAAGATTAAAACCAGCTTTCAAAGCAATTTTCGAGTCAGTTCCTTTCAAAGCGTTAATTTTATCTAAATGCAAGTTAATGATTATGATTAATTCATTGAGGATATCGACAGTGCCCATTTAGCCGCGGTGTTTTTTTTTTCTCGTAAAAAATTAGTAGAAATTAGAAAGGCATTTTTTCGTCAAGAAGTTTTCTGTTCACAGTCTCGTCTTCTGTTTTTGGAACTTACATGGTGCAAATTCAATTTAAAAAGAAATGGAATTCTTAAGAGGCAAATATGTCACCAACAATGTAGTCAGCATAGTCAATGTGGTAGATGCAGTCAGTGCAGTCAGTGTAGTCAGCATAGTCAATGTGGTAGATGCAGTCAGTGTAGTCAGTGCAGTCAGTGCAGTCAGTGTAGTAGGTGTAGTCAGTGTAGTCAGCATATAGTCAATGTGGTAGATGCAGTCAGTGTAGTCAGTGTAGTCAGTGTAGTAGGTGTAGTCAGTGTAGTCAGCATATAGTCAATGTGGTAGATGCAGTCAGTGTAGTCAGTGTAGTAGGTGTAGTCAGTGTAGTCAGCATAGTCAATGTGGTAGATGCAGTCAGTGCAGTCAGTGTAGTCAGTGCAGTCAGTGTAGTAGGTTTAGTCAGTGTAGTCAGCATATAGTCAATGTGGTAGATGTAGTCAGTGCAGTCAGTGTAGTAGGTGTAGTCAGTGTAGTCAGCATATAGTCAATGTGGTAGATGCAGTCAGTGTAGTCAGTGTAGTAAGTGTAGTCAGTGTAGTCAGCATATAGTCAATGTGGTAGATGCAGTCAGTGCAGTCAGTGTAGTCGGTGTAGTCAGTGTAGGCACGAATATATTACCGAAATTCAGCTTTTGAATCTCTTTATGGTGGCCAGTTTTCGTGTTTCACTTCCCATCCACGCAGCACCGCACTATCTTTAGAAACAAACCCTTTTGTTTCATAGTGCAAACGAAGGTTAGAGTAGGATGTCTCATTCAGTATCACTCAATGCAATATTAAGGTTATTGAGCTGGCCTTTAGTTTCTTTAGAAACTAACTCCTATATTTCATACTGCCCGAATGAACGTTGGTGTACAGATACGACGTCCCATTCAGTAGCTTTTTCCGTAATTTTTAGGCTGTTAAGCATTGATTTTTGTGTTGTGCTATTTGATTTTTAATTATCCACAAATATGAACCTTGAGCCGCACTAAACACACGAAAGGCGATAAGTCACTCCCTGAGGGGGATACTGCCTTATGTGGTCTTGACGAACGTGCGGCCCAACCGGGTATGGTTTTCAGGGGATTTTTTGTTGTTGTCGTGAACCAAGAGATTATAATTGGACAATTATTTTCCCTTGCTTGAACAGGGTATCGATTTCATCACTTTTTGTCTTAAACGAGGTATCTTTACATGGTGTAATGTTTTAAACAGTACAAGCATATATATTATTTATAGAAACCTCATCACAAGCCGAATTGTAACCAGTATTTCATTGTCGCTGACTTCCGTTGACTTCGGCATTGTTGCCAAGCTTCATTACGTCACAACAAAGCCAAAGGGACAATTTGTAATGGGGTCTCACAGTTCTATCTTAAACAGGGTAGGAAAATCAAGGAGTTTTGTCTCAAACAGGGTCAGGATTTGAGCGGTCCGAACGGATTTCCCTACTTTAACATATGGAAGGCAGAGTCAGGAGTACCATAGCACATCCTGTACCTTATGAAGGAAGGCCTGTACTTTAAAAAGATCGACTATGAAGCCTTTAATTAACTTTCTGTGGTGCGTTTTTTTTTTTCAATTATTTCAATGTATGTATTTTGAACCATGAGAAGTTTTCTGATCTCGCCTGAATTTTTTTTACATCACCTGATTTATAAAAAGAAATTGAATTCTCGAGGGGTACCTGTGTTACTTTTGGAAACTGGTTGACTAAGTGATTCAGGTATTATACCGTTATTTTATTTTGTTTTACTTATGCATTTGTACATGTCATGTTCCTAAATGAAAGAATACGAGGTCTTTTGTCTTGTTAATTGTTCTCAAAATAAATTAAAAGTTGTCAAATTTCAATATGTTAATTGCCCACGACGGCTCAGCATTGATTAAAAAAATCCCAACAAACTTGAACATATCATAAATGGCTGAAATGAAAAAACTACCAGTGATACGATTGTTAACTAATTAATTTCATAGCAAATCTATGCAGCTTTGTCATAATATCGCTCCTTCTGTGAAGATCGTTATTATACACTCAGCTGTTGGATGGGCACTCAGTCGTGAATTAACAATTTAACTCCCAAGATTGCCAAATATCAAAATTCATGAAAAGTCCCAAATTTCATTTTGCAAAATATTGAAAAACAAATAGTACCATTTCATTTGAGTGGTCACACCATAAGAGTTCGTCGACAGACTCAAAAGTTAGGACTACACGACATGTCTTTATAATTGACTACGGGAGTGAAAGGGTTAAGGCTTCAGTGGATAAATCAAGGTTTTGTTTGTTTGCTGTTTGAACTTGTTAAAATAATCTCCTGACTGTTAAACAACCCTAATACCTACTGACTCATATTTGTTCATAACAATTAGAATCAATTTTGGCTTATATATGGACTAGAGCCTATACTGGAGAGTCAGTGGCGGACCCAGAGGGTAGGGGAGGGGACCGGGGGTGCCTGCCCTCATCCCTATTTTGCGGAGTTTTTTTTACTATCGAGTATGGATCCACTACTGATAGTTGACCCAACGTGACCCTGCTAAGGAGAGATATGTCCAGATATGCAGGCAGAGGGGGACCACGCTACTCCATGACTGGCATCACAAAGTGTCCTCACCTATGAAAGTTCACTAAAACACACGAAATTCTGTCACATATGAAGTAATATGAAAACGACGAACAACTCCGTCAAATATGAAGTACTCGTTAAACAATGCTTGCCTGTATTTCTGGACATAAGTTGCTAAGGAGCCTGTTCAAAGGCTATCTTACAAAGTGTTAAAGCAGGCAACCGTGGACGACAATCCTGCTGGTTTACTTTGAATCAAATTAATGATCTAATCGGCTTAAACAAGTGAAGATATACTGTAGAAGGAGAGACCGATACAAAGTAGATGTATATGCCATCAGTTTTACGCATTTCCGTCATTACGCAATGTATTTCTCTATAGAATTAATCATGTATACCAATGTAAGTTTTCCTCACTGTACCTAAAGAAGGCTGGTTTGGCCAGCCGAAATATAATACTAAAAAACTAAAAATCTTCGTTGCATCAGTCTCTACTTGTCTTCAATATATGTCTTCAACGGGTAACTTTTCAATAGCACTTGACCAGTTAAAAGAGAAGGCCCTTCACGCTCTTTTCAGTCTAAGAAAACATACAAATTTCAGTAAATTGTCCCCATTCCTGGCAAGTAAAATCTTTGACACGATGATCTCCCCAATTTTGACATATAATAGCGAAGTCTGGGGTGTGTACGCAAAACCGGATTTTAAGTCTTGGGACAGTTCGCAGATTGAAAAAATCCATTTACAATTCTGCAAGCGTTATCTAGAAGTAAGCAATAAGACATCAAATGTGGCATGTAGAGCTGAACTTGGAAGGTTTCCTCTTATTATAGCCATTAATCAGAAAATAATTAATTATACCTTATACCTTCAAAGTAAGGACAATAACTCTATTGTTAAACAGATCTTTTTAATGTTAGCAGATCTTTACTCTTCTGGTAAAAATAGCTTCTACTCTAATCTTATAAGGATATCCGAATTTCAATAATTTGCCTGATTTTAACCCTATTTTCTTAACTGACACTAAAATCAAACATTATGTAAACTTAATGCAACAAAAATAAATCCTATATTGGCGACATACCATTCAACACTCTAAGAAACTCGAATTCTATAATATCTTTAAGAACGAATATACGCCTTCTCATTACTTAGACCTTACAAGGAAATCAAATGACAAAAAACAATTAGTAAAATTTCGTATAAGTAATCATAAATTAATGATTGAAATTGGTAGATATGAACAAATCACAAGAGATGATAGATTGTGCCCTACTTGTGGAGGTAATGAAATCCTTTTTCATTGTCCTAAATACTCAATTCTTAGGGACGGATTTTATAGGAAAATAGGGTATCACCTACCAAATATAAAACAGTTATCTCCTTCAGAAGTAACCAATGAATTAATGAACTCTCGTAATTATTCAATTATTGAAATTCATTCTTTCATGCTTAGATTTCCGCAATAATCAAATTATCAATTCCGACTGATGTATCTTAATTGTACTTACCCTTTCTTTGTTATACTATTGTAATCTTATTTTATGTTGTAATGCTTTGCAATACTGTAAGGATTTATAGTCATGCAAATAAAGCTACTTGTTGTTGTTGTTATCTTATAGTTTATCGTACGATTTACAGCAAGAGAAAATGAGATAAGAGAGCAGCTTCCCTTGCCCCTCGATAATTATTTAAGTAATGCTCCACAGAATAACTGCGGCAAACTTCGTTGTTCTGCGGCATTGGCTCTTTCTTACACAGAATATCTTTGATTTTAAGAATAGGGGAGGAGCTGACGGTTTTTAATTATCAGATTTTAGTATAAAAATGATGAAAATCCAATTTGCGTCAAATAAATTTTAGGAAAAGTTTGTGCTTAACCAATCAGAATAGCAGAAGACAATAGCTAATAATTTTGCTTCTTTGATGAAATTCCCCAAATACAATTTCTTTTAAAAATTGCATGTTGTGCGATTGGATCTCAAATTACTTGAAACCTTTAAAACATCAGACAAAATCCACCTTGAACCTTAACTTTTTAGCGATCTTTGAGTCTTGGCCAATGAGATCACTAGTTGTAACAATGAAAAAAAATTTGACATTCCATCGTGCATTGCCGTTCAACACTTTCCTTCTTATGCGGATCATTACTTAATATCTATTATATATTAGTTTTCTCTCATGATGTGAAGGTTATTTTCCAGGGTTTTAAGATCAACAAACCCGCCAATTTTTAAGTTACATGACATAAAAAACGCTGGCCAATCAAGTATCGTCCTTACAATAACTTCACAGTATGAAACGGGACTAATAAATAAATAGATCCTTTAAAACACTTTCATGGAAAGAGGCCTGGCTTTGTGGAATCTGTCACTCTTACATCAATTTCTCTTGCTGACAGTAAAAGAGCAAATGCTAATATGATGACGTCAATTCAGGACTTTGCCAATAGGCAGTTTACAGCTTAAGGATAATCAATTTGAGCGATACTAAATGTTAATTGATTCGTAAAATATATTACTTGGAGGTGGAAACAAGTAGTTGCATAATAAATGAGTCTAACTGACGTCATCGTATTAGCATTTTGTAAATTCAAATCTCACGATTTAACTCACTAACGCGACGTTCAAAACAAGAAATATTTCACTATTCAACTATTAAACGTACAAAGAGCCGATAAAGCGAAAAAAAAAATTGGGGATTAGCTGCACTTTAACCCATTTTAATGCAAATGAGTGACAGCATGAAAGTGGCTTCACGTTGCTTCTACCAAAGCAGTGAAAATCAAAACCCGTTCAATCCTGTGCAATTACTGCCAAGATTTTCCGCTTACCAGTGAAGCTCATTCTCGCATGCTGAACCGCAAGATTGTCAACCACCAGGAGGTCACCGTTTCGCCAGCGAAAACCGACAGCGCATGACCAAGTAACGGCCCTTATATGTTGAAGGACTGCAGGCTCGATTTCACTGCCATCGCCGTAGTAGGTCTGGCATGAATAATGGCGGCTGGGTAGATTAGAACCTTTGAATCTAAGGATCAAAGAGAAAAGCTACAAATTATATGCTACAGACCGGGGGGGGGGGGAGGTGGGGGTACTCTCATATATAAGCTATGTAGGTATGTGCCGCTGTGATGGGTATGGTTTTCAAGCAATTTAGTCTGGGATATGGTATAGAAATCAGAGAGTTTTGGCCAAGAATAGGGTATCATTTGCAGGGAAACTGATCAGTGGTATGAAGAATTAAGTATAGAATAGGAATTGAAAGATCTAGAGCCTTCCCTAAACGGAAATAAAATCATCGCGGCAACATTTTTGACAGATGGTTTGCCATTAAAAACACTAATAGTGATAGTGATTTCCAGTGTCTAGTCTCTTGCAAAATCTTTGAACATAGTCTGGTATAGGGTAAGGGTTTCAGAATCCCAGCGGCAAATAACTTGAGGAATTGGAACACTCTGTTTACAGAAGCCCACTATTAAAAACTGAGGGCCCGTTTAAACGCGATTCCAACATTTGCGCAGTTGGACGGATGTTATCATCATCATCCAGAAGCCCACTATAGAACTAACCTTGGAGCATTTTGCAAATGTGAAGCATGATGGGATTGAATCTGGTTGAACCACACCATATCGCCTGTCTCCGGGTGTTGCCGGAAGGCCGGCAGAACTAGCCAATAACACAGTGCACCAGATGGCTCCCAGTTATAACTGAAACCATTATGCTCAAGAAAATGTTCTGCAGTCTGTAATAAAAAGCGTTGGTGAACGGCCGTTTATGCAGAGATCCGACTTAAACGTCATTGAGGTAATTTCATCGAGGAAACTATCAGTGTAGAGTGGTTTTTCAATTGAGTATCGAAAGTAATTTCGCAAATGCGTTGGTTTTGCATTGATACGCTTTGTGATTCGCTCCACTTTCTCAACCAAAGAGAAGTAAAACCAAAACCAATCGTGACTTGCATGCACGTGTTTTCCCGCGTTTGTCGCAGGCGACATGTTTTTACTTTGCGTTCTGATTGATTGATTGATTGGATTGTCTGCATATTTTGTGATTGGCCAGAGTAATTACTTTGGTTTTGACTTTACAACACTTCAAGTTCTGATTGGTTCATTGCATTGTCTGCATCGGTTGTGATTGGTCAGAGTAATTACTTTGGTTTTGACTTTACAACACTTCAAGTTCTGATTGGTTCATTGGATTGTCTGCGTCTGTTGTGATTGGTCAGAGTAATTACTTTGGTTTTGACTTGACAACACTTCAAGTTCTGATTGGTTCATTGGATTGTCTGCGTCTGTTGTGATTGGTCAGAGTAATTACTTTGGTTTTGACTTGACAACACTTCAAGTTCTGATTGGTTCATTGGTTTGTCTGCGTCTGTTGTGATTGGTCAGAGTAATTACTTTGGTTTTGACTTCACAACACTTCAAGTTCTGATTGGTTCATTGGATTGTCTGCATCTGTTGTGATTGGTCAGAGTAATTACTTTGGTTTTGACTTCACAACACTTCAAGTTCTGATTGGTTCATTGGATTGTCTGTGTCTGTTGTGATTGGTCAGAGTAATTACTTTGGTTTTGACTTTACAACACTTCAAGTTCTGATTGGTTCATTGGATTGTCTGCGTCTGTTGTGATTGGCCAGAGTAATTACTTTGGTTTTGACTTTATGACACTTCAAGTTCTGATTGGTTCATTGGATGGTCTGTGTCTGTTGTGATTGGTCAGAGTAATTACTTTGGTTTTGACTTTACAACACTTCAAGTTCTGATTGGTTCATTGGTTTGTCTGCGTCTGTTGTGATTGGCCAGAGTAATTACTTTGGTTTTGACTTTATGACACTTCAAGTTCTGATTGGTTCATTGGATTGTCTGTGTCTGTTGTGATTAGTCAGAGTTTGGTTTTGACTTTACGACACTTCAAGTTCTGATTGGTTCATTGGATGGTCTGCCTCCGTTGTGATTGGCCAGACTAATTACTTTAGCTAGGTTTGGTTTAACGACTCTGAAGTGAAAACTGTTACAGGGGCAGATCCCTGAAGAAACGGGGGTCGTAGCAATTACGGCGAGAGCGCGACCTAGCTCCATGGGCGCAACAACCTTAATAAAAAAATAAATAAAAAATTCCAGACAAAAGCACCCCTTCCCCCTCGTAATCCGCCTATGTGCTCTTATACCAATGTAACCCATGTTGAGTTGACTGTATTTGTGACATGATCACCTCCAAACAATGCAACTTGTCTCATAACCGAAAGTCCTAGCTGTTCCGTAGCCTGCGAATACATCCGCGTCTCATTGATCCTCTAGCGGCCGGCAGTGATGAGAGGCGGCTGCATTCACAGGCTAGCTGTATCGTTGCCAGGGTTTTACACATTATGATTTTGAGCATAATAGTGAGGCAAAAGAATCGGCTGTGGGGTCTGCTCAGGCCGAGAGAAATGTGGGGACCTGTCACCTGACTAAGTAGTCACATGACATCAGTCTCTGCAAGTCAACATGGCGGAATCTAAGTCACAACCTAGTGTATGCTGCAGCCCATTTCATGATGAGACCAGGAAAGTCTTGCTGATGCAACCCTTTTCAGCTGCATTAGAGCGAGTTTTTTCGTTACTGGAAAACTCGTTTCATGTTTAACAAGCCAAAGCGATGGAAGACTACATTGAGGCGTCACTCATGCTTCAATATAACAAGCGTTACGAAAAAATTTACTGTAGAAGTAAAAGACCATTAGTTTTTTACGTGAGCATAATGGAGCACAACAGTGATGCCTTTCGAGCATAATAGTGAAAAATTCGAGCATAATGTGCAAAACCCTAATTGTCGCTCTAAATTTCCGGGTACTAATTATATCGGAAGGGATGCAACCAACCTAAAGAGACAAAATAACGACTAGAAATGTCAACATTTTGCAAGAATGACAAGTTTGATACTTTGATTTCTTGACCGCCTGTCAGGAAATCAAATTTGATGAACTGCCATCCACTTCAATCCTTGCAATCCTGCACTTTATCTCCAAAGTACTGCTTATGTTTTGCTCTAAAGAACTTTAAGTAATGTTCCACATAAGAACGATAGCAAACTTCATTGTTCTGCGGCATTGGCTCTTTCCCACATAGAATATCTTTGATTTCAAGAATAGAGGAGAAGCTGATGGTTAATAATTATATTTCATTATAAAAATTAAGAAAATCCATTTGTATCAAATAAATTTTAGGAAATGTTCGTGCTTAACCAATCAGAATAACAGAAGACAATAGCTAATAATTTTGCTTCTTTGATGAAGTTCCCCAAATACAATATCTTTTAAAAATTGCATGTTGTGCGATTGGGTCTCAAATTACTTGAAACCTTAAAAAAATTAGACAAAATGCACCTTGAACCTTAACTTTTTAGTGGTTTTTGAGTCTAGGCCAATGAGATCACTAGTTGTAACAATGAAAAAAACTTGACATTCCATCGTGCTTGACATTCCATTGCCGTTCAGCGCTATCCTTCTTATGCGGATCATATTTAATATGATTTATATTAAATTATAAATTATCTAATTAAACTATTGGTGACATTTAGCGATATAACATGAAAGTAAGGTATGTAAGCGAAATTTTCTTATTTCGGCGGGACAGTGTCTCTTTAACGCTTTAACTCCCAAGAGTGCCAAAGGTAAAAATTCAAGAAAAATCCCAAATTTCATTTTGTAAAATATTCAAAAACAAATGGTGCCATGCAAAAGTACTGCCGAAGACGTTTTATTTGAATGGTCACACCATGCCATAGGTTTTGCTCCATAGCCTCAAAAGTTAGAAATACATTACATGTCTCCATAATTGACTCCGGGAGTGAAAGGGTAAAGAGACAATAAACAATGCCCACATCAAGAGACAATAGCTAACTAATAAGAGTTTCCGCAATACCAGGAAATACCCCATAAGAGAGACGGTGGCCGCTTAATCGCGCTTTATCACGCCCCGCCATTTTGTATAAAAATAAAAGATTTACCCCGCTAAGCCTCGCAATGAAAAAGTTGAAAACGAGGTTAAGCGGGGGGGAAACAAAGCATTTTATTCTCCGAGGAGTCAGCATGTGGCGCCGCGTGATTAGAGCCCATTGCCTTCACAAACAAGCATACCTTTGGATCGTCTGTCATGAATACATCTTGCCAAGGAAGATATGCACCAGGGCCTCTCGGAGGAGCGTAACGCACGTAACGCACCTTCTTTTTGGTCAAAGTTTGCAGAATTGTCGGATCTAGCTGAGATAATATGTCGGTACTTTTAACAAGCGGCGTTTCCCCTCCACAACTCTCTCCGGGTTCTTGTTGGCAAAAGAACAACAGCTACAACAAGGACAAAGAGTAGATTACAGGTATCACATTTATTTAAACAAAGTTTAGACCGTGAGCAAGATGTAAAATGACTATATTGAAACGCCTTTGATAATAAAAAAAATAGTTTTCTAGTTAAATTCAACAACAATTATTTTATTTATTTAACTATTTACTCATTTTCTCTTAATTCTAAACTTTCTAATTGTAAAAAGTTATAACTTTCTCCGTGTACTTTTCTTTAATCTGCCCCCCTAGAATAGCCTTTGCTAAACGCGGGCAGCAAAAATGTAACTGTTTTTCGAAAATAAAGACTTTTTGTTTGTTGTTTTTGTTTGTTTTGTTGTAATTTATTTACTCAAAATGACCCTCTTATAAGAAAACGTACTGTGGATTTCTATTTATTGTCTTAACCCTTTAAGTAACAATCCGTGTAAGAAGTAGGCAACCCAAATGCACGGAATGCAGAAAGATGTGAATTGTGCTATTGTTGAAACCGTCCACCTCATTGGCTAAAACATGAAAATCTACCATAACTTCATCAGGCAGCGTATTTATTTATCTCTAATTTACTAATTGATTCCCTTTTAGTGAAAACTATTGTGATTTTTAATGCAACAAAAATTCTATGTGGGGAACATGGAAAATTAGAAGTCTCTCTTGGCCATTGTTTTGGGGTCTCACGATTGGATGAAATCTTGTAACACAAAAGAAACATCGCTTTAAAATAAAGTTTCAGTAAATTTTATTTCAAAACCATGTTGTCCATAGGTTGACGTATTCTCAGCACGAAAATCTAAACATTCTTATGTGGGGAAAGCGAAATGCAGCGGAACAAAAAGAGAATTGCCTACTTCTTACACGGATTGTTACTTAATTCACAGAGGGCCAAAAATCAAAATTCAAGAAGATCCCGAATTCTGTCCCCAGACTCAAAAGTTAGAAGTACACTACATGTCTTCATAATTTACTCTGGTAGTGTAAGTGTTAAGCCGCGGTGTACATTTAACCTGAGGTCAATTTAATAAAACTATTACAAGGTAATTTACAAGCGTAGCCATTGCTTAAGAAGTTGAAAACAATAGCAACACTTGGAAATTACAAGTGTAAAAGTTTTACTAAATTGACCCCTGGTTTAAATCGTCTGGCAGACTCGTACCCAGTCCCCATTTTGCTTGATTTTGTGGAGAGAGGAGATTGGATACAAGTCAAGAGAGGCGCGCGTAGTGTCCACCGCGGTCAAACGTCCGAAGCGTTTTCCTTTTGTTTAGTGGGATTTTATTTACATTAAATGGAAATATGGGCAAGGATGTATAAAGAAAAATAGTTGACGTTACTGTCTTTTAATTTTTCTCAAAATGATGAGCTTTTTTCCATTGAAAACTGACCAGAACTCTTTGCGTCTGATCAAAATTATGTTGGCAAATGGCGCCGACAATTCTGCAGTTCACAGTTTTTGAACGCTTAGAACTTTTTTTAGTAAACTTTCAAAACGTTTGGTTAAATTGACAGTGTATTGGCAATATATTAAACTTTAAGCAGTGAAAATGACAACCTTAACTTTTAAGTACTTTGCTTAACTTTTGCAAATTTATCTCGTTTGACTGCGGTTAATGTAAGAATGGGTGCAAGAAAAACACTCCGGGCCTCGCTTCACTTGTCTCTATCAATAAATAGTGGCTAGGTAAGTAAATTTAGGACATATTCTTGTCGGACTGATTCTGAGCATTGTTTTTAATTTTTTGATAACAGAATACTGTCGGAATGTGGGCAACCTTCACTGATAGGTATAACCATTAAACGATATCTATTTAACACGACGGTATGTGTAATATTACATGACGAAAATTTGGATTCATCAACTGAGTTAATAATTAACAACTATTCACCGAAGTGGAGGTGGGTAAAAAAAAAAAATAGCCCTGATCAGAGAATAGGCTCCGATGAATGGCTAACACTCGAAACGTCAGCTTTTAAGTAATGGTCCTAGTACGAACTAGGCAACCCAACGGCAAGGAATGCAGAAAGGTGTTAATTGTGATATTGTTGAAACGGTCCACCTCATTGGCTAAAACATGAAAATCTACTATCACTTCATCAGGTAGCGCATTTACTTCTCTCTAGTTTACTTATTTATTCCCTTTTAGTGAAAACTATTCTGAGTTTTAATGCAGCAAAATTTCTATGTGCGAAACATGGAAAATTAGAAACCTTTCTTGTCCATTGTTTTGGAGTCTTATGATTGGATAAAATCTTGTAACACAAAAGAAATATCACTTTAAAATAAAGTTTCAGTACATTTTATTTCAAAAACGTGTTGTCCACAGGTTGATGCATTCTCAGTAAGAGAATCTAAACAATCTTATGTGGGGAAAGCGAACAATAGATGATTGCCTAGTTCTTACATGCATTGTTACTTAAATCTCTTTACGGTGGCCAATTTAGGTCTAGGGGACACTTCATGATGTCTATCATAAAGAGCATGAATCTCATTAGCGTATTAGCGTGCACTTCTGGACATACCTCAATTTGCCTTATCATCTCATTTGATAGAAAAGCAATTTTCGTGTTTTCACTCCCGCATTATAGACTTTCTTAAAAGTCTCTTCCAATACTAATTTTCGATAAGTTAGTTTCTTCGTTGGAAGTCCTTCGCGACTTAAATTCCACGCGCAAGTTTATCGCTTATATTACATAAACTCGACTAAAAACTGAAAGCAAAGGTCGACTCGTGGCAAGTCTACCCCAATAACGCAGCACTACAATTTTTTTTAGAAACTGAACTCTTTGATTGTAGATTAGCATTAGTTGCATTTCAAGAAATTATAGGGATACATATAAACGCCATGTTCCTTTGCTCTTCAACATGGCAGTCTGTCAAGAGAATGCGTGATATTGACCAAGAGAACAGAACTTTTAAATCAGGCGCTTTTACACAATGATTATACCCAGGGATGAGTAGTAGGGGCGACTCTCATTACCTTAGTGGGGTATACTGGACTGTAAGCCATTTCATTGTGCGGCTCTATCACAGCCAGGGGTGGCTCATCACTGGCCGTGTATGTTCCAGGATTTCCATCGAGCTCTTTTCTTTGCACGGCGCCACCTACATACGTCATCGGTTTGTAACCAAATCCTTGGCTCAGACTCCCGAAGTCAGCGGCCGTTTTCAGCGGGAGGTTACGAAACAACACGGCGCCGTAATGCGACAGGTTATTGGTAAGATATCTTCTGCAACTGCCAGTTAGCTCACTTAAGGAGTGGTGATGGGGATTGTCAATTTGGACAGTGTGCGGAAACGTTTCTGTAGGCGGCGATAAGACTTCTGGGAAACAGTCACCGGTAGAACCCGGCAGAAACTCTTTGCCTGCTAGTTTTGGAGGCGTTATCGGTTGGGTCTCCGCTGGTTTTAAAGTGGTGAACCGCGGTCCCTTGCTCTTGAGTTGATCCTGTATATTTGTTACCAAGGAACGTTTTGGTATGGTGCCAAGAAGAGCTGGCGGGAAATAGGACCTTCGAAGGGATCTTAAGAGCATGTTGCCACAAACTATGAGGAAAGAAATATAACAGTTAGAGGAAGATACATACATACTTTATTATAGACTCCCCTAAAGGATGGAAAAACTCGAAAAACACTAAAATTAGTTAATTGATATCGATTGATATCGGTCAATCGATGATCAATCGATAATCACAAAAACTGTCCCGCAAATTATCGATTTTATCGATTTTTGCGTGTTTTCTCGGAGCTCGTGTAACAAAATTCCGAACACAATATCTGGTCAAGACACGCCGCATCGCGAGCGGGAAGTTACCCTTGTGATATCCGATGTCGCTGTGAAAGGGTACCAGGACTAGTGTTCATTTACTGTTGCAAATGGTGACAACTTCTCCGCAAGCAAGAAAAGGGGAGATCGTTGCAATGCTTTTAAGGTGACTGATGATCGCGGACAACTTGGTCACCGTACCTACAGAGGGATTTAGTCGCTCCGCTTTGGCGACTTCAAAAACCGTTTTCAGTGTAAGTCTTGTTATGTTGCCGTCCATATAACCCTTGATTCCACTTTTTTATGACGACAGAAAAGAACGACTACTTCACCTCACTACTGCACCTTTTGTTCCTCTTGGAATCTACTGGCAAATATCTGGACGTTTTTGTCTATTTGCTTTTACTAACCGTTCTAGACTATTCGCATGACAATGTTTTTGCTTGAAGCCGTTTATTCAGTTGTTGTCCTAGCACAGCTTTTCAAACTGATATGTGTAGCTACTTTTTTCTGTTCATTGCTCGCGTAAATCTTGCCTCGTTTATGAATGATGGCGACCAGCACGTTGTTCCTGTTATTTAATTTCATTTACATCTGTTCTGTTATCGAAATAAAATCATTTCATTGCTGCTTTGAGCGTCATAACATGAATAAAATACAACACCGATGACAATCGATGGCAATCGATAAAATCGATATCAATTATTCGATTTTATTGGAAATCCATAATCAATCGAATTATCACAAAAACATACGTCATCGATTGATCATCGATTTCCAATATCAATCGATTAATTGGCATCGATTGATATCGATTGATATTAATTTCATCGATCATCGATTTTATTGATTTAACAGGCCGGGCAGGTTATCACATCCTCTCTGGTTTTCCTTCGCTGCAACGAGTTTAAGTTTTTCGTCGGTAATTGGAAAACAATGGTGGTCCTTTACTATCGGTATACTAACGTTATATCTGGGTGGTTATTTGTATGTGTTACGAACTTCCTGTAGGTACTATCGAAAGCATGAATCGAAACGTTTGTAAGACATTTTTTAGCCCAGTCTATGAGCTCTTCTGTACTGATCATTGGTGGCTCATACGCAAAGCTGTATAGTTCGTTTTTTAGCCAGTTCATCGTAGTCATACAACTTGAACCCTTTCTTATCCCTGACAAAACAAACATTTAAAAGTTTTAAACCACCCATATTGTGTTTTATGAAATATTTCTTGTTGTGTGTGATGATCTTACAACCGATTTTCTTGATCTCTTCAGCTGATAAAAGTGTGAATTTTTTTTCAATATTGTGTAAACCATGAACTTGTGGTATCTCTATTATCCAACTGAGGTACATCTATTGTAAATGGACCATATGTTTTATTACTGACAATTAATCCATTCCAAATATTGACAAAGAGGGTAACTGATATTCTCTCTCGTCTCCCTTCTACACTACAGAGTGTTTTTTTTTCAAACAGTTTCTGGAATGACGAATTCTTTTTTCTCATGGTTTTACTTAGTCTCGCTTCCTCCTTTCTAAATTTGTTTAACGAGACATCCATTTTGGGATAGAAAATGGCATCGGTTTTTGGACTTGGTTTGGGTAATGTGTTATACTTATTTTGGATTTTACTATCCATCTTTTTTGTTTTTTGTTCCATACGATTGACCATTTTCATCAGATTTTATCAATCTTATCGGTTTTCTGATAAGTTGCAAGATTACCATCATTAAATAGATGTCCTAGATTATATTTTGCCTTTTTCTGTTTTTTTTTTTTTTTGGTTTTAGGCTTAATAGGTTGATACTTTTTATTCATTTCCATTATTAAGGCGATGAGCTCAGCCTGGGTCATATCCTTAAGATCCTTTTCTTTCATATATTTATGATTAGATTTTTCAGATTTCATATATACTATACTATACATAATTTTTTAATATATTGACACATCTTCTTTAAATGCCCCGGTTTGAAAAAATATTCTACATTTGAATTTTCCAATTATATTGATATTCAATCAGTTATCTGACCTCCTGATTGAAGAGAATTCAATATCTTATATGCTTATATGCGATTAGTTGATCAATTTTATCTTGTGGGATAAGGAATCCGCCTTTTTAATACCTTTGCCAGATATTTTGTTAACAACTTGACTTGCTCCTTCTGAAGCAGACCGGCGAGAGCACTCAGTCCAAGTGTCTTAGCTAGAGTTGGAGCTAATGATCATGCTAATGGTATGACAGCTGAAAATAAACAACTACCTTGTCTCATTACTTTACGAATTAGTGTTTTACTAATTTTAATATCAGATCCTTTACCCAATAATTTGGCTTTAATGATTCTTTTAATTTGATTTGATGTTAATAGTAATTCATCATTACCGTTTATTTCATTTTTCGTTAATCTAATCGCAATATGACCAGTAGATAATACTACTCTATACGGATGATAAGTTGTCATTACTTGTATATATTTATATGTTATATAATTTTAATAATTACAAAACATATTTAATTAAAAAAATTGAAGATTATCAATTAATTTGTATTAAACCATAACTAACTCATTTCCGATTTTACCTATTTAACGAGATTTTCATAAAGCACAATTGCATGCACGTTGAAGTTTTCACCGGCATTTTGATTTCATCGATATCTAAAAACAAGTTGTTTGGGATCACGAGTAATTTTTTCTGTCTGAAATGTAAGATCAAAACATATCAATCCATATAGGCTATTGTAATTAGCAAGATTCAACTGTGTACCTGAATTATAATCATTCTTACGCATTGCATAAGACATAGCATCATTGTAAATTCTCACTTTCGATTCAGCATCGTATTCAACGTCTGGATAAAATATCTGATTTCCATACTGAAGTCGACAGTTTGAAAGGGAGCAATTGTTGTCACCAGCATTGAGTTTGAATGTATCCATGAGATATGGAGAATCTTCAACAATGACATCGTTTGGTGGATTCGTTCTTTTCATATAAACAAATATATGTTTAACATTATCAATACTTGATGAAATTTGAAAAATCCCAGATGATTCGGTTGGAGCTGACACTTCATACATCTCTCTCAAATAGGCCCATTCAATTTCCTTCAAAAATGGGGGATATTTTGTCCCCGCGACGTGTCCCACGAAGTTCAACAAGTTGAACACCGTGAGACATGTCGCGGGGACAAAATGTCCCCAAGATTGGTGTTGCACAATTATGATAGTATAAGTTTACACGAGGGGACTTGTCGCTGCAACATGTCCCTGAGACGTGTCCCCGCGACATTTTCATGCAGAGTGCAAGCGCTATGATTTTTGCCTGCTACATGTCCCCGCTACACTCCCTGCTACATGTCCCTCAGTGTGTACCACACAAACTTTTGTCGCTGCTACATGTCGCTGCGACATGTCCCTGCTACATGACCCCTCGAGTCTGACCACCTTTAATAATCTTCTAGCCAAAAAACCAGTATTGGCATCTGTCGTACCATTAGTAGTATCCAAATACCAAAGACTGTTTTTAGCAACTGATCTACTATAATCATCACTGTATTCAAGCAAATTCTTGTCGAAAGTTACTTTGTGTAAATTATCGGTATCATATATGATCTTACCAGCAGATTTAACCATTGAAAGGTTGATAAAACTATATGCACTATTAATTACAGTAATTCGATCTCCATTAGCGTATGGACCACCATTTGCTGTGTTTTTTTTTTTGTAGTTTAAATTAAATTTCAAAATATGCATTATACCAGTCATAAAACTAAGAACGATCATTACTCATGCGCGTAGCGGTATGAGGTAAGGTTTCGGCTCCGTTTTTCTTGTTATTTTTATTTTTTGTGTCACGATTTTGCATGCAAACTTATGCACGCATATTTTAAATTGTACACTTCCGGTTCATAGCTTTGCCACTACACTTCCTGTTTAGTGACTTCCGGCGACTCCCACTTCCGGTAAAAGAGCGTTACTCATGTGTCACGACAGCCTCTCCTACAACCCTTCTTACATAAGCAATGTTCATGTTTGGTATATATAACACTTAGAAGAATCATTCCCTTCATTGTGGTACAGCCTTCATTTCCAAAACAATCAAAAGTAAGAACGTGTTTTGCAGGAGCGCTGACTGAATGAAAGGAGTACTCTTCGCCATGTCAGACATCTTCTTATCATGTTTAAAATATATCATAAAACTAACTTACGCATGCGCATGAGTATAGGCTGCTAGGAGCCTCTTGTTAATACTGAATTTGTACCCATT
The DNA here is from genome assembly GCA_022457155.1 of Cladopsammia gracilis. NCBI lineage: Eukaryota > Metazoa > Cnidaria > Anthozoa > Scleractinia > Dendrophylliidae > Cladopsammia > Cladopsammia gracilis. Next base: position 758,611 of record JAJGOT010000035.1, read on the forward strand.
TTTAACTTGATGTTGTCCATTACCAGGAACTCTGATTACATCATCTAATTGGAATCTCACCAATTCATTTCTTTGCATAATTTTACGTTTTCGTTTTATACCGCTCCCAGATTTTAGACGGTTTAAAATCGTATCTGTACTTTCCTCTTGTTGTTTAACAGGAGTATTTGTAATTATTGCTTTTTGCTTTGTATTGCTTCGTCTCATATTTGCAAGTTTCTTCATTATCAAATCGCCGCTTTTTTCAGAGATTTTTTACCTAATCGTTTTCCGGTAAGCGAAATTCCTGATTGTAATGCTTTTTTAGCTACAGGTTTAGCAATTTTTTTGAGAACAGAAGATACAATACTCTTCATTGGTTTGAAAATGTTATATATTATCAACAATAATATAATGAGTTATTCACATGGATTATTATCAGATCAAACATTTCTTTACCAGATTTCTGGAAAAAGTGAAAAAGGTGATCCTGGAATTGGATTTAAACTAACAGATAATGGTGATTATGAAATGCAAAATAAAAAGCTTGTTAATATAAAAAATTGTACTGATAATCAAGATTCTGCAACAAAACATTAATGTAGATAGTTTACCATTTCAGAATAATAATACTCTCAAATTATACGTTGATAACGAATTGAAAAATAAACATGGTAGACCTAACATTGATTTGCAAGAGAAATACAATGTTGTCAGGTCAAAACAACAAACATACGAACAATTAACACCAAATTATAACAATCTCGTTTCATACAAAGATGTAAAGAATCGATAAAGAATATTTTTCTCACTCGTAAAGAAAGGCTTTCAATGGAAACTGGTTTAGATATGGGGAATAATACTATTTTTAATGTGAAAGAAACAACAATATCAGATCAGTCAACTTAGGAGTAAATAAAGGATATGTAGATAATTCATTAGTTGGAAAAGCTGATAAAACATATGTTAATCAAAAGGCGAATGAACTGAACCAGATGATTAGTATCCTCAATACTAGTAAATTAAACAGTCCATCTGGAAGAGGCCTTGTCATGCGAAGACAAAATAATCAGTGGATTGTTTTAACAGATGAAAATAGTATCACAGCATAAATCATCTTGTTTTTTTCACAATATCTCCCGGGCAATATCTACTAATTGATGATCACAAAAGTTGCAAACAGACTCTCCTAGTATTATTAATTCTTCATGAATTTCTATATTACAATTCATCTTATACTTAAATGTGAATATATGAAAATCATATATTTGAAATGCAGATAAACATGAGTGAAATTTGTGATCCTCGCAGTGTGCTAAAGGCTCACGCAGTTGAAAAAGCAACCTGAAAAAAAAAATCTTTTCAACTGCTTAAGTTGAGAGCACACTGCGAGGATAACAAATTTCACTCTCATCTTATACTATTAGTAAATATTATATTTTTAAATGGAATAACAAGTAAAAATCATGACAGTCATATGACGACCATGCAACCTTGAATACAATAGAACAAGTTCAGACTTGTCAGCGGGGGAACCCGGCCCTATTTTTGTTTCCGAGTATTTTGTCACACAACGATAGTTCCTTCCTGTTTTTCCGAGAATGTCACACAATGGTAAAACCCCCTCTCAGCAAACGGGGAGAATGCCGTGAGACGCCCCTCATAAAGCAAATCTCTGGGGAAAATACCGTGAGACCCCCCTCATAAAGCAAATCTCTGGGGAAAATACGGTAGTTTCCTGGTGTTGCGGATGGTGTGATCACCAAATGACGTAAAACAAAAGATTCAAAAGACACTGAACAATACCCACACTACAACACAAAAGCTAACCAACAATGGCTTTCGCAACACCAAAAAACACCCAAAAATACCGTGAGACAAATCGCAAATCTCTGGGGAAAAAATGCCGTAAGACGCCCTCATAAAGAAATTTTGAGCCTCCAGAGATTTGAAAAATGAACGTGAAAATTTACTGTCACAGCACGAGTAGTGTGGGCTCTCGGCTAATGAAACGGAAGGAAAAAATGCATGGAATGATAATTCTTATTATCATTCTTTAAAGTTCCAGAAACATTTTGGAATAGGTCACTTCGAAAAATACCATAATATTCTTTAAAGTGCAGGTTTGGGTGCGGTGGTGCTTGATGTAAACCCGATTTTCCAATTTCTTTTGTTTTCAGTACGAACTGCACGTGCTATACTTCAACTAGCCTGCGAGCAGGCTCTACTATTTGGGTTTCACGAGCGAGTTTGATGCGAGCGACGAAGCGGCAAGAAAAGTAGAGCCTGCACGCATGGCCCCGATTCACGAATTCCGCCCCCAACGAAAAATAGCTTTTTTGGCTGTCATCACTTTGCATTATACAGATTTTAATTTCTTACGTAATTGGCTTAAGTATAGTTGAAACCGCAAGGGAAAACCCTCAATTAAAGTTCAATCATTTTATGCCATTACTTTTTAGGTTATCTTCAAGATCTTCAATTAAAAAAAGAGATCGACCGGTAAACGAAAGAAAAGTGAATCGATTCGGCAATTAATTTAAGGTGTCCCGCGAGTATTTAAGGTGTCCTCGCCCCATTCTTCTCGCCGGCTTCGCCGGCTCACCCTGGCGGCTCTGCCGCCAAGATACTCGCGCGATACCCCAAACAAGTGAGCCTGCTCGCAGGCTATGCTTCAACTTCTTGGCAATTTGCAAACGGCGCACATTTGTATACGAACACACAATGCTGCATTCTAGCGTTCCTACATGTACGCTGAATTCCATTGTGCCATTCTAACAAGGGAGACTTGAATTATTACACCCTGGTGAGGCTGAGCCTGCACATAAAAGATTATTATGGTATTTTTGAATGCTTCTGAAGTTTGATATGACGTTTGATAAAAACCAAGAATACGACCGTTAATTTGCTTTGTCACAATGATCGCTCAGCTTAGCCAACTCAAAGGAATCGAAGAATGCATTTTCCCTTTAAAATTTGAATTCGCGTGCGACAAACGCTGCCCTTGGCCTCCCTATGCGAAACATTTGGTACGAGACAAAATCTTATCTGTGGTCACCCAGCGACTTTGCATCGCGTACCTTTTTCCACATGGTACGAATCTGACGAATCACAAAACACAAAACAAAAACACCAAAATTGAGAACACAAACACACACAAAACTCAAAACAAAAACACTGTCGTAATTTGAAACAGTATTTGACTGAGAAACAAAACGGTTATTTACAAAATGGTCGCTTACGGGAAGTGGTCGCTTAAGCCTGGTTTTCATATGTCGGGAAAATCCCAGACGATCGGGGATTTCGCTGTTCCCCGACCGTCCCAGATTTGGCCGTCGGGAAAATCGGAAGCGTTTCCCGAATCGTCTGGGATTTTCCCGACATACGAAAACCAGGCTAAAAATGTCCTGTATAGGCTTATTCTTGCGCTTTTGCTTATGCTTATGTCGGGTCCGTTTACTGAACATGGCACTATTATGCTATTCCTCATAAGCTCGGCTTCTTGGAAATTTCCCCGCCACAGTCACTCCTCCCAAGTTACGTATAAATTTTAAATTTAATGTTAATTAACCTATTTACTAACTTTTTTTTTCTCCTTGTAATTCATTGTGTGTGTGGAAAAAAAAAATAAAATAAAATAAAAAATAAAATGCTTCCGCTTATGTTTATGCCTATGCTTATGCTTAAGTCGCCCTTTTGGCACTTCTTAATCAAGATTAAGCATAGTTTGGATTGATAGGATCCTTTGACTTCCTTGAATTTGTCAGAAAAAAAATTGAATAGGTCGAGAAGAGAGCTTTCCAGCTCAATTTCGCTCAGTGATTGACTTAGAATGCTGTCACGCTATCCTCAATTTTCTTCCCTTTTTTTTTCGGGGGGGGGGGGGGGGGGGACGGTTTTGGGTTGAAATAACGCAAATATTTCCGAATTTTTAAATTATCTGCTAGATTTTGGTACAAATGCAAAATTTTGACCGTCATAGATCATATTTTGTTTCTAAACATCGCCGAATGCCTTAAAATATTTGCCACTCTACATGAAACTACTTGCGAATGTGAGAGAAATGCCGAGTTCGACTTTTAGGCGACTCAAGACATACATGTGAAGTACAATGTCGCAAATGCGACTAACAGGGTTCGCTTTACTACACATTCATTACACTATCATACGTTTTGTAAGACTTCATCCACGGATATGGAACTTAGCAATATCCTCTCAGAATGATTAAAAACTCAAAAATGCAGGAAATGATGTTTCCAGGACTCAAATTTTTCCGGGGGCATGCCACCGTACACCCCTAGAGCAGCGCGCCTTCTGCGTTGAAAAATTGTAAACTGATCACATTATTTCCTGGGTCCGCGCCAGTTAAGGATATTTTATCTTTGAATTCATGAGGAATTATTGCTTTGGAGTGGAGTTTGCTGGTGTCAATATAGTAACGCATAAAGAAACCGTTTTCCAAGGTCATACGAAAATCGCTCTAACAACAAGATCGTTTTTAAAGAAGAGTTTGTATATTAGCGCGTGCAATATTCATTGACATAAGTTCTAATCGAAGAGTGTTATGAAATTGGTCAAGGTCCCGCATCAAATCACATGCAAAACACTACTGGTGCAGGAAAATGTCGGGTCGCTTAAGAGAGGGTGTCAATGGGGTTAACCGTCAACCGTCAAATGGCCAAAAAATTAACCGTCAACCGTCAAAAATGCAGTATTTTTACCGTCAACCGTCAAATACGCCAGCCAGTTTTAACCGTCAAACGTGTCAGATATCCTATGTTAAGAAATAAAATGGAGCCAATTTATGCTGTTTATAAACGATAAGTTTAAATATTCACAAAACACATTTATCTGCAGGTCCTTTTACCCAACATTTACGGCTAAAGTCCGTCTGGAAACACTTCCGGTGCGGTAAAACGTCAGTCTTTTATTAAATAGTGACTTCCGTTCCTAAAGATCAACGTGATAAACATCAAAGGTCATTTTACAGCATGTCCTCGCCGCCGCTGCTTTTCAAACACGATGTCAAGCATTGTAAAGGCGGTTGTAAGCATTTATCGAAAAGGGGAGGAAAAGCCAACTGAGCGATATAAAAAGTAGAGGTAAGTATTGTAAATATATGCACTCTTCGGTGCAACCATGGCATTCTCCCATGGAGTATATACCGATATAAAGCACGTGTTTCAGTCAGAAGATAATAGGAACAAAGGTATCGACAATTTTAAAAAGCACCTAGCTGACTTTCTTTTTATTGCATCAACCACGATGAACAACAACAACTATTTTCCTTGACATTGATCTCTGTTGTGGTGGAAATTCTAATGATAATGACGTGAGTGGACTCGGTTCGACTTTTTGAGTGACCACTTCGACAGGCGATTACTGCGTCCAGCACGGACAAAGGTGATGTAATTATGCTAAACACTTTTCATTTTACTGCCACTTTTAGTGACACTTTTAGTGTCACTTTTAGTGTCAATGTTGGTGCCACTGTTGGTGCCACCGTTGGTGCCACTTTTGGTGCCACTTTTAGTGCCTGTTTGGTTACCGTTAATCGCGGGCTCACTGAGATGCGTTCCCTCGTGGACTGCAAAACATGGCATCGATGTGAAGAGGTATGCGGCGCCCATTTCAGTTTGTTCGTGCAGAATAAAGCATGAAGATGATCTCTATAGTCCTTTTGGCAGTTATTTGCACCACTTCAGGCTTTATTTGCCTGCAATCAGAGGCAATGCTCTTACACGTGATGAAGTTATAGAAAGCTACTTTAACCTTGGACTCGGTGCTGAAGAAATTGAATTGTTTCTCGTAAGATAATACTGAGCTACTATTTTAGGGTTGTTGTTTGACGATCCTACCTCCAGCCATAAAATCTTTCGACTAAAGCCATCAAAGGCACCATGGATACAGAACCCAAACGGTTTAAGCTTGTCATAGCCGTCTATATGCCACAAATAGTTACTCCCTTTAGATCGGTTAATCCTTCTTCGAAGTCTATGTCTGGATCGAAGGTCTTTCAGTAATACTTAACGAACAACTTCTCTCGTTGTGGTGAGTCCATAATGATTTATCATTTTGGTGCATGGCCCGGTACTCAAGTAAACTTCCACTATCCCTTTTAAATTCCTCTTCCACTGCCTCTACTATTTCATCTACGTCTTCTACACCCCAATCTCCTCAGAATTCTTTTCAACTGCCTTACGCTAACCATGGAGACTTACGAGAAACAATACAATTTCTTCAGCACTGAGTCTAAGGTTAAAGTAGCTTTCTATCACTTCACCACGTGTAAGAACATTATGTCTGGTTGCAGGCAAATAATTCGGAAACACAGCCTTTGAAGTGGTGCAAATAACTGCCTAAAGGACTATAGAGATCATCTTCATGCTTTATTCTGCGCGAACAAACTGAAATGGGCGTCGCATACCCCTTCACATCGACGCCATGTTTTTCAGTCCACGAGGGATCGCATCTCAGTGAGCCCGCGATTAACGGTAGCTAAAACAAGCACTAAAAGTGGAACCAAAAGTGGCACCAAAAGTGGCACTAAAAGTGGCACTAAAAGTGGCACCAAAATGAAAAGTGCGTGTGCCCCTTATGGGGCTCCGTAGAAAGCCCTTACTTTAATGCACAAATTATAGGACTAATTGGTTTATTCAAGTATAGGTGAAATTCTATTCTTTTATAAAACACTAAAGTCAAATTTACCGACTTAATTTCTAGTTTTAACCGTCATTCTGAAAAATTAACCGTCAAGCGTCAAATGGCTTAAAATTTAACCGTCAACCGTCAAAACGACTTTTTTTTAACCGTCAGCCGTCAAACATATCCCCCCCATTGAGACCCTCTTAAGAGAGGTGGTCGCTTAGGAGAAAAATCAATTAGAAACAGTATTTGACCAAGAAACAAAACGGTTATTTACAAAGTGGTCGCTTTAGGGAAGTGGTCACTTAAGAAAATATCTTTAATTTTTTGCAACAAGTAATTTTATCGAATCTAGGTATAGCCAAAGCGTGAAACTTTTCCTGATTGAAAGGAGACGCAAGTTTGAATCACAATTTCGAAGCAGAAAGTTTGGTCCAATGATTACGTCACTTGGAACTATACAGCACATTAGTATTTAACGGAGGCAACTGTTAACTATCCGTTTTAAAAGCCCTTTGCCACGAGTCTTCGAGGTATTCCAGAGGTTGTCTTAAATGGACGCGACTATAAGGCATATTTACCCGCGCAGTGCCAAATTGGACCGGCTTGGTAGCGTGGTACACTTTTTAGTGAATTCAAATAAAAAGTCCCGGGAAAGCAAAGACCTTACCTTTTATAAAGTGAGGTACGAAGAAACGTCATGCACCGCAAAAGCTAGCTTTACCAAGAAATAAATAAGTTAGTTGTCTGATGGAAGAAATGTGTTTACTTTCTTGTGGAGTGTTTTTTTTTTTTGCGCGCATACCGTATCTTAGTTTCACTGGACTGATTGGTTGACACGCGACCTCGTGATCTCATTCTTGATTTCAAGATGGCGGAAAAATCTCTCCGAGTGTTGACTTGATAAGCAGAAGGAAGAATTACAGCGTACAAGTTTTCAAGATAATGTTAGGCGTTCATGGATGGATAGGACCCTTTGATATTTTGTTCGCCGCTTATTGCTGTTGGATTTTTGTTCCGGCAAGTTTTGTGTTTTATGTAACCAGATAGCGATCGTGGTTTCATGTGTCGGCTACTAAAATTAGTGAATGTAATACATTGTCTTACTTTTCAGACATAGTTATATGTTTCGTCGTAAAAGCACTCAAAGTTAAAGACGCCACGAGTTCAAGCTATGTACAGCTTCTTGTTTCTTAAAATTTAATTATTTAAAACATTAATTAAACCAAATTTAAACTATAATACAAATTACAAATTGAAATTGAATTATCATTTGTTCGCTGATTTATATTATTTTTTTCTGATAGTGTCGTTTTTCAACACTGCGTCTTTTCAGGAACTCACCTTTTCATGTCCTTTATTTCAAGAAAATATTAAATTAACCTACTTTCGTAACGTACCAATACGTTATTTCAGTTATGTTTTGAAATCAAGCCATGCTGCATGTATATGGCTTCGAGCAAATACAGACTATATGAAACAGTTTTCCGTGTTTCCATAAAGTTTAATGGTAACAAGAGGAAGTTTGAGAGAAGGAGAAATAGCTTAGCTGAAGGCTATTTGGAAATCTTTCGGCTACCTTAAAGAGAATCCAAAGCTGATATTTCGAGCGTTTTCGCGGCCTTTTGCGTTTTGTCAGAACGAATCGAGTCTCTTAACGGTGGCCAATTTCCAATTTATTTTATCAACTCAGTCGATAATACGAAACTTTCCTGTTTTATTCCCCTACCGACGAAGCACAACAGCTTCTTTAGAGAGTATAATCTCTTGATTATTTCGAGGTCTCCCGAACTTTCACGGGTGTTACCATAATTCTGTGGAAACCAGGTTAAATACTTTCTATTGCGTTTAGGAAAAGAAACCGAAAGAAAGGAAGGAAAGAAAAATAAATCATTTGTTTTATATTCACGCGTGAATAGTAAGGGACGGACCATTAGGGGGAAATTTCAGGTTGCACGAACTCCTTTTTGCGGCCATTGCTTGTCAGGGATTTTGTTTTTCGGGTGAAACCCTCTGCTCGAATTTTGTTTAGACAAATATTGTTTTCTTTGTCATTTACTATTAAAAAGAACTTTCACAAAAAAATTGTTGTACTTCGTAGGTTAACCCTTAACATACCAACTGGCCAAATACGGCGATATGACTCCACTGCTTAAAAAAATTGTAACTTTCTCAATCGTGCGAACATTGCCTTAACTATCAGTTGTGAGCATTGACTGGAAAGTCCCTCAAATTGAGATACCCAATAAACACAAAAAAAGTCAGTCATTTTTGCAAAATATCAACGTTTGAATTTGGACAAGAACAAAAATGACCGTTTTTATCGTCATAGAAAAGCAACAAAAATCATGTTTTTGCCTTCATTTTTTTTTATTTGAAATCATCGTTGCAAACCCAAAAGTCAACATTCACAGCAAAACTCAGTCCTAGTCCTACCTTAGAAGATTTTTTTTGCTCTTATTCGTTGCCAGTCGCGAGCTACAGCCTCTTGTTCTAGTGCATTCTGGCCTTGCCTCGATTTTCAACAAAACGACCGCACTGCATGCTGGGAAATAGCGAGAATTTTTGACAGGGTTCATTCCTTCCCCCACACATTTCATATTTATACTAAGTCCACAGCCACTCCGACCTACCACCGAAATTTCGCGCTTGTTGTGGTCTTCAGTTGTCGCAACTTCCAAAATATGCCGTGGTAGGTCAAGAAATTCATCCAAAGTTGAGTCCCAAGGCTACTTCGTTTCGTGGCGGCCATTTTCCCAGTTCAACGAGCAACGAGCCAAATTCGTAAACGAAGTACAACACCTAACTCGCTTCATTGAGAAAGTGGACTCTGAACTACCTTCAAGCTTTATGATGTTCATTAGGCAGCTAGCTACTAAAGATGAAAAATGGCTGTGAACTTACCAAAAATCGCAGATACACCATATTGGAGCCTTTATTGCAATTCTACGAAGCAAAATGACAACGTCAGATGGACGTTTCCAGTAAACTCGAGCCTTCAGTGTTTTAGAACAGCGGCACTTTCCATGGTAACTTTAAATATGGAGTCATGAAAGCCCATGGGGCGTGTGTATTCATAAAATTGCTCAAAAATGCAAAAACCCTTGGGTCTTAAAGGGTTAAAGACCATTTTGATCATTATATTTAGAATGGTTAAATACATAATTACTCATTACTCATTTCCACCATTTGTTTGTCATAGGCTTCAGCATACTGTGGAGTTTTCAAAAGGCGACGCTCAGTTGCTTCCAGTTTCTTCTTAGCTTGTTCTTTGTTATCGGGTAGCGCTTTCGAGTCTCGTTTCCAAGGATACAGTATTAACCATTGATTTCCGATCTTTAGGCAGGATTCCTCGATGATTTTCGCTTCTCTACATTCCACGGGGCTTAACTTATCGGTTTCACAATCACATGGCTTGGCAGCAAATTGTCTCTGTGGTCCAAAAGTCAGTCATATCTATGGGTATGGGAACCTTACGTAAAAGACGCGGTTCACTTGTGCAAGTTTTCCGGGTGTGGCTCCAAATACGACCCAGCCAAGGGGAGACTGCCGTGCAACAAGGTTTGCAGCTTCATTGGTTTCACCCGTATGTAGTCTTGGGTGATCAATTCCGACAAGCAGATCGACCGGACCATTTCCTCTCCGAATTTGGTCATCTCCAAGGCCAAAGAATCCAGCAACGTGATTTAGCTTGCTTTCTGAGATGTCGCTGCTAATACTCGGGATGCCCATTCCGTTACTTTATGACTAGCGTGGTTTTCCAGTGATCAGATGTGAACACGAAACAGCAGTTCGTTGTCATATCTTCTTCCTCCTTTCCTTTCAGGCGTAGCTCTTAATTCTGCTACTGACAACCGGATTAAGCTAACCTGAGCACCAGAATCCAGAAGTAAATTTCCCCGCTTGTTGAAGTTTTCACTTGATCCCTGGATTTCTGCAAGCACTGCTGTTAAGTAATGCTCCACATAAGAACGATAACAAACTTCATTGTTCTGCGGCGTTGGCTCTTTCCCACATAGAATATCTTTGGTTTCAGAGAGGAGGAGGGGCTGATGGTTCATAATTATGTTTCAGTATAAAAATAAAGAAAATCCATTTGCGTCAATTAAATTTTAGGAAATGTTCGTGCTTAACCAATCAGAATAGCAGAAGACAATAGTTAATAATTTTGCTGCTTTGATGAAGTCCCCCAAATACAATATCTTTAAAAACTTGCATGTTGTGCGATTGGGTCTCAAATTACTTGAAACCTTAAAAAAATTAGACAAAATGCACCTTTAACCTTAACATTTTAGCAGTTTTTGAGTCTAGGCCAACGGAGATCACTAGTTGTAATAATGAAAAAAGTTGACATTCTATCGTGTATTGCCGTTCAGCGCTATCCTTCTTATGCGGATCATTACTTAATTACCGATGAAACTGCTAGGGCGGTAGCGGGATTCGTTGCACTTGTAGTATGCAACAGCGGGTGGTGGTAGAATTTGCATTGACCTCCATTTTTCACTTCACTGGCGTCTACGGGAACAATTTGAAACGTTGTGGTTTCGACCAGCTCGTCAGTTTTAGACAGCTGAAACATCCCTGGTTTTCTTTGACGGCTTTGAGACGGTCGCTTGGATTCATTGACATTAATTTCTGGCACTGGTCCGTCCAATGGGTTTACAGGTTGCACAGCCAGCATTTGTGGTTTACCGCTTTCTTGTCATCATTAGAGCCGCCTGATAGATGATAGACACCCAGGTAAGGGACCTGGTAAGAACTTCTCAATGGTGCATGCTGTGGCTCGTCAGCGAACATCTTTTGTTCAATAACCGTTAGCATGTGATTATTGTTCATGTCATCTGCCGCCCAACTTCCGCGAGGGTGTTAAAACGTCGTCTCACCAGGTGAACTAAGTCACAGAAACGGGCGTCTTCTCCGTCATGCAAAGGCTTAAATCAAGCGATGTCTTGCGTAATTGTGTCAGCCGAGATACTCACATGCGGCATTATAATCTTGGCCAATCCCCTTAATTAACTCCAGTGGTTTCCCTTGTAAGCTTGCCAGTAATCGCGTCACGTTTGCTGTACCTCGCTTCAACCAAATGTTTAAAGTAGAAGTCGGCTTTGAAAATCACGAATTCTCTTACGACACCTGAGAACTTTGGCATTTTTGGTTTTTCCATCCGGAACGCTGATTGGGTATTATTGCCGTTGGTTTCGTTGACGTTTGCAGGTGGAGGGACATTTGCTGTTGTTCCATTGGTTCCCGATGGGAGGTTTATTAACATGGCGGGATTCTGTACGTTTTCTGAGTTTAATACAGTGATATTTCCTTCTTGAATTGTTTCTGTAAACGGTGAAAGAGCTAAGTTTTCTTCTTGACTGGCGGCATTTCCTGTGTGGTTTCGGTGGTTTCGGTGTTTTTTTTTTTCGTGTTGTTGGCTTAAAGAATTAATTGACGGCGGTTTTTTAAACTTCCGATCCATTGTTTCTTTTCTTATGAAATCGTGACTTCCTTTAAATAATCTTCGGTGTCGATCTTAAGTTTGAGAAACGTTTCTTGACAGTTTTCCATTCAAGATTCTTCGACTTCGTATTCGCTGTCATCTGCAATGAGGCCGGATTGTAAGTTCTTCGTGGTTCGACACCAGTTCTGAGAATGCTAGTTCGTATTTGTCCAATGCCTTTCTGACCTCCTCCGCTGGCCGATGTCCTGTGACTTGAAGATACACTGTTTTCCCTAGGCGGGTTAGCGTGGCCTTGCCGTTTCTCCGTTTCATTTTTGCTTGCTTTAGAGCGTTTTCAGCCATTCTTTATGTCGTCTCTAATTTTCTTGAAACCGTGGTTAGCCAGAAATCAAATGATGTTCAGATAGAAAATAAAAACGACGCAAAACGGAAGAATAATTCGCAATCGTACAGTATTTATTCGATCTGAAATCAAAATGATACAATATATTCGACTTAAGTAAATCAATTGATGAATAAACGAAACAGGAATAATTGAGATAAATCAGCTTTTAGCAATCATAATGAGATTCGAAGCCATACGAAGCATTCAAATGTTCACAAAGTCTATATTAAGCCAGTAAAGTTGAAAAGATTTACAATACTTCAAAACAATGTTCTACTTACTTCTATGGCGAGTTTTTTTAACTTTCCTTGAGTCAATTGCTATTATTCCGGGTATATAGCAGCTCAACTGTAATTGACCGTGACTTCTGTAATACTGATCTCAGGAAAAACTAAACCTACCGCAAGTTCCTATTCTACATTTCAAGCATTCCTTATGGCCTACGTTAACATCTTTGAATTCATGAAGAGTTATTGCTTTAGAGTGGAGTTTTCTGGTGTAAATATAGCAACGCATAAAGCTGAGGAGGCCTAATTAACATAAGCTTCATAGTTTCTTTTAGGCCTCCTCGCCATTGTTACCTCTATTCTTCTTATATTAATGTGTTATTGTAATATGGCCAATAAAATAAATAAAAAAATAAATAAAAAAAACCGTTTTCCAAGGTCATAGGAAAATCGCTCTAACAAAAAGATCGTTTTTAAAGAAGAGTTTGTATATTAGCGCGTGCAATATTCATTGACAGAATTTCTAATCAAGAAGTGTTATGAAATTGGTCAAGGTCCCGCATCAAATCACATACAAAACACTGCTGGTGCAGGAAAAAGTGGTCGCTTAGGAGAAAAATCAATTAGAAACAGCATTTGACTGTACTAAGAAACAAAACGGTTATTTACAAAGTGGTCGTTTACGGGAAGTGAAGTGGTCGTTTACAGAGAGTGGCTGTAGGCCTATTACCCATTAAAATAATTTATATCTTTAATTTTTTGCGACAAGTAATTTTAGTGCCGAAGTTTAGGTATAGCCAAAGCGTGAAACTTTTCCTGATTGAAATAACTTACAGCTTGAGAAGACGCAAGTTTGAATCAGGCTTTCGAAGCAGAAAGTTTGTGGTCTAATGATTACGTCACTTGGAATTATACAGCACATTGGTAGTTAACGGAGGCAACTGTTAACTTTCTTTTTTAATTCCCTTTGCCACGAATCTTCGAGGTATGCCAGAGGTTGTCTTAAATGGCCGCGACTAAGGCATATTTACCCGCGCAGTGCCAAATTGGACCGACTTGGAGGCGTGGTTCAGCTTTTAGTGAATTCAAATAAAAAGTTCCAGGAAAGCAAAGACCTTACCTTCAAAGTGAGGTACGAAGAAACGTCTTGCACCGCAAAAGCTAGCTTTACCAAGAAAAAAAAATAAGCTAACTGTCTGATGGAAGCAATGTGTTTACTTTGTTGTGGAGTGTTTATGCACGCATATATATCTTAGTTTCACTGGACTGATTGGTTGACACGCGACCTCGTGATCTCATTCTTGATTTCAAGATGGCGGAAAAATCTCTCCGTGTGTTGACTTGAGAAGCAGAAGGAAAAATTACAGCGTACAGGTTTTCAAGATAATGGAAGACGTTCATGGATGGATAGGACCCTTTGATATTTTGTTCGCCGCTTATTATTGTGGGATCTTTGTTCCGGCAAGTTTTGTGTTTTATGTAACTTGCCATTTCAGTTAGTGATCGTGGTTTCAAGTGTCGGCTACTGAAATTAGTGAATGTAATACATTGTCTTCCTTTTCAGACATAGTTATATGTTTCTTTATAAAAGCCTCAAGTTAAAGACGCCACGAGTTCAAGCTGTGTACAGCTTCTTGTTTCTTAAAATTTAACTATTTAAAGGCCCACCTTCACCCAAAATGCTGTGCGCGCCGTGATTACTTTCTGTGTAACACGAAATTCACGCTTGAATGCGTGCAACCAATCAGATAACGCGTATGAACAATGGAGCATTTCAAAACAAAAACAAACGACCGGAACGTCTTTTGGGTGAAGATGGACCTTTAAAACATTAATTTAATTAAACCAAACTGTGATTCAATTACAAGTTGAAATTCAATTATCATTTATTTTATATTTCGGCTACACTACACAACAGACAGTAAATAAACGCCAATATAGGCTTATTTCGCAGGTTTCGGCCGAACACCGGGACTATGTACACAATAGATAAAGCTACACTGAGCCTTAGTACACAATATACAGTATACAATAACTATCGATAACTACGTAATCCAATAATCTCCATCACAGTAAAACACCTAAACAGAGCTGAGCAACCACGCACAATACCACTGCGGTTAGACGGAGGCCAGAAAAAAACCTGCCTTAAAAAACTCCTTGGGGACAAAATTGGCAGGAAATCCTGAGTAGGAACCAAGGCTCAAGCTCCAAGCATTTAGCAGCCCTTCCTACGTGGCTATACTTCAACAATTAACAGAGCTAATCAGAGAAAGCGGTGTCGGCCTAGAATGGCGTCAAAATATAGACGGCAAGACTGATCCTGAAGGCAAGAAGAAAACGACAAGAAACAAAAAAAGATATAATCAGAAACCCATAAGTGGGTTGAAACGTTCAACGGTCTCTTGTACGCTTCAAAACAAGCTTCCGATTATTCAATTCGCTAAGAAGTTGTTACAGCCATATTTGGCAAATCAAGATAAAAATATTAACCAATCAATTCGCTAGAACTACTTGCTTCCAATCTGGAGGGACCGTGAGGTTTCCAAATATGGAAATAAGCAAAAAATGAATATTCGGAAGCTGTGAATGCGCGTTGCACGTTTCAACCCACTTATGGGGTTCTGATAAAATATAATTGCTCGATATTTCGGTTTGACAAAAAAAAACCTTCTTCGGGGGCGCAGAAAAACAAAAAAGGTTATTATATTATTGCAATTATATATATATATATATATATATATATATATATATATATATATATATATATATATATATATATATATATATATATATGTATATATCTTCTTTTGTTTCTTATCGTTTCTTCTTGCCGTTAGGATCAGTCTTGCCGTCTATATTTTGTCATTTGAAGTTTTTTACTGATCCAGGGGCCAGATTCACGAAGCCCTCCTAAGTTAAGACATATCCTAAGTATTGTTTCTTAACAATAGCCTATTTTTGGAATGATAGTTAATAATACTTAAGACATGTCTTAACTTTGGAGGGTTTCGTGAATCCAGCTGCTGGTGTACAACAGACCCGGCTCCTCTTAACCTTTTGTCGCTGTGGTCTTGCCGTATTTAAAGTTTAGAATGGCGTCCCAAAAATGCAGCCACAAAATTACCCATTTATGCACCGTCGTCCAAGCCAACAGGGCCCAGGCCCTGTCGCTTTCGTGACGCAGAAATATTATATTTCAGGCTAATTCGACCTTATTCGTAGACACTCAATCGCCAGATTTTCCATTTTTTCTGGCAGTGTCGTTTTTTTAAAACTGCGTCTTATAAGGCACTCATCTTTTCATGTCCTTTTTTTTTCAAGAAAATATTAAATGAACCTATTTTCGTAATAATGACAATCCACTGTTTACTTCAAGTGACGAATATTTGCATCACATGACCTGTTATCATTGTTTTCTTATACAAAAAGCAAATTGAAATGGGGTGCCGAGATGGCATATGATGGATTTACAGTTAATAATACGAAACTTTTCTGTTTTATTCCCCCACCGATGCAGCACAACAGCTTCCTCAGAAACTAATCTCTTGATTATTTCGAATTCTTTCGAACTTTCACGGGTGTTACCATTATTCTGTGGAAACTAGGTTATACTTTCTATTGCGTTCAAAAAATGAACCGAAAGAAAGGAAGGAAAGAAAAATAAATCATTTGTTTTTTATTCACGCGCGACTAGTAATAAGTGTACATTAGGTTCCCACCGATCGACGAGATTGTTTGTTAACCGCGCAAAACACTATTAGACTAACAACCAACAAAACGCTTCGATTTAACAAATTGACTGCATTTTTCCATGGCCTGTACTCTTATTTACCATAGAAAT
The DNA here is from genome assembly GCA_022457155.1 of Cladopsammia gracilis. NCBI lineage: Eukaryota > Metazoa > Cnidaria > Anthozoa > Scleractinia > Dendrophylliidae > Cladopsammia > Cladopsammia gracilis. Next base: position 775,140 of record JAJGOT010000035.1, read on the forward strand.
GACGTCATAAAATGTTCAAAACTTGGCAGTGAGTAATAAGAGTACATTAAAGAGTACAGACCATGGAAAAATGCGGTCTATTTGTCTTCTACAATAACAAATCTGAACAACTGCGAGCAAACGAGTTTGCAGGAATCATTTTAGAAAAAAAATAAAGATAAACAACCTAACACTAAAGAGACTGCTGCAAAATGTTTTTGCATGGGGAATAATTATTAGCCTTAACATTTTATGTGAATAAATTATGTAACGAAAAAGGCTCATACAAAAACATCGCTAAAATCTTTTGATATTAACACAGCACAACAACGAGTTGTCATTCACCAAATTTTAGAGAATCGCGCTCGGCGATAATCGCAAAATAGAGCACAATAACAAACCTTACACAAATTCAAATAATTATATAAAATTGCTAGGCACAGCTTACAAAGTTAAACTTTCTCCAATCTGAAATATCTTCGAATAATCATATAAATCTTTGCTCCAAGTTGTTTTCAGCCCAGTTTTCATAGTTTTTTCGCGCCGGCGACTCCTTTCCGCTGCTCATGGATTTTCCCGTGAAACTACAAGTTGTTTGTTCTCAATTGCTTCGCACTTAATTTCAGGCAAGTTAAACTGATTGTAAACTAAATTTAACTGAGAGAGTATTCTTCTCGTTGAAGAACTCCAGTTTTAAGTGAATTTGTCACTGTTTGAATAACCGGCAGCCCCAAAAGTTTGACAAAACTCATCGCGTTGCCTTACCTTAGTAGTACGTCATTCAGTCATTGTCTGTACTCTTATTTACCATAGTAATGAGCCAATCAGCGCGCGGGAATTCACACAGTTATTGTAAAAAGAATTTGGCCGTGTTTGTTGTTTGTTTTATTAATAAATCAACAACTGAATTTGACGTGAATCGAAAAGCTAAATGAGTACTGGTATTTCAATTTTGGGATCTCCACTGCTGTCCTACATCCATACAGACAGACAGACACCTTTATTTAAAAATAATATTCTATGTTCTCCCATGGAAGTCCCTTCCGAGGGATAAAAAACCCCACTGCTATCAATGGGAGCCCTGGGAGAAACAAAAGCCACAAAATGATTTGTGGGTATTTTGTCGAATTAAAAGCAACTGTTCAGGGGGAAGTCTATCTATTAACCATGATAAACATCGATCCATTGCTAAACAGCGAGAAAGATATACAGAAAATCATTCTTTCCCGTGGTTTCAACATTTATGTCTAGTCTCCCACCGGGGAGGGGGTACTCCCATATATGAGCTATATAGGTATGTGGCGCTGTGTTGGGTATGGTTTTGAGCCAGTTTAGTCTGGGATAGGGTATAGTAATCAGAGAATTTTGGTCTAGAATAGGGTATCATTTTCCGCGAAACCGAGCAGTTGCGTGACGAATTTAGTCTAGACAAGGTTTACTGGCAAATCTGGCATTTAAAAATCGGTGCGGCGGGCAGTACGGCATTTTTACTGACCCCTGATAATTAATAACAAAGAAAGCGTTCAAAAATTTGGTCTAGGATAGGGTAGGGGTTTTCGGTGTTTAGTCTAGAATAGAATTGCAAAATGCAGCTAAAATGGTCTAGTATAAGTTAAGGGTCTCAGAGTCCCAGCGGCACAATCCCGCCCAAAAATTTGCAAAGTGCACCCCCCCCCCCCCCCCCTCGCGGGTCTCCCACAAAGTTTGAAAACTAACTCAACAACAACAACAACAACAACGATATTCAAACGCGTGAACATTCATTCAAACGCGTGAATATCCAAGGCGACTGATGGACCCTATTAAATGCGTGCAATAAAATCGATCCTCTGGCCTGTGATGCATCAACCAAACTAAACAAAGCGCAAAAACGGACATAAATAAAGCATAAACAGTATACAATTCATCGGACTGTCTGAAAAAAGTAAGCAACTGTCAGTCAGGTGGGTGGGCGCGCTTATTTCGGACTTTCAGGGTGGGTGCTTTTTCGAGGTGGGCGCTTATTCGAATAAATACGGTATGTGGTGATGCCACCAAAACACAGGACGGTACATAGGAATTTGGTCAATAGAAAAGCCACAAAGTACAAAATCTTGGTTAATCTAACGTGTATTCACGCTAACGACGTAAAAGAACGTAGCCACGCACCAAACACAAGATGGCGGACGCCTGAAAAATCTCGCTGAAATTATGCGCATCACTACGCATGCTCGGCCGTGACGGTGGTCCTTTAATGTGTTGAATCAAATCCACGAATCAGTGAAGAATAGAATAATAATTAGAGACTGTGTTGTCTTTCACTGTGTAAATACAATTACATGCAGTATAGCTACAATCCTTACAGACTGTTTTTCTGGAGTTTCAATTTCATTTTCATCTGGTCATTCTTCGTATCACCTAACACAGCGAAAGACTACATGAAATACGACAGTAAAATGGCAGAGAATCGTGCCTGTCAAGAGTTCAATTCAGAATTAAAAAAAAAAAAAACGGAACAAGCATGCGGCTGAAACTGAACAAAAAACTCGCTAATTTGAAACACCTACAATCAAGGCAGTCAATCTTATAAAAATAAATACATTTGGACACAGATATACATTAAAGAAATCGTTACCTGCACTGGATATGGCTTTTCAGTCCCTTTAGCACCGAGCTTTCCACGCACTTGAACGATAGTGTTTAGTGTAAAAAAAGTTAATATAAATTTAATAACCTTGACACCGGGAACGTTGCCAATACGAATTTAGATTTCTCGTGAGACAACTTCCTTTGTTTAACCAAAATATCGAGACCACCACCGAGATTTGCTTTGTATAGGTCAGTAGTGTTAAGCAAACAGAAGTTAAGGTTTAGCCGTTATAATAAATCGCAATAACATTTCAAACCTTACTATTTGTGTACAAGTAATAAATTGATCTAAAGATTAACACTGGTTTTCAGGGGCGGATCCAGGATTTTGAAATGGGAGGTGAAATTTTAAATGCAATAGAACCAAAGCCTGGTTGAGGTGTTTGAGGTCAGTGCATCAGAAAGAAAGGGTCTCAGAAAAGGTGGGGGGGGGGGGGGGGTGAAAATTCACCCATTTCACCCCCCTGGATCCGCCCCTGGTTTTATGAAATTACTCAGTTAAAGATGGTGTCAAAAAGTAGCTTGATGTTATGTTTGTACACCTTCAAAGTTTTGTTTATTTTCTCTTTTGCGGTCTTGAGAACTACCCTTTTTCCTAACTTTCTTTCATGTGCATTTTTGGGTATTTTTCGATTTTAATCGCTTTTGCAAAAATCTTAGCAACGGCTCGATGGATGTTTTTTAAAACGTTCACCACGCATGCTTACCGATGTGCCAAATATTATCTGAAAGTTTTATTGACATTGATTCACTGGAACGCCTTAAATTTATAGATGAAGACGACGTACGAACCGGCCAAAACGTTTGCGTTACAAATTCACTTTCTTAAGTTATGCTCAAGTCTGGTTTTCATATAATCGCAAGGATCGCAGCGACTTTGCGATCGTTACGATCCTTGCGATTGCGAGGTTTTTATATGGAAACCACTCTTGCGATCCAAAATGTCCCAGAAAGCATTGCACCCCAAAGCCTTGTATTCCATAATGTTGGTGGTGACTGGAATGGATACTCCAAAATCAGGTTGGACCACCTCGTACGCCTTATTGAGACTTATATAACGGAGTAACTGGTTAGCTTTCAGTTGAGGTTAGGGGTAACAGTTTATATAGTAAAATTTAGGACTAAGCAACCCAAGGAGCTAGGTGGTACAGTAGGCTATGTAAGCTTAAGCCTAGCTGATCCTGAGTGGCGATTTTAGATTTTCTTTTTTACACTTAAAAATTTGTTGAAAATAAATTCTAACTGTCGACATTACGTTATATAATTCTCAATAAGTGTCCGAGGTGATCCAACCTGATTTTTGGAGTATCCATTCTTGTCACTTCCATAATGCACTTAAAGTTTATTATATTGGATCCAGGCCTACTCGACGTTTCCTTGCAATCGCTGCGATCATATGGAATCTGAGGTCTCAGCGATCGCAAGGATCGCAAGAATCGCAGCGATCGTTATGATCGACAATCGCTGCCCTGGGACCGGTCCCACGAATTCAAACCAGTTTGAATTTGTGGGACCAGTTGCGGGGACCAAAATTCAGTCCCTGCGACTAGATTTTTGCCGAAAATTAGCAGTTCACACGGAGGGATTTGGTCGCAGAGACTAAGACTAGTCCCCTCGTGTGTCCCGACCTTAACACTCTGCGCTTCTGATTACGACTCCGACGTTAGTGAAAACCAGCCTTTAGAAAATCATGACGCGGATCCGAATGCCCCGCTCAGTAAAACGTCAGTGTAAACGGTCGAGAACTGACTCGCATACCAAAGAACCTGCTATTTATACCTGTAGTATAAGCATTCTATCACGAATGCTGTTCTCATTGGCTACGCTACTCGTTTTCGAAGTGTCTGTGAAGAGTATTTGTTAAGTTTTGAACGTCTAGTAGATTTATATTAAAACAATTTAGACTACGAGCAGTCCCTCTTTCCCAGCTTAGTCCGTCGAGCGAGAAACGAAAAAAAAAACATTGGCGAGCTGAAAATGTGCGCGCGAATCGAAAACCCTCGCGCGGCCATTTTCCGCTCGCCAATGTTTTTTCATTTCTTGCTCGACGGACAAAGCTGGGAAAGAGGGACTGCTCGTAGTCTAAAAACAATTAGATTATTCACTCTTGAGTCTCCTTCGATCTTCATAGGTTTCTAGGAAGATCGAAAGAGACTCTGCAAGCAGGGTACTTTTAAAACATTTCCGGCAGGTCTATTACGAGGGTGAGGGGCCCGGGTCAAACGCCGTACTTCACATGAACCGAACTCAATTAATTGAGTTCGGCTCAAAACAAAAGTTGGCCAACCAAGCAAGGTTCTAGCGCGAATGTGACCGACGGGTTAAAGTTTGGTATGCTAGCTTTAATTTTGTCATGATACCGAACCCAAAAAGGGAAGCATCGTGTACATTTGTATGTTGCGTGCCCTAAAAGGTACCGCGATAATTCTTCGTAGTTTCTTGGTGTTGCGGATGGTGTGATCACCAAATGACGTAAAACAAGAAACACCCTAATTCTTGAACAGTGGTCGTTCGGGGATAAATTCTTTTTCTCTTGTGTGGAGGTTTTTTGTTTACTATTATTTACAATTATTAATTTTAGAGCAAGGAAAGTCAAATTGTAGACTAAAAAATTTTGGGTTAACTAAACCCTGCTTGAAACAACTCGGCCCTGGTTAATTGACGCCACTAAAAGCGGAAATAAGAACCCACTTGAAAAAAGATATCAATAGCAATTTTGTTTTACTTTTTTTTTAAAGCCACGTTGTTATACATATACAATACTTTACACAAGGAATCTACAAGGCCGACTATTTGAACGAGTTGGAGTCTTGAGAAAGCTGTCGCCCAAACGCATCAGCAACATTTTGGTAAACCAAACCTTCTCCCGTTCTCTCTATCTTGTCTGTCACCCAAGACACGTAAGTGTTCACAGCAACAATCCATTCCCTTCCCATGAACACACAGGGTGCATAGGAATCAAATTTGACTGTAACGAGCATGACGAGCCGTAAGCGTCGGCGTTGGGGGATAGCCCAACCACAGCCTCACGAGTATCATATACACAAATCTCAACTGCTGTCATAACAAAAACGAATATGGAGCGTTCCCACTCATTTTCGTTCGTCAATTTTCCTCAGGCCTTTGTTTAGCTTCAAGATGCAACCGTGTCGCGGAGGACTGGGCAAAAAGCTGCTCTTCTCAGTGACCAAGCCACTGTGTTGAGCCTATGTGTCTTTCTGGTCAGCCGAAGCCGGCCCACTCCGACGTTGTCGAATTCGCTCTCGCCAGTCTCCTTTGATTTCTTGAAAGTTGGGATTATACGCTGCTTGTCCGCTGAAAAGAAAAATTAAAGTTACGCCATTATAGAGGATGGAGGCACGGCGTATAAACAGAACCTTGAGAGGCGCCTGTATTCGCAGGCTATGACATGCCTACATTGAACGTACTGTTGAGAAGCCAAAAAATGGCGTTTGATTCATTTTAGTTTATGATTGATTTGCTTATCATGTACTAATCTTGTGATCTAAAGGCTAAGGGTAGTCAAGGTTAGGCCACACGTAACTTTGTTAAATATTCAGTTGTTATTCTCCACTGTCTAAGTGGTTTAGGCATTTAACAAGAGTTTCCAGGGTGGACATGTTTGGGTTGTTTAATAGATGGTTTTCACGTTACGTCACAGCGGCCACGGGACGAGTGGTCACTAGGACCCTCACACACACCCGCATGTAAATCAGGTTTTATTTTCTCATAAAATAAATTTTGTGATTTTTTAATCGTATGTGTGACGTTATTGACCTCGTTCCCATGCGCGCGTGATATTGCGCAATGACATTTGCCCGGGCATGGCTCTTTTTCGACCACAGATACGTTTCCATTTTACAGCTCGTAAGCGGCCATCTTGAATTCATTATCTACCCCTCAATGCACTTTGGCGCCATCTTGAATCTATTAGCCAAAAGGGGCCACGCAAACTATTTGATTATTCGCTCTTGATTTCTATCGCGTGATAGATGAGTGCGAAGCCCGAATCACCTGCCACGCGATAGAAATCTCGAGATTATAATCTGTTTGTTAAATATAAAGATGAGTGTCATCTTAACAGTTCTGAAGTGAAAACAACAAACAAGCGATGCAGGTTTTTATCATTTACAGTATAAACACCATACCCTTGGTTGTGCCTAAATCATACCGTCCAGAAGGACCTCGGACACTTATTGAGAATTATATAACGTAATGTCGACACTTAGAATTTTATTTCCAATAAATTTCTAAGTGTAAAAAAAAAAAAATCTAAAATCCCCACTCAGGATTGAACCTGTGACCTCAGCTAGGCTTAAGCTTACATAGCCTTCCGTACCACTGTACCACCTAGCTTCTCGGGTTGCTGAGCCCTAAATTTAACTATATAAACTGCTGCCCCTAACCTCGACTGAAAGCTAACCAGTTACTCAGTTATGTGAGTCTCAATAAGGTGTCCGACGTCATTCTGGACGGTATGATTTGGGCTTGACCCATACCCTTTGAGGCCAGATACGCTTCGATTTGGCTTATATAAGGTAGTATCCCTACCCCGACCACCATCCCCCTCAGGGGTACTCAGAACACTATTAAACATTGGTACCTTGCCAGATGTTCCTTCTTCCAGTCTTCTATTTGCTTGACTGGATCCGTATCTTCCTCCTCCTCTTCACTGCTGCCCAGGACTGGTTCTTCTTGCTGTTTTATACTCTGCCACTTTTGAACCAGTGAGGAAACTTTTCGCGCCTTGGACGAAAGCAGAGAAGTGCCCACCTTGGACGCCTGAAAGAACAACAGCAAACATTAAAACGGAATCAAACGAGGACAGTCGACGAGAGTTATCGAAAGATAACGAAAGTTGACGAGAGATAACGAGAGTTGACGAGAGATAACGAGAATTGACGACAGATAACGAGAGTTGACGACAGATAACGAGAGTTGACGAGACTTGACGAGAGTTCACGAGAGATAATAATGGATAACGAGAGTTGACGAGAATCGACGAACGAAATTAAATTAACGACAGTTAACGAGTGAGGAGAGTCAAGATATGTACGGATAGTTCGCAGTTGATTCTCAGAAAACAATGCTATATTGTCCCTCCTGTTGTTGTTGTTGAAATCAGGAGCAAACTGCAGTGGACAACACAGCATGCGGGTTGAAAACTTCATCTCACGCCAGCTTATCGCCGATCGACCGATCCACTGAAAAAAGCAGCTTGCAGTCTACGCTCACGCATAAAGAAATATTTTCACTTATAGAAACATTTTGGTACAGAACACAACCGCAACTGACTTATCAATTCTTCATCGAAAGAAACAGCGCTAAACTTTGAGAAAAGTTCTCAAAAAACTGCCTCAACTTATCACCACGTCGCGCTCAAAAAATGTTTACGATGATATCCAGTTCAAGTAAGCTAAAATATTGTGTCCAATAGACAACAACAGAAAGAGACTTTGGGCTCAGGATATACTATTTTGTCTTGCATGAACAGCCGATCGCTCTCGAAGTGCCCCCTACAGTGCTTAGTTGCTATAGCAACTATGAACTAAAAGGATACCGAAGATTAAGAATGATAACGAGAGTTCGGGGGACAATAAGAGTTGACGCGAGTTATGGGGAGTTATTAATAAACAACCTACCGGGTTTGATAATGCTAAACCCTTTCCCTCCCAGAGTCAATAATTGAGACATGCAGTGCAGTTCTAACTTTTGATTCTGTGGACGAAATCCTATGGTGTGACCATTCAAATGAAACCTCTTCAGCAGTACTTTTGCATGGTGCCATTTGTTCTAACTTTCGAGTCTCTGGATGAAATCCTATTGTGTGACCATTCAAATGAAACCTGTTCAGCAGTACTTTTACATGGTACCATTTGTTCTAACTTTTGATTCTGTTGATGAAATCCTATGGTGTGACCATTCAAATGAAACCTCTTCAGCAGTACTTTTGCATGGTACTATTTAATTTTTAACATTTTACAAAATGAAATTTGGGATTTTGCTTGAATTTTGATGTTTGGCACTGTTGTTGGAACCTAAACTAATTATCATGAGTTACAGAAGTAAAAAAACAATTGGACGCCCCTAATGTGCGTGACATGAAAACGCACTGTAAGCCTTCTTAAAAAGCCGTCTCAACACGCTTCTGTTACGTGACGTTACGTGACAATCCGAGAAGGTTTAGAGCTCACCTTTTTCTTCTTCTTGACTTTACTTTTTGCCGGTAATCCTGAGGGAGAAGGAAGTCCAACATCCGAAGCCTCCTAATTAAACAAATCAGAATCAGATTCATAAGCCTATCATTCCATTATGGAGCGGTTTTGAATCTAGAAGTAAAACCAAAACCAATCGTGACTTGCTCGAACGCGTTTTCCCGAGCTTGGCGCCGGCAGCATGTCACTGATTTCAGCGTCTGTTATGATTACCAAGAGAGATAACTTTGGTTTGAAAGTCAATTGACAACCGCTCTATGAGAGTTTCGCATTGCTACGCTTTGTGATTGGCTTAAAAATCTCGCGCCACTTTCTCGACCAATAGAGCGTTTTCACTCATGTGACCTTCAGTCCCGTGGGACTCAAATGACAAAGGCCATGGCAGCCATGTTGGTGTTCCTAATAAAAGAAGTTAATTAAAATTCTTTTGTACGGGAACACCAATATGGCGGCTATGACGTCAAGTGAAAACGCTCTATAGGCCTTTATCACGCGGCGGCCATGTTGATTCCTTGGAGAATAAAATGATTTGTTTTTACCCGCCCAACAATGTTTTCAACTTTTTCACTGCGAGGCTGGGCAGCGTAAATCTTTTGTTTTTATACAAAATTGCGGGGCGTGATAAACGCCTATCAGAAGTAAAACCAAAATCAATTGCGAGTTGCTCGCATGCATTTTCCCGCGCTTGGAGCCGGCTACATGCATTTGCTTCGAGTTCTGATTGGTTCACTGGATTGTCAGTGCCTGTTGTGATTGGCCAGATTAAATACTTTGGTTTTGGGTGAAAACCCCTCTGAAGATAATAAGGAGCTTAAGCAACCACAACGGTGACGGCAGCGAGAACAGCCAACAATAGGCACAAAACAATAGGTTTAATGAGCGAAAACAATGCCTCTGCACGTGCGTTTTACATTTTTGTACATTTCGTAGCCGTTCTCTGCAAAACAACAACGTCAAATGATCAAATTATAGGTTTTGTGAAGAACGTGAACACGCGACGGTTAATTTTCTTTTCTCCATTTGAACTGGTAGGCCATTCCTTCAAATTTAGCTCCTGGACAATCCAGACACATGAGACAAACTAAACAAATTGGAACAACTGCAAGGTAGTTTAAAACAGCGCGAATCCTTTTTTCAAGTGACGTTTTCCATGATGTTGCCGTCGTCGTTGCTTAAGCTTTCTAATGTCCGAACAGTGCAAACCTGCAATTGTACTGACATCTGGGTTCCAGTAATTTGTGGCACCGTCTCAGGCGCGGTAGGAGGGGGACTTGCACTAGCCGTGTCTAAATCGGAGTAATCCACTAGAGATCGAGAAAGCGTTGCAGGCTTGGTTACCAAGTTCGTAACTGTAGGCTGTGAACTGACAAAAGGCGATGAGGCCCTTGTAACTATAGCCGTTGCACTTGGTAGCAAATCCTCCCCGGGAGGTGGGGGTGGGGCTTCTGATGGCTCTGGGGGTGGCGGTGGAGGTGCAGAGGATTCAACCGGTGGAAGAGGAGGAAGGTCATCCGTCCCTGTGGTTTAAAAAACCATAATACAATATTCCCCACTCCAGAAACTATGAAAAATACCATAATACTCTTTAAAGTGCGGGTTTGGGTGGTGCTTGATGTAAGCCTGATTTTTCCAATTTCTTGGGTGTTTCTTGGTGTTGCGGAGTCATTGTTGGTTAGCTTTTGTGTTGTGGTGTGGGTATCGTTCAGTGTCTTTTGAATCTTTTGTTTTACGTCATTTGGTGATCACACCATCCGCAACACCAAGAAACTACCAATTTCTTTTGTTTTCAGCACGAACTGCACGTGCTGTGCTTCATTTTCTTGGCAATTTGTATACAACACACAATGCTACGTCCTAGCGTTCCTTCATGTACTCTGAATTGCATTGTGCCATTCTAACTAAGGAGACTTGAATAATTACACCCCGGTGAGGCTGAGCCTTTCGGAGTGGCCTACTAGCGTACAGTCCAAGTGTAAGATGCGATTAAATGGATAAGACAAAATAAACTAAACCTTGATTCGCGTTATGTTAGTTTGTTTATGAATTATGACTATGACCGTTGTTGTTGTGCAAGGTGATTCTACTTTTTGATTCTGTGCACGAAAAACCTAAATTGGGACAATTCAAATGAAAAGGTCTTTACTGTGGTGCTGTTTATTATGCTGTACAAGGTGGCTTTAACTTTTGAGTCTGTGCATGAAATCCTGAAGTGTGACATTCCAATAAAAACCTGCTGAGCTTTACTCTGTTGCTGTTTATTATGCTAAAATAATGCTTTAAATTATGCTGTTTATTATGCTGAAATAGCCGAGTAAAGGTCCCGGTGTTCCTAATCTAACAAAAACCCTGCATGCGTAATTTGACAGGAAGAAATTTGGTAGTATTTGGAAACTGGTCGCTTAGGAGAGGTGGTCGTATATGGTGGTACGACGGTATAAATGTCGCTGTTTCGGTGTCCTGTCGCTCGTCAGAATTTACCCTATGGACATACCTGGAGGAGGAGGAGGTGATTCTTCATCTAGGTGTGAATACGATGAGGCTGTGAATGGAATCGCTTCTGATCCTCCTTCTGTTCCAGGAACAGGTGGATTGACAAACGATTCTAAAACAAAAGTAACAACAGAGAGTGAGTGAGAAACAAAACCAACAATTCACCCCATCCCGACTTGCTACATGTTATGACATCAACTGGTCACAATAGACGATATTCGTATTCTCGGTATTGAACTGGAACTAGCGTGCAGTCGAGGCTCATGCGGGGAAATCTTTTCACATGCAAATATTTGTAATAATATTCCCCCGCATTAGCCTCGACTGCAAGCAAGTTCCAGTTCAATACCGAGAATACGAATATCGTCTATTAGCCAACGCTTACATTTAGTTAGTTACACCAACCAGGTTTACAACTCTGCCCCTCACCCCCCCCCCTCCCCCACTCCCCCCCTGCCCCGCCAGGAAAGATGCTAGTGTTAGTAAGTGACATTCTTTTTATTTTGGTGTTTTGTAATCCAAAACGCACTTGAACGATTGTTCTAAATCGGCATCTTAAAGAGACACTGTCCCACCGAAATAATAAAATTTCGCTTAGCTTATTTCCACGTTATATCGCCAAATGCCCACCAAATATACAACTTAGTTGGACAAAAAGATTCTATAGAGCAAAACAAAAGCAGCAGTTTAGAGATAAAGTGCAGGATTGCAAGGATTGAAGTGGATTACAGTTCATGAAATTTGATATATTGACAGGCGGTCAAGAAATCAAACTTGCCATTCTTGTGAAATTTTGACTTTTCTAGCCGTTATTTTGTCTGTTTAGTTCATATTTCTTTGCTTTCATCCTTTTTGGCGATCGTTTTTTCCAATTTCAAGATAATAAAGTAAGCTCAAAGCAAGCTCCTGGCCATAACCATGAAAACCAGGATATTTCAGCTGGGAGAGTGTCTCGTTATAAATTTAGTAACCTTGACTGTGCTGATTGTGAGATCAATACAGGTGGGCACATTTAAGAAATTGCCAATCGGAAGTTAAAATTTGGAGATGACTTCCCTTGTTTAACCAAAATATCCAGACCACCACCGAGATTTGCTTTGTCCAGGTCAGTAATGTTACGTAAACAGAAGATAAGGTTTAGCCGTTATATTAAACACACTCAACTCTGTTATTCACTTCTCTTAATCTTTTAGTCAGTTGCGAAGCAAGGCTCGGGTTGGAGCTCCAGTTGTACTTTGAAGAACAGACTTAAGTAAGGAATGTGGATTGGCAAGGAATTCCTTCCGTCAACCACACCACAACGAAAGTCTTTCATGTCGACTTAGCTATAACCCAACTTTAGCGCAAAACCTCACGCATGGCTTGTAATTAGGTTCGTAAGGACAAGTGTCGTTCTAGTATGTGAGAGAAATGATTTCCAGCACTAAACACTATGGCAAAAGCCAGGCTTAAACCTCAAATAGGAAACCACCGAATATAAAAGCCTGATACAATAACCACTGGACTACCCTGCCTCCATGTGTAACATACTTTAAACACAAAGTTGCGGTATAAAAGGCTCAGCTGCTCCCCCATTTCACACCTTTTGGGTGTGAAATACAAATTAAGGCGTCTTTCGGTCACAAAACGTGGTTAACTTGCGCGTCCTTTAAGTATAATTTGCTTCAAAAATCTAATAAACCAAGATTTCACCTAAGCAAAAAAAGAAATATAAGTTCATAAAGACTTCTGATATAACTTTCATAAAGTTTTTCCAAATTGTGTTAGCAATGGTCTTAGTAATGACGCATGTTGTTTGTCAGTTGTTAATGCTTCAGTGGTTGATTGACGACTGGAGGTGAGAATGGCCAGGCCAGGCCAGGCTCCTTTTATACCGGAACTTCGTGTTTAACATACCTTTTTCAACTGAAGAGGACACCACTGGGGTTGTAGCCATGACAACCGGCATCACAGGTGCTTGAACCATCGGCACATATGTTGCTGAGGGGAAAACAATAACGGTGGATCGACAAATAACTCGTTATGACAGTAAAATACATCAATCACCCTTTCTCGCATTGGTTGCTGTTATGATTCTGAATGAATCCAGCAATTTCTAGCAGTGAACAAAACAGATAGAAAAAGAACGAGCGGATCCGTGCGGATAGTTCGTGGTTAATTTTGATTTTGTGGTATTATTTTGTCCATGGGGGCCTGTGGCCGTGTGTTGAGTTAAGCACCTTAATTTGAAAAAAGGTTTGCGCATGGGAGGGTGTTTAGTTTTGAAATATATGTTTAGTTTTAAAAACATCCGATGAAATCCACTTTTAATAGAAACCATTATTCCATGTAATAAACAAAAACAATCACAAAACCATCTTCAAGACTTCAACTGATCGCTAGACTGCGTGTCGCCTGTGATAAGCATTTGGCGACACGCAGTCTGGCGATCAAACATTTTTCTCTGGAACAAGTTAAACCTTTGTCTTTAATTGCAGCAAGGTCGACAATTTTCCTTTCGTTCTTTTATCGCACTAAATCGAGCAAAGAATTCCCTTCGCTTTGTTGCGTATAAATTTTTACAAAAGCAGTACTCGAAGAAATAGCGAGGCAATGATCATGCTTGCTTTTCAACAACGCTGAGAAATTCAATTCTACTGAACAAAATCTACCAGCTTTTTTACTTGGTTTCGTGCACAAGCTCTTATTTGTTAAGGCCCCCTCACTCATAAAGAAATGTTTACACTTCTGCAAACATAACACCGCAACTATTATCGCACTAAAGTTAGTTGTTTCCTCGGCTTAACTGCTGAATACCCTAAACTCTTCGTACCATTGATCAGTTTCCGGCAAATGATACCCAATTCTTGACCAAAAATGTCTGACTGCCTCAAACCATCGATCTTCAGATCAAATGTCCAATGGCCTTACCACTTACCAACCACATTTCAGGCACTGCAAGTGTTTGGGACCCAAATCTCACCTGGATAGCTCCACACTGGGACACTCCCCTGATTACTTGTAACTGCCGCCACTGAAATCTGCACAGGTGCCTCTTCTGAAGGTGCATCTACATCCATGTCGCCGCCAAATTCCTCTGAAGGGTATTCCCACTGAGAATCACCTGTTACCTCGTTTGTGTAGTAATAACGCTTGTGTGTCCTGTCAGAAGGAAACAAATAAGAACAAAACCGAAGAATGAGAACTGATACGTTGATAGAACTTCGCCTTACGATACGTCTGGTGAGCACTGATAGTGAGTTATGTGCCATCTTTCTTTTTATTTTGTGGTGTTTGTTCACTTACCGGGTACTCAAAATAAGTCGTTCAAATTCTAGTGCACTGCTTAAGAGCTCGTACTCCCAAGTTTGAACAAGCTCACTTGTGTTGGCCTATAACTGCCTTCATTAGAAGTGTATATGTGGAGTGAACCAGCTCCCTTTGCCTGTCTTAGAACGTTGTCCACCTTGAGAAGGTGTCCACGAAAGATGACATAAGTAACACAATACGAGTGCTCAAACCAAGTTCTTTGGTAATTGATCCTTGCACTCGTTTCGTTTCACATCTGAATCAAGAATCCATTACCAAACACACATACAATCATTGCAATTATGAAAAGCAGCCATATTTTGTAGTAGGAGTACAAGGTATTTTATACATACAGCTTGACTGACCTGATTATGTCCGACTTTGTTTCTTGTCTTGCGAAGTAAGTCTTGTGGTGACGGCCAAAGTCCAGTATCCAGACGTGCCATGGGATTCCGAGACCACAGTACAAAGGATACACAACAGACAGACAACAGATGGACAGACAGACATGCACACAGTGAAGAAATGAACACAGACAAACACACTTATCACAGCAATTACCAAGAAAAAACACAAACAATGCCATGAACACAAAGGGGCAACCAAAACTGCTAGCAACACACAAACACTTCAAGATAACAATAGGACACTTTGAGGCCTTACAGCACCAAACAGAAGAAATCTAGCAGAGATCTTGGAGCAGAATGCATTTGCATGCAAACTGCAAGTTTACCTGTCAAAAACTCGAGATCTACAAAATGAATTCTAGGTACAACCTAAAATTTATTTTGTGGATCTCAAGTTTTTGACAGGTTTGTGTTTCTGAGTTTTCTGTTAGGTTTCTTCTATCCAGTACTGTATGTTTGACATTAATCTTTGTGTTCACAGAAGGAACAGACAACATTTAACAGAATGTTTACAGACATATCGGATCACATTTTCACAAGACGAACAACATGACATGGACATTAGCATTGAATCAATGAAGTTGACTACAGTAGTTTCTGATATTCTGTAGATTTCACAAAACCATTGCACTTCTTAAAAGAGGATGGTGAACCCAACGGAAACATTCACAAAGGATCCATTAGGAGTCAGACAACTTGATAACAGTTCTACAGTGTACCACAGTCTTTTATCTGTACACAGTTCATTACGATTGATCCATGCCTGTTGCTCCAAACAGGCAAGATTATCCCCCCTGGCAAAACACAAGACTGATACAGTACCTGTCCCAATGGCACGTCCAGCCAGGGGGGGCAGCTGACTCCTCATATTGCTTCAGCTGTTTGTCAGCTTCAAAGAGCTTGTGGACCAAGTGTCGGCTGTCCAGAGCTCCTTCTCGCCAGTCACTGATTCTTGTCTGCAGATCAAACAAACTTAAATTAAAAATAAAATACAGGCAAGATGTTTAGAGAGTGGAGACATAGTGGTCCAGTCAGGATTCACACACTGCACTGCCTCATGTGAACATTTTTCATAATGAAACATGTCTCATACATGTATGTAATCAGACTATTAAGGCCCTGGTGTTCTGTTCCATACATGTTTGCAATATTGGGCTCACACTCAGACCAACCAATAGTCACCAATCAACCAAGCCATAAAGAAAGATAAAGTTGTTTCTAGACTATAATGGATAAACATCAGGGATCCCCAGCTGATACTTAATTTTGGATAAGCATCTCTCAACACCACATCAGGGTTTATAATTATTATATTTTATACTCTTGTGCTTTGAAATTCTATCATCTTCCAAAACCTAAAGCTGTTTCACAGTCCTGTTCCCTCACTTACTATTAATAATTTTCGTTTTCATTCACTACCTGGAACTATTTGTTTACTTGGTTCTTAGTTGTTTGACATTGTTTGGTTATTTACCTCCATTTCAATGAGAAGAATCTTTAAGCTGGACACTCCCTTTCGTGAGACCTCCAGAAAATCCAGCTTGTTGGTCAGCACTGACGTCAGGTCCAAGATCTGCAGCTGTGAATGAAACAAAGTCTTCAAATCCACATACAAATTCTCCTCACTTGTCTCCATATATTTGTTAAAGTAGGAGTTTGGAGATCATTTCCTTTTAAATTCTGATGACCTGTATGTTTGATCAAGTACAGTAAATTCCTGGGTACATCTCCTTATAATTCAAAGGCTGGGGGCATAAACCAGCCTGTGTTGAATTTCAAAAGTTGCCACATTCAAATGGACCAAAACATCCCACATTCTCGTAAAACCAAATGTTTTGGCCTGAAGAGTATTTTGTCTTATTTCTGTGTGAAAATAGAGGCTCTTTTGGCCTGATTGGAGTAGTAGTGCACCTCTTTGGAACCTCTAATTTCATTGGGCCTGGATGAGGTGCACCTCTATTGTTTTTTGGGGCTAGGGTCCATTGTTTTGTTGTTTGTTCTACTGTTTTCTTAGCCAATCCTGTGAGGCATTCCGAAAGGTGCACTTTTGCCCCATGATTGAGTAGTCATGATTGGCTCTCTTTTACTTTAACTTACATGAATCTGTCATTACTTTAGAAAGAGAGTGCTTTCTCGGCTCAAAAAAACGAGGGTTGTCCAATACACCCAACTAGACTCTAGTCGTGTATGCTTGCGTTCGATCGGAAAAGCGGAAGTCCAGTGGGTAAATGGAAGGGCTCCTTTCTGAAGTCAATGGATCCATTGGTCACGAATAGACTCCACTGGAGTCAAAGGTTTTCTAGTCGTGAGAGACTTAGAAAAAATTATATTCTTGATGGGTCGGAGGCTGTGAAAAAGTGTTCCATTGGAGTCCACTGGATCCATTGGTCACGAATAGACTCCACTGGAGTCAAAGGCTTTCTAGTCGTGAGAGACTTAGAAAGAATTATATTGTTGATGGGTCGGAGGCTGTGAAAAAGTGTTCCATTGGAGTCCACTGGATCCATTGGTCACGAATAGACTCCACTGGAGTCAAAGGCTTTCTAGTCGTGAGAGACTTAGAAAAAATTTTATTGTTGATGGGTCGGAGGCTGTGAAAAAGTGTTCCATTGGAGTCCACTGGATCCATTGGTCACGAATAGACTCCACTGGAGTCAAAGGTTTTCTAGTCGTGAGAGACTTAGAAAAAATTATATTGTTGATGGGTCGGAGGCTGTGAAAAAGTGTTCCATTGGAGTCCACTGGATCCATTGGTCACGAATAGACTCCACTGGAGTTAAAGGTTTTCTAGTCGTGAGAGACTTAGAAAAAAATTGTATTGTTGATTGGTGTGAGACCGCAAAAAAGAGTTCCATTGGAGTCCAATGGATCCATTGGTCATGGATAGATTCCACTGGAGTCACAGATTTTCTATTTGTGAGAGACTTAGTCAAAATTGTATTCTTGTTGTATAGGAGGCTGTGAAAAAGTGTTCCATTGGAGTCCACTGGATCCATTGGTCACGAATAGACTCCACTGGAGTTAAAGGTTTTCTAGTCGTGAGAGACTTAGAAAAAAATTGTATTGTTGATTGGTGTGAGACCGCAAAAAAGAGTTCCATTGGAGTCCAATGGATCCATTGGTCATGGATAGATTCCACTGGAGTCACAGATTTTCTATTTGTGAGAGACTTAGTCAAAATTGTATTCTTGTTGTATAGGAGGCTGTGAAAAAGTGTTCCATTAGAGTCCACTGGATCCATTGGTCACGAATAGACTCCACTGGAGTCAAAGGTTTTCTAGTCGTGAGAGACTTAGAAAAAATTATATTGTTGATGGGTCGGGGGCTGTGAAAAAGTGTTCCATTGGAGTCCATTGGATCCATTGGTCACGAATAGACTCCACTGGAGTTAAAGGTTTTCTAGTCGTGAGAGACTTAGTAAAAATTACACTGTATATTCTTGTTGGGTTGGAGGGTGTTAAAAAGTGTTCCATTGGAGTCCACTGGATCCATTGGTCACGAATAGACTCCACTGGAGTCACTGGCTTTCTAGTCGTGAGAGACTTAGTAAAAATTGTATTCTTGTTGTATGGGAGGCTGTGAAAAAGTGTTCCATTGGAATCCAATGGATCCATTGGTCATGAATAGACTCCACTGGAGTCACTGGTTTTCTAGTCGTTAGTCGTCTCATACAAATCAGTCCTTATAAGTTACTGTGACACATATAGCTTGGGCTACCTGTGATCGGAGTTCGTGAAAAAATGTGTTCCACTGGAGTCCATTGAATCCTGGGATTGGATCTAATTGGTCACGAACAGATTGCTGAGAGTACAACTGTGATCAAAGTTTAAAGTAGATAAAGGAAAGTTATAAATTGCTGTTCTAGTCTGCTTCATAAGTTAACGCTTACTCCAGTCTGAGGCCTTACATACTCGGATTTCTGAAAATGAAAGTGACTTGGAACGCGGTTTTGTTAGCACCGGCTAAACCTTGGGTAAGTAACGTGCCACTATAGTTCTGTTTTTCGGTGATAAGTCAATAGCTTTCTACAATAGACGTTTTGTGGATAAACTCTAAGATTAGATTGGTAAATTATTTTTGTAGATTGGTGTGAGTAGCCATTCACAAATGCAGACTCCTCGTCAGTTAGTTTTAACTGAAATGATATTTTGTAGCTCTTCTTGAAAACTGTAGTTACATGAATATTGTCTTGAATAAAGTTGATGTGTAAATTGGGGATTCTTAATTTAGCCAACAACAATACATGAAAATTGTGCAGATAAAATAGTCTTGCAGTGTTTGATTATTGTAGCTAGGTCTCTACTTTTGAGGTGCTACTTTTCTGAGTGTACTGTAGTTTTCTGTGTCAAGAAATATTGTATAAATTATATATTCTTTCTCTTTGCTCTTTTGCATTTGCACTGCTATTGCCCGTTCCGAAGTTCAAAAAGGGACTGGGCCCTACTTTACACATTGTTCAAATTACGTCATATCAAAAAATGAATTGCGCCATCAGAAAGATTGCATGAAAATTAGTAAGTTTACCAAATTTGGTTATGTTTCATTGCATAGTAACCAGGCTGTGAGCTGTCAAAGGTCGTCCAAATCCCATACAAATGTCTCTAATTCAGAGATGGCGTCCCCCAAATCCATACAAAGTGTCTAATTTTTTCCGATTTTTGAAAGCCTCCCACATGGTTGCCATTTAATGAAACAGCCCCAAATTTTGTACACTGACTAATTTTAATATGATCTTTCTTGTGATAGGCTCCAATTTTTAATTAAATCAAAATTAAAAACCTCGTCCCCAGGCTCCTTTTGAACTTCGGAACGGGCAATTATTGGGTTGTCATCTGCTTATAGTGCAAGGAACCGTTGCATTCAGGTGCATTGAAGTCATTATCTTTATGAAAGTCGGATAGTTCGAAGTTGGTCTATTATTTATCATCTGTGGCAAAGGAAAGTAATGTCAGATAAATGGGGTTAGTTTCTAGAGAAACTGTGGTGCTGCGTCGGTGGGGGTGAAGCACAAGAATTTGGTTTTATCGACTGAGTCGATAAGGTCACTAAAGTACTACATGTAAGTTGATTATGTAATTATTAAAAATAAACAAATCAATGGGAACCCCTTTTTACTGATTTTTTTTTCAGCAGGGAATCTGCTGTACACTATGGAAACTTTATGCTTTAAAATGATACATTTAGAGTCATTATTTTGAACAGTCGTATGTACACTGTTCAGCCTCGTAATCGTGGCCTAATATATTGGTTTCTTTTAATCACAAACATAGAAATACAATGCATACAACCAGTAACAGTAATTAATTCTCAATTAATCTGCGTGGCAGAGAAACAGACCAAGTGGCTGCCAATGTCAATTTTTCCTGCTTGTGTACACAGGTCACCCAACAACCACAACAAAATTAGAAAGTGGTCTGTTGACCGCAATAAAAATTGTGAGAAAACACAATGAAAAATAAAATAAGAGTTTGAAACAAGAACTGCCCAAAGAAAAAATTCAATAATCCTACCAAAATACAATGTATATAAGGAGCTTCCTCAAAATAACAAATGAATGAGAAAACATGTGTGTTCACCCTTACCAAAACCAGATATATGTCACATATATGTGACATATATTTCATTGCTGCACATATATGTGACATATATGCAACATTCTGTAGTATGGGAACATATATGTAACTTTTTACATATATGTGACATACTGCATATGTTTACTCATTTTTATTGATAATTAAAACAGCTAGCCTAACTGCTGGCTTAATTGGACTAAATACAGTAAATTATTAAGTCCCCAATTCCACTGTACATGTAGGCTTCAAATACCACCTGTGATGCAGTTCTGTTTTAATTTTTTATCAATTGTATCTGATCATAAACTATATATAATATTAATTCAACATTTTACCAGTCTTACCAAAACAATAGCTTATCCTGCCTGTATAAACATTTCTTAAAACATACTTTAATGTAGATAAAGTATTTAGGATTTAAAGAGCAGTCTGTGATATTTATGCTGATGATACAAATGTCATAATAATAACTATGATTTACATATTTCATGAAAAAGGGATTATTCAAAATTACAATGACCATAGAGAAATACTGGACTCCTGTGGCCCAAATTCTTTAAATATATATACAGTGTAGATGAAAGAAGTAAACCGTATAACACGCCCATGCAAAATGACAATGGATACAGTGTATAACAGTCCCTCCCTTGCATCAGGAGTGTGGCCAAAAACTTGGTCAGCCTGGCAAAGCATGGCCAGGCCATGCTTTCCGGGCGTTTAGCCACACTTGCTTGGAAAGTGTGGCCTGGAAAAGCCTGCCAAGCATGGCCCTGGCCACAAAAACTTGACTTTCCGGGCCACAAAAGTTCAGGATTTCCTGGCCAGGAAAGCCTGGCATTCCTGGCTACATGTATATCTCCCTGCTGGGATAAAATAATTATTTTGATAAAATTTGTTATTAATATTAATTTTTCCTCTTGAAATAGAAAAGTATTCTCTTTTTTACATGATAAATTGCTGTTACAGTGGTTACTTATTAAAAACATGTACAAAAAAAAAAACTGCCCATTAATGGAACTGAAACTTAAATGTAAGTGTCTTAAATGTACTGACTCTGATTGCATGGTCTAGCTGATTAGCTTTCTGTATTTAGATCATAGATTACTGAGTGTGAATTATTATACTACATAAGTGACCCAAGAAACTGAGAATTTACATATAAACTCTTAAATTTTAAGTTGTGCTTATTCTCAAATGCTGACTTTTGAAGCCATAGATTGTTGTAACCATATGTAGTATGGCTCGAATTTGTGCACTTGACCAAAACCAATAAAACCAATATGATTTGAGCACTCGAGCGAAAACGAATATGACATTGTGCACTCGAATGAAAACCAACATGGTGTTTTGTACTATCTATGGCTCGGATTTGTGCACTCGAGCAAACACCAATATGGCGTTTTGTTCTATCTATGGCTCGATTTGTGCACTCGAGCGAAAACCAATATGGCGTTTTGTTCTATCTATGGCTCGATTTGTGCACTCAAGCAAAAACCAATATGGTGTTTTGTTCTATCTATGGCTCGGATTTGTGCACTCGAGCGAAAACCAATATGGCATATGTTTGTACTGACTGGATATGGATGGATTTCGTAAGGTGATAGAGAGGTCCAAAGCACCTGCACTCGCACACTACAGATGAAAATCGGCCTACACAAAGCATTTGAAAGCTAGGAGAAAAGCCAGGTTTAAGAAAAGATTTGTCAAGATGTAGAACTGAATGTTTTTTTTATGCATATATTTAAATTTTGCATTTTGTTTGGTTTCATCAATTAGCGTTTTTGTACGGTATTTCATTGCTTTCACAATGGCACGCATGCTTTCACCATGAACAGACATTTTTTGCCCAAGTTTATTTTTGCATAAGTAATATTTGAAAATTACAAGTTTATTTCAGACGTGTATGTGTTACCTTACAGCCAAATTCGTTGTATCGCGATGCGCAAAATGCAAACTTCGAAAAATTTTCTGCTTTTTCTGCGTTTTCTGTTCCGTCAATCATCTCAGTGGGAGGTGGGGTAATGCATTTGCTTGGGCAGTTTTAATTAAAGACTGAACATGAGATCGATTTATGAAAAATTAAACGAGCTAAATGCTAGAAATACCTGGAAACTGTAAAATACCTGTAATCGGCGTGATTAAAAGACCAAAACGGAATTATGATTAAATTTCTGCGCCCGAGTCGAAAGAGTGTACCGTACGTAAGACAAACTTATAGCCGAAAATTCTGTCAATGATTTCATCTTCAAAATCATCTTCAAGATGATTTCTTTCAAATATTTAGTTCATAGTCAATCACATCGCATCTTGTTTTTGTATATTTTCTTTTATTTTCCGTCGTTACTACATTCGTTTTCTGCATACATACTGTCAGTTTAAATTTGCATATTATTACCGTTGATGCATGATCGGTCGACCGTAACTGTAAACAACAGGAAAAGCTCAAACTTCTCGGCTCGCCAGCGGAGTCGATTTTGCCAGCATATAAATGAAATATTCCATGGAAGTTGAAGGTTTTTCCCATCTCTAGTCGTCGAATTTTTTTAGATGCAAACTATTGAAGCCGATAAAACGTCCAACGCCGGCGGAGCTCACTAATTTAATATGCCCGATGCAAATCAGATTTACAAGCGAAGACACAAATTCTAAGATAAAAATCGACAGATAAAATTAACTTTCTGAATTCCTTTCCTGTATCCATCTTCTTTGATTAAGCATCCTTTCTCTTTCTCATCAGCTCTTCGAATAAAATTTATCGCCATTGAACTCTCCGAATCAAACTTGCGGGGATCTCTCATCGTGCTAAAAACTCGCTCCATGTTAACCCCACCTCCCACTGAGATGATTGACGGAACAGAAAAAGCAGAAAAATTTTCGAAGTTTGCATTTTGCGCATCGCAATACAACGAATTTGGCTGTAAATTGCCTTATATTACTACATTAAGTTTTAAATTATTCAAGAATATAACTACGCACACTAAATGCGTTTAGCGTAGCTGCATCGAAAAAATTTAAGTCAGTAAAGTCAGTCACAGAATATATTAACTTTGAATCAATGCTTAATTGGGTAGACTGTACAAGTAACAATCACTGTCTCTAGCTAATGAAAGCTGAAATTATAAAAATATTTCTAGACATACATGACAAGTAATATTTCCTACACATAAAGCTGATTCATGTAGATGTTGATGTAGATGTCATGTTTTACTTGTTCCATTCACTGATCAGTTTTGTATTTGAAGTTAAAAGTTTCTTGATCAATAGCCGTGAATAATCCACCCTTGCAGCAGTTCACTTTATGGTAAAGCACAAACATAAACAGAATGAACAGAAGGACAGATTATAATAAGCTCTTGCAGACTTACACTGTAATTACCAATCTTGTATTCGTCCTCACGATCCAGTGTACATGTAGCTCCGGCTAGATCTAGTGTTACAATCCATGCACTCTAGTGTTCTTCATTTTTACAGTGAAAATCCATTTAAAACAAAGTTTTGCAGGAAACGATTTCCTGGATTTGCCCTTGGACTTGTTTAAACAATTTCTTAATTTACTATTACACGGGATTTGCATGAGAACGGCTTTAACATCTGCCGCCATTTTCCGCCGCCATCTTGCTTCTAAAGAACAGTTGGCCGAGTAAACCTGGGGAAAGTGAGCCAGCAGTCAGCAGTTTTAGCCCATGGAGCAGGCGTGCTGTGGCGCTCATTGAATTCGTTGTTTTTGGCACAAATTGAAATGCTGGAAATTTTTGCAAAATGTATTAAAAGTCCATAGAGTCTAGTAAAGGACAAAGTATGAATAATGTACTTTCTAGATCTAGGTAAGTGAAAGAATGAATCGGTGGTGTAGTTTTATTGCTTAAAACACAAGCACATTGACAATAGACTCACGCTACACAACACATTCTATAAATCGGTCAGTACAAAATGCAGACTGCAGACTGCAGACTGGGTATAAAATGCAGACTAGGTATAAAAAGCAGACTGCAGACTGCAGATTGGGTATAAAATGCAGACTGAGACCAAAATTGGGTATAAAATGCAGACTGACTGCAAAATTGTCATTTCGTGCAATACACGATATATTTTCATCGTTAACTCACCCCACTGTCATGTAATCATCTTTCCGAGTTCGTTTCCTTGCAATTTCCTCTCCATATGCATAGACAGTCCGTTTACTTTTTGCGCTGAAACAGGACAAACATCACGTTCGATCGTGGAGCCGCCATCTTGAATAACCTGAGGGCTATGTCTAAAATATGGAACGAGGAATCGAGGAACGGGGATCGAGGAATCTCTAAAACGAGGAATCTCTAAAATGAAGAATCTCTAAAATAGGGAATCTCTAAAACGGGGAATCTTTAAAATAGGGAATTTCCTACGTTCAACAGAACTTGGCTATAAAGCCTGTCATGTCCAATCAATGAATCGATCATTTGAAAAGCAACTGATTTATTAATCAATATATACCCTACAATAATGAATAGATTATCATCGACCGCTTGTTCAAATGAAGACGTGAGGGAGACTTACTGGCAATAACAAGGAAACTAGAGATTTAGAGATTCCCCATTTTAGAGATTCCCCGTTCCCCGGCCCCCGTTTTGCGATTCCCTGTTCTCTTTTTTCAGACACGGCCATAATCCGAGCAACTCGAACGAAGTCATTTCCGATTTGTGATCGTGATTTACGATTTGTCATTACCCGGCGCTCCCTGTTACCGCTGGCTTTGATGTTTACCCACTGCTTAATCACCATCACCTAAATATCAGCTCCCTGTACCAAAGATACGTATTATTCAAAGCTTTCAAGAAATAAAATTACTTTCACATGAACAATATCGCTTAAAAAACGTTCCAGAACTACAACTTACCTGGATGGTAGATAAGAGGGTCGCTCCGAGTCACATGATTCACAGCTGATATCGACTTTTACTTTCTTGGTTTGAGATCACGTAATGCAGCGTTTCAATTCAATGTTGACATTTAGCGGCAAGAAAGAAACTTTTAGCCGCTGATAAACTAGGGAAGGCAATTGCGTGACACTGGGGTACGTTAAAAACATTGTTACCGGACAGTCTGCATTTTATACTCAATTTTGATCTCAGTCTGCATTTTATACCCAATCTGCAGTCTGCGTTTTATACCTAGTCTGCATTTTATACCCAGTCTGCAGTCTGCAATCTGCAGTCTGCAGTCTGCATTTTGTACTGACTGTTCTATAAATTCTTAGTTTAAGTTATTCTTCAGTCTTTTAAGAACTGTTTTTCCACACTGAGTCCTTCCCAATTTTATATTAAGCACAAATAACACTGCTTCACCAATGACAAAGGAGAACTACATGTAACTTCAATTTGAGATTTGTCTTCTGTTTTTAAAGTATGATCAGCATCATCTTCATTTGGAAGCTCAATTTTTAAGCTTACCTAATTATTTGTATAATTGTGCTGGATTGAAGAAAGAGATAATAAACAGAGAAGGAACTTACTGAAAATGTTTTTTTTTGTTTTATCTATTCCATATGGATGACAATGAAAACTTTCAAACAGCTTGCAGGGAAAACACTGTAGTATCAAACCTCCACTCAGCTAAGTTTGAAACAAACAATATTTAAAAACTGTATGATTCTTTTTTGCAAGTTATTATCTGTTGAATTGTAGCGGAGCACTTGACAGGAACAATTTTTGGCAAACAACAACTGTATTTTATTCGGAAAGTAGTCGTACTAGTTTTTCTAGACAGAGAAAAGTTGTTTTTGTGAATGTTTGTACGGTCTAAATGTACTGTTCGGACTGTCGGGTAATAAGCCTTAAGCTTACTGTTTTTGAGAATTGCTAAAACTGAAAAATAGCCCGGTCGTCAATTTTAATTATTGTGCTTCCTACCTTTCACCTTAGTTAAGTTTCACCTTAGTTAAGCTTGTTCAAAGTGCTACGCTGATAGGCTCAGCCTATCTATATATATTACATGTATAATAAATGAAATTAAGTTCTGACAGGTTGTTTTCTTATGACTATTGCATGGTACACTGCAGCCTTAATAATCGAATTGCAATTTACTTATTAAAGTTTAATGACAATTTTAAGTGTTCATTATGAAGAAAGCAAATAATATCCTGTAGATGAAGCCAAAATGATATTAATATTGATATAACTCAAATGAAGAATGATCATCGCAGTTGTGAACACAATTTAAGCAATTGCGAAAAGAAGCCTGAAAAAAAATTTATTTCATATATATATATATATATATCATTTCACATTCACTCCTTTCACGGGAACATATGAACCTACAATTGACCTGCCCCCAACGTTAGTGGCTTCATAGCTCAGTTGGTAGAGCATCGCACCGGTATCACGAGGTCACGGGTTCGAACCCCGTTGAAGTCCTGAATTTTTTTTCAGGCTTCTTTTCGCAATTGCTTAAATTGCGTTCACAACTGCGAGGATCATTCTTCATTTGATTTCATTTCCGCAGTTCATATATGATTTATTTCATATAAATATATCATTTCACATTGATATAACTGTAGCACAATTAGTACAGTTGAACCTCCATAATACGGACACCAAAGGGACAGGCCCGAGTGTCCACATTATAGAGGTGTCCGTATTATAGAGGTAGGGAATATATGAATTTTGGTATTTTTGGGACCAAGTAAACTCTCCGTAATAGAGAGGTGTCTATATTATGGAGGTGTCCGTAAGGAGAGGTTCGACTGTACTAATAAATACTAATAAATGTATGGTGAAAAACAGAAGTTCCATGTATAGCATTTTGTATTTGATGTTGGGATTATTATTAATAGAGCGTATGCACATGATGTCACGGCGGCCATATTGGTGTACCAAAACAATAGAACGGCGGCCATGTTGGTGTACCAAAACAATCCTGTGGGATTTGAACGCTTTTCTTATGTTAACACTTTCTTTTGTTCCAATAAATTTGCATAGCTGCTTGCCACGTGAGTGCATACGCTCTATAATACTGTGGAATCTTAGGTGGGATGTCAAGATCCCTGAGTCAGTGGGATCCCTGGTTCCCAATCAGGATTTTGCAAGGGTCATAATTATTTTCTTGTATTGGAATATTTGGCCAGGCTGGCCACAGTGTCCATGACCAGCCTGGCCAAAGCTGGGTTTCCTTCTGGCCCATGGGAGAATTTTTGCCAAAGCTTGGCTTCAAGCCAAGGTCACCACAGCCTTCAAGTTAGGCTTTGGCCACAGTTTTCCGCGGTATGGCCAAGCTCCTGATGCAAGGGTTTTGCAGCAGTTGGTCACCTCACCAATTAACATAAAACCTGTAGCTAATATAGAGCTAATATAGAGCTATATAATTTTCAGAAATGGAAAGAGCATGTTTCAATAAGCAAGTAACCCAATTTTTAGACCAATGCACAATGTACAATGGTTAGATGTTGTGCAGGTTTTAACTGTTAATAAATTAAAAGGTTTTGTATTGAGGTAACAAGGCCTTGCCACCCAGTATAATATTCTATCATGAATCTCTTTAGAAAGGAGTGGAGGCTGTATTACTGTAAGAAATGGAAACATAGTTAAAAAATAAATAACACAAAATTTGAGGCCTGTGATGTGTAAGGTAGAGATTTTATGACAGTTTGAAAATTTCAAAATTTACAAGGATTTGTATAGAAAATCACTAAAGCATAACTGGGTGGCAAGAGTTGTTCTTCCCATACAAATCCTAATCCTTTATGAAATATATTTTCCTTATACAGTATATCAGAAATTGAGAAAATCAGTAATCGGAAAAAAAGTTATGCATGTATGTTTGTTGAAACAATTATTTAACTGTGACCTGTAAATTTAACCAACTGTTGGTTTAGTTTTATCCTTGCATGGTTCTTCAATTTTTATTTTCCTTTACGGTATCAAACTCATACTAAATATCATTTTTTATCATACCCACAAAAACAAAGGAAAATAAAATATTTGTCCTGGGATAAAAATGAACTACAACACTTAATAACTAAAGCAATATAATTTGATGTAGCTGATTTGTATGGTTTTAATAATTGTAAACATTAATTCTTTTTGTTAGGAGGAAAAATATATTTTGTTTGTTTGAAGCAACCATGTCTATAAGAATTTTCTTGCTGTACATGAACATGTGGGTAGCTTTCAAATTGCAGGCTTCCCGATGTTTTATATTACTCCTTCAAAAAAGATCAGCATATGAAATTTAAGAATGGCATGAATGGCCATAAAAGGTAAGAATTTTTAGTCCTACAAACTTTTCGGATTGGTCACAGGTATGTTAATGTTTAGAAAAAAAACCTGTGTTAATACATGTTTTCTGTAAAAATAAATAAATCAGTATAAAGAGAGCTGGCAAATATCACACCCCTTTCTATACTAGGAATATTTGTTCCTTAGGATTAACCATTGACTCGCTACATTGTACATGAAGTTTTTAAAATTTCCTTTTAATACAGCCAATGAGCATTCTCTTTCGCACATACACAAATGCAAAACAAACTAAGAGAAGCCGGTTATTTTGGTTCTATAGTTGTTCCTTGTTACATTTGTAAATTAGGTGGGAAGATCCCTATTGGGAGACTTAATAAAGTTTATTTATATTTTTATTTTTCTCTTCAAAATTGCAGTACACGAGAAACAGCTGCCTTCAGTTGGTTTTTGACCACACTTCCCTCTACTTTACCAATTATGCCGAGAACATTTTCACTTCCAAGCGCGCAAAAAGTCATGCGCGTGTTTGTGAATGTTACGTTTTGCCAGAAGAGCGCAGAGAGTGCCGAATCGTCCGATTGTAATACACCACGAATCGTCTATATCTTATAAAACGCTCTTGTCCACAATAAACAAGCGGCGAGACAAATTATAGAATCGCAAAGGAAAATCGGGGAATTAGAAAAATCTAAGAAACG
The DNA here is from genome assembly GCA_022457155.1 of Cladopsammia gracilis. NCBI lineage: Eukaryota > Metazoa > Cnidaria > Anthozoa > Scleractinia > Dendrophylliidae > Cladopsammia > Cladopsammia gracilis. The sequence goes on from JAJGOT010000035.1 coordinate 804,630, forward strand.
GATGCTTATTACAAATTACCGCCTTTCAGTATAATCGTAAAACGCAGTCGTAAAGTAGAAGAATGGGACGATAAGAAGCATCTGAAGTCGAAGTATCGCGCTTGCTTCAGGTCATTGCTTAATCAACGATCTATATAACCCGTGTGTAGCGTGCTTGTGTTGGAATATGGCTTAAAGAACGAGGTATATTGCATGTGTAGCGTACTTGTCTCGGGTCATGGCTTAAAGAACGAGGTATATTTCATGTGTAGCGTGCTATATTACATGTGTAGCGTGCTTGTCTCGGGTCATGGCTTAAAGAACGAGGTATATTACATGTGTAGCGTGCTTGTCTCGGGTCATGGCTTAAAGAACGAGGTATATTACATGTGTAGCGTGCTTGTCTCGGGTTATGGCTTAAAGAACGAGGTATATTACATGTGTAGCGTGCTTGTCTCGGGTCATGGCTTAAAGAACGAGGTATATTACATGTGTAGCGTGCTTGTCTCGGGTTACGGCCTAAAGAACGAGGTATATTACATGTGTAGCGTGCTTGTCTCGGGTTACGGCTTAAAGAACGAGGTATATTACATGTGTAGCGTGCTTGTCTCGGGTTATGGCTTAAAGAACGAGGTATATTACATGTGTAGCGTGCTTGTCTCGGGTTACGGCTTAAAGAACGAGGCATATTACATGTGTAGCGTGCTTGTCTCGGGTCATGGCTTAAAGAACTAGGTATGTTACATGTGTAGTGTGCTTGTCCCGGGTCATGACCAGGACGAGGTATTTCGACGACTAGACTTCCGGTAACTCCAGTGGACTCGATGCATCTCCAGTGGACTCCGATGGATTCCATTGGACGATTTTCTACCCTCCCGAAGTTAAACTGTTTTTGGACTTCCGGTTTCATTTCTGGACTAGACTTCCGGTAACTCCAGTGGACTCGATGCGTCTCCAGTGGATTCCGATGGATTCCATTGGACGATTTTTCTACCCTCCCCGAAGTTAAACTGTTTAGACTTCCGGTTTCATTTCACAAATAGACTTTGGGTAACTCCAGTGGACTTTAGATTTGACGACTGGAATCTAGTGGAGTGTATTGGACATGGATGAAAAAAACATACAATTTGCAAGTGAAATATTTCTTTGACATAGACTGGTTATGCCCCAAGCTCTTCAATTAACAGACACATTATGGACAGGAATTGTTCAAACTTCTGTCACCTGAAGCATCATGTACAGCACTTTTTTTCTTCAAGTATCTCAATCATGCTTCACCTTGTTTATTATGAGCTCATGACTCAAAAGATGTTATTCATACATCACTAATTGGCCACTTATGGTATAAGCCCCTTTATTTATAAGCCCAAATGAAATCGCTTACAAAATTGTATAGATCCAAGGCTTTCATTTATAATTGGGACATTACAGTAAGTGGTACAATAATAATGAAAAGTTCATTGACCTTTGAATTCTCAAGAGGGCCAAAAATCAAAATTCAAGAAAAATCCCAAATTTCATTTTATATAATATTAAAAAACAAATGTTACCATGTAAAAGAACTGCCCAAGAGGTTTCATTTGAATGGTCACACCATAGGATTACGTCAACAGACTCAAAAGTTAGAACTACACTACATGTCTCCATAACTGACTCTGGGAGTGAAAGGCTAACAATGCTGTTGTCATCTTACCCTGTAATCCTCCTCTTCTGTGTTATACTTTGGTTTCGTTTCCTCTATAAAGGACAAGGAAAGCATTAATTCAGCTTTAAATGTGACTAGTTGCGGCGACCAAGTTGCCTATAGTTGTTTACATGAAGAGACAGGATGCAGGGAGTGATTGATTTGATTTTCATTTTTTTTTATTTGTTCGCAGCGACTTGTCTCACAAACAGTACGCATGAAGCAACTAGTTGCACAGACAAGTGCCCTGTGCGTGCAAACCTTTGTTAAATAGTTCACACAAAAGCAACGAGTTGTTGTGATCAGTCACGCTGACTAGTTGTCGTGACCAGTTGCCACAACCATGCCGTCACCACAACCAGTCCCCCTGCCTAGTTGCCCTGTGTATGCCAACCTTAAAAGCTAAGAACAATAGTACAGACCTAATTGAGGAGTGGAGTGGTGATCTGATAAAAGCTTTACAGTACTGTCACTCCTTAAAAAATAGGTAGTCAACGACTACATGCTTATTGGTGGTAAACTGAGAATGTTCAGGAATTGAAAATTAAGCCCAGAATACGGAGGGTGAAGAGGGTGTACCAATCACAACTTGCGGCCGTTTTTTCCTAATTTCAATGTTTTTATGGAGTTCTGAAAATGCATTTCACGAATCACAGTTTTGAAACTCATGATGCTGCCTCGGTTGTTTCTGTACGATTATGGTTATTAGATAGAATTTTATGCAATTCAGATGGTCAGAAGGGATTTTTATTGCTAAAACAATAAACTGATAAGTTAGAATATACGTGTTTTTGTTATTTCTCAGTTGACTATTAAACTGTTACAGACCTATCAATGGTTTTTCTTCTTTTTTCTCACTTGCAGTAGCCGTTTTCAGATGTTTAAACACTTCAGGTGGCAAGAGAGGTTTGTCATCTGTATCCTTGTCTTTCTCATTTTCCTGTTCATCTTCAGACAAGTCCATGCTTTGTTCATCGACAGCGTCCTGTTTTCCTTTCTCATATGTGTCTGATAATAACAAATCAATAAAAAATTTAACCATTTCAATTCCCAGTGTCTGATCTAGACTAATTTTACATTATGCTCTGACACACAAAAATGACTTTGCTTTTGTCTTGAAAGTCCTGTTATCACATTTGAATCCACAAACATTGAAATAAGAATTTATGGTGTTTGTACTATTTATTTTGCTGTAAAAGGCTCTCTCAATTCAAGAAAATCAAGTAAAGGCTGTGTGATTTGAAATGTTATTGCCCTCTTATAGCACATCATTTACGCTAACAGATTGTGTCTCAGGGCAAATCCAAAACGGCACATGTCTGACCAATTTTGTAAAATGTCCAATCAAAATGGAGGTTTGAACGACAAATATCCTTCTACACTGCAAGCCTGTAAGAAAAATAATTATTTCCAGCACTGAGCAATTCAGTGCACAGGAAGTAGGATTTCAAATTGTCCATAATCCCCTGTTCCCTACCATCCAAGCAGGAGCCAAACAAACTATCAACAGACAGGATTCTGACCGACCTTCCAACAGCTGAGCAGCAAAATCATCATCAGAGTCTTCATCCACTTCCACAAGCTTTATCTTCTTTGCTGGGACTTCTTCATCACAGACAGATTTCTCAGGTTTTCGTATGACTGCCTTCTGTTTATCTGACAGTTCAGTATCTTTATTTGGATCCTGCCATGAATCTACCACTTGAAAGCCATCCAGGTCATCGTCACTGTTGTCTTTTGAATTAGCATCTTTGTTATCATTCTCAGAAGAGTCCTCTTCTACATTTTCTTCAGCATCTGCTTGTAAGAATGGAATGAAGATTGAAGAATATTACTTTGTGTAAAACTGCAATGTTTTTATACGAGAGTAATATACGTATAAAGCTCTCATTGTAGGCACCCCACACACGTAAAACAGAAATCTTGAAAACATTGAACTAGTGCTCCAGGATAAGTTATTACCTAATTAGCTGTCTTTATTAAAGTTGGTGCTAACCCAGAATTAGATTTGACCAACTGCCTTGGATGGTGATAATCAATATCAACAATGAAAGTGTCTTGGAAACAACAGAACACCATTTACTAACTGAAGAGTTACATGTAAGTTGAAACATTGAAGTAACAAACTTGATCACAGCTCCAGTCCACAAAGGATGATGGGTAACTATACGGTTGAACCATCAATTCAACCATCAACACGTCATAAAAAGTCTCGCATTAACAGAGTTGAGTCAACTTGTCACAAAACAGTATAAATCAAACTACCGGTAATACCAAACGGAAAGAATTGCAATCAAAATGTACCATTTTTTGGTAATGCTACTAGTTTTTGTCACTAACAATCTCGATTGGAATATTTAGTGGCCATATCAACAAGGACAATTATATACTGTATAAGCAAACCAACGGTTTGTTACCTTAAGGTGGCTGAACAGAGTTTCACTGCACCTATGCGTCATTCATTGTCATTTTAAAACTACTAATGTCTGGGCGCCCAAAATTAACGAGGCTATATATTTTGATATTTTTGTTGAGCTTTTAGGGTGTTGCCATGGCAACACAGTGGATTGTAAATCAGCCTGCTATATTTGGTTTCGTTTATTTTCAGAAAATCTAGTCGTTAGAGTTTGTTCATCATTTGTCTCCAGTAAACTCGTAAAAATATTCGCATGCTAACACTGGTCTCATGAAATTTTAACTGAGGGATCTTCTGTAATTTGTGGTTTAATATGTTTGCGTTTTGTAAAAATCTCCTCTGTTAGATTTCAAATTTCTGATGGCAGGTGAGCTCAGCATATTCGGAACTATTATTGTGCCAAATTTTGTGAAATTCTAACAAGTGGTTCTGTAGAAATCAGCACATTTCCGAGGAAAGTCACTAAAATATCCAGTCACAATTTTTTGGTCAACTGCGCATGCATTGCATTTGACTGGGTTCTCAATCCAAAGACAAAAATGACCAAAAAGGCAGTGTATTTCTTCAATGGTTTTATAAATTATCTATTGATTCAACAAACGTATTTATGAACAACAAATTGTTTGATTTTAAGACGAAAAACAACACTTTAGCGATCCACGCTGAGCAAAATAAAATGATCGCTGAATAGGCGCCACATTTGTTTTTCTCAAAACTCTGCACGTGCTGACTCACGTAAGCAGCTGAAATTGAAGAGCGTGTGCAAATTGTGTTCAGCCACCTTAAAAGGTGGTCGTTCGTCATTAAGTGCTTTTAATAATGAAGTGGTCAAATTAACAAGGTTGCCGTATGGCAGAGTCCCATAAGTGTGGACAGAAGTCTCTGGGACACTTGTAATAATGCTGCCTCTTTCATAATGTTTTAACATTTGTAAAGCATTTAGCAGAGTTTGAGCCAGCTTTGTGGCCTCAGGAAAGAATTTGTCCCTCTGTGGCCTTTCAAAGGGACAAATGGGCAATATTAGGGGACACTTGCCAAACCGGGCGAGTAATGTACGATTTCCACTCGCCCGACGGGCTTCACACTTGCATTGGCGAGTGGGGAAGCGTTAATTTCAAACCCTGTTTATGATGTCCTTCCATCACTGAGTGGGCCTTAAACGTGGTTTATACTCTAGCTGCTACAGCCCATTGTTGTCTCAAGTTGCAAATTTGATTGATATGAACTGCATATATGACGGTATGTTCCTTCAGGTCATTGGCGCGGGTCAGGAGTATTGCTGTCGCATATTCTCACGGCCAATCTGCTTTGTAATGGCATCGAAATCATGCTCTGAATGTGCAGTCAAAGCACTAAATGCTAAAATAGCTGATGAAATGCCGTGGTTAAATAAAGTTTTTATCTATCTTATCTTATCTTATCTTGAGGGCCAGAACTCTGCTTTTTTCAGGTGAAATTAGTTAGTGCAAATTTGACAAGGGTTTGTGATATTAGGGACTGATCATGTGTATGAAAATTGTACCCCCACAATAAACTTTCAAACAAAAGTTATGCCCCCCCCCCCCCCCACTGCAATTACAATTTGAAACATTCCCCCCCTTCTTCACCCTGTTGGGATCGATGAGAGGCAGTTGTAATTCACTTCTCATGCAAGGTAAAAAATACTCCCCCCCCCCAAACGGAGCTTGTTTAAAAAAATTATCTTCCCTTTAACCCCCCCCCCCCCCTCCTCCCCGTAGGACGTAATAAACGATCGGTCCCTTATTCATTGTACGATAAAATGAGGCAAAACTGAGCGAGAAAAAATAAACGACCTAAAAAGCAAGATGGATCACAGGCGGCCCAGGTTCATGATTAGATTACTCTGAAACGTGACTCGCGCTTAGTGGCTTTATGGTGGTGTTATGTTACAACAGTTTGAATTTATAAAGGTTTGTATGGAAAAAAAACGGTTTACAAATTATTCTTGAATATATGTTAATTTTGACAATAAAATCGACTACTTCAATGCCTTGTTGTCTTTTCTGTTGTCCTATGGCTTTTCAAGCCGATCCGAAGCCATTTGGGTGAGTTATGACTTTCTTGGTTTTCCACCACTTTCTTCTTACTGGTGGTGGTGGTGGTGGTGGTGGTTTTTTCCCATACAAACCTTTATAAATTCAAACTGTTGTAACACAACACCACCATAAAGCCGCTAAGCGCGAGTCACATTTCAGAGTAATCTAATCATGAGCCTGGGCCGCCTGTGGATGGGTCGGTTATGTCACAAGTTCGCGCTCTGGCTCAAACCCTGCAATTAGGTTGCAGCATTATTGCTAACGCCTCCCTTCCTTCTTCCCAAACTGATGTTGCTTAACAGGAAACTTCTTTTGAATGGGAAAATCATTGTTATTGGAAGAAGGGGGTATTTTCTGACAATTTCTCTTTACAGTAAAGAACATGTAAGTGTGTCCCAAAAATTGTCGGGGATTGTCAGTTGAAATAAATATTTGCCTGTAATTACCTTTAGGTACATAATAATCTTCATCTTCAAGATGACCTTGCTCCTCTTCATACCCATCTTCACCTAGGTTATCGACTGCTTGACTATCGTCTTTAGTTTGAGTATCAGGGGGAGCGGAAACCTGTTCAGGGAGATGCCACTGCACCTCATTTGTTTCCACATTCCAGTAGTAATAGCAGTTAGTAGTTTCATCAAGGCATGCACGCCATGGGTACATATCTGTGAAATATGACCAGAACTAGATGAATAAGCATACACTGTTAGTGCAGTCAAACCCTGTTAATATGTACACTGAAGGGACCACTCCATATTAATGTGGTGTCTGTATTAACACAAAGGTTCATGTGGATGATGCAAATTACGTGTTTTATTGGTTTTTTTTAATTGTTTAGACACTAAATTTTTTTTATTAGACCATTTTTATCACTTAGAAATAGCCAAATTGTCTGTATTAAGGAGGTTAACCTTAAATGAGATTGTTTTGAACGGAATGGGAAAAACTGTCCGCTGTCTGTATTAATGGGTGTGGGTATTAAGCAGGTAAATTTTAGAGAGAATGTACAGGCTTTCGGCCAGGACCATGACAACTGTTCGTAATTTTGTAAGGGGAGGGTCGGAGGATGTTGAGTCTGCGATATGTAGTGGTCACCTGCCTTACCCATTGGGATGACGTGGGAGAAAGGAGAGGGTGGGGAGGGTGGGGAGTTGGATGCAGGGGATGGGTGGGGAGGGTGGGGAGTTGGATGCAGGGGATGGGTGGGGAGGGTGGGGAGTTGGATGCAGGGGATGGGTGGGGAGGGTGGGGAGTTGGATGCAGGGGATGGGTGGGGAGGGTGGGGAGTTGGATGCAGGGGATGGGTGGGGAGGGTGGGGAGTTGGATGCAGGGGATGGGTGGGAGGGTGGGGAGTTGGATGCAGGGGATGGGTGGGGAGGGTGGGGAGTTGGATGCAGGGGATGGGTGGGGAGGGTGGGGAGTTGGATGCAAGGGATGGGTGGGGAGGGTGGGGAGTTGGATGCAGGGGATGGGTGGGGAGGGTGGGGAGTTGGATGCAGGGGATGGGTGGGGAGTTGGAGGCAGGAGATGGGTGGGGAGGGTGGGGAGTTGGATGCAGGGGATGGGTGGGGAGGGTGGGGAGTTGGATGCAGGGGATGGGTGGGGAGGGTGGGGAGTTGGATGCAGGGGATGGGTGGGGAGGGTGGGGAGTTGGATGCAGGGGATGGGTGGGAGGGTGGGGAGTTGGATGCAGGGGATGGGTGGGGAGGGTGGGGAGTTGGATGCAGGGGATGGGTGGGGAGGGTGGGGAGTTGGATGCAGGGGATGGGTGGGGAGGGTGGGGAGTTGGATGCAGGGGATGGGTGGGGGAGGGTGGGGAGTTGGATGCAGGGGATGGGTGGGGAGTTGGAGGCAGGAGATGGGTGGGGAGGGTGGGGAGTTGGATGCAGGGGATGGGTGGGGAGGGTGGGGAGTTGGATGCAGGGGATGGGTGGGGAGGGTGGGGAGTTGGATGCAGGGGATGGGTGGGGAGGGTGGGGAGTTGGATGCAAGGGATGGGTGGGGAGTTGGAGGCAGGAGATGGGTGGGGAGGGTGGGGAGTTGGATGCAGGGGATGAGTGGGGAGGGTGGGGAGTTGGATGCAAGGGATGGGTGGGGAGGGTGGGGAGTTGGATGCAAGGGATGGGTGGGGAGGGTGGGGAGTTGGATGCAGGGGATGGGTGGGGAGGGTGGGGAGTTGGATGCAGGGGATGGGTGGGGAGGGTGGGGAGTTGGATGCAAGGGATGGGTGGGGAGGGTGGGGAGTTGGATGCAAGGGATGGGTGGGGAGGGTGGGGAGTTGGATGCAAGGGATGGGTGGGGAGGGTGGGGAGTTGGATGCAAGGGATGGGTGGGGAGGGTGGGGAGTTGGATGCAAGGGATGGGTGGGGAGGGTGGGGAGTTGGATGCAAGGGATGGGTGGGGAGGGTGGGGAGTTGGATGCAGGGGATGGGTGGGGGAGGGTGGGGAGTTGGATGCAAGGGATGGGTGGGGAGGGTGGGGAGTTGGATGCAAGGGATGGGTGGGGAGGGTGGGGAGTTGGATGCAAGGGATGGGTGGGGAGGGTGGGGAGTTGGATGCAAGGGATGGGTGGGGAGGGTGGGGAGTTGGATGCAGGGGATGGGTGGGGAGGGTGGGGAGTTGGATGCAAGGGATGGGTGGGGAGGGTGGGGAGTTGGATGCAAGGGATGGGTGGGGAGTTGGAGGCAGGAGATGGGTGGGGAGGGTGGGGAGTTGGATGCAGGGGATGGGTGGGGAGGGTGGGGAGTTGGATGCAGGGGATGGGTGGGGAGGGTGGGGAGTTGGATGCAGGGGATGGGTGGGGAGGGTGGGGAGTTGGATGCAGGGGATGGGTGGGGAGGGTGGGGAGTTGGATGCAGGGGATGGGTGGGGAGGGTGGGGAGTTGGATGCAGGGGATGGGTGGGGAGGGTGGGGAGTTGGATGCAAGGGATGGGTGGGGAGGGTGGGGAGTTGGATGCAAGGGATGGGTGGGGAGTTGGAGGCAGGAGATGGGTGGGGAGGGTGGGGAGTTGGATGCAGGAGATGGGTGGGGAGGGTGGGGGAGTTGGATGCAGGGGATGGGTGGGGAGGGTGGGGAGTTGGATGCAGGGGATGGGTGGGGAGGGTGGGGAGTTGGATGCAGGGGATGGGTGGGGAGGGTGGGGAGTTGGATGCAAGGGATGGGTGGGGAGTTGGAGGCAGGAGATGGGTGGGGAGGGTGGGGAGTTGGATGCAGGAGATGGGTGGGGAGGGTGGGGAGTTGGATGCAGGAGATGGGTGGGGAGGGTGGGGAGTTGGAGGCAGGAGATGGGTGGGGAGGGTGGGGAGTTGGAGGCAGGAGATGGGTGGGGAGGGTGGGGAGTTGGATGCAGGAGATGGGTGGGGAGGGTGGGGAGTTGGAGGCAGGAGATGGGTGGGGAGGGTGGGGAGTTGGAGGCAGGAGATGGGTGGGGAGGGTGGGGAGTTGGATGCAAGGGATGGGTGGGGAGGGTGGGGAGTTGGAGGCAGGAGATGGGTGGGGAGGGTGGGGAGTTGGATGCAGGGGATGGGTGGGGAGGGTGGGGAGTTGGATGCAGGGGATGGGTGGGGAGGGTGGGGAGTTGGATGCAAGGGATGGGTGGGGAGGGTGGGGAGTTGGAGGCAGGAGATGGGTGGGGAGGGTGGGGAGTTGGATGCAGGGGATGGGTGGGGAGGGTGGGGAGTTGGATGCAGGGGATGGGTGGGGAGGGTGGGGAGTTGGATGCAGGGGATGGGTGGGGAGGGTGGGGAGTTGGATGCAAGGGATGGGTGGGGAGGGTGGGGAGTTGGAGGCAGGAGATGGGTGGGGAGGGTGGGGAGTTGGAGGCAGGAGATGGGTGGGGAGGGTGGGGAGTTGGATGCAGGGGATGGGTGGGGAGGGTGGGGAGTTGGAGGCAGGAGATGGGTGGGGAGGGTGGGGAGTTGGATGCAGGGGATGGGTGGGGGAGGGTGGGGAGTTGGATGCAAGGGATGGGTGGGGAGTTGGAGGCAGGAGATGGGTGGGGAGGGTGGGGAGTTGGATGCAGGAGATGGGTGGGGAGGGTGGGGAGTTGGAGGCAGGAGATGGGTGGGGAGGGTGGGGAGTTGGAGGCAGGAGATGGGTGGGGAGGGTGGGGAGTTGGATGCAGGAGATGGGTGGTTGGTGAAGCAAAACATCTAGGACAGGGGAAGGGTCCCCACGTTTTGTGTTCGGTTGGCTCACAGGAGCCTTAATAGCCCTTTTCACAGTCAACCTTTCTCATTTGCATTACATTAAAAGTTAACATGTACATGTACCTTCATTGCTAATGCTAATGTTGTTTTCCCTATCCTCATACATCATGTAACCCTCTGTGACAGACATCATTGGACGGTCACCCTCTGTGGTGGAACTCACAGCCTCTTCTGTTTGTCTGTTCACAGTGCTATTATCTGTCGCACTCGTGGTGTCTGCATCCATGGATGCAATTTCCTGGGGCAAAGGAATTCATTAGAAACATGATAAGCACATTTAAAAGTTTAAGCTCTGAGTTGAATCGAGCCATGAATTTTTCTCCAACAGGTAAACAGGACTTGTCTGTAAGATCCTAAAAATAGATTATTGCTTGTGCAACAGGGTGCACAAGAGAAAAGCAAAATTAACTAACCCTTTGTGCTTGACTTTTACAATTCACACCAACCCCTTACCATTTACAAGTTAATCAGACTTGAGTAACAAAGAGCAACAAATGCAATTTGAAGCCACTGACACAATTCATTTTCTGATAGCTATATGTATCTAGACAAAGCTGTACATTCTAAAAACGTCCAGGCAGGGCTCAGTAGAGAATTTAAAAAAATCTACAGTTGAGCGATTTTCTAGGCATCAGTTGCCTTACATTAAAGAAGTCAGCAAGTTTGGCATCAATTTCTGTATGTGCACCAGCTGATGAGGTACTGGGGGCAGCGCATTCCTCCTCCACATTTCCAGCTCCATTCGGGCCTTCTGAAGCTCCACCATATTCTTCATCTTCTGCAACATAAACAACTTTAGTGTACTTGTGCTTGCTAATATTTAAAAATAAAATTAAGTGTGTCATGTCAATAAGTATTGCACAAATGAGGTAAAATCAATGTAAAGCCATGGACTAAACTTGTGAGTTTTCTGTCTAAAAAATAATGTTGTTCCATCTTCACCTGCCGACTACAGTGTGGCTTGCTATAAATTGTACGCTGTGGTTCAAATTTTTCTTTGGTTTAAAAATTTTCCTAATCTTTGTCTCAGATTATTATAATGAATGTGCGACAAAGAAAAATAAAAATTAAACTGGTTTGAAAATTTTTCAAATCATAGAAAAATTTGTACCACAACATGTATTTATCTTTTCGCTTGCATTCCAGGGAAAAAGATCGATCTCCCAACAAAAGTTTTATTGTGTATTTAAAAAAAACCCTCAGTTCTGGTTTTTATTACACAACTAAGACAGTCAGAGGGCCAATAACTAAAAACAACCAATCAGAATGCTCTATTGCCTGTCCAATATTCTCTAAGTATTGGACCGGGCATTGTCCTGAATGATCCCACCCTATCATTTAGTTGTGTAAAGGACGATTTACACGGTACAACTTTATTACATACGACACACTTACGACATGCTTACAATATGACTTGAGTTGATTTGCACGAAGCAATTTGTGTTGTAAGCATGTCGTAAGCATGTCGTAAACATATCGTAAGCATGGCTTGAGCATGTCGCATGCGACAAAGTTGTATCATGTAAATCGGCCTTAATAAGTCATGTAATAAATCTCCTATTAACCAAGCTAGCTTGCTTGCGACCATACTGGGTAAATAATTTATTGTAAGGACTGAGTGCAGCGAGGTCTGTACTGTCAAGACCTCGGGTCTATATTCTCCCAGTATGGCCCTCGCGCTTGGTCAATAAGACATATATATATATATTTTAAACCTATTTTAAAACAGTCAATACTTCTTTACGAGGCAATACTAAATTAACCTGAAGTTCATGTGGGATTTCCATGTTTATCATGTCTCTTACCTTCGTCATCACTGTGATCAGCATATGATCCAAGTAAACCAATACCTACAGATAAACAACAGTCAGTGTGTAATGTGTGGTAACTCAAATGAAAGCTACTGAGCAGTACTTTCCTGTGTTTTTTTTATGCCACACAAGCTGTTTCTAACTTCTTAGTCTGTTTATAAATAGACGCCCACAGTGTTACCACTCAAATGAAAGCTACTGAGCAGTACTTTCCTGTGGCACTGCTTATTATACTGCAGGACTTAAGCTGGTTTTAACTTCTGAGTCCAGGGTTCAAAATAAAATCACAGCTTTTAGCCTGAATTTGTAGGCTTTTTTTGTCAAGGCTCATTTTTTCCCGGCTGTCAATAACAGAAATGGCACATTCTATGAATAACTTTTTTTCACTTTCCATGATTTGCGTGCGTGTACTGCTACACTAATTAACGGAAATCTGGCAAGAACCCATTGCCTAGCATGTTACCAAAGTCTTCCTGAATTGAAATTTTACTTCTAACTTGAGAAACTTTGAAATTATAAACTGATTTTAAAAAGATTTCGCACATATCGCATGCTTTGAACTGATAAATAATGTCAGCGTCAGAATCTTCATTTTAATAACGTGTTTCGTTGCGCCAATTCCCTTCCAAACAAAGCATTGTGAATGGCTCTCTTTTTTAGTGTTTGTTCAAGTGTAAAATATTCAACTTTGTCCAGACAAACCGTCGCGCTTCTTCACTCTCAAACATGGGAAATCCATTGTGTCGAGCAATATGAATACAAAACTGCCTTCAATTTGAACGAGTGAAAAACCGGCACTAAATAAGTTTTTGTGCAAAATAAATCTTGATTACATGTGCAGAATTCACGCTTGAACAAACGCGTAAAAGAGTTAGTCGTTCACGGTGAACAAGAATTCTCCATTTCAACTTTTGCAGCAGGCTTCAAATTTCCAAACCTTTTCCTTCTTGTTATCATCATCTAGGCCTATTGCGCCAATGAGGCGCACAGGGCCTTAAAACATTTCCAAAAAGCTTTTCAAACGTTTCTTGGCTGCTTTATTGTCTGATATGAAATGTTTACTATAACATTACAGCGATTTTGATTTCAGTTGGCCAATCAAAGCATGACATTTTCCATTCTTCGGTGAAAAGTAGCCGGCAAGTGTGGCCAAAGTGCCGGCTACCGCCGGCAGCTATTTTGAACCCTGTGAGTCTGTTTATAGAATACTTGGTATGTAAACATGTACCAAGTGAAAGCTACTGAGCAGCTCTTTTGAGTTCATTTATTTATTGACTCTAAACCTGGGTTAAATGGAAATGACAGTTGACAAGTGTTCAACTCTTTTTAGAGTGCAGGGGAGTTACTGTGAGTGAATGAGAGTTACTGTGAGTGCATGAGAGTTAGATGTCAAATGAGAGTACGAGTTTGAATAATTCTAATAAATCCTTGCATTCAACTCTTCAAAAGCAGACAATAATCACTGAGAGTGCTGAAGCGTCACGCTAAACAAGAGTAAGTCTTGTTTGTTCCAGGCTTTAAGCTCCAACTGAAAGCTCCTCATAACTGCCACTACTCTTAAAAAACAACAACAGTTACTTATTGCATTTGGGGATGGCAACTGTGGAGGGGGTACACATATCTAACGTATTACCTGTGATACTGTTAGGATTGATTGCCCTTGTTACTACACTGGGTGCAGGAACTGAAAGCAAAAAATAATAGGAGCAATTACAGAATACAGGGCCACTTTGGTCTACCTCATTTGCATGTATAATAATAGTCACATGTACATGTAACTTAGGTCAAACCTGTATTATTAAGCAAAAATTATCCCCTTAATCACACGTGACCTGGCCTCTATTAAGCATTCACATTTCTTAAGTGGTTGTGGTCACCTTTTCCTAGGACGTAACAAGTTATTTTTATTGTCTTCACCTGGTGTCAATTCGATAAAACTTTCACAAGTGTGATTTACAAGTGTAGCCATTGTTTCAAAGGTTGAAAACAATGGCTACACTTGTAAATTACACTTGTAAACATTTTATTGAATTGACCCCTGTTTTGAAAAGTCACTTAGTAAAGAAAAAACATACAAGTAGTTATTGAAGATGTTTGTGTATGGCCTGCTGCTAACCATTATACAATCAAACCTCTATAAAGCCGCCTTTTATTGCCTGGTCACTTAACAAATCCCTGGAATTAAATCACTCCCCAAATTTACTGCAATTAACTTGACCTCTTTTAAGCTGTCACCTCTATTATGAGGTCATTTGGCAATTCCCCAAGAGTGAACACTTAATAGAGGTTTGACTGTAATGTTATTTCTTTCCTTGAACTTTAAGGAGAGGAATAAAACGCTTTGCAGTCAATAATATTGTCTTGTGATGGGTCTTTCTAGATCGAAGTTTTCTTTCCTTGATTTCCCTTTATAAGCCAGTAAAACATGTATTAAACAGTCAACCTGAATTCTAAATTGTAAAAATGCACCTACATACCCTCCCCAACTTCTCGTCTAGACACTCTGTCTATTTGGAGAACAGTTCGTCTGCGGGAAGCTTGATTCACAAGCTGTTTATCTTTGGCTCGTCGACCCATCACTTTGGGTTTGTAATCAGACTTTCATGTACTCCATTCTAATCTGGAAGTTAAAAAAAAAAAACAAGTCAAGTACAAATCCTCATAAAAAAAGAACATTGTTATCCCCTCCCTTAAAGATCAGGGAACAGGTTTCTCTTGTACACTCTTTTTATTATAATTTTTAAAAGAACGTTGAGGCTAAGATTGGTCTGAAACTGAAGAAAGTGCCAGGAATGTTTCCAGGCTGAGATTTACCTTAATAAAGTCTCTATTTACCATTTTTACAAATGAGATAAGAAATGCATATGTTGTGGTTCAATTTTATCCTTGGTTTAAATTTTATTTTCTTTTGTTTAAAACTCATTATCACACATTACCATAGCCAAAAACAAAGGAAAATACAATTTGAACCAAGGATAAAATTGAACCACAACATATACAAGTCTTTTTCCAAATTATATTAGCAAGCATGTCTAATAATTAGCAAATATGTAGAACTTCACCTATAATTCTTTCTTCTTATTCATGATTGTAACTTACCGAACAACTATACCATTTAAGAATGTTTTCAGGCTCAAATCGCCAACAAAGTAAGAATGTGCAGCCCCAGCTCAGCCTCAGCCAAAACATTAGACGTTCTTATATAAAAAAAGAGTGTATGCTAGGCCACCTACAATAACAAGGCAAGTGGGGCAAGGGGGATTATTGAAGTTTTGATTTCAATGTAAATCAAATCAAAACTTTAGGGAAAGTTAATTTATTATGACAAGGGGGGGGGGGGGATGAAGACATTGAAACTCAAAGCTTGAAATTTTAGCAGCCCCCCTCGCTAGTGGTTCAATTTTTTAGGAGCCCCCCAACAATTTTTTCAGAGCCCCCCCCCCCCCCCCTTTCGGGTGTCGGAGCCCCTCCCTCAATATCTTCATCCCCCCCCTTGTCATAATAAATGAACTTTCCCTTAACACTCACTTCCCCCCTCCCTCTTTGGGGCAACCACCACACATGTAACTACAATATACAAAATAAAGGTTCCAGTAAACATTCTTGAACTAATTTGGACAGTTAAAAAAGACTATAGACTCAGGGGATGGGAATCTAAACAACCCCATTCTTTGAAGTTCGAATGCCCATGGGCGAGGTGTCGAACATTCGAAGTTTCGATTTGATCGGTGCATAAACTTTCACACACCACACAGAGCACGTGAACGGATATCGTAGTATTAAGATATATTAACGAGAATAAAAACAGCACAAACGCTTTAAAAACAAGAACAAGAAGATTGTTCTGGAACAAATTACCTTTTAGTTGGTAAAAATCCATCAAAAACGTCGGAATTCTCTGCCCGACAACATGGCGGAGGTCGGCAAAAGCAACTACGGGCTCACAAAATTAGTCAGCGGAAAATATACCCAATTAACCTCTAGTGTCCAGTTCCCCTCGGGCTAGTGAGTGTTGTTTGTAATGGCGGCTGGTGCATTCCTGTTTCGGACAGGTAAGTAAAGGTTGTTTTAGTAATTTGTCGGTTATTTCTTCATTATGTAAAGCTTCTACTGCTGTTTTTCATCAGACAGATACATCTTATCATGATTATCTGACTTGTTGTGTAATCCTTAGAGAAATGTTTGACCGCAAACGTTAATTTACTTGCTTCCAGATCCCTTGGTTACTGGCTGTCGTGGAATGTTTACGTTTGTACGGATAATTAACGAATTTCTTTTTCGTGTTTATGCGTAAATAAATCAGTGTAACAATCTACAGGAAACAGCTTATATAACATTTGCTAACATAAAGGATTCCAAAGACGTCAAAGATGAGAGTTACTGTTTTTTTTTCTAGCCTCCTCCGTGCCGCAGGCATCTCTAAAGAAAAATCTAGAAAATATCAAAGACCGGGCTTCCTGTGGTCGACTCTTTCTTCTTTCCAACCCCCCCCCCCCCCCCCCCCCCCAAATCCCCTCATTTTTCTCGTTTGCTCGCCACAGGGAGCCCGCGTTAGGTAAAAACTGGCTTTTACCTCTATTATGGGGACGCCTGCGGAGGAGGCTAGTTTTTCTTTCTATGTTCTGCATGACCAATAAGCTCTTAATAATTTATAACGTATGTACCCGACACGCAATAGAAGATTCTTCCGAGCTGCTAGCTGTCAATAGCCTTTTTCAATTTGTTAGTAGCTTTGTTGATTAGAACTTGAGGACCATAGGCATAGTGATCAACTTAAAAACAATATCAATGAAAGGGTAAGTGAGTTATTTGCATCTTGTGGGGGATGGTGAAATTTACAAGAACTTTTGTACTTGCTTCTTCTGACATACAGTAGCAAAGAAGGTAACTACATGAAAATGCTGTAACAAAGTATTAAATGTCTGGTGACCCCCCCCCCCCCCCCCCCCCCCCAACCAGCATATCTTGTGCATCTTGTCTTACAGTAACCTAACTTATCACCACAGCCCTTGCTCTAGACATGTGAAACTTAGTGCCTCTATTTTGCCAATGCTGCTGAACCACCAGAAGTGGTACGGATGACAATATATCAAATCAATATAATTTTGTTCTTCTTGGTTACAGTTCTAATGCAATCAGCAAAGACTCAACGACTGCCTTTGGCATCACCTAGAAAAACGTCAGTGCGTAAATCCTCCAGCAGTGGGTTAGTTCGCACAGTCGGCCCACTCAAACGCTCCACCAAGCAGAAGGCTGATGCCTTGGTGATGAGCCAGTCAGATACTAGATTAGTTTCGTCATTTAGGAAGCTCTCCATCACTCCCAGTCCTCATCCACCTTCGCGCTCCAAAAGCACATCTCCCAGAAAGTTACCAAAGCCAAACCATGTACGGGGGTTTAGCTCTGTGGCTGTGAATTCAGTAGAGGATATTGTGAATCTCATCAAGGGAGACAAATGCAAGAACATTATTGTCATGGCTGGTGCTGGGATCAGTACTCCTAGTGGTATACCTGACTTCAGGTAAATTAAGTTTTCCATTGTTTCTATCACAGTGCAGCTCAGAGATAAGCAAACCAAAACATTCGCATATACTACGATTATCAGTTGAGTAAGCCACGAGCGATGTTTGGTGACAAAGTTTTGCCGTTAAAACTACATTGTTGTCAAGGGCAACGTGCTACGATTTCAACGGTAACTTGTCTGTGATTGAACGTCATCAGTAACAAAACGCGTTACCGTTGGAAACGTAGCAAGTTGCCCTTGACAACGATGTAGTTTTAATGGCCAAACTGTGTCACCAAACATCGCTTGTGGCTTGCTCAACTGATAATCATAGTAACTTTGTGCCAGATAAATGCATGTGCATGCATCT
Organism: Cladopsammia gracilis; assembly: GCA_022457155.1. Lineage (NCBI taxonomy): Eukaryota > Metazoa > Cnidaria > Anthozoa > Scleractinia > Dendrophylliidae > Cladopsammia > Cladopsammia gracilis. The sequence goes on from JAJGOT010000035.1 coordinate 822,661, forward strand.
GCACATTGCGGGAGAGCAATAACATATATTCAGCAAGTTCTACAGTGAATTCTCCCTATGCTGGACATATTCGGGACCAACACTAGCTGTCTGTCTTACAGAGGTGTCCGCCTTACAGAGAGTTTAGTTACAGACAACAAGTGAAGTTAAGCCAAAACCAGCCAGTCACTGATGTCCACCTTAGCTACAATATAATTGTGTAGCAGAAAGCAAATAAAAATATATATGAATGTATCAAATTATTAAAATAAGGTCACAAATGGCAGCAGTGTTCCAGATAAGAGAGGGGTCTCAGGTCAAAAACCTAACAAGGCTGGCTTCCTGAAAAAAAAAAATTAGAGAGACCCACAACTTATTGACCCCTTAAAATTATTTATTGACTCCCTGCCTTTGAAAGCTAACTGGAACACTGGGCGGGTTATTTTAGTTGCATCAAGGGCTTTACATAAGTTGTTTTTCTAAATTCCTGCTATGCACAGAACACCAGGAACTGGCCTTTACGACAACTTACAGCAGTACAAAATCCCAGAACCGACAGCCATTTTTGACTTGGACTTCTTTTGGTATGACCCAAGACCATTCTTCTGTCTGGCAAAGAGTTTGTATCCAGGGAATTACCAACCAAACTATGTGCATTACTTTGTAAAGCTTCTACATGACAAGGGATTGCTGTTGAAAATGTATACACAGAACATTGATGGGCTGGAAAGATGTAAGCTTGATTGTATGTAGTTAATAGTCCTGCAGATGAAATACTTTAATAAGTGAAAGCTATTTAGCAGCTGAGTATACTTTCATGTGGTACTGTTTATTATGTTATACAAGGTGGTTTTAACTTTTCAGTCTGTGGACGAAATTCTATTTTTATATAGCTACACACATGTCAAATGTAGTGAATGCATTCAAGTAAAAATGGTTTATGTTAATCACACTTTCCTGTGGCATTGTTAGATTTCCAATGAATCCCAAGACAAGTGGAAATTTAAGAAAATGAAGCAGCTTTAAAATCCTGATAAGGTGAAGAGCTAAAACCTCTATGTACAGTACATCTTAATAAAATGTAAACTAAGTGCATAACATTCACAAAGTGACAAAAATCTCTACATGAATTGATTGATTTTGTTTTATTTGATTCAATCAGTGGCTGACATCCCAGCAGCAAAGCTAGTGGAGGCTCATGGGACATTCTCAACAGCATCATGCATAAGATGCCAGAAGAACTATGATGGAGAACAAATAAAGGTGCGAGGGGGAAATAAACAGCCCTTTGAGTTTTACTTCCAGAGTCAATTCTGTAATGTGGTGTAGTTATAACTAGTTTTGAGTGTGTCTTGAAATCCCATGATGTGACCATTCAAATGAAAGCTCTGCCACAGTACTTTTGCATGGTACCATTTGTTTTTCAAATGAATATAATTTTTACAAAATGGAATTTAGCATTTTTCTTGAATTTTTGGCACCCTTGGGAATTAATGGGTTAATTTTAATAGAAGGGGTACAGGGTGGTTTGGACTTTTGGACAGCCCCCACAGATCACATTTCATGCTTTTAAGGTCTTTCTTAAGTTTGTTCTTTCTGTTTGATTTAATCTTTCTCCACTTTCTTACATCTGCTAGACAGTTTAAGAGGGAAAAATGAAAGCTCTGCCACAGTACTTTTGCATGGTACCATTTGTTTTTCAAATGAATATAATTTTTACAAAATGGAATTTAGCATTTTTCTTGAATTTTTGGCACCCTTGGGAATTAATGGGTTAATTTTAATAGAAGGGGTACAGGGTGGTTTGGACTTTTGGACAGCTCCCACAGATCACATTTCATGCTTTTAAGGTCTTTCTTAAGTTTGTTCTTTCTGTTTGATTTAATCTTTCTCCACTTTCTTACATCTGCTAGACAGTTTAAGAGGGAAAAATGAAAGCTCTGCCACAGTACTTTTGCATGGTACCATTTGTTTTTCAAATGAATATAATTTTTACAAAATGGAATTTAGCATTTTTCTTGAATTTTTGGCACTCTTGGGAATTAATGGGTTAATTTTAATGGAAGGGGTACAAGGTGGTTTGGACGTTTGGACATCCCCCACAGATCACATTTCATGCTTTTAAGGTCTTTCTTAAGTTTGTTCTTTCTGTTTGATTTAATCTTTCTCCACTTTCTTACATCTGCTAGACAGTTTAAGAGAGAATTTTTCTTCTTTATATAGAAAACGATCATGAATGGAGACATTCCCAGATGCTCCAGTCCGAAATGCATGGTGAGTTAAAATTGTTTACCACTGAAGGGGCTTTGTTCCATTAGTTTTTAGAATAACATTTTAAATTATTTATAGCTCTTAAAGGCCCACCTTCATCCAAAATGCTGTGTGCGCCATGATCACTTTCTGTGCTGAATTTTGTGTAACATGAAATTCACACTTGAATGCTTGCAACCAATCAGATCATGCGTATGAACAATGGAGCATTTCAAATAAAAAAACAAACGATCTCAACATCTTTTGGGTGAAGGTGCGCCTTTAATAATGTAAAGCATGTTTGAATGTTTTTATAGAAAGTGTGCTCAATAAATTCTATTTTATTATGCAGTAAAACTATCTGTATGCACAGTGTTATAAAGCAACACAGGGCGCAAAGCGTAACCTATTATTATTATTATTATTCCTTTGTGCAGTTTTATCACTTACTGAAGATTTTTACAGTGTGGTTTTTGATGGTTCAAAAAAATCTATATTTAAAAAGCAAATACACCTTTTAGAACACCTTGTAAGACACCTTTTCACACTTTGTCTCATGAAGTTGATCTGTATTTTTTCCAGGGTGTTATAAAGCCAGACATTGTTTTCTTTGGAGAAGATTTGCCTAAGCGGTTTTACTCATATAATGTGGATTTTCCTAAATGTGACCTTCTATTAATTATGGGAACTTCTCTAGAGGTAAGGCATGCATCTATATTGCACCTTCATTCTTTATTTAAGATATCCCCTAGATCCACCACTGAAATCAATCATGCATTTTTGTACAAATTTCATTCAAATTGCTGAACCACCCTTACAAGTTACTATTAATAATTTTTGTTAAATTCTCATGGATATTTACAAAATGTTGAATGTGTAGTTCCAGAAAAAATCCATACCCACCCCATGGAAGGTCATTGGAAATTCCTAGGGGGACGGGGGTCTTAACAGCCAACATTTTAGAAGCAAAGTATGAAGCTAAACTGAAATTTCCTGGGGGGACGGGGGGGTGCTTAACAAAAAACCTTCCGTGGGGGGAGTATGGATATTTTCTGGAACTGCACAATTCCCTAGACCACCACACAATGTCATACCCAACTGTGGGGAGTTAACCTTTCAATTATGATCTACATGTAGTAACATACCATAAATATTCCTGAGTGAACAGAAATCATTTTACTGTTCTCCGGAATGCAAACACATTCTAGAGTGCCAAGTTTGTGCTCTATACAAAATGATGAAAAAACTGAGGAAATGTGATGTTTTTTCATCAGGTGGAGCCTTTTGCAGGTATAGTGAGTGCTGTAGACCGCTCAACACCACGCCTTCTTCTAAACCGGGAGATTGTAGGACCTTTCTCAAGACGCTGGGAGAGAAGGTCGAATGACATTGTCCAACGAGGCGACATTGTTGAAGGTGTTAAGAAAATTGTAAACCTCTTAGGGTGGTGTGATTCAATGGACGCTATAATGAACAGCGCTAATGAAAAATGGAAGGATCACATATCAAGTCTGAATACTAATGTCAACAAAGCTTCTGAAGAACTTGCCAAAAGTATTGGCAAAACAAAAGAAGGGGAACTAAAAGAAACGGTTGTTTCAAATAGCCATGGTGTCGATGCACAGTCTAAGAATGGCAGTGGTCCAAAAACAAATGGAATAACAAATGGTTCGGGACTGAGTCCATTTGGAACCAGAACATTGCACTCTCTTCCCAATGGTTTTACAGGGAAAGGTGTTCTCTACAGAACAAACAAAAATGCCTTGTTCATGAGAAGAGAGGGGCCCATGAGACCAAATTCAGCGTCGCAGAGAGTCCCTCTCCTGCCATTCCGGTGCACACAAAGGAAGGGTTTGAGCATGCAAGACAAAAGCGAAGACTTTAAAATTATTGATCCTGGTAAAGATCTTGCCAGTGCAGGATTTGGTCTTGGGAGACGAAGTATTGGCTTGGGGTGTTTTTTGGCGGGAACTGCGGGTGAAAGCTCAAGTGACGATGATTAGGAAATGCTGACTAGTTGTTAAGAGCCTGTTTTTAAGGTTTTGCCATAAGGTGCCTCTTGTAGGACGTGATATAGATTTCTGCTTCCATTTTAGCAGGGAACAAAGATGATTATTATTAAATTTTTGTTAGTGACTTTCATAAGGTAGCACCAACTAATTTTTTGGACATTTTAAACAATTATTATAATTCATGGAATATGGGAATTCCTTACCCCTTTATGAATAAATATGAAGTTATTAATTATTTGTAGGCTTTGTGGGACTTGAATTATTAAAAAATTAGATACTAAAACTGCAGTAGGTGTTAAAAGAGCATAGACAGAGGTTTTTTCAAATGAACAAAACTGATTCATTTTATTAAGACAGTCAAATTATTGTACTTTACTTGCTTATTAATAAATACTTATCAAGCAATTAATCCATCTATATTCAAACTTCTGAAATTAATGAAAATTATACAGATTTTCAGACATAAACTAGACTGCAAAATAGTGTTTTTCCCTGTTAAGTACAAGGAGAAGTGCAAAACACTGAACCTCGTGCGCAAGCTTCACGTGCCCAGTCTAACACTCTGTATTCAGACTCGCTCGAGTTATCTTCCTCCACTTCAGCTATCGCCACCTTTTTTGGTGGACTTGTGTTTTGCAGTCTAAAAGAAACTAACAATATTTTACATTACTCTGACTACGTAGTTATCATCGTCCATTCTTATAACAGACATTATTTTGTTCTGCTGTGCAACAAACTAGATCTACTTTCTGGATCTACTTTCTGGATCTACTTTCTGTCATGCCACCGAGCCATTAACACCTGCATCGTAATGACAACGGTCTCCCACTCGGCCACCCTAAAAAATCCAACAAAAAATCACTGGGTGATAGAGCATTTTCACGGGCTGTGCCACAACTATGGAACACTCTGCCTCAGGAGATGCATGACACAAATTCTATTCATTTGACATTTTTAAATCGAAACTGAAAACTTTTTTATTTTAAGCATTAGTCAACAATTCCCTAGAGTATTTTATCTGACTTTTTAGATTCTACCTTTTATATAAATATTAGATTTTTAGTTTTTAGAATATTTTTAAATTATTTATAACTCTTAATAATGTAAAGCACACTCTATAAATTCTATTTATATTATTATTTTATTTATTATTATTATTACTGACTGTGTAGTTTCTGCATCAAATTGTACTTTTTGCGATCTCTCTATCGAAAAGGTAACCTTGCCTCCAGCTGATTTAGATTATACAACTCTTGCATGCAACTTTTATAACAATTGATTACCCCCCCCCCCCCCCCCCTGTGGGTTGAAACATGCAACTGTCTCTTGTACACTTTAAAACAAGCTTCCGATTATTCAATTTGTTAAGAAGTTGTTACAGCCATACTTGGAAAAATTATCAAGATAAAAATATTAACCAATCAATTTGCAATGTTGAGGGACCAAGGGGTTTCCAAATATGGTACTAAGCAAAAAATGAATATTTGGAAGCTGCGAATGCGCGTTACACATTTCGACCCACTTATGGGTTTCTGGCTAAAAACAATACACATTTTCAACCCTCAAATTTGCATTAATTTTAAGCACCATGGCAACTTAAATTTTGGCACTGGCGACTTTGATTAAAAGATAATATTTGCTAACCTGGCAGCTAAATCTAAAGTGTCAGTCGCCAAATGTGTAGTTTCAGAAAAAATCCATACCTACCCCATGGAAGGTCATTGGAAATTCCTAGGGGGAGGGGGGGTCTTAAAAGCCAACATTTTAGAAGCAATGTATGAAGCTAAACTGGAATTTCCTGGGGGTACAGGGGGTGCTAAACAAAAAACCTTCCTTGGGGGGGGTATGGATATTTTCTGGAACTGCACAATGGCCACTAAAGAAAATTGTTATATACTCAATACAACGCGCGCATTGATTGGTTGATTCACCGTCACATGACATCTAACAAACAAACTGTTTCCCGCCAATTGCGCTGAGCGGGCAACATTTGCGAAAGCGGGCAACAATTTTGACGTCAGAGGGTAACATTGCACTGTTGCCCGCTAGCGCACGTGATCAAACCGTGACAAAAGGTGGCATGATTATGATGGACGAGTGCTCGGCACGTTTTTTAAACTGTCTTGTCTTGTGTTTTATTTTGTGTTGCTATATAAGAAATCACTTAATGACTGATCCCTTGGGAAACAGTGAATTTTGTTTCCCTCGAATCTCGATGTTTCCCTCGACTTCGTCTCGGGAAACATCGAGATTCTTGGGAAACAAAATTCACTGTTTCCCTCGGGACCAGTCATTAAGTGTTTAATGTTAACTTGGAGGGTTGATTATGTTATGAATGTGTCAAATAACAGTAAAGACTAATATTCACTCCCATATCAGAATGCGATTGGCATCCGACACTGCAATTTTACCATTGCATAGAACTGCTGCGGAACTTGGAAAGCAAAATCTTCCTTTGTCATAACTTCCAAACTTGCCAACACAATTTCCATTCAGTTCAAATAATTGAATTCTATGATTTCCTGAATCACAGACCATCAACTGTCCAAATTTGTTTACTGACAAACACTTTGGATGGTTTAACTCCCCTGTGCCACTACCTGGTTTTCCAATATTATACAGAAAATTTCCATTCATGTCAAAAACTTTGACATAACCTTCAAGATTGTCTGACACTATAAGATATTGATCATATTGAATACAGTGCCAAGGCTCAGAAAAACAACCCTGTTTACCAAATTGCATTAGAAACTATCCATCGGGAGAAAAGATTTTAACAAGTTTGTTACCTCCATCAGCAACGATAACATTACCTTCACTGTTGACAGATAAACCCAATGGACGAGACAGCTGACTATCAGGACTTCCTTCCTTACCAAACTCGTCTACAAATTTGCACTCCCTATCAAAAATCTGGATCCTACCTTCACCGCTGTCTGCTACAAAAATATTACCATTCTTACCAAATGCTATACCACTGACACTTTTTAATTTCTTCTCTTCCTCTTTATAATAGTAAAAGGTACTGTGACTTTTCTTGCTGATGGTGAACCCTCGGTTTTCTTCATTAACAGTTAAGATGTAAAATGTATTGTAGTCACTTACAGCTATTTTATCCTGGTCATTCACTGCCAGTCCCCAAGGTCTGAACATTCCAAGGAGCAACTCATGTTGCCCAATACATTTAATGAGTCTGAACTCAAATGGCTTCACTTTAACAGCAAAAGGACTGGCATGAATGTGTCGCCCATTTACTTTCACAGACAACTTGCACTGCCCATGGTCTCTAGGAAAATAGCAAATGTCATACTTTCCATCTTTATTATCATTTACATGTACTGTCACTAGTGTCTTACATTCCTTGCCTTGGTCATCTCTGATCAAGTCTACTGTTATGCAGTCACTGCCACTGTAACATTGGTTGCCATCAGCATCTCTTGTGGTCACAGCAAACTGTGCTTCGCGCCCAGCACAAGCTTCAGTTAGCCCAATGCCTTCAGCAACGGACTGACTAGCATTTGCTTGTCGTGGCACTTCAAAGAAACCCATTTCTTCCATGTTGACATTGTCAAACATCTTTTGATTTCCCATGAAAGTTAAAAATGGATGACCTTTAGGTTCATTTTTTATTGGCTCAGTTTGCTTAGCTCCATCAAAGGTTGTCTCTGATGACTTCTTCAATTGAAGACCCCATTGAAGGATTCCAATGTCTGTACTTTGCATGAAAAACTTATCAGCTTTTTCAAGGGATGATTCAATTGTCATTATATTATTTGTGACCTCAGCCTTTTTTGTTGTTATATTGTCTATAGCTTTCTTTGTTTGGTTTTCCAAGATAAGTAAAGCACTTTGCTTCTTGACTCCAATAACAGCTATCAAGCTGTCAGCAAACCTTTCAATATTTTTGCCCATGTCCTCACTTTCTTGTAACAATTTAGCAAAGTCCTCATCAAGTTGACTAACTAAGGTTTTCATGGCTTGTAAATGATGTCTCTGTGTTTCAATCAGAGTATTCACATCTGGTTTTAGTCTTTCAGCTTCTTCTTCGATGAGCACTATTAAGTGTGACCTGCATGAGAAGCATGGCTTAAAGAAATACAGGTTTGGCAAAGTGCTGTTTCACATTCCATGCAAAAGAACTCCAACTTCTTTTCTCTGTGTAGTTGTTTCTGGCAAAACACAGGCCGCTTCAGCACATCCTCGTAGTCCTTGTCTTGGAACTCGTTGATCGCCAAAACACGGTGACCTCTGTTGCTTCGAATGACATCGTGACAAGTTTTACACTCTTTGCACCAAAACAAACAACATTGGAAACATTAGTAAGTCTCGGAGCTCTTCTTGTCGCAATTGCCGCACGTTACTTCGCTGGTATTGCATTCTTTAATTGCCAGAACATCAATCAAGCCGTTCACATAAAAGCTGGTTGGAAGATCCTTTAGATCACCGCTTGCAGGCACCCTGCTTATAGCTTGGCAGTTCGGGCATCTGATTGTGTTGTCACTTCCGCAAGCTGAAGCTTTTAAGCACTTCAAACAAAAACTGTGCAAACAAGGAAGGTACTTTGGTTCCTTAAATATGGTGGAACACACTGAACAAGACACTTCTTCGCGAAGATTATCAAGCGAAGTCTTGGCGTCCATGTGCAAAATGGACGATCACCACTCTCGTGGCTTTGTTTTTCCTGCCTAGTCCCCACGCGTCAAAAACACGTGGCACACCAGCCACACCCACGATCAGAGCATATTATGCATATTATTATCGCGTTCGAATTTCGTGTTGGTTGTCCTGTGGTTTTATGTGCATTTTCCAAATGGCCGCCCGGAAATTCCTTCGAACGCGTCTCCATAATGAGGGTGGTAAAGAGGGAGTCTGGATCACGTTTCACAAAAAATAAAATTGTCATTTCATGGAGAATAAAATGGCCATTTCACGGGAAAAAAAATCCTTACTTTTTGCTAATTAAATTACATCCAAAGTACAGCTTTGTTTGTTGTCTTCACCGACCGTCCACTCCTCGTTCTTCCTGATGTAAAAAGAAAGCTGAGTTCTTTGTTTTGCTGATGTTGTGTAAAATTACCTAACCTTGTAGAGTGACCTGGGGTGCTTACCATTTGTAGGAAAAAACTGGTTGGGATGACCGTTACATAATGGTACGCGATTTTCCAAATTTACTCACCAACCGACGAGATTGCACTTACCATTTAAATTTTCCATTTCTCCGTCCTGGGGTGCTTACCATTAAGCCAAGAAAACCGGTATTTTCGGTTGGAAAGCAAATGGTACGGTTAATTTTCCGAGAATTCCGGTTGGAACAAGTGGACAACCTTCAGAGGTTGTCCCGCGATTCCGGTTGGGACGATTCGACTGGAATTTTCCTTACCATTTGAGTTTACAAAAAATTCAAATCGCTCAATCGACCTTACCATTGGCTTTCCAACCGAAAATACCGGTTTTCTTGGCTTAATGGTAAGCACCCCTGGGGTCCAGAATGACGATCAGTCACGGTCATGCATTCGTCACGCAATTTACCACCGGCGTAGTTAAACGCTTACTGGATAATTTTTTGGGAGGAAGAAAAAATCACGGTTTACAATAGCATTTCACGAGAAAAAAAACAATAGTCATTTTGCAATGCTCATGAAAAAACGTCGATTCACGGTTTACGGGGATGTAACCAAATCACGTTTCACGAGAAAAAAAATAGCCATTTCACAATTCAAGGGAAAAAATAGGCCTTTCACGATCACGAAAAAACCCTTTACCACCCTCCACAATCTGTGATTACTGCAAAAGAAGGATAGCGCTGAACGGCAATGCACGATGGAATGTCAACTTTTTTCATTGTTACAACTAGTGATCTCATTGGCCTTGACTCAAAAACTGCTAAAAAGTTAAGGTTCAAGGTACATTTTGTCTAATTTTTTTAAGGTTTCAAGTAATTTGCGACCCAATCGCACAACATGCAAGTTTTAAAAGATATTGTATTTGGGGAACTTCATCAAAGAAGCAAAATTATCAGCTATTGTCTTCTGCTATTCTGATTGGTTAACCACGAACATTTCCTAAAATTTATTTGACGCAAATGGATTTTCTTTATTTTTGTAATGAAATATAATTATTAACCATCAGCCCCTCCTCTATTCTTGAAACCAAAGATATTCTATGTGGGAAAGAGCCAATGCCGCAGAACAATAAAGTTTGCTAATAGTTTACATGTAAAACACTTGTAATATGACATAGCCTGCGAGCAGGCTCACTTGTTTGGGGTATCGCGCGAGTTTCTCGCTCGTAATTCGCGGCTTCCGCATGGCACTCGCGTGTGAAACCCAAATACTCGCTCATTAACGAGAGGGGCGCGAGAACCCCACGCGCGTCTCCCGCGTCTTGCCAAGAAAGACGACTGGGGAAAGCAACGCTAACGGGTAAAATTAGCTTGTTTGATGTAAATATCCATAACGGACTATTGTCCAGTCAAGTCCAGAAAGCCATGTGAACTAGGGGGCGCGAAAAAGGAGAGGGGGGAGAGAGAAAGGAACGCCTGTTATAAAAACCGGGCTATCTGCATTACGCCCACCAATATTCTGGTTATCGAATTATATCAACTGTCAATACATTCGCTAATCAGAAACTGATGCACGCTTTTACACATGGCAGACTTCATGTGAGAATTTACTATGTCTACCGCCCAGTGTGAATTAGCCAGCGTCTGCAGAAATAAACAAGAGGGTCTTTATTGTGTCCTTTCCCCAGTTCCCCTCTCCCTGACGCTTGCTCCGCAGGCTATAATTTCGGCAGGGGTACTTTGCAGAACGCCGAATATTGTTCTCACCTACAACAGTAACTAAAAACTAACCAATTTGAATCAGTGCTTAACCCTAAACACTGATTTACAGTATTTAGGGTTAAGCACTGATTCAAATTGGTTAGTTTTTATTTACTATTAAGGGTGAGAACAATGTTTGGCGTTCGACAAATTACCCCCGCCGCTAGAATTTCACTTGGTGTAATTCCCCCAATTTCTGGCATAATTCCCTGTCCCTGGGTCTTTACAGACAAGGCCAAAAAGTAAAAATAAGAACAGCAATTGTTTCTTTGACTGTTTCCATCTTCCATTTAATACATAACAGGCTAAATATTGTAAGTCAATGTCATTATGAAAATTTACAAATTTCTGATTGCTATTGTTTCTGAGAGGGTGGTAAAAGGTATTTTTGTGGGTTGTGAACAGTCTTTTGTCCCTTTATTTTTTTAATCATTTTTCAGTTTAAAGTGAGTTTCAACTGAACAGCTGGGGAATAACTGCTTATGTCGAATGTTGCCATTTTCACTTGCAAAATAATTATTTATGAGCACAGAAAGGGCTTTAGAACTAACATTATGAGAAGCAAAGAGATAGAATCAGACCAAAAGATCCTGTATTTTCACACAAAAAAGAAAATACATTTTGGCTGAAAAGAACCTTTAATCATGACTCTTCAAGCCAAAATAATTATATATTTTTTGCAGATGTGAGATTTTTTGTGTCTAATCGGATCTCCTTTACCCTAACCCTTCCGGCTGTCAGAGTCAATCATGGAGACATTTAATGTAGTTGTTACTTTTCAGTCTGTCAACAAAATCCTATGGCGTGACCATTCAAATGAAACTTCACCAGCAGTACTTTCCTTTGGTACTATTCGCTTTTCAGTATTTTACAAAGTAAGATTTGGGATTTTTCTTGGGAGTGAAAGCTGGGTTAACTAACATTGACCAGAGTCATTGAGTCTCCAAAGGTTTTTGTGGCAATTTGTGAGTGAAAATGTCAACCGTTAACATAAGGCAGTAATGCTCCCAGCCATTCAATACTTTATTGTAAATATGTTGTCTGTTATTGTGTAGCAATTCAAAGTAGGTTTTACCGTATTTACTCAATTAAACGCACCCTCGATTAAACGCTGCACCTAATCAGAAGAATGCGGCGTTTATTCGAGGATTATAAGAAAAAAATGACATGTACGGTCAAGTAATCGGCTCCTGGTATGGTACAAAAAAAACGAGACATTGGAACTTTAAATGTGTTTCTGTTTACATATTATTTACAAATGAATTACCTTAAAGGCCCAGTATCACCCAAAATGCATTGCACCCCCAAAATCTCAACGATTGAATTTAATGCAGTTGAAAATTCCTGAAAGAGCCAATCACAAGCGAGCTTGTCATTTGAAAACAAAAACAAACGACCACAAAGCCGAATGGGTGATACTGGGCCTTTAATTGTTGTCAGTAATTACTTTAAGAAATATGATTTTGAAATAAACGCCGCATCCGAAACGCTAAAAATTTAATAAACGCCACGGCATTTAATCGAATAAATACGGTAATACATTAATTGTATGTGAAAAAACTGTTTTATTTTTTTGTGATTTGGACATCCCATATTACCACCCTCAGTTGTGGGAATAAGTGAACAAGTAAGAATAACCTAGGCAAAATGCTTTAACTGAAACCTTCTGTCAATACATTTCATTAAAACTATATCTATGTACATGTATTTATCATAAAATCTGAACATATTATTTAATTTTAGTACCCATTTGGGACTAGAACCATTCTGATGTTCCACCTGTCAACCAGAAATCAAGTTTATTTATGGTCCACAGGTGGATGTAACAAAACCGTGAATACTTGTCTTTCGTAACTTGGATGTGAAGTTTCCATGAAAACAGAACAAAATCACTCCTCAGGGACATTATGTAGAGTCACACAGCTTGTTTTATACAATGACCCCAATAGCCACACAAGAAGGAGGTCGGTATGGGGGTGGAGGATCGCCCGCTCTTACACTTTCAGTATCGTCCAGTACTGAGCTATAAGGTGGAGGAGCAACATTGCCCTCAAAAAATCCAGAAACAGTCTGTCGCACCGCTCCATGCATAACAACATGGTTTCTACTTCTACGATGATGACGATGATGTCTAGTTCTGTATCTAGGATTGCGTGATCGAATGCGTATTCTCATGGGAGCCCTTTCTATTGATGAGTTCCTTTGACGTTTTGAAAGTGTTGTATGCCGCACAATGCTGAAGACTACAAGAACCACTAAAAACATACACGTGCAGACTGTTGCCACAACAACAAATGTGTAAGGAAGGTGTCCAGTCTGCTGTTCTGGTTTACTGTCGGAAGGTTTTTCTGTTGTGTTTATCGTCGTAACTGACATTGTTACTCCTAAACAGAATTGAAAAAATATTTATCAATCACACAATCAAGTAATTCTGTTTAATTTAAACACGAAGTTCCGGTATAAAAGGAGCCTGACCTGGCCATTCTCACAATCAACCACTGAAGCATAAACAACTGACAAATAACATATGTCATTACTAAGACCATTGCTAACACAATTTGGAAAAACTTTATGAAAGTTATATCAGAAGTCTTTATGAACTTCTATTTCTTTTTTTGCTTAGGTAAAATCTTGGTTTAATTATTAGATTTTGAAGCAAATTATATTTAAAGGACACCCAAGTTAACCAATGATGTTTTGTGACTGAAAGACGCCTTAATTTGCATTTCACACCCAAAAGGTGTGAAATGAGGGAGGAGCTAAGCCTTTTGTACCAGAACTTTGTGTTTAATAAGAAGTTTTGTGCTCATCAGCAACCATGTTTTTATGGCTCTGTTTATCTTCAGAAATTTTTAAAATATTTACTTTCAAATCTTTAAAACCACAATTCCCTCCTTGATATTCTACAACTCCATTAAGCCAGATACATTTCTAAACAATTTTCTCAAGTAGCTTAAAGAACACAACACAGAGCCACAATAGCCAGTACCAGAAAAAAGCCCTGTTCTGACATGGAATTTCTTTAAAGTTGCAAGACCTTCTCAATATTATAAACAAAAATGTAAATAAAAGACAGCTTTTTCATACCTGTTTGTTCTGTTTTGATTTCCACAGGAGGTTCTTTTGCTTTCTTTTCCTCGGCTGATTTGATAAAACCAAAGAAATAGCATTATTAAAAAAACTTAAGTAAAATACAAGGATTTCCTCTCCTGAGAGAAAAAATCACATCTCAACACATGTGAAGATATCAATTTTGGTGCTTATTATGCTGTGCAAGCTGATTCTAACTTTCAAGTCTGTGGATGAAATCCTGAATTGTAACCATTCAAATTAAATCTATTGAACTGTACCTTCATGTGGTGCTATCTGTTATTTAATAATCTTAAAAATCTCATTAAAGTTTGAGGCAGAAGCAAAATCAGATATTTCAGCTGGGAAAGAGAGTAAGTTATGAATCTTTCTTTATACATGTAGGCACTGGTGGTAAAGTTGGCTAAGACACTCAAAGCAGCTGGGTGAAATCATGTCCACAGTTAGTCAATTAACCTGAATGCCCGGGCATGGAATAGTTCAACTGGGCAAGAGAGTAAGTTATGTACAGTATCTTCTTTATAAAATGAAAAAAAAAAAACCAACAACAATAACAGTAGTGAAGCCAGCTGAGATGCTAAAAGCAGATGGGTGAAATCATGTCCACAGCCAGTCCATTTTCCTGATGCCAGGGAACTTAATAAGACACCTGTCGTCAGGATATTTCCATTCATAAATAAAGAGCACTATTTCGAGCAACACGGTCAATCCTCAATGATCACAACCTACCTTTCTTGTGCAGGACCTCCAAAATCCTGGAGTAATTTACAAAGAAACACTCTCTGTGCTTTTCAAGTATATCCCTCGACAGTACAAATTTTGGGTGCTTCATAGCATGACACCCTGTAAGTTCACTGATGCAGATGCGAAGTTTTTTCACTTCAGGACATATCGGCGTAGCATTTTGATTATACTGCTCATAGCAGTTACTGACAAATTCCTCATTGCATTCTTTTTTATGAACTGTGAAGAGAAGAAAATTTGTACAATACAAATAACATTAACAAGGCTGTGCTCTACGAGGTATCATAATGTAGGGCTGGGCTCTGTTAGAGCACAGCTCTACACTGACTAGTGCTACAACAATACAATTACTCATGATATAATACATACAGTTTGAATCTCGATATAGCTGTCATGGTATGATACACTAACAAAGCCCAATAGTCTTGAAACCAAACATGTTTATCTTTTATTCCTCTGTATTTGGAACAACATTACAAGGGATGTAACCTCTTGAATTTGACCAGAACAGTGCTCCATGATGCCACATGGTAAATAAGAAATTGTGTTGTGGCAGGACTGACAAGTTAACTTTATTGAAGCAAAATTAAGTTATGTACCGTATTTGTATCAACATCCTGTTCCGACATCGACATTCGTATCATGTGAAATAATACCACAATATACCACGATAGCATATTATGGTATATCGTTGCAGCACTAACACTGACATATTACAACACAAATTGAGTGGAACCCAGTTAATACATGTATGACCACAAATAATGGACCATAAAAAAGTGGCTGTAACACTGACCAGCAGAGGCTTTTTCTGATTTTAAGCCTTGATCGTTGTAAGTGCCGAAGGCACAAACGTTTAGGAGGGTCCGGGAGCATGCCCCCCCCCCCCCCAATGTGGAGCAAAGTTTCTTGTCTAAGAAAACAACACGACAGCAGTGAGCAGGCTTGAACCACGGACCTTCAGGTTTAAAGTCCAATGCATTAACCACCAGACCACCGTACAGTACCTCCACAAGATGACACTGGACCTGGCCTCGGTTGTTCAAAAGGTGGATAGTGCTATCCAGCGGATAAATCACTATCCAGCAGGTAACACAATGGATTTTGTTAATACTTATCCACTGGATAGTGATTTATCCGGCAGATAGCACTATCCACCATTTGAACAACCGAGGCCTGATGTTTAACCATCTGGCCATCAATAGCAGTTAATCAGTGTAGCTACTACTGGTGACTGTACTGATATAGGTCATAATTACCTTTGCTTGCTGGAATACAATCAGGGTATGAATTCATTTTCTTCGCAAGTGATTCATATTTGAGGCGTATCACCCAGCTTGGCCATTCTTGATTATTTACACAGGCTGAGATACATGTTTTTAATTCTAGCACCTCAGGACAAATTGGCACACTGTTTTCATTAAACTGATCTTGGCACAATGTTAACCGGCTTTCAGTGCAGTTGTTACCAGCAGCAGATTCTATTTGAAAAAAAGAAGAGATAAGTTATCTTGAGCTTCGGACAATGTTCTGATACAGATTGTCAAAATGAACCCAACAAATCATGAGTATCTGCATTAGTTATACAATGTCTAGCCCAAGAAGACAATACAAGGATAAGGATTGGCTGAGAAAACAAGGCAACAAACAAACAGAGCAATGGACCCTAAGCCCTGAAAACAATAGAGCTGTGTGATACCCAGGTCCAATGAAATTAGAGGTTCTGAAGAGGTGCATGGTATATGGGACATTCAGCATCATTCAAAATCAAGGAAACTTTATATATAGGGTGAGAAAAAAAAACCCTTGCTTAACTTTAAAGGAGCTATGTCATGGTGATTTTGAGGTTTTCGGGTCAAAACTGCCCCAAATTAAAACTAAGTACCTTTGTCGTACACGAAATGCTTAAAGAACACTAACAGGAAGATATCAAGTGAATTTTAGTAGAGAAAATAAACCATAATCAGAGTTTTAGGGAATTTTCTAAGGCAAGCGATAAACTTGAAAAAATTGGGCAGATGCAATCCATTTCCATCCTGGCCATCTGCAGCCCAAGTCACTTATTTTTCCTCTAAGAGCACAAGTAGAATAATTTTAAACAAAACTGGAATCTTATTTTTGGAATTTCACTGAAATAAAGATGTATTTTGGCTTCTTAAAGTAACGCTAAAAATGGTGACATAACCCCTTTAAATCATGCCAATCTATCGCTTTGCTTTTGATACTAATTGTTTGTTTAGCATATTTCAGTTTTAATCCTTGTTGTTGTTAGTACCATTGTAATTTTTCATCACTTTGTTTTTTACATTTACATGTATTGTTTGCTAAGCATATTTCATTTTTCTTGTTGTTATTAGCACCATTCTTTCAGTTTCATGCTGTAATTAGTAATTGATATTTTACATGATTGTAACATTTATTATCACACAGACTAGCAGTTTTATTCCACTTCAAACTGATGGTGGATCAAGTCTCATTCAAAAAATATCTTTGAAAGTGAAAGCTGTGTTTGTTTTCTTAAAAGTTGGATTTGCAAATACAAGTCACTGACATACATCCTATCAGCCCTTCATATCAAAATTTGTGAGGAACATGGAGATACTTAACAAACCAATTCTCCATCAGACATAACTTTAACTTCAGTTAGTCATCACAAACTTGCTCAACTTTACGTGTTGTGTGGCCAGCAAAATGAAAGTTAAGTCATTGTTTTGTTTCTAGCTGTGAAATGAAACCTAATGGTGCATGAAAAGGTCTGCCATCTCAAAGGATGTCTGGGGACAAAAAAATCCCAGATCTTTAGATCCTGATTGTTTTTTCAAAAGAACAATCCAGCTTCACAAATTGTAAAATAAACATAAAATCCTAGCTTCAGACAACATAATCAGAGAACTGCAGACTGTAATTAATTGTTTTAATAACTCAGACCTCTTTGTTAACTTAAAGAGCATCTCTTAACTTTATTTCAGAATTTAACCCTAAAATATTTGCAAGGATTCTGATGTTTCAGCTTAGCTCAATGGAGTATAAAACCACGTCACATGAAAGCCAAACCTTCACGGTTACTTGACCTACAACTTACACACTCAAGACAACACTTATTCACTCTCAAAACTTTGAATCTGCTCAAAATTTGGACAGGAACATTGAGTGTGATCTCTTCCCCACATTTTGCACGTGTTTAACTCTCATGCATTATCATAAACTCTTACAAGTTGACTGTTTTTCTCGTTCAACTGGTCTTAGTCAAGACTGGAGCAAAACAGCATTCTGACTAAAAAATCTGAACCCTAGCATGTTCTAGGCCTAAAAGGAAAACAAACTATTATTGACTAATTTATAACCTTTGTGGTTAACTACTGCTCAAAATCACTTGCTAGCAGTTTCCAGATTTTTTAAATGCATATTCCCTTCCAAAATCTGTCAACAGATGACTAGAAATGTTCACTCAGGATGTCTCATTCTTACACAAAATAAGCTTGTTACTATTTAATTTCATGCAAAATTTGATAAATTCAAACAACAAAAAAACTAGATGTATATAACATCTATCACACAAGTTGCCCTCTCAAAAGTTTACAACATTAACAAGAGCCCGTAATCAAGAAACAGGAAATTGCTTGAAAGGTTTAAATATGCCCTTTAACAGGAAAACGACTTACAACAGAGAATGCGGACTGTTTTGCACGCAAAGAAACTTCAGGATCGAATCCAAGATAAGGCACTCAATGATGATCACTTCTTCACGGTCTAAGTTTAAATATAAGAAATTGACCCCATTTATCTGTTTGAAGTGTCAATCTTCACATCCTATCTCGTGTTCAGTTGAAGTTATGTCTGATTCAATGTATTAAAATTGCTGCCCGTGATAACAAATCCAGGCAAATGGTGAAATGTATAAACCAGTGATGCTTAAAATTGCCTGAGGCATAAAGCCGCCATTGCACATAAACATCAAAGATCTGTCTTCGCTACCCTTTCAAGACAATATTACCAGTTTTCCTATTCAAGGCAAAGGATTTTGCATTCTTAAAAAATGTTAATCCCTCTAATTTTGGAACGCTGCGAACAGGATTTAACTTACAAGCATACTTCTGTCGTTGCAGTTTATAAGAAATATGACCCGACAAAGGAATACTTGATGAAAATGAACGAGAAAAGAATACGAATTGCCAGCGAAGCAGACACTCGTTTCGTGATTGAAGTCAACCCACAACTCTGGATAAAGGATATTGGACAATGCGGCATCAGCTTGACCAAAAATAAGATAAGCTCTTACAGTTCTACCACTGCTAAGCGAACTTGTGGAGATGAAAGAATAAAGCGAGTATAATTAGCGATATGCGATAGATCAGTTTTTGTTTTGTTCCTAAGTACATGAATTGCAAACCAAGCTAAATAAATGTTATGTTCAACAAGCATTCCGTCCTATTTTAATGTCGTGAGGTCACTAGAAATGTTTTGACTTCACAATTTTTGAGGTTAACATTTCGTGAGATCGATCGTTTGGAATATAAGCTTATAACTTGCTTTACGTGAAAGAATAAACCCGAGCGGAAACGCGAAAGCTGTTTAAATAACTGCCATGGCAAAGATATTCTGTTACAGGTAAGAAAGGCTTCTTTCTCCTTAAAAAGCGTTAAAGAATCGAAGAATAAGCTGCACTAAGGTTTGTCAAAACAACAACTAGCTCTCATGCGTACATCCCACTGATCGCCAAAGCAGAACTACGGAGCTGCTAATCTTTAAAGAAGCTAAAACAAAATTTACGTTGCCAGGATCAGCAAAACATCTAATGTTTCTCGATGTTGTATATCCGCTAAGTTCACTTACCTACTGACGGCGTAACCATCGAAAAACTCAACAAAATGAAGACACATCTTGCTAGCCTTTCCATGTTCCTTGCGCACATCTACAAACAACAAACCCCTCTGTCGGTTTTGTCAATGTGCCCAATTATGGAAATTACTCGGAAGCGCGCGCCGTGATTGGCCGGTGAGAGAAACAGATGTCACTTTCTTTCAAGACATTTGGCGGTTAGAATGATTACAGGCTATTCGAGCACAAATATGGAGAATTGGTCGCTATTGTTACGCGACCAATCGCAAATGGGGCTATTTTTCTTTCGGAAACAACAAAGGCTTTTGCTAAATGAGACTTAAGATGCCGAAAAGAATGCCTTTTAACCTGAGCGTCTGGAGAAATAGAGTGGGAACAAAGCTCTGTCAGCTCCATAAGATGCCGACGGCAAACATGTGAAGCAAAGTGAAACAAAAGGAAGTTTTTATCGCTTGAAAAACGAGGCTCACTTGTAACTTCAAGCACCGGTGGCAAGACAATTCTATTGAAATCGAGCTTGGAAATTATTGGAAATTGATCGATTTATCCAAAATGACATGTGTAAAAGCAATTGTTTGTTCACAATCTTCAGTTTCGTTTGCGCTTGATTTTACAATGTAAAAGGGTTTTTATCAGTTCCCATCGAGAAAGAGGTTGCGCTTTTAGGCAAAAATAATTAAAATGCCAAAATAATGAACAAAAGTTTAATTTTCACGACTTCCTGCAGATTACAAACTTGATCTAAAAGTGAGTCACTCAAAGTGGGGAATTTTTTTTTTCAATCATTCCAATTCACTTTTGAATATATTCAATCAGCCCAAAAGCTGTAATGATCTGCAATCAATTTTGAAAATATTCCAAAACAGGTAAATTCCGTAAATTATCTGATGATTGAAGCTATCATCAGAATCTGCATCATTATAATGAGACGCCCAAAAATCCAAATTAAAGTCATTAAAAGTCACACCATTTTATTTATTTACTTGCTTTCCTTTCTTGTGTTTATTTGTATTAGGGATTTTAAGCATTGGATTCGTGTAGTAGTCTATTGTACTTCGTCTCTTGTCAGACAAACCCTATTTTGAAATAGAGCTCATCAGACTATGCTTGTCAACAAGATTTGTGTTAGAAATGTAAAATTAATCATTTGTGATATGGATCAACTGGTCCAAGATAAGACAACCTGATTCCATGGTCTCAATATATCTGCTATTATATACAGACCGCTATGTACATACTTCAAACCACTGACCACGCGAAAAATGCACTGAAAATGAATGACTGATTTTTAATTTCAGTCATCCGTCTGACAACAACTGAGGTCTAAAGCTAATACTGTACAGCCACACGAGTTGGACAAACGAGCCTGTGCGCAAACGTCTCCGAATTCCTTTGCTTTGGTTTCTTGGTATTTATTTATCCAGGTTTCGTACCCCATATTTTCGGTTGCACGCGTTTTCCGGTAAAAGTTTATACACAAAAAGCGAATATCAGATAACATATTAATAATAAAAGTTTGTTCGGTTTGTACGTGATGAAAAATATATTGGTCTCATTCTTTTTAAAAAATATGGACCACGCCAAATATAAATGGACCAAAAATGTATGGACCTCGCCTCAATCAGTCTATAGACCCAGGCGAAGATCGTGTGCGGAAGGAAGTGAGGCGAAACACCAGGGTATACAATTTTGACCCCATTCTCTATTTTCGAATTGCCCATAATACACTTTGTTAAGTTTGCCCCCCAAATTTTGCATCGGAACTATTGTTTTGAAATGCATTTACAAACAATAGTTTATGCAAAATTTGGGGAGCAAACAAAGTGTATTATGGGCAATTCGAAAATAGAGAATAGATGTTGCCTGCTTTCCTTTATTTATTTCGCTTCTCTATTTTTCTTTTCTTTTCTCTTCTTATCTTTCCTTTTTCTCCTTTTCTTTTCTTTTCTTTTCTTTTCTTTCTCTCTCGTTCAAACCCAGAATCCATTGCGCAGTTTTGCGGGAAGTTCAAATTTCTAAGCAACCAATGAAAACGCTTCACCGAGCGACCGAAGGAAAAGTTCGTTTGTTTCTGCTACAAGTTTGAAGTGAGCGCAAATAATTATTGTTTTTACCTTATTGCGATTGCCGATCGCCTGATATTTTAGTTTTACAAGTTTCGTTAAGCCTTATTGCCAGTTTTTGGAGCTTTGTTGTGGATTTCCTTCTTCGTTTTGGTAAGTAGTTTGTGCTGAACGTGCGGCCACGTTTATTGGCGCCGCCATGTTGTTGCTTTAACTGTGCTTTGTAGATGCTTTGTATTCTCTATGATCTCAAACGATAGATAATCATTTTCAGTTTATACCTACATTCTGATGGGAATATTTTAAAATCTTGATCATCGGAGTACTATTTCAAATGATCAATTTGTCGTTTGGTTTTGTTGAATACTTGAGCTTTTTAATACCATGGCCAGTCTAATCTGTAGAGCTCTATATTACGCTTCAGAATACCCGGCCACTTATTTATACATATCCCTAAATGTTTTAAAGAATGAAGCATATGAAAACAAACGAAACCATTCATATTCAACTGCAGTCTAATAAGCCCCCATCAAACAGTGCATCATATGATAGTTGGGTGAGAGTTTTGATCCAAACTATCATCTGCTATCATTGATTATCATACTTGTGATCAAACAGTGCATTGACAGCACATGATAGTTTGATACTTGGTCAAAGTCATGTAGACAAAGTCACCCACTGACTCCTTCCTTGACTTGCAGTAAGTACCCTGTGAGCAGAGGTTGGTTTTTCGCTCTATGTGAGCGGTATTACTTTTCGCGTACAGGCACATAGGTCTTTTCTGGTCTTGACAAAGAATGTTGACCTTTCACAGAAATTTTGATAAAGCATTAGTTAAGTGTGCTGTTGTAGGTGGTAACAGCTGACCAAAAAACTATCAATAATTTTTCCAAGTTGGGATGCTGTTTTCATGTATGTTTCATTTCTTAAAAAGACTCACTTGGAGGTTGGTTGGTTGCATCCTCGATATGCCTTAATGTGACTGTGTGATGCAGTTATGAGTCATATGTGTCAAGTTATTTGGCTGTGTGACCGCATGATGCGGTTCCAGTCAAAGCCCACATTTCACCCTTGCTCACCACAGAGTTCTAGTAGCTCAGTGGTAGAGCATCCGACTAGATCATGGAGGATCGTGGGTTCGAATCCCATCTGGAAATTGGAAATTTTTTCCGAGTTGGGATGCTGTTTTCATTCATGTTTCATTATTTAATAATCATATGAACTGATCAACTATCATAAATGTTTTGAACATGTTCAAGGTAAATGATAATCGTGATAGATCATGTTCATGAAGAATGTCCACATTCAATTTCAGTATTCCCCACCATTGGGCATAGTCAGGCATTTACTCACATTTAAATCCTGGGGGTCGGGCATTAGTCCACCCTAAGTGTACCTTGGGCATGAGCATGTGATATCCTTGTATTTTCGAACTCATAAAATACTGGTTCCATTTCTGACGAGAAATTTGTCATGTCAGCTTGCTTTAATTGGTAACTAGGGAAAAACTGAGGGAAACCACTTCTCTATTGACATAGTTTGCCTTCAAATAACTAGGTTTGAATAATAATTATTCAAACCTAGGCTAATCCAACAGTTATTTGAAGGCAAACTATGTCAATAGAGAAGTGGTTATAAGTTGTCTTTCTGTTTTTACTGTACCCAAGAGCATTTACAAAGCTTTTTGGGTCCCTGCCATAGAGCATTTTCCTTTTTCTTTTTTCACAAAATGCTAAGGCCCAGGGGTTGTCACGGGGGAAGGAGTGGGGGGGGGGGGGGGGGGGGGGGGGGAGGAGGGGGACATGGAATTGGCTGATGCACATTAAGCATGCTTTGGCAATCACAGTTATTGAGGAAGAACTTGACTTGTCTGAACGATGAAAGAATTTTAATGCAACACTGAAATGTCCAAAAAAGTCAGAGCAACCCAGGCCTTGTCATGATGAGATGCTGTTTTATAACTTATTTGAATTTTAGTAAATTAATTTTTTTCTAATTTTCATTTCATATTGCAAAACCATGGGATAAAATATCAAATTATGACATATGGTAAACATATGATTGTTAATTTTTTATTTTATTCAGCAGAGTTTTATTAACTGGATCCAAGATTTATAGAAGCAGTTACCATGGATGCTACAGAAGTACAAGTTGTAAGTATTTTTAAACTTTTTGCATTCCAATCTAGAACACTTTCTGTAAGGGTAGAGCATGAAGTTTAAGTCACAGTAGTAAGTCATGAAATGGTATTAATTAGGTCTCCAGATGGAAAATAATTATACTTGATTTTTGTATTTACTGACACAGGCAGACATCCTACCAATTTGATTGTTTTTTTGTTCACTTTGCTTGGGATCTTGCTGTGTTCACTTCATTCATGTAATCTCCTGATTGATTGAGCATGATAGCATTGCCTGAATCAATTCAC
Organism: Cladopsammia gracilis; assembly: GCA_022457155.1. NCBI lineage: Eukaryota > Metazoa > Cnidaria > Anthozoa > Scleractinia > Dendrophylliidae > Cladopsammia > Cladopsammia gracilis. The sequence goes on from JAJGOT010000035.1 coordinate 846,889, forward strand.
ATGCAAGCAAGTACATGTAACCCAATAAGTCACATAGTCATGTTACAAGTTGGGTTTTATTTTGCCGTTTTTATTATTGAACATAGCATTCTAGAGTACAAGTGCAAATACGCATCAAAAGGAGTGCAAATATGGCATGTTATGACACTTTTCTGACCGCATGCTAAGAAAACAGTTTCAAAAACTTAGTTTTAGGAGAATTACTGTCGTGTAATAAACAAATTATTTAGCAAACAGTTGTGTAATAAGGCTGGCCATTTTTACTCATCATAAAGGCTTGAAAAAATAAAAACTGACTCGTAAAAACACTCAGCCGTATTTACACAACTTCACGCTGAATAACCTCTATTTGTTGCACTTGTCTCTATTTTGAGAGTTGACTGTGCACATTTGTCTGTTTAATTTATAATGACAAAAAGATCATGACTTTTTTTCTTATTTTATATTTATTTTAAATAACCCACAAGCTAATACACTCAGTCTATCTGTACCTGCCTTGCCTTCAATAAAGTGATCTGTTTCATGTTGCTGTAGACTGCAAAACATTCATATTTTTTGCAATGGTCACATGAATGTGCACTGTCTTTGAATGAAAGATCTGGAGAGTGTGTGAATACGGAGAGTTTGACTGGGGAGAGATGCTAAAAGAATGCAAAGAGCTTGTGTCACTGTGAAATTGGCATGGCTTTGAATAAATCTCTGGTGAGGTGTGATGAAAAGTATTTTGGCAGGTAGCATCGTATTCAACCAATTGGTAAATTTGAACGAATTCGTTGTATGGAAAGCCGACAGTCGTATTTTTTAGCTCTCTCCGTATACACGCTCTCTCCAGACCTTTTGTTCAAAGACTGTGCATTTGTATGTCATTGACCAACCCAAAAAACTGACTGTCTTGCAGTCAATTATGTACCATTGAAAACAGCTACTGTAAAAAAAGCTCCAGCTATTTAAATCCATGCCCTGTCTCCAACACCCCTGCCAACCTACTCCCCCCCGCCCCCCCACCCTCTCTCTCCTCCCTCATTTTGTAATAAGCCCCTCCTCTCATCTAATAACATCATCCCAGCCCTCCTCCCCCTTTAGATGTCAGCTAATATCATTAATAACAGGTAATCATTAATAGCAGGTAATATCATTAAAAACTGTCAAGCTACTATTTATGAAAGTAATATAAATGAAACATACAATACAACTAAGATAAGATACCCTTGTTTAAACATGGTAATTTGATCAACCCAGTGCTAAAAAAGTGCACTGCACTCCCCCACCCTCACCCCTATGGAAATTCCAGTTTGGCTTCATACTTTCCTTTTGAGACCCCCTTGTGGTTCTTTAATTAATTTTAGTATTTTCTCAGATATTTAAAAAGTTGAAGAAAATTAAAAAGAAAATAGTTTGGTTTGGTTTCTTAGTTCTATGGGGAGAGAGTTCCAGTCACTCGCCCCTGCATGCTTGAAGGTCCTTCTTCCATATAAGGTTTTTGTACAAGGTACTACATCTAGATTGTTATCTTATAAACCTACAAAGTATTAATTAAAAATGTTTTCAAAAAGGGCTAAGAAGGACGACACCCTCCTACATGTAAGACTTTGTCAATGCAATCCATTCCAAATTTTATGCATGATTTTTTTATTACATTAATCACATTATATACATTTCTATGATTTTAAATTTTATGCACGATTTGATATTATATCAATAAAAACTAATTACATGGTTAGATTAAATTAAATTAGATTTTATCAAATTAGGTTACTTAAGTTAATTTTATACACGACAACACAAGCAGCGACACTTAAGGTGGTTCCTAATAGTTTAAACATTCCCATCATGATACATCTATGATATTCAATCACAGCTACACCAGTAAAGTTAAGAGAAAACGTTTAGTACAGGTTTGTAAACACTTAACCAGTGAACAAATTTAGGTGGCTACGACATCCAAATTTGTTACCATGGCAACGTCAAAAGAGACCAAAAAGACCCTATTTTCAACCTTTCGAGGCTAATAAGTAATAACTTCAAAACTGCTTGGTGAATTTGTTTGATTTTTATATATTTTTGTCTTACAAAGGTAACAAATATTTGTGCCAATTTTGAAAAAAATCTGTACATAGAATTCAGAGATATGTCCTTTTTACATAAATTTAAGGTAGCTCTGAACTCCATGTACAGAATTTTTTAAGTAAAAGATTTTTAGCCACACCATCGGGCTAGCTGTAATGAAATGCAAAAGACGAGAGGGCTGAACAATATGGAGCCACCTTAAACCCCATTGTGTTTTTTTTTTAAGTAATGATCCGCATAAGAAGGAAAGTGCTAACGGCAATGCACGATGGAATGTCAACTTTTTTCATTGTTACAACTAGTGATCTCATTGGCCTAGACTCAAAAACCGCTAAAAAGTCAAGGTTCAAGGTGCATTTTGTCTGATTTTATTAAGGTTTCAAGTAATTTGAGACCCAATCGCACAACATGTAATTTTTAAAAGAAATTGTATTTGAGGAAGTTCATCAAAGAAGCAAAATTATTAGCTGTTGTCTTCTGCTATTCTTATTGGTTAAGCACGACCATTTCCTAAAATTTATTTGACGCAAATGGATTTTCCTTATTTTTGTACTGAAATATAATTATGAACCATCAGCCCCTCCTCTATTCTTGAACTCAAAGAAATTCTATGTGAGAAAGAGCCAATGCCGCAGAACAACGAAGTTTACTGTAGTTCTTATGTGGAGCATTACTTAATAATAAAACATTCTAGTAGAAAAGCAAAGAGTAAAGTCGTGTAATTTTTTTACGCATTATGACGTTTTTTTATCGTGCTCACGAAAAAATGTGCTGATCATACAGAGAATTACAGTGTCGTACATATATTGCCTTACGAAAAATATTTACCGAATGTGATGTGCATAAAAAAGATATAAACGAAAAGTTTTCTGAAAACACGTGTTCCAGTTTAATTACTAAATAAATGCAATATAGCTTGAAAAGTTTGGTTTGCAGGTTGAGAATTAAGGTAAACTCCAGAGTTGATATCTTGACTTCACAAACGCTTTTCAGTTTCAAGAATGCAGGAAATTGCGTTTTAGAGGGTAACATAAAAAAATTCCGAGGGGCATACCCCCCCCCCCCCCCCCCCCCAGAAGCTTGCACCTACTGCGCGCGTATTACCCCTTCGGTGTGAAGACTTACTCTCTCACTGACTCTGTACGTACTGCTAAAAAATTGCCCAGGTCTGGTATGCCCCTGAATGTTCTACCGTGTAGCTCATTTCTAGTGGTAAGACAACCCTCTAACTGGTTGTAACAGGACTTTTTCTCATTGTAACTTTTAGATTTTATCTATTTGTTTACTTCTAAATTTATTTATACTGATGTGATGCGGCATGTGTTGCTTTATCACACTGAGTCAATGATTGAAAGTAGACTTAGTCGAAGACTCTAGCTGATAAAAAATAGTACCAAAAGACATCGCTTTGCCGTGAAGCTTTCCATCCACTTCGCTTCCAAAGAAATGTAGAAAATAAACAAATTCATCAATCTCGACGTCTCCTGTTTCATGGTTAATGTAGTACACGAAGATCGGTGCACCGGAGGAGCCAGGACACGTGGCAATCGAGTGTTCAGCGAAGGGATCCTTATACCCCTGATCCTCTAGTAAATCAGTGTCATTTTGACCACATGTTAGGTTCAGAAGGTAGAGGTGAACAAGGTGCGTTTCTACCGCTCCAAAAGACACCTGTTTACTGGCGCGGTGTGGATGGGAAATGGTGAACAGTCTGATCGAACGAGGAAACGTTAAGATCTCTGGATGAGGAATTTCGAAATATGGAACATTTCGAAACTTTTCTGTTGTCTTAAAGGCTTTTATCTCCAAGGGTCTTACCTTTGCAAACTTGCGTTTCTCCTCGTCGTTTTCAAGGGGCTTTAGGAACAGAATTGCATAATCTAAAAAGCCCTCTGGTAAAGATAGAGCCGGTGCCAACTGATCTAAAAGCGAAATAACTTTCTCGGTAGTTTTCGATACAGCTGTCCCATCTCCATACAACGCTGCTTTCGTTTTACGCAATAAAATATCCTTGTCCTTATTTTTGTTTGGTGCCGATACTCTTCCAAACCTAATGACATCTCGAGATACTTGCAAGCCACGCTCTGTTCCGTTATAAAAAGAGATAACTTTGACATCACCTGGTTGAACCATGTCAAAGTTACTTCCATTGCCGCTTGCTTGTCTTCTAATCGTGTGAGAGTTGGTGATCACAACATCCCCTTCGTAGTCTTTCAGTTCGTCCATTTGGATAAAGAAGCCTGTTCCATAAGATGACTTGACTTTAACGCAAACTACAGCATCTGCAAAGCGTTCGAGGCAATTTTGTGCCTTCTCGGATTCGAGAAAAAGTTTATCTTCATCAGTAAGCCCTTCAGTGTCTTTGATGATTTTTTCCTTGCCCTCGTTTGACAAATCTCTAAAGCCCAGGACCTTCTTGAGTGGAATGTAGCGCTGATGATAGTTTACGTCTTTCTGCAGCTTACTGCACGAATGCCAAGCTTCGCTTCTCGTTAATCTACCAGCTTCTTCTGCTCCACCAGTCTCGATTTCTGTCTCTTCGTCCCCTTCGTCGTATTGCCATTCATCGAGATAGTTTATCTTACTGCAAGAAGCCATCAGTTGCAAAAGGCAGACAAAGAATTATGATGAAGGTTCGAAAGGCAACCAGTAACACTGAGATATAGCTTATAATTAACGACACGGATCTTTGATAAGTGATACTGAATTTGGCCAATCAAGCATGAGAATTGTAGATGCTCATGACACCAAAGCCGCAACAGTTTTCTCTTTTTTGTCAAGGAAAGCGCTGATGACTCGCTGATACACTACGATGATTGGGCTTTGGCACTGAAAGCTGCTGAGATAAAAAGTGCGAAACCGCTGTTTCAAACGTACTGTTGTGATAGATTCCACTTATTAACTACCTCTTGACATGCAAAATTTACTGGGAGGCCAACATTCTCTAGCCAATTTCCATTTTTAACGTGACACTTCACAAGGTATGAAAAGATTACTATATGAAATAAAACCTGCGAGTGCCAATCTTGAGGCTGATAAATGACACAACTGAAAATACTCCTTGTCAAACTTGTTATCGTTTAACAGATCCAAGATGAAGGCTTAATGCATGCACTACTACAACAATGCATTATATTGATGCACCAAAATGAAAAATTTGCGGTCAGTTTCTTGTTTTTGCGATATGTTAACTCAAAATTTAGAAAAAAAAATGAAAAAATAACGATATGGCCAAACATGGCAAGCTTGACTGTCGAAATGACGTATACTGGACGCCTAAATTTTGATATAAAAAACGAATTCAAACAATTTGGCTACAATTTTTGAAAACAGGAACAATTTCTGGCATACCTCGATCCAGGTCATTACTTCGACAACAAAGAATTTGACTTTTAAATTGACACCGTTGCTGTATTTTTTTTTTCAGGTACATCCGCAAACCAGCAAACACAAAATTATTTTTAATGTGAAATTCATGAAATCAAGAATTACGGAATTCGCATTCCGTCTGACTTGATTTAACGATTTGATGTAAAGAAAGTCAGTCATTTCGTTATAATAGGGCATGTCGTACCTCCGTTGAACGAGTTGTTTTATTGGCTCACCAAAACAATAGATGAATGACCTAAACAATGTCCCTATCCCTATAAACAATAGCAGGTACTGTTTTAGAACGGCCAATGAAAATAGAGGTTTATGAGAGGTACGACCCTACCGTTATAATAAACTACGTAACTAAATTCTATTGTTCGAATCTTTTTCCGCATTAGAAAACAATCACATCAAGTGTAAACTTTTCGTATATTTTATGGGCGTTGAAGCAGCGTATAGTAGATAAAGTGTGCGTTTATTTCCGTAGCTCAAAAAAGAAAGATGGAGCCAGAAGGCATTGTGAACAAGGAAAGCTTTTTTTTCGAACAGTTGACGAATATAATCAAACGAACGCCTGACTTAATCGTCAGTGGTGACGATGAAGGAGAAGAGTTTGAGGCGGCAGAACACGAAAATATAGGAAACAAAATAAAACTTCGATTTCCCTCAGCAAATCAAAGCACTGAGACGCCTGAACTTAAGATTTCTGGTGCCGAAAAACTCCTGACGCTTCCTAATGGAGTGAAACTCACTTTTGGCCAAATAATTTGCCTAGCTGGAGACTTCTATGGTGTACCTAAGCAGCCTATCATAGATGCATCCGAGATGGAAGATGTCGAGAAAGCAACTGGTCGTCGCAGGCGTTTTATTGCTGCCTACGATACTTTAGCGAATGCGAACTTTCAAGATATCAAGAAGGAGTTAGACCAGATATTGAAGATAATGACGAAAGAGAGAAAAGAGGTTGAAATGGCGTTAGAAAGACAGGAACAGAAGGTTGCAGTATCTGATAATGACGGTAACGTCCGCATCGTTCCAAAAGATGTCTACGACAAGCTTGGGAACTCTTTGGTTAAGAAGTGGGACACGATTACTGGGGGTAAATGGATCTTTGGTGTCCCAGTCATATTTGGGCGAATGATGAAGCTAGCGGAGAACAATCACGACCACTTCTTGCCTTTTGCAAAAGATGCTTATTTAACTGGCCATGAACTGGCTCTGGAAAAAGCAAAAGAAGCAAGCAAAGTTGAACAACGCGAACGTAGGATGAGGCTCCTTGAAGAAGCGTATTCTATCGACGCGTTTGCCTGTCATTTCCTGACTGACAGCTTCTCCAGTGGACATTTAAGGTAAGATCGTTGAATATCTAATCGAACATTCCGTATTTGATCCCCGAACTCAATTGAACATTCGATTTCTGAATTCTTGTTTGGTCAACTGGGTATTATAGCTTGAGGGGAGACGACTTCCATTTCCTTTGACCTTTGAAGGAAATAGAAGTTGTCTGGCTTCAAATGATCTAGGGACCTTTAGATTTGAATACGAGAATAGGTACGAGTACGGCTTTTGAATTTAAAGCTTGTCACGTCCCCAGTGCTGTCGGTTCTTCCTGTTACTGTCTAGAAGATAAGGAGTCTTTAGGTAAAATTGGTGTGATAAATAGTTATCTAGAGCACGCGAACAAGGTTTGAAAAGTCGTACTCGTGGTCCGATCTAAAGTTCCCTAACATTAGATAACATCCACCCACACTACCTCGGACACCTTATTGAGAATTATATAACGCACTAAACGGGAACAGAGAGGTCCATTCACAAGAAGGGCATCCAAACTAGCAGGCCATATAATGAACTTTAAACCGAATTGAATCGAGCAGCTCGGTGGTGCACTGGCTCTCTAACAGCCGAGACATTAGTTGAAGTGACGGGTTTGATTCTGGGATAGGATTTTAGATTTTCCGTTTTATTGAAGATAAATTTTTCAATAATGCAAAAAATTATAATTGTCGACTTCTGTCAGGAAAAAAAAATGAACGTACTTCACTTTTGAGGCGTGTGAAGGTGATAGATGTTGTATAATGCTGACCCCTTCAAACAACTTAACACGTTTGAACCAGTTTGAAGTTGTGTTAATTTATCTTAAATGTTCTATTTTTTTAAATTAGGACTCCCAGACTTCAACTGGCGAAGAAGGTAACGCCTTCTAGTTTGGGTCACTTGCTCTCCAAGTACATGCATGATGAAGACAACAAGTATGGCCTTCGTGTTACCAATGAAAAAGGGGACAAATGGATAGCTTATGGAGATGGCATGTTATTAAACGAAGAAAGTGAAGACAACTGCAGAATTGCTGTCGAAGCAGTCCAGACGTCGGTAAATGAAGTTTACGAAGCCTTCCAGAATTCCAATAAAGCGGGAAGCTTAAGTTTGGTGCCTAAGTACATACCATTTGTTGACCCCGACGAGAAAAACAACTATCCGATGTTTGTGGTACAAAATGGCAAATTGCTTCGCCGAGCTGATCTGAATAACTTAAGCGATCCTAACACGAAAAGCGACTGGTTCAGTATGACAGTGGTAGAGGTCCAATCCTACAAGCCGCATTCGTCAGTCATAGAGGATTATGACGATGATATTGATTGTCGTGGTTGTGGACAGAACTTACATCCCGAGATTCAAATAGAAACTGCTTTGTAGTGTAATAAATACTTAATGCCAGGACATTGCTAAATAAACATTAATGAGTGCGCATAACCGCATTCGTCAGTCATGCAGTAATACAATGATGATATTGATTGTCGTGGTTGTGGACAGAACTTACATCCCGAGATTCAAATAGAAACTGCTTTGTAGTGTAATAAATACTTAATGCCAGGACATTGCTAAATAAACATTAATGAGTGCGCATAACCGCATTCGTCAGTCATGCAGTAAATACAATGATGATATTGATTGTCGTGGTTGTGGACAGAGATTCCGAGATTCAAATAGAAACTGCTTTATAGTGTTTAAAATAGATGGCGACTATATGCGAATTCTGCCCGGACATATTTAGCTAAATAAACATAAGTACGAATAATTACTTTATATCGGCTGTTATCGTTTGATTAGGATGTAGTTTTCTATTGCGTGTTTCAGTTTTGTTTGCTTTTTGAAAATTAACTGTTTTGCTAAAATCACCCACTCCTTTATATTAAAGGATCACGGAATAAAATATTACCTGTATATGATAACTATATCTTAGAGATTCTGGTGCTTATCATATGAACGGACAAGCCCCTAAACACCTTACAGGTAGTTTGTAATAGCGATAAACTAGAAATTTCTAATTTAAGACTGGCCAACGTTCCTCGTTTTTGTATAGAGGAACAAAATTGTGGAACTTGCTGGGGAAAGAACTAAAAGCATCAGGACAGTCAAATTATAATAAAGTGTTCTTGTGTGTTCACCATGGCTTGAAGAATTCAATCAATTGTTAAAGGATGGCTGTGACCTGGTGTTGAAAAGCACCTGACCAAGATATTTGACTCAAGAAAACTAGGGGACAAGCCACCCATGTCCAATATAAACGAACGGATACGATTTGTTAAATTAAAACAGCCTCGCCAATTCCATACCATTGGTAAACGGATACCATATGTCAAAGCAACTTTACCAACCCTACCATTGCTGCAAATGGTAATTACAGTAGTCGATCTGTTGACCATCTGTAAATTGCATCTTATTATGGGTTGTAAGCCGTGCGAACAGTTTGTTGATTGGTATCCATTCTCTATTTTCGAATTGCCCATAATACACTTTGTTTGCCCCCCAAATTTTGCATAAACTATTGTTTGTAAATGCTCTTGGGAGGACTGCATATTCCCAAGAGCATTTCAAAACAATAGTTTATGCAAAATTTGGAGGGCAAACAAAGTGTATTATGGGCAATTCGAAAATAGAGAATGGTACAAATGGTGAAAGTGGTTGTCGATCCATTGACCATTCGTAAACTGCTTAATTCTGATTGGCTAAGGAGCAATCAAAATAATTACCACACTACTCTGATTTTTAATGAATTAAAACACAATTTTAATGTTTTAATTCCCTTAATTCGCAAAAAAAAAAACTTGGGTTATTTTCTATGCGTCCTAATAAGCATTCTGTAAAGTTCGACATGCAATTACCAAAATCAATTCATAGGTTGGTTGGGTGGAATTCTACAAATAACAAGATTGTTAAGACTTTCCGATTTTTTTTTTTTTTTTTTGGGGGGGGGGGAGGGGGGGGGGGGGGGGGGGGGAGGGTGTAGATTTAAATGGCAAAGAAAGCGATAAAAAAATATGAGCAGGAATGGACGGAATGATATACCGTGAAATTGACAATTTCTCAAGTAGGAGATGTTGGATATTCAACCTTAACGTCATTAGAATCTCTGTGTACATCTGCAGCTGAAATTCAAAACGCAAGGAAAATGAATTATTTCGATTTAACAAAATGCATTTTCTTGGCTTCTTTTATCAGCGTTCCCCGTTAGCAACACAGGATCAAAATATCATGGCAAGTAAACAGATTGTCAAGCCGTCGTTTGTCAGCAAACTGAGGCCACCATCAGCCATAAAGAGGCCTCGCGAACAGACGAATGCTGTACCACCTAGTGAGGTATGTAATGAAACCAAATAATAAAGTTAATCCAGGCCATGTATCATATATTATATTGTCCCAATATAAGAGGCCTTGTGAACAGACAAATGCTGCAGCATCCAGCTGAAGGTATGTAATGAAATGAAAGAATAAAGTACTCCATGTATCATATATCGTGTTGTCCCTAGCCTATTCCAGGCGCTCAGATAGTGGGAAGCGAAGGATAGGCGGCGTGCGAAGAAACTCTCTCCTCCTCAGTTATCCCCGCTTTTCGCGCGCCCACCATCTTAACGCAAGGAACATGCCATATTGTCCCATACTGATACATGCTCACTTAAAAAAGGCAACATTACCCTACAAATATTGGTTTTACTCGTTACCATTAGAGCAGTTTTCAATTAAGTGTGGTAAAACCAAAACCAAAGTAATTACTCTGACCAATCACAGCAGTCGTAAACAATCCAGTGAACCAATCAGAGCTCGAAGCAATTACATGTCGGCGGCGCCAAGCGCGGGAAAACGCGTGTGAGCAAGTCACAATTGGTTTTGGTTTTACTTCTGATTGGTCGAGAAAGTGGCGCGAGATTTTTTAGCCAATCACAAAGCGTAGCAATGCAAAACCAAGGGGGCTGCCTGCGTCGTTGGGGGAGTGAAACGCGAAAATCCTGTTTGGTTTTGTCGACTGAGTTGATAAGATAATTGGCCACCCTATGGAGATTTAAAAGATGACGTTTCGAGCGCTGGCCCTTTATCTGAGGAATCCCCTGACAAAGGGCTAGAGCCCAAGGAGGCAAATATTATCATTGCTACGGATGGCGCAATTCGAGACTATATCTAAGCCTGGGGTGGTGCAGTGTGGCATAGCAACAGGTGTGCAGGAAAGCAGGACAGGACCAGCTCTTTCCGGGTGGAATCTGAGGCTTATGAAGATGCTCTAATTTGGATGAGAAACGACACCACAGAGGAAGACAGAGTAGTCGTACTAACTGACTCACTGAGCCTTGTCACCAGACTGAAGTGTGATCTTGTGAGAGAGCCCTGAGTAGAAATTATATGCAACATCAAGGCTGATTACCACACAACATATATCCCTGGCCATGCAGAAATCTGGTATAATGAGATTGCAGACCAGCTGGCGGGTGCAGCAGAGCCTATCGGCCCAATGCAGTTATATCCCGGCGACGTCAGAAACAGAATGAGAGAGGCAGTTAGAGAAAATCCGCCTCCCAGAACTACGTGGTGGTCTCTCAGCAGGATGGAGTCCGCAGACAACAAGTTTGGTCATGGCGCCAACCAAAGCACACGAGGCAAAGCAACAAGGATCATCACTCAGACGCTACTGGGAGTAATCTCCAAGAACACACTCGAGGAAGTGCTCAGAGCGTGATGTAATATATCAAACACGAGGAACAGTGTTTCATCAGATTTCCAAACACCGAGAAGTGGATTGGAAAAACGAGGCGCAGCCGAGTTTTTTTAAACCACTTCAAGGTGTTTGGAAATCTGATGAAACACTGTTTCGAGTGTTTGATATAGCTTCTCAAACTGATCGTTAAATGCGGAGAAAACGAAGGAATAAAATCGCCAAAATCTATGCAAATTAAGAAACGATTTCAAAACCTCCTTCACGGTAGTGATTTCCTTTGTGTTCTCGTCATGAATTATTAATGAGTTTGAGAAGGTCATAGAACCTTTCCTGTGATGCGTTAACGACAACGACAACAACAAAGAGCTTGCAGTTGAAACGTCAGCTTTTGAATCTTTTATGATTTTACGGTGGCCAATTTATCTTTGTTGTTGTTATTGTTGTTGTTATCTTATCAACTCACTAGATAAAACCAAATTTACGCACATCCTCAGCGGCCATGGGCCAGAAAATTGTGGCGGAAGGGAGATTAAGCAGGCAAAATCTGCCCCTGGGTCTCCGAGGATGTGTTAAGTCTGAGGCTTGTTGGAATAATGGTTTTCATTCATAATACCCCGCTTTATTACAGCCTCCACCAAAAATGAAAAGATCATCATCGCAAAACTCCTTGAGGTCTGCGCCACAAGCCAAACCAGCAACGACCAGGCCTGGTGTCTCCTCGACATTAAGGCGCCAAACTTCAGCAAGTACTGTAAGAAGAGGTGTACCACCATCAAATGGAACGCAGACACGCCCGGGACAGGCGTCTTCTGTTATCAAGAGACAGACCATAGCTTCTAAACCAAAAACCAGTGTAAATAAAAACCCCAGTACAAAGGCATCTGTTACTGAGTCTTCAAAAGGCCCCATAGGTAAGTAGTTATTTACTTAACCCAGAAAATCTTTACTCCTATTTATAATTTTTCTCCTCCAGTATTCTTTACCTCCTCGGATAATTAAGGAGCTTAAGCAACCACGGCGGCGACGGCGGCGAGAACGGCACAAAACAATAGCTCCGCTGCACGTGCGTTTTACATTTTGGTACATTACTTTGCCGTTCCCTGCAAAACGACATCAAATTATAGGTTTCGTGGAGAACGTGAACGCACGACGGTTAATTTTCCTTTCTCTTTTTGAACTTGAAAGCCGTCCCCATGAATTCAGCTCCTGGATAATTCAGTCACATTAGTCAAATTAAACAAATTTGAACAATTGCAAAGTAGTTAAAGGAGCGCGATTTCCTTTCTTTTTTCTTCCAAGTGATGCTTTCCTTGGCCTTGCCGTCGTGGTTACGTAAGGTCATATCCGGCGAATCGTGTTTGGAAAAACCCTGGTCTGCACACTACAGTGAAATCGGGACATAGACGCTTGTATGACTTGCATCCGCATTGAACGTGCTCAAGTTTGCTTTTAATTTTTTACGTCTCCATCTGGACAGGTTTAAGGCGTTGTTATTGAGGGGTGGCTATGTATAATTATCTCTTTTCTTATAGCGGTTTTTAATTGAGTGTCGTAAAACCAAAACCAAAGTAATTACTCTGACCAATCACAGAACTCGCAGACAATGCGATGAACCAATCAGAACTCGAAGCAAATACATGTAGCCGGCGCCAAGCGCGGGAAAACGCGTGCGAGTAAGTCACGATTGGTTTTGGTTTTACTTCTGATTAGTCGAGAAAGTGGCGCGAGATTTTTTAGCCAATCAGAAAACCAAAGCAATTACGAAATTACTTTCGACACTCAATTGAAAACTGCTCCATCACTGCCAGCAACACGCAACAAACTGATGCTGTTACTGTTAATTTTAAATGTTGCCAGGAAAGAAGAGACCCGCATGGGACTACAAAGGTAGATTAGAAGACATGGAAGCATTCTTGTTGAAGTCGGACTCTTGTATGGAAGATATGACAAAGACAATCAGTGATAACCAGGGTCGAATTGGTTTTCTGGAATCCTTGAACAAACAGCTTGAAGGAACTGTGCAGGTTAAAAACCAGCAAACTCAAGAGGTGAGGCCTTCTTTCTCAGTTCAAGAATTCCGCTTTCAGTTTCATAAGGATAGTTAAGACTCAAAATTTACGCGCGCGTATTAGTCGACCGCCGCGTGAAAACACGAGGCGGGTACGTCCCTCTTTCTTTCTTCTCCCGGCGCTGCCCCATTCTCGACTCGAGAGCTCTTCTCTTTTACGCATGCCTTAAGGCGAGAAGTGTCTTGCGTAGTCAAGAAAACCGAGGGCTGTGGGGTCGAGTGCAGCCCGCGTTTCCACGCGACAGAAGATTATCGCGCACGCGCTTTTATCATTTCTTGTTTTATTGTGCTGGAAAGAAAAAACGGACTGTTCGGGACCGAAGACAAAGGAAATTCGTATAGTATAGCATCGTGCGCAATATCGTTGAAGAAGATGTTTACAAATGTGTCATCAAAATGGAGACACAAGAAAAAAAACATCGAGGAACGCCATTTCACGATGTTGCAGATAGTTCGTCGTTGCGCGCTGTGGTGTGGTATAAAATTACATGTAGCTTTCCATAGGCTTACACCAAAGTCACATATTCCCCACTATCTAAGAGCCTACAACAGTCTATGCAACACCTCGCAAGTTTTGAAAGACATTTCAAACACTTGCAACATGTTGTTGCTACAAAATTTGCGCGCCCGCGTGTTTTTTCTTGGTGTGACGATGAATATGTCCCCTTGAAATCGTCCCTTGTTGCATCTGCCTCGAAGCCAGGCGTTCATTGTCTTTATTGGGATTTTCGGCAAGAGGACCGAAAGGCCCTCGGGAAAGCTTGACAGAGCGAAAAGGACCAAGGGAAGGCTTCCCTTTTCCCATGCTCCCTTGCGAGAGCTGTCTCGCGCTGGAAAAAAGCGGCGTCTTGGTACCAGGCAGTTGTTGCATAACCTTTAGATCACACGCGTGGATAGAACGTTAATGGGGCTATGTCACCAGTTTGAGCATTACTTTGATCAAAGAAAACCTAGGCTCGATTTCCGCCGATCTCTCGAGTCCAGTCTTTGTTCCTGAGCGCGGGCTCATTTTCCCGAACAGCGGCTGGTAATCGAGCCAAAGAAAACCTAAAAATACTAAAATAACGTATCACCTGAATAATGGACCGGTTTTACTGAAAATGACTATGTTAGAGAACGTAAACTATGAACAACTATCTATGGCTGCAGATGACCAGGGGTCAATTCAATAAAACTTTTACAAGTGTAATTTACAAGTGTAGCCATTGTTTCAGAGGTTGAAAACAATAGCTACGCTTGTAAATTACAAGTGTACAAGTTTTATTGAATTGACCCCAGGATGAAAATCAGTGGATTCCAACTTGAAAAATTTAGGCTAAACATTTTGAGTTCTTTCCCAGTGGTTTGTTATCAGTTTACGAATTCACTTTATGTCGTCCTCTTAATGTTCACAGAGAATTCTTTGCATCAGTTAAAGTACTTTGCAATAATTATAGCACAGTTTTAACCAAAAACCCGCCCAATTCTCGTGACATAGCGCCTTTAATAAAATATGAACTCATTTGTTTGTTCGTTCTTTAGGCCGCGGAAAAGATTCAGGATCTTCAGGTGAAAATCAACAACGCGGAGGAAGAAATAAGATCGCTTCTACTAAAACATGACTTTGAAATAGAGGTGGAAAAGAGAGCAAAGAAGAACCTACAACAAGAGAAGGACTCGCTTGAAAACGAATTGAGCATATCCAAACAAGAAGTCATGGCCTTGAAATCCACTGTAGCTAAAATGACAGCAGATTCGCTGGGAATAACCACAGAACTACAGGCAACGAAGGTTTGTATAGTCCATTGGATGGACTGAATTTAAATTTTCTGTCGTTGTTTTGTGCTATGACACACTTTTAAGGCCATTTCGCTTCACCGATATCCGTTTTGTTGTCTTCTTTTTCTCTCTTAGTTATAGTTTGACATTCAGAATGTGGATTGAGAGGTTCTTGTTGTTATATAGTTGTTTTTGTCCTCTCGCTTAGTTAAAATTTTTCTTCCTTCTCGTAGCCTTGCTTCACTTCTCATACTTTGCCTTACCTCCAAAACAAACATCATCTCTTTTATACCACGAGAAAAAAAAAACTTATAAATTAATCTCCGCAGCTTTCTCTTGAAAAAACCCTGAACGAAAGTCGACAAAAAAGTGACACGATCGCTAAACTTGAAGGGACGATACGCGGGCTCCAAGATAATGTGGCCGAACTGGATTCCAAACTCCGCTCCGAAGAAACCATCCGTCGTGAGCTTCACAACACCATTCAGGAACTGAAGGGTAACATCCGGGTATTTTGTCGGGTGCGGCCCATGCTCCCCTCAGAAAAAAACCAGAGGTCGTGCGCGTTTTCGTTTGGACAGGATGAGCGGGAACTGGTGATAGAATCGACCTCGGCTAATGAGGTGAGAGGTTTTAGTAGTAAAGTTAAAAAAGTTCAGTGTTACCAACAGACACATTTCTATCAGTGGAAACCCCAAAATATTGGTCTAGTTTTGTTTCAAATTATTCTGCTGGTGCTCTAAGAGTAAAGACAAGTGTCTTGGGCTGCAGATGGCCAGGATGGAAATGGATTGCAACTTGAAAAAATTGGGCCAACGAAACTGAAACGAGACACTGCACAGTGTAACAGTGGTTGCACAGGGAAGTTCGATTGTCGTCAACCAATGGAATCGCTCCTCTGTGCTGCGGTTAGCCTGTAAATCCGAGGGTATTGAATTAAAAGGAAATCGGTGAGCAAACCGAACCCCCCCCCCCCCCCCCCCCCAAAAAAAAAAAAAAAAAAAAAAAAACGGTTCGCCCCGCTAGCCCTAACAGGAGAGAGAGAATGAGAATCATTTCGCAATGTAACACAGCTTGTCTCGCATTGCCACAGCGCACAGTTTCAATTGTTGCGAGACAATTTGCGGGAAGCATTACCATGTGTAACTGTGTTATGGTTTTCAACACACAGAGTATATGCGGAAACAAAAAAGCTGCACCAAAACACGAATTTGCCTTCGACAGAGTGTTTAACCCCTCTTCGAGTCAAGAAGATGTTTTCGTTGAAATCTCGCAGTTGATTCAATCCGCTCTAGACGGCTATAACGTCTGTATATTCGCTTATGGTCAGACGGGCTCAGGCAAAACGTACACGATGGAAGGAAATACTGCGGATTCTAATAAACAGGGCATGATACCTAGAGCAATGGAACAGGTGTTTAGGACATCACAGGACCTCAAGGAAAAGGGATGGCAGGTGAGAAACAATAATAAAATGAAACCAGCTTACTTGGCAGGCACTAGAAAGGGAAACGGAAGGGGTATTCGGGTGCGCGCGAAGCGCTTGGATAGAGCGCGGAGAAGAACTGCAGGGTATAAGTAGCCTTACCCCCTTCGTTCGTGCTCCCCCTCTTCACACCCGCGGCCGAATCTTACTTTCCTTACCTTCTTTAGCGGCTACCACCCAGGCTACGATAAAGCTACCCTGTGTTCAAAGTTTTTTTCCGCAGTGGAGTGGTCGTCCGCGAAAAATAACAAAAATGAGCAAGCTCGCGCGCGTGAAGCTGAAAGCTTCTGCAATCAGGGTACCTTTACTTTTATCTTTTCCGAAAATGAATTTAAAATGTTTTTCATGTAGGATCTCTTTCATAACATTAGATTGGGCAATTCGTGTGAAGAAGTTGTGCACTGTTACTTTTTAACAAATCAAAAACTGAGGTTCGATTCGCGTAGAGTACTCAGTGAGATATTTTCTTTGTCCCCTGTTCGTGGGTGTGGTGACATGCTGAACATTGTATCTTGAATTCACAATAATTCAAGAACATTTCTTTCCTCGCTGTACTTAAACCACCAAGCTGCAGGTTTATGCACCGACCGAAGATGGCAACATTTTCGACAGTGAATCATAAAATAGAAGTGACAGAACGACGAAATAACTGCAAAAACGAAGTAAAAAATACATGTTAAATTACGGCATAAAATAAGCGCGGATGTAGTCTTGCATGCGACAAATTTCTCTTACATTTCTAGTACACCATTGAAGCAAGTTTCCTGGAAATTTACAACGAGACCATCAAGGATCTGCTGGGATCTGGCGATCCCAATACAAAGCATGACGTCAAACTTGTCAGTGGCAACAATAATGGCGGCGCGTGCGAAGTAACGGTCACGAACGTTAAAACCGTGAATGTCACGTGCGAAACACAGGTGAGTTTGCGGTTCCTTTTGTTTGCGGTGCTAGATTTCTACTGCCTGAACCCCAAGCGTTGCTAGAGCCCGCGGACTTGTGAGACTACATAGTGCCAGGCACATCGCCTCCTTTCTATCAAACCCTGGGCGAACCCACTCGCAATTCCGAGAAATACAATGAAACTTTGTGTTATGGCCTTTAACTATACAAAACACTGATACAAAATGTGCGCTCTCCATGGCAATCACTTATTTAGAGCAGTTTTCAATTGAGTGTCGTAAAACCAAAACCAAGTAATCACTCTAGCCAATCATAGCAGACATACGCAATCCAATGAACCAATCAGAACTCGACGTAAATACATGTACCAGGCGCCAAGCGCGGGAAAACGCGTACAGGCAAGTCACGATTGGTTTTGGTTTTACTTCTGATTGGATGAGAAAGTGGCGCGAGATTTTTTAGCCAATCGCAAAGCGTAGCAATGCAAAACCAAGGTGAAAACTACTCTAAAGAGTTGTATGTGTCGTTCTGTTGCAGGTGTACAGTCTCTTAGAGAAAGCGACTCAGAACCGAGCAGTAGCAGCCACTCAGTGCAATGAACGGTCATCGCGCAGCCACAGCGTCTTCCGACTGAAACTTGTCGGCGAAAATCATCTGACCGGTGAAAAATGCCAAGGTACATAAACAAGACTCTGATTTAGATAGAGAAGTTTTCAATTGAGTGTTGTAAAACCAAAACCAAAGTAATTACTCTGACCAATCACAGCAGTCGTAAACAATCCAATGAACCAATCAAAGCTCGAAGCAATTACATGTCGGCGGCGCCAAGCGCGGGAAAACGCGTGCGAGCAAGTCACGATTGGTTTTGGTTTTACTTCTGATTGGTCGAGAAAGTGGCGCGAGACTTTTTAGCCAATCACAAAGCGTAGCAATGCAAAACCAAAGCAATTGTGTATTTACTTTCGACACTCAATTGAAAACTGCTCTAGATAACTGTTTGACGATAACCCAAATTTTCTTTTCAAATCTTCGTTTTTGCTGTCGACACACGTTCTTTGCCAGCTCACCATTAGATAAGTACAATGGAACCTCTACTTCGGACACCTCCATTAAGGGGGCACTTTTCCTTGTCCCGAGAGTGACCCCTAAAAGTGCCTATCACCCCTAGAAAGTTATTTTCAGAATCAACTCTATGTACATCAAACAGTTGAATGGTAAAATATTTCTTGTTTTGAATGTCGCGTCGGTGAGTTATAGAGATTTGAATTTACAAAATGCTAATTAGATGACGTCAACCCGGGAATCATTTATTATACAACTGCTTGTTTTTACCTCCAAATAATATCTTTTACGAATCAATTGACTATCCACAGTTTATTTTTAGTAGTTATCAAATTAATTATCCTCAAGCTATAAACTGCGCGTTGTAAATTGGCGTAGAAATAATGGCTAATTCCCGGGTTGACGTCATCTAATTAGCATTTTGTAAATTCAGATCTCTATAACTCATAAACGCGACGTTCAAAACAAGAAATATTTTACCATTCAACTATTCAATGTACATAGAGTTGATTCTGACAATAACTTTCTAAGGGTGATAGGCACTTTAATAGAGGTTCCACTATAATGCAGTTTAATTTCTCCTCACGAACTCCTCATAACTCAGACATCTCAGTATTACGGTCGGTTCACTTGATCTGAATAGATCAAACTTCTGTATTTTAAAGTATATCATTGCTGTAATGCAAACACCCTTGAAACCATTGTCACTCTGGCCTACGATAGGCTCACTCATAATGACTGAAGGTCGAAGTATATTTTCACAAGCTAATTGCGATATTTCACCTAACCCGGCTTTGGACCGTGAGCATATTACCGCGCTGTCATAGACACGAGGTTAATTAAAAATAACTTTTTTCAGCGCGTGTGTGGTGTAAAAAATAGATTTTCAAATAATTGTCATTGGCAGGAAGACTCCATCTCTTGCATCATCTCTTGCATCTCTTGTAATCCTGCAGTCTTGCTGAAATCGCTGTTTTGCCAGGGACTCACAAGATGCTCATTAACTTTGCAGGAACTCTGAATCTTATTGACCTGGCGGGCTCAGAGCGCTTGAGTAATTCGGGTTCTACGGGTGATCGACTGCGAGAAACGAAAAGCATCAACAAGAGTTTGAGCAACCTGGGAAATGTTATCATGGCTTTGGCCAACAAAGAGCAGCACGTTCCCTACAGGAATTCCAAACTTACCTTCCTCTTACAAAACTCCCTTGGCGGAAACAGTAAAAGGTGAGAAATTCGTTTGCCAGACTCGGTACGTCGACGCGAAAGTTGACTTACTTGACTTATTTCCTTAGCCCCGTTGAGGGGGGGGGGGGGGGATGGGCCGGAGAATCTTCTTCGCCGCGCCACCCAACCCGGTCACGTGCAAACGACCACTTCTCTCCACGACTTAAAGCCTAAGGCCCCGTCCACACGTATCCGGATATTTTTGAATCCGCAACTTTTTTGTTACGGATTAGAAAATATTCGCGTCCACACGTAGCGTATTCGAATCGTATTTGCCCGAATTCGCCGGATACGTGTGGACGGAAGGCCAATCCGCAACAAAAAAGTTGCGGATTCAAAAATATCCGGATACGTGTGGACGGGGCCTGATGCTCCCCTGTCACCGTGTTTAACCAGAGATGTAATTACCACACTGCACTAAGTCTTTATGAAACCTCGCTAAAGGAGAATGCAGATAGCCATCACTGATTTGTTTTTAATTTTATCTTCAGCTTGATGTTTGTAAATATTTCACCAAAGGAGGAATCACTTCAGGAAACACTTTGTTCTCTACGGTTTGCAACAAAGGTTAGTTCACTTTGCATGCTGTGAGAACCATTCTCGTAACAAATCAACAGTGCAAGATCGAGTGAGGAACCAATTAAGTCACGTGACTAACCAATCTTGGCATGGCTCACGTTAACCGCGGTCAAACGAGAGAAATTTACAAAAGTTAAGCAAAGTACTTAAAAGTTAAGGTTGTCATTTTCACTGTTTAAAGTTTAATATATTGCCAATACACTGTCAATTTACCAAACGTTTTGAAAGTTTACCAAAAAAGTTCTAAGCGTTTAAAAACTGTGAACTGTAGAATTGTCGTCGCCATTTGCCAACTGAAATTTTGATCAGGCGCAAAGAGTTTAGGTCAGTTTTCAACGGAAAAAAGCTCATCATTTTGAGAAAAATTAAAAGATAGTAACGTCAACTAATTTTCTTCATACATCCTTGCCCATATTTTCTTTAATATTAAATAAAATCCCACTAAATAAAACGAAAAACTCCTCGGACGTTTGACCGCGGTGGATGGCTCACGTGACCTTTTCCCGCGCTTAACTGACTTGAGTTGGTGATTGGTTCATTACACGTTTTACTCAGACTCGATTTACTCACAAAATTTCTCGTTTGACCACTTAACATATCCGTTCTACAGACTAAAAAACGTGTGGTCACAGCTGTTTTTCAAATTCTGTTGACAAACATTTCGTGTAATCTTGTGAAGCACAAAAAATACGGCCTTTCGCCTCTAAATTCATTCCGTTGTATCCTTAAAACTCATATTTTAAACAAAGTCTCAAGCATACTTTTTTTTGAGCTTTGAATTCTCATACAGACCTTTGAGCTTCTTGAATTGTTCCCTAATTACTAGTCTCCCACGCAGCCGTTAGTTGAAAGTCTGGTGAGGAGTTAATATATTCTTGTGATTTAACTGCAGGTGAACCAGTGTAATATTGGAACTGCACAGAAGAAAGTTCTCAAGTGATTTTAAAGAGACTGAAGAAATTTGTGCTGACAAATGAGTGGACCCGCTTTTAAAACCCTGTACAGTCCTTTTAATATCACTGGGGCAGTGAGAGTTTAGCACAGACTGTGAATATTATATAACTGTCAGTTTTAATTTTCAATATCTAGAGAATAGCATTTTATTTCAAGCGTTATATCACCAAATATCTAGACTTGCAAAAGAAGTTGCCTGAAGAATTTTTTTGTGTTTTCCGTGTACACAGACGTATTTGCGGGCGAAAATAGAGGAACATGGAGGCCGGAGGCTTCCGTTCAAGTCACAATTTACTCGTCATTGTCATGTTTTAAAAAGCTGTAGCTTCACGATGAAGTCTTCGATTAATTTTTTTAATATTTTACGTATTAAAGTGATTCTTCCGTTCTTCGGTCATTTGGAAACACAATTTCGTAAATTGCACGTGTAATTTTCGCCTTGGTGTTTGGCTGAAAAGCAGCGACGCCAATAGAAAGATTTCAGAAACCACTAAAAAGCCTTCTTGGTATTAATGGTAAAAAGCTTTCCGCAGTAAAGAGTCGATTAAACTGCATAAGCTGTGTTGGAGTATTTCACTCTCTGAGAAAGCTTTCAACACGAACAGCAACGTCAAAGGTTGCTGTTGTCGGCCATGTAATTACAAAATAAATATTAGCAACACTGTAAGAATGGCTGTAAACTATTTGTGTAACTGGGGAAAGATCGCTAGGCTATTCCAGTCGTTCGAGGAAAACTCCCCTCTCTTGTCCCTATCAACTTAGTCAGCAGTCGCAATATTAGCTATTGTTAATATGGTCAAAACGTTCTAAATATGGTCAAAACGTTATCGATATACGCTATGTCTACATGTCGTATATCCAACGATGGAGGTAAATTTCGCATTTTGACAAGAGAATGCAAAAATGACGGAGCGGCCTCGATATTTTTTCTTCAAACTGTGCTTTGTTATCAGTGTGTTGAATTATAAAACTATTATTGCGCTCAAGCTTGCGTGATATCGCCTAATTTTATCCGAATCGGTTACGGCCTCGTCGGCTAAGAATTAGGCGATATCACGCAAGCTTGAGCGCTATGATAGCTAAATAGCTGGAGTTTTTCTCAATGCAACGCGCGCGTTCATTGGTTGATTCACGGTCACATGACATCTAACAAACAAACTGTTTCCCGCCAAACGTCCATTAGCGGGCAACATTTGCGAAAGCGGGCAACATTCTTGACGTCAGAAGGTAAAAGTGCACTAATTATGATTACGATGCAATTGATGTTTACCTCGAGTTTTCGGCGCGTTTTTCAAACTGTGTCGTGTTTTTTGTGTTGCTATTTAACAAATCAATTAATGACTGATCCCTCGGGAAACAATAAATTTTGTTTCCCTCGAATCTCGATGTTTCCCAAGATGATGTTTAATTTTTTTTTTCTCTGTGCGCTGTCTATCCTTCGCTTCCCACAATCCGAATGCCTGGAACAAGCTAGTTAGTGAATAACTGAAAACCCAGCCTCCTCCCCGGGTAGTAATGAAAGGTCTGCTCATACTCTACCCATAACATTAGCTATTCTTGTAATATTATCCAGACCCGGCCTTTAGTTTATGCCAACTGCATCAATTACTTTGTGAATAGCTAAAAAATTCCGCGCCACTTTCTAAACCAATCAGCGGAAAAGCCAATCATGATTACCTTGCGCGCTTTTTTTCCCGCGCATAACGCCGGCTGCATATATTAGCTTCGAGTTTTGATTGGTTCATTGGATTTTCTGCGTCTGTTGTGATTGGCCAGAGTGCAAACCTCGACTGAAAGCTGCTCTATTGACGCTATCATTAAAACTAGCAACTGACGCTTTCGGCCACGACGGCGACTCAGTGCCGGATAAAGGGCTGGAGAATGAACGTCGTTATTGCCCCATAAAAATGTGTTCCCGCAGTGCGAACAGTAGTACAGTCCCGCAGTTCGTCAGAAGAGTTTGTCACTTTTGGAGTCTGTCGTAGCTCAGTGGCTAAAGCATCCGACCGGTGAAGAAAGTCATGGGTTCCATAACCGTCATCCCAAGCTCGTGACACTGCTGAATGCATTAAAGGGACGCTTTCAAGCTGAAATATCGTATTTTCAATGGCCAGGAGCTTGCTTTAAAGGGACACTGTCAACTATTTTTAGTATCAATGGAAACCTTAAAATAATGGTCCAGTTTTGTTAACAAATACTCTTCGAGTGCGCAGAAACTAGTATTCGTTGTCTTTGGCTGCGGATGGCCAGGATGGAAATGGATTGCAACTTGAAAAAATTGGCCAATTTTTTCAAGTTCCTCCCAAGGGTCGTGGAAAAATCGCAGAAAAACTTATTATGGCTTGTTCTTCCTAGAAGAAATCAATTGATATTATCTTCTTGGTGTTATGAAAGCAATTTTATGTTTAAACAAAGGTACTTTGTCATATATTTGGTGTATTTTGACCAAAACACAGCAAAATCTGCGTGACAATTATTATCTTGAAATTGAAGAAAACCATCGCCAAAAGTGATGGATGCAAAGAAATACGAACTAAACAGACAAAATAACGGCTAGAAAAGTCAAAATTCCACAAGAATGGCAAGTTTAATTTCTTGACCGCCTGTCAATATATCAAATTTCATGAACTGTAATCTACTTCAATACTCAATCCTGCACTTTATCTCCAAACTACTGCTTTTGTTTGATGATATAACACAACCTCGTGTCCCCAGGTTATCTCTTCTTTCCGTCAGTTCCCTCGTTCTAGGGGGCAGGAGGGGGGGGGGGGGAAGAGGTTGGATATAACATGGAAATAAGCAAATTTTTGTCATTTTGGCAGGGGGCAGTGCCCCTTTCAGGGCTTCTTTACAAGGAGGTAGGGTTACCCTAGCAAGAGGGTTACCCTTGCACTCTCATGTTTCTTCTTTTTTAACGCGTTGTGTTTACAAGACCGCTAGGGATTCCCTAGCAGGCGGCACAAGTGTTTTCCTTGAAAACGGGGGACGACTCGCCCACCCTGGACAACTTGTTCTGGTTCCCAGACCCCAGCATCTCTTGACAACAAACGTCCATGGAACAATGGCGGGTCGAACACAACGATGAGGTAAAAATTTTCGAATGCATCCTTCAAAGCGACGAATCTAATTACCGCCGGCGCACATCTAAATATGATTTATTTCTTCTACAGAAAAATATTTTTCAGTTACAAGGTATTCCAGCGAGATTTTTGTTTTTAGGTGTGCGCCAAAGACCGTGATAACAGATGTTTCTATTTTTGACCAAAATTCTCTAATAATTAAGTCTATCTACAATTTTTTTTTTCAACTGAGGATCGAACTATAATTTTGTTCAAGTTTGAGTTGTCTCGGGTAGGCGAGTTGTCCCTACCTGAAAAATTTCCTTGTAAACCTGGGACAACTTTGTCGCGGTTGCTAGGGTGACCCTGGCACTAGGGTTACCCTTCCCTCTTGTAAACAGACCCTAATTTATAATTACTTTCATAAACGAGCTCCACATTTTATTTACCATCTCCATCTTTCTCTTGGTATAGGGCGTGCGTTTCTCAAAAGTCCCGAAACCTTTTTTGTAGCATTCACCACAAAACCAGAAAAAGAAAAAAACTGCCGCTATAAATTAAATAAGAACAATATTTTCACCCTTTCCCTCTCGGTTGTGCCTAGAAGGACGTCGGACACCTTATTGAGACTTATATAACGTAATGTCGACTCTTAGAATTTTATTTTCAATAAATTTTTAATTGTAAAAAAGAAAATCTAAAATCCCCACTCAGGATTGAACTTGTGACCTCAGTTAGGCTTAGGCTTACATAGCCTACCGTACCACTGTACCACCTAGCTTCTCGGGTTGCTTAGGCCTAAATTAAACTATATAAACTGCTACCCCTAACCTCATCTGAAAACTAACCAGTTACTCCGTTATATAAGTCTCAATAAGGTGTCCGACGTCCTTCTGGACGGTATGATTTGGGCTTGACCTTCCTCCCTCTCCCAGATCAAACCCAACCCAAGTCCTTTGGGACTCGTCCGTTTTCAAAATGGCGGGTTCGCCCGCCCGTCCGCCATTTTGAAAACGCAACCAGAGGGGACGAGGTTGAAATAATCATGGTTCGACTTCTGACCCTGCATGCCTGAGAATAAATTATAAATTGTGACAATGAAAGCTCTTGAGCAGTTCTTTCGCAGCTAGCGGTGCTGTCTACATTTGTTTATAAATTATCACCTGTTAGAAGGTGTGGTTTTAACTTTAGAGTGTGATCATTCAAATGTAAGCAGAACTTTTCTTTGGTACTGTATTCTGTGGATGAAATCCTACAGCGTGACATTCAAATGAAAGCTATTGAGCAGTGCTTTCCTATGACGTTTTTTTTCGTTTCGATTTTTAATAGCAATGGTAAATGATGAATTCGTGCCGAATCATTTTTATCTCCTGAATTGAAAGACGCAAAGACGGGAATAAAAGCTGATATATATCTGTTTATTATACTGTTGAAGATCGTAGTAACTCTTTTGTGTGACCATTCACTGAAATGTAAGCAGAACTTTCCTTTGGTATAGTTTGTATACAAGGTGGTTTTTACTTTTGAAAGCTATTGAGCAGTACTTTCCTGTTGTGCTCTTTTATGATGAAAAACATTTTTTTTTTCCTTGTTTCGATTTTAGCCTTTGATACGAGTGAAAGCGGGTTAACGATGCAGTACGTGCCGAATCAGTTTATCTCCCAAATTGAAAGACGAAAAGACGGGAATAAAGCTGATCAACTGAAAACTAGATTAAAGTTGAAAAAGTCAATGAGCAAACTAAAAAAATTAAGCTGATTACTTCATCACATATTGCTATTTGATAGATAAAAGTAGCGGATACTTCTAAAGAAATGACAGATTTAAATCGCTTGTCATTCAAATCTAATCTAATACTATAATTCACAAAGGTTTCCCATCACTGTGAATATAAATATGAACAAAAAATAAATAAATAAATAAATAAGTAAAAAATTAAAATAAAAAAAAAAGTACAAGTTCAGTGATTGGAAGAAAAATAATCAGAAAGTGCCGTTTTAAAAGCGGCCACGCTCGGCTGGTTTATGATGGAAGAGGGTAAAACGTTCCATTCTTTCAAAGTTCTTGTAAGGAAGTTGTATTTATAAGTGTTGCTATGACTACCAATGTTAATAAAACGATTGTGATGAAAACAACGTGTAACACGGGTGGGGCGCACAATGTACTCAGGAATATCAACCACGATATAACCGTTCACTATTTTGTACATATTGCAAAATTTATGTCAATGTAAAACGGAAAGTTTAGAAGTTTCCAGAAAGAATCTGACTGGGGTGTCCTTATCAATACCCTGGGTGTCAGAGGTTTTTCTTGCGCGGTTTCCGGTGTCGGTTATGTCTCTATTGTGACCCGCGCACACGAAACTCGCCGCAAGAATACCTCTGGTACCCAGGGTACCTTATCAATGAATTCAGCACAATAGGCCGTTATTGTAGGAACACCTTGATCGGTTTGTGTTTAAAAAGTTAAGTTAACTTCCCGTTGTAGTTTGACACTTTTGCTGCAAATCTACATAAGGCTGGTTCTCATATAATCGTTTCAAAAGTTTTTTTGCAAACGACTCAGACGATCGGGACAACTCAAGCGATTTGGGTTCCATGATAGGATCGTCCCGGTCGTCTCGAACGTCAAGAGCGCGGTCGTAAACTGGGTCCGACAACATGTTTTGGGCAATAATACTGCATTCTGGGGTAGATTTGGGTCGCTTCGATCGCCTCAGTCGTCCCGGTAGCCTGAGAGTAGTTCTCATGTGATCGTCCTCTATTTTTCACGATCGTCCCAGTCGTCCGGATAGAACATAGTTCTATCCAAGCGACCGCGATCGTCCCAGTCGTCCGGATCGTCTGCGATCGTCCTGGGTCGTCTCAGAAGTGTTCTCATATAATAGTCCCGATCGTCCGTGCACTTTTTGAAACGACTCGGACGACCGGGACGACCGGGACGATTAAATGAGAACCAGCCTTTAGAGGGGTCTGATAGAAACTCCTAAACCGGAGATTTGGGTAGGTTAAACCCTTGACCAGGGAGAAACGAAACAGACTCGAGGTTAGAAAGAAAAGTTATAAAAACTGAATTCAGTAGCAACTGTACAAGACACCTGCTTGTAAGTGCGCGTTGCGCGAATGTTTGACCACTTACCACTCCTGTGTTG
Organism: Cladopsammia gracilis; assembly: GCA_022457155.1. Classification (NCBI taxonomy): domain Eukaryota; kingdom Metazoa; phylum Cnidaria; class Anthozoa; order Scleractinia; family Dendrophylliidae; genus Cladopsammia; species Cladopsammia gracilis. The sequence continues at coordinate 874,560 of JAJGOT010000035.1, forward strand.
CATTTGAGCGGCAGTATATGATTTTTTTTTCTATTAAAGTTCATTGTGAAAGTTCATCTTTAGCTGGTAGTTTAAATGCCCATTACTTGAATAATTTAATATTTGCGTGTGCAATCGAAATGACGGCCAGATGGTCGCAGCTTTCACTGTCTTCACTGTGGGGATTACACACTGGAACCGTGAACAAATTAGCTAATTTCAACAGCATGAAGAAGGCAATAAATGTCTCTCTTGCGCAAGTTATAAAGCAAACAACATTCTTTCGTTATTGTACAAAGAGAAAGGAATCAGCTGCGACCAACGGTTATAGTCACTTTTTGGTTGTAAAACTGAATTTCACTCAGTAACAATTCGCAACACTTGCGCCGATAAAATCTTCGCCTTTACAATAAAGGGAAAAGAACTTATATTTTTGCACTAATCTAAAATATAATTTCCTCGTCGATTTTCGCCACGTTTAGGTAACTTTAAATTATAAATAATAGGCAAAATTTTTGCTCAACGGCTGTCCCCGGTGATTTCAGTACCTAAGTATCGTAAATCTTAAGTAAGTAGAACTGGAGATAATTTTTACGGCAAAATACACTGAAAAAGCTACAAAAGAACGCAAGAGGCTCACGGTGCGAATGAATTTTGTTTCCCTCAGCCAGCATCGCGAAATTCAGTTCGTTCATTTATTCCGTCTCGAATGAAGCGATGTCTCTTCGACAATACACTGAACTCCCGCAGTTGAAAAACCAGGTATTTCACAAAAAAGTTAAATAAACGCAATTTATTTTCCCAGCTGGGGTTCATTTGTGTATAAGCGCATATAGATTCGCGGTCCGCATTCGTAATTTCGTAGATTCGAAACTGTCGAAACTTGAAATTGATCCGGGGCAAAGATTCCACACTTCCAAGATAGGGGGTACGTTATCGATTTGATTCGGAAAATTTGTATAGAATTGACTGGGAGACAATGCTTTTAAATAGACAAGGAATAATCACTTTGCAACAATATCTAAAACATTTCCAATTATGGCTTTATTCTGTATTTTTTAAAACGAGTTGTTTCTTTCGATTGCCATTCTTTCGATTCACGCAAGTCTGGAAAGAAACGATTTTAAAGAAACTAGTGGTTCGCGTGAAGAAATTAAAAACAAAATAGAGCTAAATAGAAAACTGACTTATTTTGTAATTCAATGTTAAATAAGACTCTGCTATTGAAGAAAGTGAAGTAAACAATATTTGAGTCTAATGAAAATGTGGGGTGATTCTGTGAAAGCCACAATTTATCACCGAAGCCAATCAAAACACTAAGCTTGCAGTGAATTTAATCAGAAGAAATTGAAAAACAACAGTGAAAATATTCAAGAAATTGAAAAACATGGTTTTAATTTGCACACACACACAAATAGCCATGCTGTCTCCGACGCTCTAAATTATAGCACTCAAAAAATAGTCACCAAAATTGTATTCTTAATGCAAAGAAATCAAAACGCAAAGAATAAAAAATATTCGATCAGGAAATCATATTCAAAATCATAGAAATTACCTTCATGTGTATTAAAATTCGTTGCCTAAGTGTGGTATTAGAAAAACGTAAACAACATAAAAACATAAAAATTGTCACCTCATACAGTTCTTTCGACTTAATACAACTCGAATAAATGCCATCCTTTTCAGCTCCGTCTCTCCCAGTGACTTGACTATATATCAAGTTTATTTCAATAAAGCTTTCAGATCACAGCGCTGAGTAACAGATACATTTCTAGTTTTGGCTGTTTTCTGCCGCCTAAAATGACAATATTGAATAGTTCTATTTCTTGAATATTTTTTTTTAATTTCCACAAACTTCAGGTCCGGCTGGTTTGTTTTAATTACAGACTAAATTGTCTTGCTTCAATTTTGACGTTATAACATCTTTCTAAAATCAGTCTCTTGTCACAATTACTTATTATTCGTTTATAGTTGTACGCTTTTCAAATTTTGCCATCCTTTTCGATTACACACAAACCATGTGTAATTTTGTACACTAAAATAACCCACTCGCGATGGATTTTTGACTCTAACATCTGCCAAAAAATCCAGTTCGAAATTCATCAAAAACTATTACGGCATAACAACGAACAATATTCTTTTTTCTTTCAGAAAATCGCCAATTGCAGTTTTAGTAATTAAGTTCCTGCGATTCTGATATCTTTGATTAGCGCTTAAAGATGCAAAGAAAAAATGTCCAATTGAAAATATTCAGAACCAAGAATTTACGTTCATTATATTTTCACCTATATTGACCGAACAGTAAAGGTAAAAAAAACATAATTCGACAACTTTGTTGTCAGAGAAGAAAAGTTTACGCTGCTTACTTAAAACATTTCACTAACCGGACTACCTATCTAATAATGTAGTTCTCCTTCTTATTATTATTGTAGCGAATTTCTTAGCTCTTTTCATATACAAACTGAAAAAAAAATGTTTGGCTCATCGTTCATAACCGAAGCTTTGTGCCACCTTGTGTACCACATCAATTATAAATTAGTGAATTTTATAATATAAAATATGAATATTGCCATCTTTGAAGTGAAGGCATTTCGTTTGCGGATAATTCTGTTTTTTTTTTTTTGTTGTTGTTGTTCTTCTTCTTCTTTTGCTAAAAGCAGTGTACAGCTTCAATATTTCGTTTTCTGTGTTTCATTAGACCCTGGAAGCGGCAGGTTGCTCCCCGTTTATTTTGAGGAAAACCGAAAGCAACATCTTTCGGCAAGAAGCCATTCGTTTGGGGTTAGCTCGTGATTATTCCACGGTGTAGACGAACAGCGACATGACGCAAATTCTGTGTGCATCGCGACCGTAGATCTTTGGCTTGGCGACTTACGTGTTATGAGTGACCTCTTCTCATTTATTCCTTTTCTTGGCACTGTTCTCATATCTGATGGATCTTGTTGTGGTAGAACCCCCAATCCTCCCTTCGAAAATCTCCAAATTAAATAACAATGAACGCGGGGTACGCCTTGTGTCACACCCCCGTTTCAAATCGTATAGTCGAGTCGGGATAGTCCACGAGCGGCATCGAATTTGACACCACGGCCGTGTTGGCCTTGTTTTTATTCGCCTTCAAGCTTGAAGGAATGCTATCGAGAGATGTCAACACCTCCATTTCGATCCCGGTCGATTCCGGGCCGTTCATTCCGTTGTGGTCGATGGTTCCGTACTTGCGTTGTTCTTCCTGTTCCTGCTGCTCCTTCTGCAGCCTCTCCAACTCCTTGCGTTCTTTCTCCTTCTTGCTTTGCTCGGCTGCTCTCTGTTCATTCTCGCGGTGGTAGAAGTAGTTAAAATTGGACACGATGACGGGCACTGGGAGCGCGATAGTCAGCACGCCCGAAATGGCGCATAACGACCCTACGATCTTTCCCCACACGGTTATGGGCCTCATGTCACCGTAACCAACAGTTGTCATGGTAACCACTGCCCACCAGAATGCATCGGGAATGCTCTTAAAATAGCTCCCAGTCTCTCCACCCTCCGCGTAATACACCGCGGAACTAAACAGAATAACGCCGATGAGGAGAAAGAAAATTAAAAGTCCTAGCTCGCGCAAACTCGCGCGCAATGTGTGCCCTAGAATCTGAAGTCCCCTGGAATGTCGCGATAATTTAAAAATTCGGAAAACGCGTACCAGTCGAATCACCCGCAACACGCCGAAGCTGGATGCTTTGGTGTCTTGCATCGGTAATGTTATATAGTACGGTAGAATAGCTACAATATCGATGAGGTTCAGAAACGAGCGCACAAACACGAGCTTCTGAGGAGACGAAATAAGTCTCATCAAGTATTCGAAAGTGAACCATATAATACAAGCAGTTTCTAGAGTAAACCAGGGTTGTTTTTTCTTTTCTCCAGTGTCCTCTTTTCGAAACTGCGGCAGGGTCTCCACGCAGAATGTCACTATTGATAAAGTGATCACCAATACTGAAAAAATGGCGATTATTCGCGCCCCCAACGAAGTGTCTGGAAACTCAAACAGTTGCCAGACCTTCCGCTGCCATTTATTTTCAGGTAAAATTGGCTTTTCTTCCTCGATGTACCCCTCTTCCTGCTCTACCTTGTGTAAAATGTCCTCACCGAGGTCGTAAAAGCGAATTTCGTCCGCAAAAACATCCATGGGTACATTAGCTGGGCGCAAGAGTTTTCCCCCTGATTGATAGTAGAATAAGATCGCGTCGAACGCTGGCCGATTGCGATCGAAAAAATACTCATTCCGGACCGTGTCGTAGTACTTCCCTCGCTTCGCTGCATTGCCTAACAAGGTCTCCGGATATTGTTCCAGGGTTTGTACGTGTGTTTCAAATTTTAAGCCACTCACATTGATAACGAATCTGTCGCCGCTGTGTTCTGTCGAGGCAGCTACCACTTGAGGCTTGATGTTGGACAAAGTGACCGAGCCGTGGTGTGGCTGGCGGTTGTTTGCCGAATGACTGTTGTTTCCCGGAGGATAGTTTGCCAGGATTACAGAGTTCTGCTGCTTGTCAGGAATCGCAGTCACCGAAGACATTCCTGTAAGAGCGTCCATCTCCAGTTTACGATCTGTTAAATACGGCGAACCTAAAGTCCGGATTGAAACATTTGATTAATAATTGGCATGAAGTACTGACCGAAGGGGGATTTCTGTGAACGCGGCAAAGTCGTCTACGTCCATACCGCGACATTTTTTTTTTCGGGCGAGGAAAATGGTGAAAAATAAGCGAGGAAAAATTAAAATTCGAGAAGACGTCCCGCTTATGCAACTGAAAGGGCCCGATTCTCATAAATTATTGATTCCTTTTAGATCTAAACTTGTAATTTATTAATTCACTGAATAAATTATCACGTCGCCTTCAATAAACAGGAAATGTAAATAAGGGATGTAAACACACTAGAACTAGAAATGTTTTCGCTGCCATTAGCAGTCGTTTGACGGCTCCTCACTAACTCAACCAACAGTTGTCGTTAAATCACTTCGCATCCATTTGTCAAATCCGTAGTTCGCGCTCAGCTGTGCGAGAAAACTGTAAATTTGTTTGGCCGCGCAAAGATACTGGCAGATGTTTTGGTAAGATTTAGCAGTCACTCGCAAGGGTATAATAGAACTGTTGGCAAAAGCTACTATTAAATCAACATACGATCGCCAAAAGCTTGATAGAACTTACTTGTGTAGCTCACGTTGTGAAAAAGAACTTTGATTCCATTTGACAAAGGCGATAATGAAACAAACGCTGCTGATGCGAAGCCCCAGATAACAATGTTCGAGTAACTCGCGAGTCGAGATGACACCTCAGAGCATTGAGTCAAAAAACATGTTGCCATATATGCCGCTTGATGCTCACGATTTTCATTGCTGTTTCTTCAAAGTCATTGTATCGGTGTCGAAATGCCACTTCGTTCACACGTGGTCACATTTAAGCAAAATTAATCTCGGGAATTCTCTCTCTTCGCGATTTCAGTTTCGCGACTAATGTCTTCCAACTTCATCCAAGACACGGCACTGAGTAAACCGAGTCAACTCCTTCGAAGACAAGAATTTATATTCGAGAGTTGGCGCCTGCGAGTTGGTTTTGTAATCACTCAGAGATTATTTGTCCTTGTAAACCGTATGATCTTATCGGAAGAACATTCTTTCAGACCAAAGACAAGTTATCGAAACAGCGCAACAATTACGAATGTCGCTCCCAGGATTTTAGGTCTTTTAGGCACGCGCGATTCGGAGTATTGAATCCCTCGCAAGACACAAGCGTAATTTGCATAGTAACACCATTGATGGAAAACCTGCTGCTCTCAATGAGAGCCGAGCCAAAACAAACCCGTCTATCTCCCCGTGAGTAGACGTGTTTCAGCTGTGAAGATCGTCTGAAACAGTGACAGTTGGCATACAAAATCCCTTTTGGTGGTCGCTGAAGCAAAAGATGATTCTTTCGAGTCAAAGGTTTGTTGTGATAGAGGGAAAATATGCAAAAATTCGTCTCGAATATACATAAACATGACAGCTATTGCCGACATAAGCCAGTTGGATCTCAGAACCAAAACAACTGATTGGAGATCTGCATAAAAGCGAGAAAAATTAACTCGCCATAAAGCCAGCGGAAACAGGGTATCTTTAATATCGTATTTACTTTCTTCCAGGTTTTTACACGAAAGAAATACTCACGTTACGCGAGACGGCTTTGAACCGTGACCACGTTTGGGTACTTGGCAACGGGATTTTCACAACAGAAAAAATGTTACTTTAATATCGTGTGCTGTTTTTGTCTCTTTCTTTGATGTACTACATTCTCCTGCTATTTATTCAAATATCTGAAGAAAAGAGAGTTTTTCTCTTACATGCGTCACGTCAACAGTATACTTCCCGGGTATACTTCTCCGCCTTTTAGCACGTGAGCGGAATGTGAAATTAAATGAATATTATTTCCCATGTTATATATGTTGTTTGTTTGTCGTTCAGTTTACAATCGTTTGTTCGTCTCATCTGTAGCGTATATACATACGTATACACACACACAAGCTAAGCTGACCTCCCAGGAAACAATCTGCCTAAGCCCACCCCCGACGGGCAAACATTTCATTCGCTTGTTGATGAAATTTTTTAACCTGCTAATGACAGACCGCAGTGGAATTATAATTCATGCAAAAGTTATGAGACGAATGCTCGCTCTCGTCGTAAACAACCGCGGTTTCTCTCTCCGGGCGAATAAAACCCAGGTGCCATGTTTCGGTATTTTGGCCAGTTTTCGCTAATTTTGACTGTTAGGCAAATGCCATTTGTCGGTTTGAACGAAGCCCAATGCCGTTATTTGCGGTTACATATCCAGCTTTTCTATTATGCCGAATAGAAAGTCATTCGTATCTCGACAAACCCAAGCGCTCATGTTGATTTTGAACTGAGTCGCTTGCTTGTGAATGGCTGGTTTCTGTGATCGAAAAATAAGCCCCCCTGCCGTGGCGAAAAAGCGAAATCACTTGTTTGAGAAGCAAATCTGTGAGAAAACTTCCAGATGAGGGTCAAATTAAAGCCAAACAGAAATGTGGTCTCGTTGTTAAAATAGTCCCCGTAGGCTTATTGCCAAAGATGGGTTATCTAAGCTTAACATCCTTGCCGCCTTACAAGGCCACAACGGTCAGTTTTGCGAGTGAAAAATAAAAGAGCGTGAAAAGTGAGCTTTCATAGAACAATGGAAGTAAAAATTAAAGGCCGTCGTATGCAATTTAAAGGGAATCACGAGTCGACAAAATGTCACTGTCATTTCGCCAAAACAGTGTAATTACAAATGTCATGACTTGTCCTGTCTCCGTCGGTGGAATATTCGAGTGGCCGGTTCGAGATAATTGCCGTGGTTTCGGGGCAGTGTTCCCAGATAAAACTTGATTACCTAGCAGACGTCTTGATCAATGAGTTTCATATTGATGCCCAAAACTGATGGAATTTTGTCTGCCACGTGGGCGGATGTTTTTCATCAAAATGTTGTTTGAATCTGAAAATGCGCGAAGATAAGCTAAAAAGTTGGCTCCTGTCAAAAGTCATTTTATCTGTTTACCTCGATATTCGCACCTATGAGAAACCTCGACTGTTTCTTCAAACGTGGAACACAAATTCTAACAGATTTTAATTCCTTAGATCGTCATAAATCTCACTTATCTTTTCGACAATTTATTGTTTTTGCGACAGGTGCCAAGAACAAAGCAAATAACACTGTACTGATTAAACAACAAATTCTCTGAACTAAAAAGCATTGAAAAGGAACCAGTATGTCAACGACAATTTATACGTTGAGCTTTCGTGTCCGTGGCGCGAAAAACAATCAATTACAGTAACCAAGCAATATCAAAACCATGTCCGATTTTTGAAGAACAGTCGATCGGCCAACAGGACTGAAAGCTTAATACTTTTTTATGGTGACAGAAACTGATAAAATGGAATAATCCATTGATAACATCATAATCGATGGTGATAAAATCTTTCATACACCAAAACATAACAACCGTGGTTTCAATTTCTGTAGTTATCACACACAAGGCCAAAAAAATTCTATAACCTTTCATCTGATTGAAATTTGGAAAAATTGATCGAAAAATTTTGTCATTGACCGTTAACTAACAAACAAGATGTAAAATAAAAAAATGAGAAACTGGAGGAAAAACAATCTTACCTAGCTTAGCTCGCTTGCCTAGCGAGAGGGAATGCGAATAATCGATCATGATAAAGCCAGGCAATCACAAACGACAGATAAGTAATTTTCACAATCGCGTTTTCATTATATCACCGAGTAACTCAGTTATAAAATGGCAATAGACCTACCTATGTGACTGATATATCGTCGGACGCCCTACGGAGACTTGCATTGCATGTGACCTTCAACCTTCGCCAGCAAATAGCCTATGGTGTTCTGATTTTTTACGGTGAAAATCGACGATTTCAAAACAGTCTTGAATGCGTGCATACATGTACTGAACACAACCATATAAATTTCTTAATCGGCCTAAGAATAAGTTATTGCACTAAGTGTGGGTATAAATAACATTAGAAATTTAAATTCGCACTTCTTTAATGCTCTCCCGCGTTTCAAACCGTTTGTTTACCATGTGAAGGAATGTTAATCAAGATTCAGTTGTCAGTAAAAATGCGAAGATCTGTGTTAGTTCTCGTTTAACTTAATAATAACACTCTAGTTGGTGTGGTGGAAGTTATAAGTCATAAACCGATAGTAACTCAATCGAGAATTTGATTTAGAAACCCTAATCTGATTCTAAACCTCTTTCTTTTCTGCAATATTGATCAGTGCCAATAATTCGCTTGAATTTCTGCTTAACACTTTCAGCTCCTGCTAGTTGACAAGTTGTCTTCCACGCTTGTTGAGCGTAAAGGGAATTTATAACTGAGTGTTTATAGCAACAAATTGTGGCTTCAAGGAAGCTCTGTATAAGACGTCTTTTCTACTTCAAGGATGTTGTTCATTTTCTATTTTATTTCAAAACTGTTGTATAGATGGGCAGTGAGAAAGAAAGATAGGCGAATCAGTTACCGGAGGGATTTGCTCCACGGCCATAGTTCTAAACTGATTCTAAAAATGAACACCTAGTAGTAGTAGTAGTAGTAGTAGTAGTAGTAGTAGCAGTAGCAGTAGCAGTAGCAGTAGCAGTAGCAGTAGCAGTAGCAGTAGCAGTAGCAGTAGCAGTAGCAGTAGCAGTAGCAGTAGCAGTAGCAGTAGCAGTAGCAGTAGCAGTAGCAGTAACAGTAACAGTAGCAGTAGCAGTAGCAGTAGCAGTAGCAGTAGCAGTAGCAGTAGCAGTAGCAGTAGCAGTAGCAGTAGCAGCAGCAGCAGCAGTAGTAGTAGTCATGAGTAGTAGTAGTAGTAATAGTAGTAGTAGCAGTAGTAGTAGTAGTAGTAGTAGTAGTAGTAGTAGTAGTAGTAGTAGTAGTAGTAGTAGCAGTAGTAGTAGTTGCAGTAGTAGTAGTAGTAGTAGTAGTAGAAGAAGAAGAAGAAGAAGAAGAAGAAGAAGAAGAAGAAGAAGAAGAAGAAGAAGAAGAAGAAGAAGGAGAAGAAGAAGTAATAGTAATAGAGTAGATCTTTTATTTAAACACGATCAGTAATTAACATTAACCCTTTCACTCCCAGAGTCAATTTTGGAGACGTGTAGTGTAGTTCTAACTATTGAGTCTGTTGACGAAATAATATGGTGTGACCATTCAAATGAAACCTCTTCAGCAGTACTTTTCTTGGTACCATTTGTTTTTCGATATTTTACAAAATGAAATTTGGTATTTTTCTCGGATCAGTTTGATTTTTGGCACTCTTGGGAGTTTAAGGGGTTGGAAGTTACTCACAAGACGTGCAAATCGCTTAGATTAAGTAAGCTACACATGCGAAGTTCAACTCCTATGAAACAAACCCGCTCAGTTCTAGAATTTTACTTTTCATGTTCTGTACGCCGACGGCATACAATTTTTCATTTCTGCATTTGCCACGCTTCGTAAGCGATTCAACCACAAAAAGCCAATATCCTTTTAAATTTTCCATCCTAATTCGATAAGGGAACTGTTTGGATTCCCCCTGAAACCCAAATTAAATCAATTTAGTAGCAAATAAGTATGGTTTTTGCACACAATCTAGTCAACTTCTTTTTATTTGAAGTTCCAACGAGATAAACTGACATATATATGTTTCAACTCTTGAATCAGTTTATTCTATCATTTTTCCAACACTACGATAAACCTCAGTTTTCGTGGATTTTGTTCAGGCCGGTGACCGACGTCGTAAGATTCCATTTAAGGCTGAAAGACTTGTTGTGGTTAGCCAACAAATTTTTCTCAGTTTGCCGGAAAAAGAAGACGCGAATAAAACGTAATTGGATACGTAAAATAATTAAAATTTTTTTTTGTGGCATTTCTTACATAATTAAATTTCCTACTTTATAACTCTCCCAGTTATAAACTCCTCTGATACACTGAGTGCTTGGCTAAAAAGGGCGTTACGTGTTTATAAGCCTGTTCGAGGCGTTCAGATAATAGGGGGCGAAGAATAGGCGGTGCGCAAAGGAAAGAAATTGCGAATGCCAACAAAGGGGAATAGGATCGGAAGAGAGATTTACAGCAGGCGTCACCTCGTCCCTCCTCCCCAGTCTCCTCTCGTTTTCCTAGCTCGTTCGAACGCCGGTTTTTAGCTTGTTTCCGCGGGCCCACAATCTTATTATGGAACAGGCTACGTGTTTATATAGATTATCGCCTCTACTTGAATTTGCCTTTACTTGAGTGCATACGAATTTTCAAAGAGTGGTATTGTTTTTTTCTTGTCCGGCCACATTTATCTTTTGAACATGATGTTTCACACAGAACAATGTCGATATGGGTTCAAGTAAGAGCCGAGGGCAATCGGCTCCGGGTTCTAGTAAAAGATGTGTTGTTACTCTGTTTATAGTTTTTTTTGGCTTATTAGTGGCTTTTTTTGCAAGCGTACTTCCTTTACTCAGTTACATAAGACAGGTTCCAATAAAATATGATGCACCTTTATTACTACGAATATTACCTCGAATTCTTCGTGCTGTTTTTTATTTTCGTTTTTAGAATATATCTGCTTTTGTCAAGTTTGTGCTTATTGATACGGCCGTGTTTTATGCTATATTTTAATCCAAATGCATGTAGAACATGGTTTTGAACGAAGTTCCCTAAAAAAAGTGCATTTTTGAGGTCCATAAAACTACTGAATTATCATAGGTTATATGAGCGCCATTCGGGACGGAGAAGTTGAAGATTTATTGTTTGTCAAACGATTTATTTGCCTGTGGAAAAATAGAGAAAATGGAAAACCATCTCCTATTAAATAAAAGGTCTCATCGTTATTCACCGTGAAACAGGACTTTGCTAACCCATACAAGGTTCTTGCCACAACTGCTATGATTTCTCTAGACTTGCCACAAGTCCCTTCCAATACTCATTTTCGCTAAGTAAACTCGACCAAAAAAACGAAGGTCGACTTGTGGCAAGTCTATGATTTCTCTAACAGTACCAGATGTTCCAAATCAGACGCGACATAACAATCTACGTACTCAAATATCCTCATTAGCTGTGCCGATTGGTTCAGAGATTTAGCTTGCCGTTTTCTTGTGTTTCATACACCTTTTAAGGTTACAGTGTACCTTCGCGGGTGTCTCCAGTATAACAGCTCTAGCGTCTTAAGATTACACTTAACATACCTAAACCCAGATATCAAATTAAAGCTTATAGAGCTGGCTATCTAAATATGGAAACCATTTGGTAATAAAATGAATTGTCGAATTTTTTACGACGTCTAAATTCGAACGTCCGATTCAGCTTTAAAACGCTACAACTCAAAGCGATTATTATATTTTGCTAATTTGATTTGTTCTCGGATTTCCGGACACGAAGCGCTAAAAAAACGTGTCGGCGATTTCCCATATTCAATTGCAGTGAAAAGTTACAGAATATTTTCGAAAAGGGGAGAAAAAAATTGGAATGATCGCACGGAAATGGCTCTTGACGAAAAAGTTTTCGAAATTAAGAAATTCGCCGATAGGTTTTTGTTGATTATATGTTAGCCTAGCTTCTGTCCAAATTTTAGGAAAATCGAACAAATTCCCTTTGAGTTGTAGCTCTTTAAAGTGTCCCCAACAAGCGAAAAATTAACTTTGAGAAAACGGCGCTCAAAAAAATATATCGCTTAATAAACAAACTCCGCCCACAAAAGTTATACCGTCATTTCTCCGTCAATTTTCACTATTTTTCGATAATTTTTTTTTTGGATGAAAGTTCATTCTGTAAACTTTATTTTAACGCCAAAAATAATTTTCAATAAATTTTCAATCTGAAGGTACACTGTAACCTTAAGTTGCCGTTATATAAAACAGTGCCAACAGAGGTTTCAGTCAAAAAAATGTATATATGGTTATAATAACAGGGAACTAAGTGAAAACTTATTCAATCGGCTATTTTGCTATGTTTTTAAAGCAAGATGTAAAAACACACCTTTTTAAATTAGCTTCAATCAAAACCCTATCTTTTTTAAGTAGTATTATGGTTACTTTTAAAATGGTATATAAATAGTTTTTAAATATGTTTTAGTACTTAGGGGTGGCATATTATTTTATCACAGTTCCAATCATAGGCGGAGAAGTTGAAGATCTATTGTTTTTCGAACGATTCATGCGCTTTTTAGATCACTGCATACTGATACGTTATTTCCAAGTCTCTTTGGAAAGGCCATTTTAATGACAATAAAAAATGGAAGTAATTTCGTAATTCGAGTTATGTTAGCCTTATATATAGCTGACAAGAGAAAACGAGAAAGAAAGTACACGGTGAGACTGGCCTTTTTTATACACTGAAGTTTCTCTCGAGCCGAAAACAACCCGGTATACACCGAATGCAAATATGGCCGTCCAACAATTTTTTTGTTTGGACAGAGTCTCTAGGAAAGAAAAGCAATTGAATAATGATAAAGATCATGTCAAAATAAGTCATTGTGTGCATTTTCAAGGCCATATTCTTATTTTAGCAGAAGTTATAGGCAATCAAATTTTGGGAAAAACATGAAAGCGAGGCTAGTCGGGATAGAATGTCTTTTCTCATACAAATGCTTTAAATTTCAGTGAGCCATAACTTTGCAACCGTTAAACCCAAAACACTCAAACTTTGGAAGATGATACACTTAGCAGCACTTGTTTACGTGATGTCATTAATTTATCTGAAAACTTGGCCAAACAAAAAATTGCCTGGCGGCCATATTTGCATTCGGTGTGCAAGAACTCGCTCATGACGGAAACAATAAATGAACGAAGAAGGACAAATTTGATCGCCCAGGACAGCACAGTGGGGAAGGAGGAATGTTGTTTGAAGGAACCGGAATCTAGTAATGCTAGTGCATAGCATTTAATAAAAAGAGAACTGCAAAATTTCAACTTGCAGATTTAATTCGTTTAAATATTTTCTACTGAGTAGCCTGGAAATCTGTTTTTTGACTACCAAACAGAAAACAAGCAAAAATGTAAATAAGTGGTTGTTGCCACCGGGTTCTCCCTTAGCCACATTCGATAAAATACTTCACTGCTGGCCTCATCGATCACACACTCCTGTTATCTAAAAAGCTAAGGCCGGCGAGAAACAACGGCATCTTTCAGTCACTAGGGGCAACACTTTTCCATTTGTTTTCCTAGCTTAAATCAACTAAAAAACGACTTGGTACAAGTCTGACTTCATAAGTGTCATGTCAGTTGTGGTGTCATCTCTCCTCGAAAGTAAACGCGAACATTGTTATTGCTCTCGACGCGATTTTCTGCAGCTTTCTTGATCTCAGCCGAAAGTATCGTTGGCACTTACAACTTCCAAGTTGTTTCCAAATTTCATTCCAAATAATTTCATACAAATTCATACAAATTCCAAATATTTCATACATATTTTCATACTCAATGAAAAATATTTCAGCTCCAGCTCGAACTGCCATAAAATGTCACACTCGAGATAAGAAGCCTCAAAATAGAAAATAAAAAAATACCCTTGCCCTTTCTGGTACAAAGTAAGGTAAAGGCAGGGAGGGATAGTGTTAATTCCACAACCTGCTGCAAGGAGACTATTCCACGAAAAACAAAAAATGAAAAAATGTGTTATGTATATTTCATTTTTTTCCTTACCATTGTCTATTTTTAAAGGAAGGAGATCCTAGACTAAAATCTAAAATATGGTTACGACAGAAGCTCAGTTCTACCCTGTACAACACTTATTAAAGAGTGTTATGCAAAACTGTCTTAAGAGATGATTTTGCCTTGATATCCAAATTGCTCCAGAACTGTTTTCGTTTGTGTTACGTGACACATGGATGAAATGTGTTCTTTGTACTTGCAAGAAAGCAAATGTGGCTGCCAATCACTGGAAAAATCTCCGAAGATACCATTTCATCACGTATCTCATAACAAAATACTTTACGATTGCTGAAGTATTTAGGCATTTTGAACGCGAACCACGTCAGTGTATTAATTTTTTTTTTTTTGCCGAATGTTGAATTTATTTTGTTTCGTAAATAATAAGTAGTAATTCGAAATAACTTACTTCCACCATCGTTGTTAGAATAGTGAAAAAGATGCCTCATTCTGCTTCCTGAATCTAATGACAAAAAAGTGAAAACATGGCATCACATACTGGTCCACACTGCGTGACAGCAGACGTCTAGCCTTACTTTAGCCTTGATATGTTAACTTGATGAAACAAAATGCATATGCTTCTACAATTTACTTTTATACGTGGTATAACTAGAACTTCTTCATAAAAGAGGATCAAACTCTTGTAACTTGTGTTGGTCAAAGCGAGGAAGACCTTTGATAACAACGGTCTGGACCACCTCGGCGGACACTTATCGGAGAATTATATAACGTAATGTCGACACTTGGAATTTTATTTTCAATAAATTTTTAAGTGTAAAAAAGAAAATCTAAAATCCCCACTCAGGATTGAACCTGTGACCTCAGCTAGGTTTAGACTTAAATAGCCTACCGTACCACAGTGCCACCTAGCTTCTCGGGTTGTTTAGTCCTAAATTTAACCATATATTAACTGCTACCCCCAACCTCAACTGAAAGCTAACCATTTATTCCCTTATATAAGCCTCAATAAGGTGTCCGACCTCCTTCTGAGCTATGGAATCTAGACTTTTCCCTAGCCTTGATATGTTAACTCAAGAGAACATAACTTTATGTTCTCTTGGTTAACTTGATGAAACAAAATGCATATGATTCCACAATTTACTTTTATACGTGGTATAACTAGAACTTCTTCTTAAAAGAGGATCAAACTCTTGTAACTTGTGTTGGTCAAAGTGAGGAAGACCTTTGATAACAACGGTTTGGACCACCTCGGCGGACACTTATCGGAGAATTATATAACGTCATGTCGACACTTACAATTTTATTTTCAATAAATTTTTAAGTGTAAAAAAGGAAATCTAAAATCCCAACTCAGGATTGAACTTGTGACCTCAGCTAGGATTAGGCTTACATAGCCTACCGTACCACTGTACCACCTAGCTTCTCGGGTTGTTTAGGCCTAAATTTAACTACATAAACTGCTAACCCCAACCTCAACTGAAAGCTAACCAGTTACTCCGTTGTATAAATCGCAATAAGGTGTCCGAGGTGGTCCAGGCCGTTGTTATGTACCAGGCATAACTAATCAATGATCAATGACATCAATGAGTAATCAATGGATAATCAATGGGTAATCAATTGATTAATCATTGAGTATTGCCAATACTCAATGAGTAATCAATGATTAATCGAACCCAAAAAATTTTGTGGGTCATTGATTACTCATTGATGTCATTGATTACTCATTTTAAACCAACAGAGACCTTCCAGTGCACCAATTTCTCTTCCTGCCACCCACCAGGGGTCATAAAAGGGCTCATAAAAGGTGAAGCCCTGAGACTTTTAAGAACAAATTCCTCAGCGAAATAATTCAGTGAGAATATCAACAACTTCAAAGGACACCTCCGTGCTAGAGGCTACACTCACAATTTCATTGAGAAAATAATTTTCCAGGTAAAATTCAATAAACGGAAGTCATCTTTGCAGCAAAAAGAGAACGTGCGATCTTATAGGCAAATGGCATTTAATTCAGAACCAACCATTGCTAAGAGAAATATACAAAGAGCCTCCCCTTATCTCATACAAAAAAGGGATTTCCTTGGGGATATATTTGTTTGAGCAAAACTCTAAAGATCGCGTTCCACGTTATCACGAGCTTATGAGTCGTGTCTGGCCTGTCAACCCTCTTTTCATGCAAATCATTGACTAATCAATGACATCGATGACTAATCAATGACATCAATGACTAATCAATGACCAAAAATTTTGTGGGTCATTGATTAGTCATTGAGTACTCATTGAGTATTGGCAATACTCGATGAATAATCAATTGATTACTCATTGATTACCCATTGATTACTCATTGATTACATTGATGTCATTGATATCATTGATTAGTTAAGCCTGGTATGTAAGGTCTTCCTATTGGTGGTTTGCACGTCGGCCATGTTGGAATCAGAACAATGAAATTATTATCCTTTTGGAATAAAATTATATTTTTATGGCAGCAACTTCTATTGTTTTGGAACCCCAGCATGGCCGACGTGCAAACCACTAATACCTGGCACAATATCTAAAGTTCGATTCTCTCTTTTGAAAACACGGGTGTGACGTCACAAAATATTTTGTACTCTTTCTTCCACAGAATTACCACACTTTGTTCACAAAACCTCATGCAAACACGCGCGGTAGTTTAGGAGACTAGAACGGAACTTAGGCCCGGTTCAAACGTCGAACTTCACATGTGCCGAATCTAATGCAAATGAGCAAGAACAATAGATGTTGTTCATTTGCATTAGATTCGGCACATGTGAAGTTCGACGTTTGAACCGGGCCTTATGCGGCTAAGATTGACATAATTAACTGGCTCGTCGCTCTGCGACGAGTCAGTTCTTAAAATACCCTCTTTTTTTTGGCCTGCCCCGGGAATCGCTTTTGCTGCGGGCCAACACCGTACCTAGTTTACTTCCGGTTTTCAGAAATGGCGTAATCAGTGATGTCGGCAACTATAATTCAAATATTTACCGTTCTAATTTCGACGGAATTGTTAAAAATTAAATCTCTGTGATTTTCGGATGTGATATATTTCTGGCAAAAGGAAAGCGGGTTGAATTTTTCTAACCAAATCAATTGTCAAACAGTCGAGTGTTTAGATCGAATAAATCGTTGATTAGAACACGTCCCGGCAAGTCAGAGAACTGCTGAGTGAACAATTCTCAAGCATTACGTCATGGAGTCACGCTCAAATTCCACATTGATCTGATCTCGTATTTATGTCACGCTATGGTCGGCTGTTAATTATTTGATCGATCATGTTGATATTGTCAATTTATTCCTATCAATTATTCTCCAAAATGCCTGTATTTAAACAATCCTGATTCCTTGTAGTAGGTGGTTTCAAGCATTTTAAAGGGAAAAAATATACAAAGTTCTGAACTTGTGTTTTTTCTAACAGTACGGAGCCGATCAGAGGAAAAATTATAGACCAGAAATCGTAGCCTACTAAGGGATGGACCATTTCATTTTTATGGCGGGCAAGGGGCAGGGTCGGCATTGTTTCTGATCATGAATTTTTTTTTCCGTCTTGATGTTGTGCAAGAATTTTTTGGGGGATCGTTGGATACGTTTTTTTCCTTTGGCTTGCTGTGCATGTCAGGAGCCTTTAAGCTCCTGGCATGTTTTTTTTCTTTACTTTTCCTGTGCATGAATTTTTTTTTGTGGTAATTGCCCCTCCCCCCCCCCCCCCCCCCTTAAAAATAAAATGGTCCGTCCCTAAGAAGTGCTTCAAGCGGGGTGTGAAATGTAAATGTAGATGTGGACCGGACTGTGCATATTAATAGATTCCAGATTGTATATTGTGGATTGCTAATATAAAACTCTAAAATGAAAACCGGGTGGGAACTGAGACCAAACGAGCCAGTTGCGAAGCCCAACGGGCTCCTTGTTTTTCTTATTTTTCCAAACACTTAATCCTCCCTGCTCGTGTTGGCACCAGCCACCATCATGCGCGCCATATGCAATGAAAGCTGATTTACTTATTCTGAGTAGGAAATCTAAGTATACCTACTGAAGAGTCCACAAGAAATCTTTCAGACCCTCTAATGAATAACTAGAGAAAAAGTCGAAGACTTAACAAGATTTTTAAATACCACAAATTTAAGTTGTCAATTTGTCATTCTTTTTTCATTTCGAATATGAATACGTAGTTATAAATTGTATGTTGCTTTCTATTTTTTTTAATATCATGATTTGTAATTGAGGGCCGACAACATTGATTTCATAAAAGATCGACTTGAAGCTGCACAATTAATGTCTACTGCAAAATGCTTTTATACTGCAATCCCAGGGATTCCGAGAGGAGCAGCGGGAGTAATTTCCTGAATGTCCTGCCATATTTTACCGACTTATGAAAACACGGGAAAATCGAGAGCGTTTCTATTTTCCCGACATATCGGCAAAATTTGGGACGATTGGGAAAAAGAAAAATCCCCCATCGTCTGAGATTTTCCCGACATATGACAACCAAGCTAAAGCGTGGGAAACGTGGTGCGTGGTGCATGGTTCGTGAGGGTTACCGTGCGTGGGATACAGGCCGCACGTGCTGTTTAATGACGTCATAATTTATTTGAAGAGCAAAACTACCCCTTTAAAATTGTTTTCTTATATAGATAGAGTTTTTAGAAAAGAAAAATCGAAGAGTCAGTACTGTGAGACGAAATAAATGTTTTTTTTCTTTTTGGTATTTTATCTTTGAAGTTTTGTTGAGAAATTAGAACACTGTAATGTGAAAATTAACGCTGATTAATTGTTTATGGTTTGCTCCTGTTTTACTGATAACTTTAATTATGATAGTACACGCAAACAATGTTGAATGCGTGGCAGCTTACATCGGCATTTTATCAAAACACACGGATAGCTAGTTTATGTAGCACCAATTACTGACTTATTTTCCAAACAAGCTTCTGCAAAATAGCACCACCTGGGTAGGTCACTTGGAAGGGCGCCAGACTTTCGGAGACGAAGCTCGAAGATTCAAATCTTGGGCAGACCAACCGTCAGCTGGCGCGCGCTTCTCGAAACTCCCGAGGATTTTTCGGTCCAAAGAAGGGTTTTTTGCCGGAAATGTAGTTTCTTTGTTTCTAACGAAAGGCGTTGAAGTTTTTAACCCACAAATTAGCAAAACGGTTGTGTAGTAAACGTAAGATTTTATTGCTTTTCTTTCAAAATCAACAAAAACCGTAGACCTGACTACAAAACAGTCCGTATTTTTGCGCGAGTCCTCCCGACCAAAAACGTGCGCGACCGAGGAGGGAAAAACCGACTGTTTTGCAATCTACAAAAACCGAATCTTTATTGGTAAACATTCTCACGTAACACAGCTTTTCGGGACTTTCGAGAAACGCACGCCGGGCGTCTAAAGTAAGTTAAAAATGAAAGTATTGCGTTTCCTAAAACATCGTTACAACCAAGATGAGTCCCGTGTTCAATTTGAGAAGGGAAAGGACCACTGAGAAATGAAACCGTAACAGTTATCCCACAGAGTTGAAAATATTTATAACCATCCGTTTACGTTGTAATCAGGTAAATTGGGTGACTTTGAGATCAAACACGCAAACTTGAACCCAGGCAGTTGAGTTTTAATTTTGACAACTAAGGATGCAGAGCGCCAACAAACCATTGTGTATTTGAATGACATGTCTTCAGTATTATTGTTATTGTTGAACTGGAATCTGAATCGAAACGTTCGAAGCTAATGGTGATAATTATTGTTTATTTTACAGCCATGTTTTCGCAAGTCTTTCGATACTATATAATAAATTATTGAACACGAACAAGGCTAAAGCAAAAAACGTTTCATGGTTGTCTAACGTAAATTAATTATCAGGTTGTGGTATAAGGTTATCTACTTTATCCTAAAGCGACTCAAATTCTTCAAATTTCCTGCAATAACAAATACGACGAAACCAATAAAATATTTATTTTCAGTAAGATTAAAGACACCTCACTTACTTTCATCGAATAAATTTGTTGTTTTGGTAAATAATGTTAAATGATAAATTTTGAGCTCAAAAAGAAATCACAACATGAAAGTGATCGGCGTATGTCACAAGCAAGGGGATTCATTTTTGTCCCGTGCTCCTAACATGTGATCACATTTTTTGTTGTAAGGAAACATCCAATGTTTCGTGTTTGGCATAAAAAGAGTAAAACGATTTCAGACTCTACATCATCAGGAGATAGTTCGACACAACTGATACAGTGGCATAATGAGAGCTAATTATTCAAAAATGTCACACCAAATGAATATAGTTCCTGGTTTGTCTTTACCGAGATGTTTTGCTTCTTTGTGGGTCGGAGAAAAAAATTTATGGTCTTCGATAATGTTCGCAAAACGGTCTCAGGCTTAATTTTTGGGTACTTCGATGAAAGCCCCGTTTCATACGTTTTCGCCATTTTTGCAAACACTTTTAATTGGTCACATGCAGCATACTGTAGTAACTTCTAATGAACCTGCTCTCCCCCACAAAGGAACAAACCACTTACTTTTGAACGGGAACATCAACATTGCGACAGATTAAAGGAAGAGCTTCAGCTAGAACGTAGCTAGAAGAGTTTCTACGGTCAATAACTGAAGAAGATACAAGATTGTCTCAAAACTTTTGTCGGGGATTGTAAAAACTCTCAAATCCGGAACTGATTCAAATGCTGTAATGGACTACAATAACAAAACATTAGAAACTTAAAACCATCAAAAAGAAGACCGATGCACTTCAGTCAGGTAAGAGGATTTGCAACTAAATTTATCTTGTGCGACAAATAGATTTATGTATGGTTCACAACAGTAGTTTTTAACTCCCGGATATATAACGAAAACTTGTTAGCATGCAGATGTTACACTAAATGATTGTGTGATTAATTTGTTTCATCACCAAACTGTAAATAAAAGAAAAAAGCTTAAGGTGAATTTATTTTAGAGTAATAATGTTCATGAATGTTGAGACTTGGTGTTCCCCTGGAGACATGATCAAAAGTCTAAGTAGATTTACGTTTTATTTGACGGATCCGGCGAGAATTAATTTAGGTCTGAGTGCATGTATTAGCTTTTATTTTTCGTTGACAAACAAAAGTGTAAATATTTCATTATTAACGAGTACGTCATAATTATGTTCTCTGCCCTAACAGACCTAATCCCTCGAGCTAAACCGAACGTTTTAACGTAAAAATCTGTATTATCTTCCACTGTCAATAATGTAACTGATAGTTTCTTGAGTTTATAATCGCTAAAACAACAACTTTTTTGGATTATTGTTTCGTAAAGAAACTAGATTGTATTCGATCGAATTAGAGAAAATTGTAAGGTGTTAAAAAATAAACTGCATTTATCAATTAGCTTAAATGTTGCGAAGCATCAAGAAGAAACAAGAAAACATCTAGAAGAACTAAAAAACCAAACCTTTTGCCAAACACCTGGCGATTTCTTATAAAACATGCGTTGTTCGCAAGGCACAATTCTAACATTCGAAAATATACGGACAAAATTCATAGACAAACGAAAACAAATTTTCTGAACTTTTCGAGAGTAACCTAATGTTTACGTTGAGAGAAATCTTAGGAAGACTCCCCATCATTACATACTACATTGATATTATGTTCGTAACAGATACTGATTAAGTTACATAGCGACTTCAAATAAAGCAGCGTGAAAAATATTCTTCATCAAATCAGTTCAACTTACGTACCTGTCGCATCGACCGTGGCCGGAGCGTTGTTTGGTATTAGGGAGGCGTACATGACACGCTATAGGCGAGAAATATATCTTAGATCTCTTAGAATAAAATATTTCGTCCAGTCATAAACAGCCGTCTATAATTGCTAGAAGTGCTCATTTTCTGATACTCCTACAGAGTGTAAAATTCATATTAGTTTCTTTGATATTTTGCTGTTATGCGCTCTGTCGTGGTTCATCCCTCGAGCTCTCTTGCCGTGTTTCATGATCTTGTCCTCTCGTTGCAACAAGCGGGTTGGTTTGTTTTATTCATGACACGCTTTTGTTTCTAATGGATTTGTACGGCACTGTGTACACACTCCCGACAGCAAACACATTAGGCAGGCTTTGATACCATTGGCGCAAACTTGATTGATTTCGCGCTTCTCAATTATTAATGGCCTATTTAGCAACTGCGCTAAATACTCATCCAACAGGTGCCGGAAATTGCTGCATGTGCGGGATTTACTTCCGGTTGCCGTCCTCAATGTTGTTTCCTCTTTTTGGTGCTCTTCCGGTCAACTGCATCTCCCCGTCCAACATGCATCGAAAATTGCTGCATGTACGCTATTTACTCCCGGTTATCGTTCTCAATGTTGTTTCTCCTTTTAAAGAATAGGTCTTGTTGGTGCTCTTCCGCTCAACTGCAACTCAATAGCTTACGATAGAGGCTCATTCAGCCGGGAAATATCAAAATGTTTTTCCCCGATGTGCCTCGATTTCAATTCAGTTCCAGTTCAACCAGGAGATTACGAGAATTGACCTGGGGATCGTGTGGAAAAGCGTTCATTTATACCTAGGAAAAGATTGCCGTCATTAATTAGTCGCTCGACTAATTAAAAGAAAAAAAAGATTCGCAGTCCGCTGTCTGGCATTATCACCCCGCGGGTGGGGATGGGGGGGGGGGGGGGGGGTTGGGTGGGGTAGGGTGGGTCTTGTCCCCTCCTCAGGAAACTCAGGAAATGAGTTTCGTCACGTCTATTTATTCCTAGAGGAGATAACGTTTTCCCTTTTAGACGTGACGAAACTCATTGACATACGACACCTAGTCTCCTGCACCAATAATAATCTATTGTTTTTATTTTCATAATTTCAAACTCTTATTTGTAACGAACTTTTAGTTTTAACTTCATTTTTCATTTTTCTGTTAGCCCCTGAAGGTTTGTTTTCAAACCGAAATATTGGGCAAATTCGTTTTAATATATATTTATAAATTTTGTTTTATTCTTTTATTTACTCCTTCTTCGCCTTACCGTAAGGATCAGTTTGCCGTTTTCTGATTTTAAAAACCTCAATGGAACTGCTGTCACTGACTACTGACTCTTAATTACTCATGCGCGAAGCGGCATGAGGTAAGGTTTCGGCTCCGTTTTTCTTGTTTTTATTTTTTGTGTCACGATTTTGCATGCAAATTTATGCACGCATATTTTAAATTGTGCACTTCCGGTTGACGTCTTTGCCATTTACACTTCCTGTTTATTGACTTCCGGCTATTCTCACTTCCGGTAAAAGAGCGTTACTTAGGTGTCACGACAGAATCTCCTACAACCCTACATACATTACTATGTTCACGTTTGGTATACAGTCTTTTGATTAAACGTTTTCATTGATCGGTCTCATCCCTACGCGACCAGACCGAAAAGGATTATGGAGAGAAATCAATTCACATTCAATAGCTGCATATATTATCGAACACGTCTTGAGTTCGCCGTGTGGTTAAGTTTCTATGCGGTTTGGATGACACAAGTTCTCGGGATGAAAACTGAAGAGGTAGCAATTTACTTGTCGATATTTCCTCACTCTATAAAGCAGTTTATCTCGGCAAAATAGAAACCGCACGGCGAACTCAAGAATGTTTGATAATATATGCAGCTATTGAATGTGAATTGATTTCTCTCCATAATCCTTTTCGGTCTGGTCGCTAGGGATGAGACCGATCAGTGACAACGTTTAATCAAAGGACTGTATATAAGACTTAGAAAAATCACTGGCTTCATTGTGGTACAGCTTTCATGTCCACAACATTCAATAGTAAACAACGTGGTTTTCAGGAACGATGACTGATGAAAGGAGTAACTCTTCTCCATGTCAGACATCTTCTTATCATGTTTAAAATATATCATAAAATTTTCTTACGCATGCGCATGAGTAAAGGCTGCTTGGAACCTCTTGTTACTATTTAAAATTATATTGTAATTTATTCTTAAAGAGACCGCTGACCAATTGCAATAATCATCTGTTTAGATAGAGGCAATTAAAGGGAGATAGTAATTCAATATTGTTTCAACATTGCATCGTTTCTATCTACTCTTTTTCCGGAGTAGTCCCAAAACATGATATTAAACACTTAATGACTGGTCCCGAGGGCCGAAACAGTGAATTTGTTTTCCGAGAATCTCGATGTTTCCCTCGACTTCGTCTCGGGAAAACAAAATTCACTGTTTCCCGAGAGATCAGTCATTAAATAATTTGTTATATAGCAACACAAAAACACAACACAACATAGTTTGAAAAACGCGCCGAGCACTCGAGTTAAACATCAATCGCATCATAATCATGCCAACTTTTGTCACGGTCTGATCACGTGCGCTAGCGGGCAACAATGAAAATGTTGCCCGCTTTCGCAAATGTTGCCCGCTCATGGACGTTTGGCGGGAAACAGTTTGTTTGTTAGATGTCATGTGACCATGAATCAACCAATGAACGCGCGCGTTGCATTGAGCAAAACTCCAGCTAAATAACAATGGCTGTTTGAGTGGTTGGAAAGTCTCGGAAACGTATTTGTTGGCTTTCCAAATATCTTACCCAGTCAAAACCCAACAAGTACACCTGCATGGCTACTGAATTCCACTCCTCCGTTCCAACATAATCATCATCGAACAATGGATGAGTTCGTTTATCTAACATGCCGGCTCGTTCGTTTATCTGACATGCACATCACCTAACATACCTGACACACGTTCTAACGTTGTTGAACCAACAACGGTTACAACAATGTTAGAACGTGTAGCCGAGGCTTAACAGATTTTTGGAAGAACGCTTGATCGAAATCAAAACTATCTTTCAACAAAAAATGTCTCGTGCGGCCATCCACACTCGCTCACACTTAAAACCCCGCTACACGTTCTAACATTCTTATAAAACAATTGTTGGTTCAACAATGTTTAGCCTGCGTAGCAGGCGTCGGGGAGAAGGGAACCTCTCTCTCTCTCTTCTTTTTCGCGCTCCCTCCCCCCTCCCCGTTTTCGCCTGCGACGCAGGCTAACAATGTAAGAACGTGTAGCCGGCATATTAGATATTCGACTGAAGTCCCGGCTGCACGTTCTAACATCGTTTTATAACATTCGTTGGTTCAACAATGCTGGAACGTGTAGCCGGTAGTCAGATGATGTTTGAGTTGCCGATAAAACAAGGGAGGTCGTCTTAATTCTCGTTTGATCCGGACTGTAAAAGGTATTAATATCACAATCATCCTTTTAAGCTTGTTTTCCACTAGCGACGTAAGCGACGTAAGCGGAATCGGAATCGTAAGAACCTTACGATCTAGTGTAAATCAAAACGACGGAAGCGGAGAGTAAGCGACGGAAGCAGAAGCGGAGTCGGAAGAAAAAGGAAACCTGATGATCCTTTTGATTCCGATTCCGTCGAGCTTCCGATTCCGATTGCGACTCCGTTTTTTAATTTACACTAGAACGTAAGGCTCCTTACGCTTCCGACTCCGACTCCGCTTCTGATTACGTCGCTAGTGGGAACCAGCCCTTATCCATTCTTCACAGCACCATTATGGCTTTTTGCGTTCGACAGTAGGAGAACACTTCCTAATATCGATGGAGGCAGGCTTTTTTGAGATTTTTTCGGTCAACGCCAAATTAGCAGCGCCGCACATTTTTCAGGGACACCTCCTAGCTGGAAACTGGTACCCACTCGTGACCTCGCTTTCGTTCTCGTGCACAGACTCCTCCGCGGCATCGAACGCACTCTTTTAATTTGCGATTACTACTGGCCGTCGTTATATATGGGAGCACGCTAATCCATTTTATACAATAACTGGAGTTCAATGCGTCTATTCAGCAATAGATCACAAAATACACAAAAATGTAGTGAGAAGATCAGTGATCCACTCGACCATCGTCTGGTGGGTCGCATTTTTTGTTCTTACCACATTTTGACGTCATCTGCGATATATCACTCAACAGACGCACGGCAAAATGGAAACTATTTGTTACATGCAATTACAAGACGAAATTCACATTTGAAGTTTATAACACTTGGTGTGTGGCGTTTATTTAAATAACTGACCGTGGTCTTTTAAGAAGAACACATGACAAGCAGTAAGTTGGAGCACTTTCACGCAAAAATGACAACCTTAACATAGGATGCGATTTTAGGAACGCGCGCGCCCAGGTTAGACACAAGAGCTCTCTCTCGCGAATGTACCCCTCGCGCGCAGGCCTCCAAAATCTTTCCTTATATTACTGTTGCACCTGCTACGCAGGCTAATGCGTTTACAAGTCTGAGTACATCAGGAATTGTTTCAAAGAGGGTGGAACAGGCAGTTCTGGTATTCGTTGCAATCGGTTGCTATTGATTTTCTTTCTAATAACGAGGCGACATAAATGCTGCAGTGTGCGAGGTGAACTCGTCAGCCGCACGAGTCTGCGCCAGTTCAAGTTGGTCTTCTTCGCTCGCGAATTCGCGCGGCACATTTCGCGCGTGTTGGGCCGGTTGCCCTCGAACTCTAATAACACCTTAAACAGGTCAGGACTTTGCACTTTCATAGCGATAGGGTCTCTAAACGCTACGCAAGCTCCTTCGTGGAGCTGATCGACGCTTGCTCCGAGCTTAAGTAACAGTTTGATGCATTCAAGCTGCGCCTTTTGCGACTTGTGACTATGACCGTAGCAGAACCTTGTCACTGCAATACTAAGCGCGGTATTTTTCCCTCGATCGCTGAAGTTAGGATCAGCGCCAAAGTCCAGCAGGATCCTGCTACATTCGCAAGATGAGTTCTGCGCCGCTAGAATTAGTGGCGACGTGTATGTTGCCATGTTTGTATCCGCGCCGCGTTCCGCCAAGATTTTCACGCAATCCGCGCAGTCGCTCTCCACCGCCACCATCAGCGGTGTCTTAGGTAGCACGTCTACATCTTCATATATGTGGTTGGGATTTGCTCCCCAGTCTAACAGCAGTTTAGTGCAGTCCGCGTGTCCTTGAGAAGCCAAGCAAATCGGGGTCATGTTTCCGCTGAAAGTGGGGGCATCCACGATTGCGCCCGCGGTCAGTAGTAACTCCATACACTTGTAGTGACCTTCCTGACTACTCAGATGCAGCGGTGTGATTTTCTCGGGGTTGGTCTCTGCGCTTGCGCTAGCTCCGGCTTTTAGGAGAATTTGAATGCAATTGTGGTGCCCGCGTTCTGCAGCGGCATGTAGCGGCGTAGCCCCATCAATTAGGCAGGTTCCTGGACTTGCTCCTACAAAAGAAATACTTGTCATGTGCTGATCAACTAAAAAAAGTATAAAATCCCGGGCTAAAATGCATTAGGGCCGATTTATATGTAGACCAGTAAAACTGTTGCTTTCGACTGTCAAATGCAACTTTTGTAATGTGCACCCTTCGCATCAGGCAAACACCATATACAACTTGGTTTGTGTAACATTGTTTGTGTCTGTACTGTGTGGTAGGGTTTGAAAACATGTTTACATTGTCACATGTGACAATGGTAAGCAATTTGTTAAAGAGTCAAGAAAAATACGAAATTGAATTTTGTGAAATATTGAAAAACAAATGGTACCATACAAAAGTACTGCTGAAGAGGTTTCATTTGAATGGTCACACCATAGGATTTTGTCTACAGACTGAAAAGTTAGAACTACACTGCATGTCGCCATTATTGAGTGAAAGGGTTAAGTAGGCTTCCTATGATTTTTCTTGAGCAGAGCCTTTGGTTACCTCAAAAATAATAAAATTCTTACCTGCAGTTAACAAGGTGTTAATGCAATTAGCCAGACCTTCCTGAGCAGCAATAAATAATGGCGATGCCTTGTCCACAGTCAAGATATTAACATCAGCTCTCTCTTTCAACAACAGTGTTAAACAGGAGTGTTTGCCATATTGTGCAGCAGTAAATAAAGGCGTGGCACCATCGCTGTTCTGTATGTTGATATTGGCACCTGAGGAAAGAAGCAGTTTGATGAAGTCTTCTCGTCCTGCAAACGCTGCCTCATGTAGGGCACTCCACCCTCCTACATCCTGGCTATTTATATCTAAATTGTATCTTGAGAAAATCTGAGGAAACAAAATGATATTAGCACCTGCTGAAGAATGTAGAATGTAGAATGGTCCATAGGAAAGGCAGTGTTCTCAACAGCCCTTTCAAGCCAGGTGGCCCA
This sequence comes from Cladopsammia gracilis, assembly GCA_022457155.1. Taxonomy (NCBI): domain Eukaryota; kingdom Metazoa; phylum Cnidaria; class Anthozoa; order Scleractinia; family Dendrophylliidae; genus Cladopsammia; species Cladopsammia gracilis. Next base: position 902,811 of record JAJGOT010000035.1, read on the forward strand.
CCCAGCCTGAATTTGGAAACACAATATTTCAGCCGGGACAGTGTCCCTTTAAATCAGATGCAGCTTTCGTCTTGATTTATATAACCTTTTCCTTTAATTTACTCAGCTAAACTGATTTGTATCGCCAAAATAGTAAAAAAAACATTAGTAGTTGATTTCTTGGCTAACTTCTTGGCCACTGGACAGCGGCGAAAGGCCATGCCAACATGACCATTTGATGTAAGTCAGAAATTTACCTCCTGGCCTTGGGGGAGAACCCTGAAAGTGCACGCCTTCCTCTGGCTTTTTATGGTTTAACCCAGGAATGTAATTCTCAGTAGCTTTCATTTTTATTTTGTGAATGCGCGAAGCGTTGAACGAGATATAGTATACAAATTTTCACTTGTTCCATCATCTGTAAACTTTCTTAATTGCCCAGTGTATTATGTTTTGAAATATAATTGCTGTAGTAAACGCTTTTTAATTCTTCAGTGTAATTACATCATCCAGTAGTCCAGACAGTCTTGTTTCACACAATGCATGCTTATGTCATGCAAAGATGTTTTGGTCATTTTAAATCTGTTTTACTCTTCAATTCTTTGACTTCAAACTCAGTATCGAAAAATTAAAACTGATCTGTGGACTTAACCCTACGTTGTTTTGTATTCCATGATGGCTCTTCGAGCCCTTTGATGATGTCACACTTTTGAAATTCAAACAGAGACCCAAAAGTTGGAAACATAACACTGACCTGATAGGCCAGGAAGACTGAATAAAGTAATTGGTCAGTTTTGTCAGGTTTTATATCAAAGCATTTACAAGTTTGCAACACATTAACAATACAAACCTCAAAACACTCAACACTTCCACCTTTCACAGCAGCAACAACAAGATTCACTTCTTCATCATTCATTGTATTCACATTGACACCAAACTCCAAGAGTGTCTTAACACACTCCACATGGCCTGTCACAGCTGCCAAGAAGAGAGCAGTTTCACCACTATATGCTCGTGAATCTAGATGGTCCTCTCTCATGTGTTCCAGTAAGCTCCGCAGACAACCATTATGTCCTGTGGCGGCTGCCTCATGGAGAGGAAACCAGCCACGGTTATCTGAAACATCACATGGAGCACCTAACAAGTACAATAGAAATCTTCAGTAATAATTAATGGTGAATTTAATGCGGTTAAATGCAATTTAACTAAGTTAACAACAAAGAGCGGTATCCTCACTGCCTAGTGGTCAGCAGTGTCAGCAGTTATGCATGCTCAAGGGAGACTTCATGCCCATGTTTATGCAGAGCTTCAGTTAATGTTATTGTTCATCATCTCCCCCACCCCTCCCTGTTTTTTCCCACTGTTTGTTTAGTGTGACGGGTACCTGGAGGACCTGCACGGGGATTGCCAGCCATGGGAGTGGTACTTTATCTAGGAACCGGCTGGTTGGGCTACCAGTGGAGGCCCCTAGATTCACCCTGGCACCCAACTTGGTATATACTTCATGCTAACACACCATATAGGGATCCTATCATTTACACCCTGTTACCTCCTGCTTTCCCTGTTTTCCCGTTTCCTCCCAACTTCCACGTAGCAATGCAGTTGTTAATGAGAAGAAAATCCTGGGAACAGTTGAGCCGAGCAGGATTTAAGTGACCCAGGATTAGCATCAACCTTTAATTCAGTTTTGCAGCTTAATGGCAGAGCTGTCAATAAGGGCCATCACCCGTAGTATCTGTTATGGGTGTATATGTTGCAGGTAAAATCCGGTCTCAGGTTAGATCAGTTTTCAATCTAGGTTAAATGTGTACCCAGTATTCAATGTGGCTAAATGTAATTTAGGCAAAGTTAACCTCGAAGCAATGCTCTCCACCAGCTTTGGACGCAGGAAGCTCGCTTGCAACCGCAGCAGTTCGCAGGGGCATTTCGTGTTGCATATACGTTGTGGCCCACATTCGCGGGCGCATGAAGCCTGGGGCGGCCCAAGCCTTTCACAGGGGCTCCTCGTGACCCTTACTCGCAGTCCTTGCTTGCAAGGATAATTTCGCTAGCACGTTAGTCGCAAGCTGTGCAATTTTCACCCATCCCACCCCTCCCGTGGGAGACTGTCTCGTGGTTGGTAAGTATTCTACTTAGTCCTTCAGTGTGACGGTGCCCAGGTGGGTGGTGGCCGCTTCAGGGTTGCCATGGATACCTCCTTCCTTGCTCAGCGTTGCCCAGCTCCACCAACCTTGAAGCACCAACGCCCACGCTCATCTATTGTTAATGGGTTTAAATGTAGGTACTAGTTAACCCTAAACCCAGCACAAAGCTAACTCTAACACAAAGCAACAAGCTTGTTACGGGTGTTAAAATCAGAGCAACGCCTGTCTCAAATCTTAATGACAGCCCTTAATGGTATATTTTTTCATTGGCTATTCTCACAGCAGTGCCAGTCTGCATTCTGTGTGAATCACATGCCGAAGATAAGTCAAAGGCTTTCAAAATTTACACCAAGCAGCAAAGTTCTATGAAACCTAAGGAATGAATCAATTAAAAAACACAATCATGCCGGAGTATGCCAGGGATTGCAATAGTACAGCAGTATATATGCCACAGGTTTTGAAACCCAAGCCAAAGACCTTCGGCATAACCTGCACAGAATGCAGACAGTAGCCTACATTCAGACGTCTTCTATTTCGCTTCGGCACATTAGCAAAAGAAATAGGAGATGTCTGTGTACACGCTAATGACACAGAAGTCATGGCTATCTTCAAACCCAGATTAATTCGCCTTAATTGGTTTTTGAATATCCAGGCACTGGTTCGCATATGCCACTGATATGCATATGATACTACAATACTACTGCATTAGTGTTGTTTACGCGTAAACGGGTGTACATTTTAACCTATATCTGGTAGGGGAGGGGTATGTAGAGGTCCTTTGAGGTAGGGAAGGGGGCATAATTTTGAGTATTTTCTTTCAAAGGAAGCAATTACTTTAAAGGAGCAATTGCAGAATATCCCGCAACTGCTAACAAACTCCTAGACCTAGCCGTAACCCTAACCCAGGAAAAACGAGCATGAAACAATAGGCACTATTGTTATTCAATAAGATGCTAATAAGTTACGGGGTATTCTGCAATTTAGCCTTACTGGAAAGTAATTTTCCTTGTATTGTAAAACGTTAATATATTTACCACTTGCAAGAAGGGCTCTTAGTGCTTCTTCATCACCTTCTCGTGCTGCTAGTCCAACTTTAGACGCCGTCAAATCATCAGTACGATCGAAAAATCGCAGGCCATTACGAATATTTGCCTGTTCATCCAGTCCGTCGGCCATTTTAAAAAATCTTTTACCGATGAGGAAATAACGAAGAATATGATTGGCTGAGTTGAGCAGATGAGTTTTAATACTGACCAATCACAACTACTGTTTTATTTCGCCCATAGTCCTTTGCGAGTCTTGAACGCATGAGACGGCGAGGTTCGTTCAGAAACGACGCTTGAGAGAAATATAGAGCTGAATTTTTACAAGAGTTTTCAGTGAAAGTGGTTTTAAATTAGCTGCAGTATATAGTAATTCGTTAAAAGGAAAATGACGGCCTTTTTGCCGCCGAATTTGCTCGCACTTTTCGCTCCTCGCGACCCTGTACCATACTTACCACCTTTGGATAAACCGACTTGGTTGAAAAGACCATGGCTTTACACTGGATTGGCAAAGTTTGTCAGAGAATTCGAGGTAAGATAAAGATATTTTACACTTTGTATATTGATATGAGCTCTATTTGTGGGTGATGTTGCTTTCAGAGAAAACATTAAATCGAAAAAAGGTTATTTTCGCTGGTATGTTTACAAGTTGAAGACTTGAGAAGCATCAAGTCTTGAGACTTGATTCATTTGAAGATTTGTATTGTTAAATTTTAAGCGCATAAGTCGTGATTTAATTATTTTCAGAGGAAATGTTGCGTCTCTTTCATTTTTTTAAAAAGGTCTCTTTCAACGTTGAGCATATCACTCTTAACCCTATTCAGACTGGGCTTTTTTAGGCAATCTGTGACTGGGGGGGCTCCTCGGACCCCCCCTTCATATCTCTGGAACCAGTAAGGCTAGGACCATGAAATTTTCACACAATGTTCATCTCCATACAAGGAAACCTCACACCCAGTTTTGACCTGCCACACCCAATTATGACGTCACAGTGACGTAATTTTTGTTTTTTCGACGTTTCTTTGATATTTTTCCATCCAGATACTTAAAATATCAAATATAACTGTAAAATCATCTCTTTAATATTAAAACATAATAAATACAAACAAGGACACACTTGTAAAGCGAGAAAAGGCAAAAAAAGGCGATAAAACTGTAATTTTGTAAATTATTGTCCGCCATCTTGGATCTGCCATCTTGGATCCGCCATCTTGGATTTCCTTTTTTTTCGTTTAAATTAAAATTTAAAAAATATCTAAAAGAGGAAAGGATCAGAATGTATAAAACACGTATCAAACTAATGTCTATTATCCAAACAATGAACTTAGAAGCGTTATTTAATAAATAGTACAAAATTTTTCTCTATAAGTAAAAGTGAGCAAAAATTTACCTACCCCTCCCCCCCAAATATTTGATGTTAAAAATTTTTGATGTCTTTCAAGAACTAGTCCCAAGAAAAAACTATTCTAATAAGAAAATGCACTATAAGTCAAAAAACAAGATCTTAAAATAAAAAATTCACCATATTTTAATATTTTGAAAACCTATGTGTCAAAAATCGGTTGCCATGGCAACATGGTTAATCACACTGACATGTTACAGATACCAAAATGTTCCTAGATAAATTCTAGGAAAAGTCAGAAAATTTCAGCCTCATAGCTATTTCGGTGTAAAAGTTATTACAATTTTACTGGAGGGGGGGTTCGAAAAGCCCCCCCCCCAGTCTGAATAGGGTTAAACCAAATTTGTTAAAACAAATCGACAGGTAAGAACTTTTTTGTTGTTAAATTAAATTTCTTATTTTAAGAATTTTATTCTTATTTTAAGAAAACTTTCTTCCTTAAAATCAATTTCTTAAGACTTAAAGTAAGAATTAAATTCTTAAAATAAGAAATTTAATTTAACAACAAAATAGTTCTTACCTGTCGATTTGTTTTAACAAATTTGGTTCTTAAAATAACAATTCGAGTTTAAGAGTGTATTGAAGAATCCAAGCAAACCAGAATCATCCTTACAATCTCTTCTGGCTTCTTGTGAACTAAAACAACCAGTGTAAGCTTAGTAAAAATGCATTTTCAATATGGTCATCAGCTTTGATTTGTTTATGGCTATAGATCGGTTAAAGAACGTCCAAACCTAAATATTGAATGTCTTCAACAAAATTATTATTTCACATGGCTTGCTGCTCAGATATTTCAGATGTAAGTTCCTTGGCCAATAAGTGGTTGAGTACTCTTTAGAAGATAGCCAGTGTTGCCATGATTGAGAAAAGGCCGTTTTTCATGCAAGGAATAGAAAATACTTTTTTGTTTCCATAAAGCTACAGTTACATGAAGGAAAGTGTTTCCAGAGCTGTTTTGAGTTCTCGCAAACTTTCCAGATCAACTACAGCTGTAGCCAAAACTAATAAAAACCAGAGATGTGAATATACTGTAAATTGCCACTTATAAGCCCTGGGCTTTTACAACTCTGTAAGGTTTTTTTGAGCTCAGAAGCAAAATATATTGTGATAAAGAACCATTATTTTAGTTAATTTTGGGAAATTTTAATAAAGAATTGCACAAAAAAGCCGAGTTGTGCTTATATACAGGAGGGCGTATAACCGGAATAATGCTTTGTTTCCAAACTGGTGGGCCTACATGTATAAACCGGGTGGGTTATAAACAGCATTTACATATTGTTCAACACTCACCCAGTTTGGCGAGTGTGATTTTCACTTATGGTATAATACAGTACTGGTCAAAGGTAAGTTGAGAGTCTCTCCTCGATCCTCAAGGTTTTTTGAGTTTCGAGAATCGAGTTTCAAGACAAAGTTTTTTTTAGAGAATCTCTAAGAGATTTCGAGAAAACAGTTAATTTCTTGAAGACAGAACAATGGCGATTTCACACGGCCGCTTTTGTTTTGCGTGGCTTTTGTTTTGCTATCGCACTGCTATGAGCTGCAAAACCTCCAGTGAAAAAAACTGAAAAAAACTCTCACCGGTCTGCAAGAGAAAGTGGTATTCATGGATCCTGTTTAATTTAATTAAGGTGGCTCAGAACCCCACCTACAGAATTTTTTTATACTTTGCCAAAAGTTGTATCTTATCCTACTGATCAAAATTCGACAATAAAAAATGGGGTTCACCGAGTCATTTTTGAGTTATTAACACTTAAAGCTAAAATTAAGGGTGTTTTAAGCATGTTATACTGTTGTTATAGTAACATATTGTGTCACAAAAATGATAACGTGTTCACCAATCATTGGGCATTCATTTGATATCATGATTGTAGCATCAACTCATAAAGAGTGGTTTTAATGACCCATCAAAATCTAAGTCTTGGAAAGTGCTGGAAACTGTTGGGAGCCACCTTAACTTCCAAGAGTGCCAAATATCGAAATTCAATAAGCCTCCCAAATTTCACTTTGCAAAATATTGAAAACAAATAGTGCCATACAAATGTACTGCTGAAGAGGATTTATCTGAATGGTTACACCATAGGATTTCGTTCATAATTGACTCTGGGAGTGAAAGGGTTTAAGAGTTTTTGTTTAGCAGTGGTTGAAAATGGAACTTGTATTTTTGTCTGAGTTTACCAGAACCATTGACAGAACTGACAAATGCTTTGAAACAATACACACTTACGACGTAAGCATGAAAGCGAGGCCTAAGGGCCACCAAACTTACTGCAAACTTCAAAACAAGTAAATACAGGCAGTGGAAACAAGAGTGATTTGTGATTTAGAGATTAAAAATTAACCCCCAAAGATATTCCTGGAGCAGATATGTGACCTCACACGGGAAAACGTACACTAACGCTTATCCGTTAAAGGGTTAAAAACTAACGGCTAACGCACGGGTAGCTAACGGCCTTCAAAGCGTTCTAACGGTCGACGAAAGCATTCTAACGGATAGCTTGAAGCGTTAAACGCTTCTGTTGATTCGTCTAACGGATAGCTTGAAGCATTTAACGGTATGGCAAATTCATCTAACGGATAGCTTGAACCGTTAAACGCTTCTGTTGATTCGTCTAACGGATAGCTTAAAGCGTTTAACGGTATGACAAATTCATCTAACGGATAGCTTGAAGCATTTAACGGTATGGCAAATTCGTCTAACGGATAGCTTGAAGCGTTTAACAACGCTTCGGCAAATTTGTCTAACGGATAGCTTGATAGTAAAAATCTGTTTCGAAAAGGAACGGCTTCCGAGAATAATTATTTATCAGACTGTACCGACAGTAAATATTCAGAGCGCGATAGCTTTGGAAACATTCTGTCGACTCAGGAAATAATTGCGCTGGATAATCTTCCATAATAAAACAGCTAGTTTTTATCTCCCAGAGATGTTATCAAGCATCTGTTTGGCCAGACACAAGCGAGATTCAAGCCAGACAACAATCCCGCTCTTAAAACGAGCAAGAATCAAGCGACGAATGTTTTTCTCACTTAGATGGAGATCGATGGAACCCTTGCGAAATCAAACGCGGCTTATGTTTATTCCCGGCCCGAAGACACTCCAAACTTCCTGTGATGTTTAAGCGCGGTGGAATACTTGGAAATGAAGGCTGAGAGTTTGGAAAAGCTTAATCTTAATTTGGCGAGCGAAACCACAAAGAAAACGGAGAATTTTTAGAAGCGCATAATCTGTTTGTGCCAGCGTGTTTTAAGGTTTCAAATTACCGTTTTGACATATGCAAATTTGGTGCGCTTTTACCACTTTTCCCAAGGGACCAACAAGCACTTATTTTTACCGACAACTACAACAAACTTCAAAGGGTTTATTTTTTTTTCTGCTACCAAACTTTCCCTACCGTCTTTAATTTCGATTATAATTTTTAGTTCCATTCAAGATTTATTTTAACAATAAGTAAACATGAAGTGCAGAAAGAATTTTACACATGAATTTTTGCGTGACTACTGCACTTGGGACTCCGGGCCGCTTGTTGTTTACAATCCGCGAGCGAACAGCGAAAAAAGAACTAATGTTTTGCAGTCTCATAAAAGAAATCACGTTTATCATTCCCTGGCCTTAAAGTCAAAACCTTGCTTGATTCAAATAATTGGTAAAACGAGCGTGACTATTACTATTTACTTTGTCTTCTCGCGGACTGCTGGCGAAGTCTACGAATTACCCCCAATCTGTCTGTCGTTCAGCCGCTCGACATTCACGCCGTTGGAAAGAATTATTTTGCCGTTCGATAATGAACGTATCAGTGAAAGCGACTCTTCGTAGACTGTTTATAATTATGGATTATTGGACGAAACGTCGCTCCGTTTTCAACAAGTATTGCTGGGATGTTAGATTTATACCAACGAAAACTCGGCACTGTCAACTCTAGAACAGTCATTTCCAGCACCTCTTGAACGGGTGCTGGGATAATTCTAACGTTCAGGCTAGTCCTAACGGATGCCAAACTTTAGCTAACGGATGTTAATTCTTTGCTAACGGTTACAGTATTCGTTCTAACGGTTCAATACTAACGCCTAACGGACACGCTATCCGCTCTAACGGTTAGAAACTAACGCCTAACGGATGCGAAATCTGTTCTAACGGTTGAATACTAACGCCTAACGGATACGCTATTCGTGCTGACGGTTAAATACTAACGCCTAACGGTTTGGTGAAAGCGTTTAACGGTTTTCAGGAAATTTTATAACGGATATCTAACGGACACCTAACGCTTTTAGCCGTTTAACGGCTAAGCGTTAGTGTACGTTTTCCCGTGTGAGGTCACATATAGTAAATGAAAGTCAGTTGAAAAGTAGACGCCGGAAAAACAAACCCTCGGTAAGGATCCTTTGGAAATGCATGAAATGTCAAGTCTTTCCTATTATCCGAATGATTGTTACAAAGCGCAGCGACGCAACATTTGTCAGGAATTTTTATCATAGTTATATGCTGCGCTTCTGCCTTTTTAATTGCGATGTGGCCCTTAGGCCTCGCTTTCATGCTAACGTCGTAAGTGTGTATCTGTTTAGTTCCAATCATTAGCTCTTAAATTTGCATTTTCTTTTGTCAGGATCCCAATGCGACTCCCCCGCCAACTCGTGGAGAAACAAGAGATGAAAAGACAGAGCGAAAGGTAAAAACACTTCAATTTTAGTCTGAATTCCTTAATTTGCTTTTAAATCCCTAATATTCATGGGGTTGTTCATTTTTAATTCCAGAGAAAGGAAAAAGTTGAGAGAACAACTAAGTTTCAAGATGATCAGATGGAGCAGTGTAAGTGAAGTTTGATATCCTTTGTACGTGTGTCATATTTAACAGTACAGCCAAACCCCTCTACGATAGTTACATTTGCAAAGGAATTTATTACTCATGCACAGAGCAGCACGAGTTAAGGTTTGCCCTCGGTTTTTCTTTTTATTATTTTTATTATTTGTGTCACGATTGTGCACTTCCGGTTCATAAATTGGCCATATATACTTCCGGTTTCTTGACTACCGGTTCTGAACAGTGATGTTAGCAAAACAGCATTACTGAAGTGTCACGACGCAGTCTCCTACAACCCTTGTCACATTGCTAATGTTTAAATTCTAAATATATATATAAGAATGACTTGCTTCCCTGTGGTACAGCCTTCATTTATAAAACATTCAATAACATGGTTTGCAGGAATGATGACTGAATGAAAGGGGTAACTTCTCCATATCGGACATCTTCTTATCTTGTTTAAAATACACCATAAAACTTTCTTATGCATGCATATGAGTATACACTGTAGGCTACTTGGAGCCTCTTGTTGGTTAATGTATAGCCAACTTGAAAAAGGTTCAGCACCATGGTTAAGTCATCATGCTCATTGAATGCTTTTTTTTTTCAGGGGATCCTCACAATGATCCTAATGGTGTTGGAACTGACGCATTCAAGACTCTTTTTATTGGAAGAATTGTATGTAACATTTTTGTCTTTTAATTTTATTATGCTAGGGTCAGGTGTGTTTTTGACTTAAGACCCCCTAGTTTTATCTGGAAAGCTACGCTGGTTACATTAGAAGCTACTTTGCACTTGTTTGTTAAGTGGTGGTGCGATGTATTTGTTATAACAATATATTTTTCTTTTCTTTTATAATATGGCTTGCATTTGTAGTTTAATGAAATTGAACATACCATATGAGAGTTTAAAGTTTGCTTGGAAATGATTTGCTTTAAAGAACTAATTTTGAAGTTTATGCTTATATTTTATTCTAGAACTATGATACTTCTGAATCTAAGCTCAGAAGAGAGATGGAACTCTATGGACCAATCAAAAGAGTGAGTAGTCCTGACTTTGCCCTGCCTTTTGAATTAGATTCTTATCCAATCAAACTCCTTTGCTTCATTTGAAGCAAAAGTGGCCATTAAACATTTCCCCCTTTATAGAGTAGTTTTAATTTAAGTGTCATTAACCGACTGCCTTGCTTAAATGGAAGGTGGGTGCCTGGGGTATCCAGGGGCTTCCACTGTGGCCAGCCAGCCCCTAAATTAAATACTGCCCCCATAGCTGGCAAATCCCTGCAACCCAGCCATAAGCCCCCATTCCAGGCACCCGTCACACTGATTGAATCAATGGAAGGAAAAAGGGGGTGGGGTGGGGGAACGCTTAAGACAGCCACTACAAAACCGCTAAAGAAGACTGAAAAAACTGCTACAAAAACTGCCACAAAACCCCTTGAAAACTCAAAGATCCTAGCTGTGACGAAGGCCCAACGTTCCATGCGAGCCTGCACTTTAGAGTTTGACCACTGACTGGAAGCGTCTGCTAAGCTTGTAGTGGTTAACTTTGTTAAATTGTCATTTAAGTAAATTAAAACCAAAGCCAAAGTGATAATTTTATTACTCTGACCAACCAATGCAGAGGTAGACAATCTGTTGAACCAACCAGAACTCAAAGCAAATTCATGTAACTGGCACCAAGCACAGAAAAACATGTGCAAGAAAGTCATGATTGGTTATTGTTTCTGATTGGCTGAGAAAATGGTGCAAGATAGTTAAGCCAATCATAAAGCATAGCAGTGCAAAACCAAAGCAATTGCAAAATTACTTTCGATGTTCATTTAAAAACCGCTCTATTAAAAGCTGCGTAAATGTGTTTATCATTTACTTACTCATTTTTTATTTTTGTTTTTGCAGATTCATATTGTGCATGATGTAAACAATGATAAACCCAGAGGTTATGCCTTCATTGAATATGAACATGAGCGTGACATGCATGGTACGTATAAAATAAACCAGCTGTAAGAGCCCTTTTTGTGCTTATTATTCAGTACATTGTGCTTTATTTTACCTCAACACATGGAATTCAATTTTGTTTATCTTGATTTTTTGTTCACCTTAAGTGAATGGAAAATGTGTAAATGTATTAGCCCCTTTCCCTTTGAAATTCAAATGAAAGCTACCGAATAGTTTGTTTCTGTGATACTGTTTGTTTTTAAATCATGTTTCAGTTGCTGCTTAGAAAAACGCTTCATATGTTTATTAGCTAAACATTTGATTTTCAAAAAACATCTTCATTAGTTTTTAACCTTCTGCCTTCTCACTGGCAAGGTCAAAATCAGAAGATGTTTCGAATTCTGCTTTGAAGAGTAAATTGAAAAATTAACAGTGCCATTGGAAGGTACTGTTCAGTAGCTTTCATTGAAATACAGTGCTTTGCACTTTAAGGAAACATGGTTGAATTTCATGTTTTTAATTTAGTGCTATGAATTAAATTAATAACAGTAATAATAGATGAATGCTAATTCATTTGTCTCATGTTGGAGTCACTTTGAGATGTTGACCATGATGTTTTGACTGCTATTACTGCTAGGCTTCATCAGGCGATGAGGTTGACATGCAATAAATCAATCTCATTGCCTGATGAAGAGTGACAGCAGTCAAAACATCATGATCAATGCATCTCAAGTGACTCCATTAGAGAGTAATGAATAAGCATTCATCTATCTTACAAACCATGATGAACAAAAACCACATTTTTAATAACAATAATAATTATTATTATTATAATCTATCTGTGGTTTAAGTAATAATAAAGTGAGGACATCACTGCTGTATCAGGTACAATGTAGCTGTATGACATGTTGACATGGGTTCATTGGTAATGGTGACACATTTTCTTGTATTTAATTTCATAGTAAATATAGTGCAAAATAAGTAGTTTGTCTTTGACAAATTATCAGACCAGGCCATCCAATTAAAGGTACTACTCAACATTTATAAGAAGAAAAAAATCAACATTACCAATACTACATGTATGGAAAAAAAGTGTTAACATAATCTGAGGTCTGTGCCTGTATCTGGCTGAGAAAGAAAAAGAGTTGATAGAATAGTGGTCTTTTTTAACATGAACATTTGGTGTGTTTCTCACCAGCAGTAGAAATAAGAACAAATTAATTGGTTGTACTGGTCTTAGTGTAAAATACAAAGGATTTGTAATTGAGTGGTCAGCCTTGTTTGAACCAAATTTGATTTGACTAAGTTATGTTGAAAACATGCCAAAACTATTGGTTTTGTGTGAACTTCAAACATGAAGAGATGGTGTTGGGATGTTGTACATACCAGAAATAAAAAGATCAGGCTTTACATATTACGTGGTGAAAATGGTCTTTTTCTTGTTAACACTGTTTTAGATCTAAGTCGCTACTTTCTATAGGAAAAGGAACTCAACAGCTTATAGAACAAAATAATGTACTGGTACATGAACATATAGCTCTGGGAAGGGAGACTTTTTTCTTACTTGCTTACTAAGTTTCCCTATTCTCATCAAATCTTGCAGTGAATTCTATATCACTCGCCATCACACGATGAGCCAGTACATGGTTAACTTTTCCCAATACTCTTGAATTCTCCTGAAAGATAATCAGGTAAAATGGTGGGTATAGGTCTCACACAGGTAAAACCGGTCATTCAACTCTACATTAAAAGAAAATCAAGAGCATAATCTTGACAGACAAAAAAAAGTGTTGTCAAGTTGTCAGTGAAAAGTTCTGATATGTCTATGAAAACTGTAAAAAAAAAATCAACAGATTCTCCAATTTTTTCAGATCATTTACAGTATTTGTTTGGCGAGTGAATGACAAATTAATATAAGACAATGGATTTGTATGACTTTTGTATAATAATTGGCATTTCCAAAAAGTGTTTTTAAGACGTTTCCATCAAAATATTACTGAATGGTCCCAAGATTCTGGAATGTCTACTCTTGCAGATATAAAAATTGAAATTTATTTCAGATTTGGCAAGTCTGCTTTGTAAAACCCTAAATCATTCAATATAGAAATATTGGTGTGAAATTTTGAAAGTTCTCCAATGCAACTATGTAAAGAGGCAAAATTTGAGGCCAAAAAAAGTTCAGCTATCTAGCCACATATGTGCTAACTTAAAAGAAAAAATAAATTTTCAACTGTTTCAATAAGCATTTGGCTAACTTGAACTTACAGTAGGTGGTGCAATCATTTTCATACCTAAGGCTTTACGTTTATAAAGCAAAAATAATGATGCAGGGAATGTTATGTAGTTAAGAAAAAGGCAACTCCTACTTTGTAGAAATTGGAATTTTAAAACAAACACAAGACTGGGTTAGTGAGAGCTTGAAAGCTTGAGAGAACTTTAGCTTCAAACAAGGTTAACACAAGTGCTTTTCAGTTTTCCCAAACCCTTTCTTATGTTTGTAATACTGTTATAGAAAAAGTGCAGAGAAATAACAGTTTTCAACGCATGTTGTAAATCAAATTAGCTTCCAATCAGGCCAAAATTGCATTTTAAGGATAAATATTTTCTGATTCATAATGTGTAAATAATCTCTCGGGTGAGTATTATCAAGGGAAGCCAGTTAGCTTTTCAACATCGCAAATTTGTTACTTAAACTAATTGTTGAGATCCACATCAAGCTTACAGTCTGGTTGTAGATTGAAGTCAGTGTTACACCAGGCACTGTTTTGTGTTACTTGTCTCAGAACAACATTGTGACACCATGTACATGAAAAATTGTACAAAAAGCATACATACCAATCATTGTGAAAGGAAGAACTCGGTTCTACCTTTTGCTACAATTTGTCTGTTACAGGGTATGTTATACTGGGCATTTTTTTCTTGGAACTTGTGTTGTGATTCTGTTAAGAGACAAGTTGCCTTGTTTAATGCCAGCTTTAATTTACTTTTTTGGGGAGGGAGGGGTACTACATAATTGGCTTCCCTTGGTGAGGTCACTGGCTGTGATGGTAATGAGCCCCAGTGACACACGCACAGTACTGGAGAGCTATGATTGTCACCACTCTTTGCCAAGTAATGTTGGTTCTAATAGGATCTGGTCAGAGTGTGAGTATTCTTAAGCATCCTATACGACTCTTCGGGCCACAATAATTTTTCTGAGATATGGGATCTTTTGTTCTGATTGGATTTCTATAAATTGTCCTGTTTCTTTAGTTAGTTGGGCCAATTTTTGAATTCCAGGTGGTGGTGTGATGGAAAATGGCACCAGCAAATTTGGTGTCTCTAGCATCCTCCCATGTTAAAAATAAACTTAAAGCTGCATATCAGGGTGTAACCAGGCTTGAAAACAGATAGCTCACTTAAAAGGCCTTGGTTGTAACTTTGATGTGAAGTTATTTGACATTATTGTGCCTTTCAATAACGAGAGAACTTTAAAGTTCAAATGTCAACCAACGGTTTGGTTTTTTTCCTGCTGCATTTATCATAGCAAATGTCTCAGGAAACTAGGATTCTTAACTCCACAGGGTTCAAAGGTCGTGTTCGTGGGTTGTGATTGGTGGATTTTGATCTGTTTTGTAAGTTTCTGTTTTCAGCGGTCGTATGTTTGTCGCCATAATTATTTTTATTGACGGTGGTGTAAAATGTAAACATTACTAGGGGCTTAAACTTTGGAGGACACATGTTATTAAAAGGTGCAGTAGCACTTAAGATTCATTTATGCTTGTTCTGTTACTATGGAATGTGCCATATCCTTGCACGTTACTAGCTTGCTGGAAAGAGGAGGTCACTTTTCTGTTGGTTATCCAATTTCTTAGTCAATTGAAAATGTTGACAATATATCAATAATATTTATTACAGCATGGCACGTTTCACAGTAAGTACATGGCAGTAAAGGTGTTACATTGTACCAACAGTCATGGTAGATCTTGGGCGGGGGGGGGGGGGGGGAAGACCTGGGGCACTCCCTGTTACAAAAACTAAGTTCCCCTCCTCCTCAACTCTTGATCTACTAGTTATATCATCAGTAAAAGTGATGTGGACTTAAACAGCTTATTTTGTCAAGAAGGCGGTAATTACTAGCCTGTGCATAGACGTCTCCTATATCATCTGTGCGCAGGCTATAAAATACTGGACCCTCAAGTGTTTTGGGGGTGAATACTCATACTGAAAACTATGTGAAAGATTCGAAAAGTATTTGCTCAAAACAGTTTTTGTCTAGAAAGAGAAGTTTGAAAAGAAAGAGAATAACCTGTTTGTCTAAAAGTCTATAAAATAATTCTGTATCACCTTTGCTGTTGAAATACCGTAAAGTTCTGAAAGTAACGACCCCCCGAAAGTAGCAACCTTCCGATAGTAGCGATAAAATTTCACAGGTGTTAGCAAATCCCGAAAGTAGTGACCCCCCGAAAATAACGACCCTCCGAAAGTAGCGACCTCAAAAGTAATTTCCCTTTTTAGCAAGAAATAACGGAAATGATAGATATAACAAGCTATACCAAACTGATCCGAGGTTTATTTTTAATGAGTATAATGATCTTTGACATTCCTATTTGAAGGACAATACATAACTCTTAAAAGTACATTACATTTGTTTTCAAAAAGTAATCCTTTCGTCTCTGAATACCCATTACATACGTATTAGGGATAATCAAACCTTTTTCTCTAGTAACAAAACTCCCATACGATATATTAAACAAGTTCTTTTCATATGCATATGCTCGCATCTAAAAAATAGAACCTATTGACAAAGTTAACTGTAACCGCAAAAAGTACTTATGCATTCACAATGTGATTTAATATTACTGTTGCTAATGTAGATTATTCAAAGACTGATTCTTTGGAACTGTTATTCAACAACAGTTTTAAAACAAAAAAAAAAACAATAACATAATAATAATAATATTAATAATATTCAAAACAATAACATGTAATAAGTTTCTCCAAATAAAAAGTGTGTATGTTTTCACATTTGTCGCGCTTTTATTAAATTTGAACGGCCCATGTATGGTACATGTTTTAGCTACCTGAAAGTAGCGACCCTCCGAAAGTAGCGAGAGGAAAAGGCTGCTAAATCCGAAAGTAACAAGGGTCGTTACTTTCGGAACTTTATGGTACACAGGTAAGTAATGTCACATGTAGTCCTTGCGCTGCCATGGGAACTAGTTTCTTTTTACATTGGACTTGCAATCCTGATGTTGTAACATTCCCATTCATTTTGTTTGTTTACAGCTGCATACAAGCATGCTGATGGAAAGAAGATAGATGGCAGGCGGATTGTGGTTGATGTAGAGCGAGGCCGGACTGTCAAGACTTGGAAACCAAGAAGACTTGGTGAGTTGAGTTGATGCTGCTAACATGGAAATAATATTAGCAAATAGACAGTTATATTGACGTGTAAAGATTAAATTAGATGAAAAGCTACGTTTATGAATAGATTTGCCATAAATGTGAGTTTTGCAACTGTCAAGACCTGATTCAAACTTGAGTAAAATACTGTTAAAGATTTTAACTGAAAAAGTTAGGCCGCCAGGCCACACTGCTTGTATGCTGTACATTTCTTTGGAAAAATCGCATTAAAAAAATTATAAAAAAGATTGGTCACTGTGCTAGTTTAGGTTGAGGAGAAAACAACCACTTTACTTATTTATTTGGTGAAGTTAGCATTAAAGGGAACCCTTTTGGTTTGGACTGTATGCCCGCTGGTGATGCAATAAATTATGCAAAGTAGTGATGCACAATGCAATACTAAACGATCACCTTAACAGAATGACTGGTGATTTTGTTTCCTTGTAGGAGGAGGTCTGGGCGGAACTCGTATTGGGGGACCAGATGACAACGTCAAACATTCAGGACGTGTAGAGAATACCAGTGAAAGATATGAGTAAGTTATGCTGGTTTAATTTTTGTTCAGCCATGCCAGGTTTTGGGTGTTTGTGTGTGTGTTCGGGGGTGGGGGGTGTATGGGTATGTGCCACTGTGAACGGTATGGTTTTTACCTAGTAAGCAGTTTAGTCTGTGATAGGGTATATAAATAAGAATATTTTGGTTTAGAATAGGAAAAGTGAAAGAGCATTACCGGTACATAGAATAGTCTGGGGGAGGGTAGGGATTTTTGGTGTCTAGTCTAGAATAAGATTAGCCCAGGGCCAGCCATCCCCTTGCCATAAACTAAATACATACGAGATTGCGGCTAGTTGGGAGAAAATATATTCTGTAATTAGCAGAGGTGCGTTTAATAATTTCCACCCAATTTGTGTTCTCATTACCAATCATTTTTATTTTTTATGCATCATCGTTTTTGAAGTTTTTTTTTATTCCATTGTTTTAGTTTTCATTCTCATTTTTTAAATTTCTATTTCACATCATTTGAAAAAATCGTTTCCATCAGTTTGATTAAACTTTTATTTGTTGTGATTTGGATTTCCCATCCGTTAATTTTATTTTTCATTTCTTTTAATTTTTACTTTCTATCCTTTACTTCTTTTCTTGATGTTAACTGATGACAGCATTGATTCTTTCTCCTTTCCAGAGACCGTGATCGCGATAAAGATAGAGACCGTGATCGGGATCGGGACCGTGACCGCAGAGATCGTGAACGTGAACGTTACAGGGAACGTGACAAAGATCGTGGTGACCGTGACAGAGGTGGTGACAGAGACCGTGACCGCGAGAAAGAGCGTCGAAAACACAGAAGCAGGTCACGCGAGAAAGAGCGCGACCGTGACCGCGACCGTGACCGTGACCGCGACCGTGACAGGTAAATGAAAGGCAGCTCACACGCTGGTACATAATAGGCTTCTAGTCGGACGTTTTACTAGCTCTTCGCACACAATCGTTTTAAAGGCCCACTATCACCCATTCGGCTTTGCGGTCGTTTGTTTTTGTTTTCAAATGACGAGCTCGCTCGTGATTGGCTCTTTCGGGAATTTTCGACTGCGTTAAATTCGCAATGCAGTTTGGGTGATAGCGGGCCTTTAAGATAAAACGTGGCGTTTTGCACCCATCGTGGATGAAGAAAGTTTACGCCATAAAGAAGGATCAACCACAAGGACAGCCGATTCGCAGAGGGCTTCCAAGAAATGCCGTCTTGTGCTTGTGGCAAGGACGGCAGTACACGCATCGGATTTTGAGATCGAGTCGTGTACAGACTATCCCGCGCGCTGCCGCGTCCTCACTCCGTGTCCAGTCGTTTCGCTACAAAGTCGTTTCGCTACAAGTCGTTTTGCTGCAAATCGATTTGCTACAAATGTAAAGTTATCTCAAATTGTAACGCTAAAATACTAATCTTGAATGAACACCACAGAAAATGGGCTAAACTAATACTTTAGTGAGTATATAAAATATTTCTCGTTCTTTAATCCACTGCAAAACGACTCTGATTTGCAGTGAAACGACTTGTAGCGAAACGACCGGTAAGCCCTCACTCCTGGCGTCGCCTTCGCTTTAAACGTTCCTTATGGTAAACGGCGAACGCAAATATCGTGTTAGCGGGAAGAACAAGTGCACATTTCAATCTTGTCGTTTTGTACTTACAGCGTTTTAAATTTTAATTGCGTGATATGTTCTTGTCATAGGGACAGGGAGAGACGGCGTGATCGAGACAGGGACCGTGATCGCGGCGATCGCGATCGTGACAGAGAAAGAGAGCGTGACAAAGACCGTGATCGTGATCGTGACCGGGAACGAGAAGGCGAAAGAATCAAGGAAGAACCGAATGGTGAATACCCTCCTTACGAGAATGAGAACCAGATGGACAATAATAACTTGGATATGGTGGATTGAGATAAGGTTAGTCTATTGACTAGATTTAACAACTGTTTTTGTTTTTCAGTATTGTGGTAACCTTGCGTACAGATGTCTCCACGTCTTTGCTTCACGCACAAAAGAACATTTGCGCGCAGGCTATATTGTGGAGGCGCGTAATAGCGTGTGATGGTCGGTAATTTTGTTTTGTAGGAGGGGGATGGGAATGGAGGGAGTTGGAGGGGGGGGGGGGGGTTCAATACATCTAGTCGCCTCACGCAGCGGAAAACATTGGGCCGGGAACGCCTATCAGTTAGCAGGCTGATCGCTTGCACGTACTGTAGCTAATTGGAACGGCATTTATCGATCAGACTCGTCCAACAGATCTAACCAACATATCTGTAATTTAGACTTCGTTTTCTATTGTAGATTTCATTGGAGGACTACCAGACTTAGATTTATCCTTGGACACGACAAGCCTTGAAACACACTGGAAGTAAAGCAAGGTCTTTCAACCCGCTATCTTCTGCAAGGGGTCATGAACAAATTTGGCAAACTTTACTTACAATTCCCAGTTACAACAATAACGCAACGATCAGCATCCCTGATGCCACGAAAGTACCGCAATTACCTTTCAGTATAATCAAAAGTTAGATCTCGTGTATATCATTTTACTCGTTTTACTTCAAGTACAAGTAAAGAGAATCATGTAAAATAGTTTTAGTGCAGGTATAATATTAGAGAAAAGCTTTTTCTCACTCTTCGCATTCGTGAGCTCTGTTTCTACATGAATATACTAACGCGTCCTCCGTCCCATATCTACGAACTGAAATATTGCCACTCTAGAAGTGATATTTGCAGTACCATTACAGATCGAGAGTTAATTAAGAAATGGAAAAGGTGTATTTACCAACTCTTGCGTCCTCGTTATTTAGTAAAACCAAGAGAAAATTTATCTTGTTATATAACATAATTTAAAAGTAGTTCTAACTCGGTAGGTTATCTAATTTTATTAAGATTTCTTTTTTATTGACCAGCCACCTTTTTTAGAAACTGAGATCGCTTTGCCGAGTTTAATGCTAATAAATACGAAAGAACTCTTGACTTATTACTGTCTCTAATGTCTTTATCGCGTTCGAAGAACGCAATCCTAATTTCGTGTTGGTTGCCCTGTGTCTTACGTGCAGAAAAATTTTGAGATTTTGGGGTGTCCGGTCTACCAAATGTCCGCCCCTTTTGTTTTTTTTTTTCAGGGGCTTATTTCCGCCGGAAATTCCTTCGAACTCGTCTCCATAATCTCAAATAATCTGTGATTACTGCTAGTATAATACCGTTGAACCTCCAAGTGCGACTACTTCTCCTAAGCGACCACTTTTCCAAAATACCAAATTTCTTCCAGTCAAATCACTATAGTCCAAACCTCTCGTAAGCGACCACCTCTCCTAAGCGACCACATTTCCAAAATACCAAGTTTCTTCCAGTCAAATCACTATAGTCCAAACCTCTCGTAAGCGACCACCTCTCCTAAGCGACCACATTTCCAAAATACCAAGTTTCTTCCAGTCAAATCACTATAGTCCAAACCTCTCGTAAGCGACCACCTCTTGTATATAAGCGACCACATTTCCAAAATACCAAGTTTCTTCCAGTCAAATCACTATTAGCCTGTTCCAGGCGTTCAGATAGTTGGGAAAGCGCGAATAGTTGGGGAAGGCGCGAAGAAAAGCGAGCGAAAAAATTGCAGGGAGGCTGGGGAGAGGAGGCGAAAGAACGCCTGTAAACATTCTTAACAAAAGGTTGTTCCGGTATACCGGGATCCGGTATACCCTCTGATTGGTCAATTATGACACTTTGTCAACACTCGAGTGCTGATGAGAAATGTGATATAACGGAGGAAAGACAGCTTTCATCGAGGCATAAACAAAACAGTCGCTAGACTGTGAAACTCATTACAATGCAGTGAGAAGAACCGACTGGACAAATGACAATGGAGAAAAACAGATTAGAGCTCCGGAAAAACCGTCAATTCTCAACTACAAAGCGGAGCAGTGACTGAAATGCGCTTGATTTATACTCTCTATGTAACATTGCATAGCTTTATAAAAAGCTGCAATTATCTCTGAAAATTCGGACCAACATATTTGCAACTAATTGCAAGAAACCATTGTCGGTCGATAAGTTCAAACTAATAGACTACCTAAGAGATTCAGAGAGAGTGAAAAACCTTACATTGTTGGTTAACTTCTACTAGAAAATGGCTACACGAGCACAGCAAGAGGTCAAACAAAACTAAAGAAAGCCGCCGATTGAACAGAGCTCCAGAGCTCCAGACTGAAGAAAGCCGCCGAGTTGAAGAAACCTGAGTCGAAGAAAACCGCCGAGAATACGGCATAATTTCAAAATGACTTCCAAATCGAAGCTTGCTCTAAGCCTACATGCAATGTTAAAGGTTTTACTGCAGAGCTATTCTAACAAATGCCACGATGGTATAATAAAGAACATCGCTATGAAACAGACGCCCCGACGAAGAGGTCAAAACTAGCAGACAGCTTAAAAACACAAATGACCTCGAGACTATAGTCTGTATCATTTTACGAGTTTAGAAGGCTTTTAATTCAGTCACCTCGAATTCTCCATATACCCGCTACAAATACATGAAGCATCATTTTGCGAGCTTAAATATAAAATGGCTAAAACACTCGCGAGGGAGTCGTGTAGGCCTGTCACTCTTTATTACACCAAATCTAATCCCAGGAAATCTAATCCTATTTTAATTGACAGATGATTGACAACTGAGTTGGCGGTTTAAAAGTGGGCGGAAGGACATTTTGTTAAGAATGTTTACAGGCGTTCCCTCGCCTCGCCTCCCGCAATTTTTTCGCTCGCTTTTCTTCGCGCCTTCCCCAACTATTCGCGCTTTCCCCATTATCTGAACGCCTGGAACAGGCTAAATCACTATAGTCCAAACCTCTCGTAAGCGACCACCTCTTGTATATAAGCGACCACATTTCCAAAATACCAAATTTCTTCCAGTCAAATCACTATAGTCCAAACCTCTCGTAAGCGACCACCTCTTCTATATAAGCGACCACTTTTCCAAAATACCAAATTTGCTCCAGTTAAGTCCAAACCTCTCGTAAGCGACCACCCAGTTCCTTTCTTCTCAACTCCTGCTTCGCAGGCAAGTCTGAAGTGTCGGCCGGTTTCTCACCCTACCCCCTGTGAGCGATAGCGAGTGAACTCTCTCGCTGGCGCCTACAGGGGGTAGGGTGTGAAAGCGGCTGACTCTTAAGACTATTCTCGGGTTTACCTCGGTGTAAGAACCTGTGACTTTTTCCTTTGTTTTTTACCTTTGTAGTATTGCATTCCCAGTTGTTTTACGTCACGCATGAGTTTCACAGGTTCTTACACCGTGGATGAGCCCTATGCTTTGTGCATACAGTCATGACTTCTAAGTTAAGACTCCCTGTGGTCTGACACCTCGTAAGTGCCCGCCATGGCTTTGCATTTTGGGACTGTCGCAATATACAGTACCTCCCTGGGGGAGGTACTGTATATTGTCTTTAGGATCTGGATTACATGCTCACCAAAGTTTTAAGTGATAGATACAATATGAGCGGGAAGGCGAGCCATTGTAAATCCCATACAGATCGGACGCGAATATTGTATCTGACTTGTGAAATGAATGTCATACAAAGTGTGAAGAATGTTGTTTACATTCAATTTGATTGGCTGTTATATAAATGAAGTTAATCCGATGAACGCAAAGAGATTAGCATAACATTTATTTCATTTTAGAAGAGCGAAATGGCGTCCACACGCTTTCGTCCTCCGAAAAGTTTATCGAAAGAAAGTTCTCTGCTCAAGGATGTGACTCCCCAAAACACTAAAAACAGCACGAAGTGGGCCGTTAAAATATTTGAACAGTGGCAGCAGGCAAGGGCTAACAAAAAAACTTAAAATGAAACTGTAGCCTTGGAGGCGAGAAACTGCAGGGTGGAAAACGGTCAAGAATTAAGCTGCAAGCTGGAGGTTATGACAGCGGAAACAGTAAACTGCTGAACTGTTTCATGATGTACTATTTAGTGAAAAGTAAATAAATGGAAGGGTTCATGATGTACTATTTAGTGAAAAGTAAATAAATGGAGGGGGCTCTTGTTGGTCGCTTTCCAAAAAAGCTGGTGGCTGAGTTACATATGCATAATTAGTATCCTGTATCATTTACAGAATACTAATTAGCTTCATTAGTATTCTGTATCTAGATACAGAATACTAATGAAGCTAATTAATATTCTGTATTGATTCATCAACCCCAACATTTCCCTGCTACCAATTCAAACCCTCCCCGTGCTTTCAGACAGTTTATATATGTATTGGGGTTTACAAAGGTATACATGTGACTTGCATGCTGTTGTTGGATCGGTCATCACCCTTAGGAATTATTAATGAATTTTACAATGCGTTTTACAGGCCAATGTCAAAATTTAAGAAAAATAATCCCACATTTAATTAAGGTGATTACTCGAAAATCAAAGTTGACGAACGATTTTTTTTAAATTTCTATCACGCTGGGTCGAAATAAGTAGACAGAAGTCGCCATTTAAAATTTTATGATCTAGGATTAACAATATATTTTTTTAACATGTGGTCCTCGACCACATTACCTGAGCCACAAGGCGGTCTGCGTTTTCCCCCACCCACTTCTCTGTTCAAATTTTAAGAGGGAAAATGGAGACTAAAAAACGTTCCCCGACGACAAACGTCAACAACAAGTCCTACATACATCTCAACAGTGTATCTGATTGTTGATATCTATTTAATTTACCATTTCACCGCCAAGACTGCGAAAGTACAACAGCCCCGGACAACAGCAGAAAAATCTTGTTTTATTTTCATTGGTCACACCACCGTCTCAAAAGGTGCAACCACGTTGTGAAGCATAACAAATGGTACCCAGGAAATGTTATTTGCTGACGATCGTGTAAGCTGCCTACCGGATGAATTTCTCAAGGGTATTACGGTAGCCTGTGAACAGGCCTTTCTGGTTGGGAAGGCAAAAAGACAACCCCTCTCCCCAGTTTCTCCTCGACTCGCTTCGCTCGCGACAGTCGCGGTCTTTCTTTTTGCCCCATCCCCAACCCGGAGGCCAGTTCACACAGGGGCGGATCCAGGAATTTCTGAAACGGGGGGTTCGGGTGCATGCCTCTCCGGAAAATTTTTCCAATTTTACCCTCTGAAACACCATTTCCAGCATTTATGAAACTCGAAAAGCATTTGTCAACTCAAAAATAATTTTTTATTCTATTATTTTTATGAACCACAAGGGAGACAGAGTTCTGAAAGGGGGGGTCCGGATCCCCCCGTCCCTCCCCCTGGATCCACCACTGTCACAAGGTATCTGGGCGGAACAGCTAAAGGCCTATTTACACGCTGCGATTTGTCGGGCCGATTTGTCAGCCACGACAAATCGTGCGCGCGCTCTTTGTACAGTGCAAGCATTGTACATTAACTTTTTTTTATTTCAAAACTTTTCTGCTAAGAACTTCTTGAACTTCCAATAGGTTATTTAGGTTATTGTTAGTTTAAATACTGCAGATATAATTTGTTTTGCGTGATTTCTTGTCCAGATTGCGTTTTCGTTCTTAAAATCGGGCCCGACGCGGGAAAACAGATTTTTTCCGAATCGGCCGACATGTCGGACTGAAATCGCGCGCGCATCGGGTTGCCATTTACACGCGCCGATTTGCTTCACGATTTCTCGGGGCCGACAAATCGGCACGACAAATCGCAGCGTGTAAATAGGCCTTACTGCGCCTTTCAATAACATGCGGAATTTGAAATTCAAATTTCCACCAACAGTTGCGTTTTACACTGCCGTCAATCATCTTAGCTTACCTCTCAGGAAACAGATCTTCACTTCAATGAGGTCAAAAGGTCACGTCCGTGCATTATGATTGGTAGATTTCGATCCATTTTGTTTGTTTCTTTTTTACATGGTCCGTTGGCTTTCGTATAATTATGATTGACGGCAGGGAATAACGCAACTGTTGGTGGAGATTTGAATTTCAAATTCCGCATGTTATTGAAAGGCGCAGTAACAGTTCATTGAACTAGTACCCAAAGCCCTCTCTTTCCATTGGAGAAATGCCAGGTTACCAATGCTATTAGAAAGGTCCAGTCACCGGTGAGTTTAACACATGACGTAAGATATTCCAGCTGGACATTTGTGCTAATTTATTGTATTTTTATTCAAACACTTGCCATATTCTGGCAAAATGACAGTTAAAGATTTTCCCAACAAGCTTCTAAAAATCAAGGGACGAAGTCCATTGCCACAAAACTACCACAATCACGTAAACAATATGGCGTCCACGTCTAGGATGGCAGATTCGTCACACAGAAGTAAGTGATGCCTGGTTGCAATTGAATGATATTAATGCCTCGCAGACTGGTTCTTTTAAACGCACTGGTTTAGCAGATTTTCCCAAGGAAATCTTTGATATTTTGATAAATGTACACCCTTCACAGTTCTGTTCTGTACTTTCCTAAAATTCAAATCATGCTCGGAAATATTTTCATGCCCACAAGTAACCCTGAAAAATTAATTGGATTTGCCTTTTACTTGAAATTTCTGATACTTTAAAAATTCAGCATGCAGTTGTAACTAAACATTTCATGAAAATTTAGGCTTATTATTGAACATATTAAGAAACTTAAACACCGAGTAACCGTTACAGTGTGGGCATGATATGTATCATGACAATATAGAAAAAGTTCTTTATACACTATTACAAAAATTTGTTGCTTGATTTGGGAACTCAACTTTAAAATTTGTGTCACCGAACAATGGCTGCCATCGCATTCGTAATATATGCCTGCCAACTCACACGCATTATGTGTGAGTCACACACCTGCAGATCAAAAACATCGATTATTGCCTGACGCACCATTCCAGACTACTGTTCATTAACCATTAACATGAAAAATTGAATTCAATTTCCACCCAATATAATCCAGTGAATGGTGCTAAATGTTGCATTTGAGTTCTAAGTAACGTGATAATAGCTTGATATCAGCTTGATATCAGCTTGATATCAGTAACATCGTGCTGAGATTTCGAGCTTTGCACCACAACATTCGGCAACCTTTGGAAATCATTGGAGCATCTTTGAGAATCTTTGGCAATGTTTGGAAGTTATCGGCAATTTTTTGGAAGTTTGGGTAATATGGATATGAAAATCTCAAGCATTTGACTTAGAAAAAGTTGGCAGATATAGTGATAGTAATATTATTGGACTAAATGGAATACAATTCAGGGAAGGGAGTAATCGGGTGAGTAATATATTACAAACTGCCTGAGCGCATAGCATGAGGACAATCTGAAATAAGCTCAATTATCCTTAAATTCGAACAAAATTTGAGGTTAAAACGTCTATGTGAATTTTATTCTACTAAAAATGTCAGGGATAATGATTTTCTATCAGTTTGTAACTAGTAGAGAAACAGCAAAAAAGAACCCATTTAAGTGCACCTGATTGACGCATGCACAATGTAGGTGTCCAATTATAGCTATCATAATTGGATAGCTGTAATTAAACACCCACGTGACCGCAAGCCAATTACATAAGAAATTAGCATGGGTTGACCAATCATCGAGAATTTTGTTATTGATTTGATTAAAAAGTTAACACTGGTGTTTATGTTGTGGTCGATTTTTGTTTTTCTTTGTCAGACTCAGATTATGATAATGATCTGAGACAAAAGAAAATTAAAATTAAATTGGTTTGAAAATTTTCAGACCAAAGAAAAAATTATTTGAACTACAACATTTACGTCAAATTCATTAATGAACTATTATGTGAGGAGGTGAACTACCCAGAAGTCGTCAACCCAGTTGAACACTTGCAAGGTCCTGGTAGAGACCAAAGCCACAGACCAAAAGTTGGACAAAGCGCAGAGCCTAGGATATACATGTATGGCAGTAGGATTTCTACTACTGTTTCGCAAAAAATGAATAGCTTTGCTCCATCAAATTGTGATGAGCATACATGTAGCCCAGTGAAAGATCTTGAAATCGGCCTTGGTTAATTGCTTATTGACTATATTGGGGCTTTAAAGGGTTAATTGTATTCATCAGTGTTCAGATTATTTGATTCCATAATACAGTGTCTTTTATACGTTTATTTTTGGCTCATAATATTTTATGTATTCACAAGATTTTTTATCCTGAGTTGAAGTCCCATTATGCAGCACATCCTTTTTTTTTCAGAATCACGGATAACGTCACAGAAAGTTGAAAGTGACACTGGACCCTTCATTGCACTAGGCCTAATTTTTTTAGCTTCTCTTGTGGCAATGGCATTTGTATACTGGAGCTTTCCTAAGCTTAAACCGTAGGTATCTTCTTTTCTTCTTTAAGTACTGTATAAACCCAATTTAGCCTGGGAGTGAGGTGGGGGAGGGCATAAAGTGCTTGTTACTATTGACTTTGAACATTGATAACTAATTTTGAAATCTTAAAGCAAACATCACCAAACTTTGTGACTTTTCTTAAAATTTATCTGGCAAGAAAACGTTTTATTGTTCATGTGACATGTTTCCATGGTAACAAGATTTTGACAGGTGCATTACGTTGTGCAAGGTTTTGTGTATCTTCTCAAGTTGCAGACATTTTGCACAAACTGTAAGTATACTGTACTTTAGAACAAAAGACATGAAATTGCACTTTAATATGACATGGTGCATATTCACTTTAGGCTCTGAAAAATTAACTAAACAGCACTTTTAGAGCTCAAACATGTCATCCAGGAGGTTCTGTATGTATAATTTGCAGAGCATTTCAAAGTTTATGTTTCTTCACTTAACATTAATTTTGTACATGCAGTTCACTTCATTGAAGAAAAAAGAGACAACAAGACTGTGCCCTTAGAAGAATCACAGGGAGCCCAAAGGTTCCCAACTGGTTAGAAGCCTGAGGACAGCCCTGAGGTATTAATCTGATTGTGTCAATCTTCTTTCAGGGAGGACAAGGCTAGAATCAAGCTTCCCAGGAATATGGAAGATGCTAAAGGCCTGGGAAGAGCCTTGTCTAGTTACACTGATGAGTACTTCACTCAAGTACTTTTAGGATTTGTTGTAATTTATATTTTGTATCCTTTAAAATGTCATTGACATTTTCATGAAAATGCACCCAAGGGGTTTTACAATAATATTATTTTTACGTGAAGATATGTCTCCAGGTTGGTCACTCTTCAAATTCTGGCTAAAAGGGCAGTGTACAGAACAGTGGAACTTGTCTTAAGTGATCAACCCATCAGTCTCACCACCTTGTTATTGTGGCCATGTTGTATTAGCCCAAACAAAAGCTTGTTGATTTTTACTCGTGCCAGTACGGCAACGAGTTAAGGATTGGCCTCCATTTTTCGCCTTGTTTTCCTCCGTGTTTTCGTATCTACTTTTGTGCATTGTGTTAGATCTGGGTACGAGAATATGCACGCATGCACTGCGAGACATTTTGAGCCCAAGGTACTTGGGATTCAGTGTAATCGGCGTTGTGTTGCAAGCAAAAGCGAAACAAATTTGGGTTTTATATTGTTTGTTGTTGTTTACTCGTGACAGATACGGTAACAAGGTAAAGTTTGCCCTCCATTTTTCTTTTTATTCTTTTTGTTTTCGTCTCTTATTTGTGCATCACATTAGTTCTGGGTACGAGAATTTTGGTTTTATTTGCCTGTTGTTGTGTTACGTAAGTGTTCAGCACAAGTAACGTACATTACCAGTATGAGTATAAGCTACGGATAGCCTCTTGTATTATCTGAAAACTCTGTCACCATTTTGTGACGCTTTTGACATTGTTGATCATCCTAGCAGTACACAGGACACGTGTCATTAACAACCCATTATATAGCCTACAGTGTGTGTAGCTCGCCGCGAGTCTCTCATAGCTCAGTGGTTAGAGCATCTGACCATTGTATGGAAGGTCATAGGTTTGATTCCTGCCAGGTACTTATCCCACATGCCTGACATGCTGAACATAACATCTTTATCATGTCATTACTTAGCTTAAAACTAAGCATCTTTCTTTATTTATGATCAAGAAAATAGAAGTTGACAAACAGTAAAATGTATAAATTTTGATTGCATGATTCCTTTTGTTAAGCAATTAACATCTTTCTGGACTCTTATATGGGATCAATACTCTTAACAAAGTGTTTTGCAGGAAGGTAATTCCACTTTCAACTTTATTTGCCCTTTCTTTTATTAAAATACAGCAATTCCTATCACCCAAGCTTTTGTGGCCCATCAGTAGCCACATTAACAGGATGTAACAAGGTGAATGAGGAAATGACTGTTTCCTAGTATAGTAATAATTTAAACTTATACTTGTATTGCTTCCTTAACTCGATTTCTAATAGCTTACAAACGTTTGCAATCCCTGGATCAATATTCCTCAGTATTTTATCAGGATTCTTTTTTCCTTTTCCATTAGCACTATTTCTTGTTTGTCTGGTAAGTACCGGTACATTGTATGAATTGACTGATCTTGCAATAGATAAAATTCTCAGAATACAAAAAATATTATCTAGGGAACATCCAATTGTATGCCGGTAATATTTTGGTAATATTTTGGTAATATTTTATTAAATCTTCATCAATCAGCATTTTTCATCCACTATTTTGATGTATATATTCCTGAGACATTTGGTGCAAGCTCCCTCCCACACCCACCCCCAGCTTGTCCCACTACCACCCCTGCTCCTCGAACTACCACCCCACCCTCCTGCTCCCCCCACTTACCACCCCTTCTCCTCCCACTACCACCCCTGCTTGCAAATTTTCATGAATGTAACTATATTTGTAATTGGAACATGGGATCAGTTACTACGCCTTTCAATAACATGCGGAATTTGAAATTCAAATCTCCACCGACGGTTGCGTTATTCCCTGCCGTCAATCATAATTAATACAAAAGCCAACGGACCATGTAAAAAAGAAACAAACAAAATGGATCGAAATCTACTAATCATAATGCACGGATGTGACCCTTTGACCTCATTGAAGTGAAGATCTGTTTCCCGAGAGGTAAGCAAAGATGATTGATGGCAGTGTAAAATGAAAGCGTTGGTGGAAATTTGAATTTCAAATTCCGCATGTTATTGAAAGGCGCAGTAAGGCTGATAGCTCAAATCTGTAAGTCAGGCATGGGAAATTGCTCCATAGGCGTGAGTTGACATGAGATCAGAGGTTTGGACTAGCAGGCATGAGATTCGCGCCTAAGGCATGAGACTTGGCAGGTACATAATACACACACACACCACTATTATGTT
Source organism: Cladopsammia gracilis (assembly GCA_022457155.1). Taxonomy (NCBI): domain Eukaryota; kingdom Metazoa; phylum Cnidaria; class Anthozoa; order Scleractinia; family Dendrophylliidae; genus Cladopsammia; species Cladopsammia gracilis. The sequence continues at coordinate 933,217 of JAJGOT010000035.1, forward strand.
TGCCAGTGCCCATCTTAATACATTTTGATGGAGAGAGACAATGTGGATAATATGAGGAAGGCAGAAAAAATAACTGCCTAAAGACTTGACTTTTCTTGATTTTCCTCCTGCAAAACTGTCTACTTAAAATTTTTTCTTTGATGTGACCAAAATTTTCTGCCTGTGTTAAACAAAATCTCACCTGTAGGAAATCTTAGCTACTAAGAGAACTAGCTTGCAAATATTGTGCTGCTTAACTGTGTGATCTGGTAACCATACTGTCATGTTTGGTTTTAGTGTTCCAGTGTAGGCGCTTCATTCTGTTATTTATTATTCTACTTGGTCGGTCGACAGCTGGTACGACATTACATACCAGAGAGAGTTGATCAGTGGCGTGAGCAGGTACTGGATGGTGATTTATATAATATATAATAATTACACACACACACACACACACACACACACACACACACACGCATATAGTTTTATTCGCTTCACATTAATGTACTGCACACGCTTGATAGTGTGCACATATCTTATATAAGGGTTTTAACCACTTCAAAATCAATTGCCCCAAAGAAGTCTTTAAATAAACTAAGACGAAATATCGGCAAAGTTGTTTTTCCAGTTTTTTGGTTTTATAAAGAGAAGTATATAGATAATTATATACTTTTGTTTTGTTGCATGTACGCATATGTGCATGACACACCGGTCATATCAGGAAAGTGAGAAACTTTTTTTCTTAGTACAAGAAAATTTAAGGTAGCTCTGAACCCCACCTACAGAATTTTTTTAAACTTTGCCAAAAGTTGCATCTTATTCTACTGATCAAAATTTGACAATAAAAAATGGGGTTCACTGAATCATTTTTGGGTTATTAACACTCAAAGCTAAAATTAAGGGTGTTTTTAGCACGTTATACTGTTGCTATAGTAACATTGTGTCGCAAAAGTGATAACAACATGTTCACCATTCATTGGGCATTTGTTTGATATCATGATTGTAGCATCAACTGATAAAGAGTGGTTATAATGACCCATCAAAATCTAAGTCTTAAAAAGTGCTGGAAACTGTTGGGAGCCACCTTAAGTTGGCAAAGTATTTGGCAAGTTTTAGGTCTTCAAAAAGCAAAAATGTGTTTCGCGCTTACCTTTTGTTTTCACAAGTTCAACGGTGACTTGTGTGACATGAACATGTGTGCACAAGCATGTTAACAAACGTATATATCTATCTGATATAAAATTATATTTGAAAACAGGTGTATATATAATAATTATGATGTGTATGTTTCCATTTCTTAATTCACAAATTATATTGTCCAATCTTGAAACCAAGCCAGCACCCAAAATGCTAGAAACCTTAGTTACCTTGAAGTTCATAGAAGATGTGGTCAGTTATTATAGGTCACAAATGTAGACAAATAAACTGCATCATTAGCAAGTGGATGTCCAGGAGAAAATTAATGAACTTTTCACTTCCATTTGTTATTACATTACACTAAAAAATCTTGTCTAAGTGCTTTTTAAGTGATTAACGTAGTGATGTCATATTATTGCAGGTTTCCCACCACCAAGACAACCTCTTAAGCTACATAATATTTTTGCGCATCACTCCATTTCTTCCCAACTGGTTCATCAACATTACCTCACCAGTCATAGGAGTTCCACTACTACCATTTTTTATTGGAACATTTGTAGGTAAGTTCATTATGCTTTAGGTCTGAAGGAATTTTTATGATTTAGTGCAGACATTCTCCCTTGGTTTGATGGCTGCATTTGTTAATTTGACCAGCCTGTCTCCAGTATTTTGAGAAAGATATTCAAAGAATACCTTTGATAATGATGCCAGTTTGAACTTTTATAAGTTTGCACAAATGCCAGGATAATTGGACTTTTAGGTAGGAAAACCTCTTTCTGTTCCACTAGGATGCGATGCTATAATTTCCACCACATGGCTGCCAGCATTGTGCTTCATCTTCCAAAACACAATCGCCTTGTTTTAGTTCGCCCATTTATCTACCTGGGGGAAAAAAAAAACAATGTAGAGAAATCTTTTTTTTTCTGTCTGCAAAAATTACCTACTGCTGGTGGCAGAGACCGAACTTGACACATGACTTACATGTAGATCTCCCTGCCTCAGTGAGAGTTAAATAATGGAAATTTCAATGTATTTTATTGCCAAATACCACCAAAAAACAAATGAATTGAGCATAAAAATTTACGATTCAACACAGTCACAGCAAAATTGAATATTAAGTAGCTTGGGGATAAACTGCTGGTTAAAAAGGATGGAAGTGGATTACAGTTTATTGAATTTAATTTCACAGCTGGAATTTAAATTGCCATTGTGGTAGAACTTAAAGGTTTTTTCTTTTGTTTTGTCTCGTTAGTTTTGTCTGACTCTCTTTAGTTTGTATCTCTTTGCTTTTATCACTTTTAGGGATTTTTTTCTTCATATTTCAAGATAATAAAGCAAGCTTCTGGCAGCAGACAAATTTGGCTAATGCATTGTTGTATCCAATTCAAACCTCTTGGGATTAGAACTCTTTGTTCGTCATATTTCCATATCAATGAAGCATTGACATGGAAGTAACACTATATATGGAAATATTGTGAACAAAGAATCTTATTTCCAGAAGGTTTGAATTCGGTACAACAATGCGTTAGCTGAATTTGTCTATACTCAAGAAAACATTAAATATATCCATCAGACAATGTCCCTTCAATTTGCCCTGCAGTTAATTAAAACAGCGAAAGAGTGAATGATATATTACTTTGTTGTTTTGCATTTTAGGCGTTGCTCCACCATCTTTTGGCTTTATTAGTGCAGGAGTTGAGCTCTACGTCCTAACCACTACTGGAGATGTTATGTCCTTCAAGTCCATCATGATTGTAGTAGTGTCTGCTATACTCTCACTGCTTCCAGTGATTTTTAAGAGACAACTAAAGGCCAAGATAGAATAATGACAATGATAAAATAGAAGAATAAAATCAATGTAAAATTAAATCTGTATGTAAGGTGGGCTATTCAGGGTGGAAAGCATTTTTTAATTCATTTAGTGAGGTGTTTGTTGACATTACCATTAGTGCATAACAATTTCACAATTGAGTGTCATAAAACTTAGGTTACCAGAGTAATTACTCTGGCCAATCATGACGGGAGTTTTTCCAATGAACCAATCAGACCTTGGAGCAAATACGCACTACGATTATCAGTTGAGCAAGGCACGAGCAATGTTTGGTGACACAGTTTTGCCGTTAAAACTACGTTGTTGTCAAGGGCAACTTGCTACGTTTCCAACGGTAACTTGTCTGTCATTGGTCATCATCAGTAAAAAAATGTGTTACCGTTGGAAACGTAGCAAGTTGCCCTTGACAACACCTTTTTTTTTATATATTTATTTTTTTATTGAAACAACTTTATTTGAAACAATACATTATTTACATCACTACATCACTACCTTGATGACAACGTAGTTTTAACGGCAAAACTTTGTCACCAAACATTGCTTGTGCCTTGCTCAAATGATAATTGTAGTATGTGTGCCAAGCATAGGAAAATATGTGTGACCAAGTCATAATAATGGTTTTGGTTTTTCTTGTGGTTGAGAAAGTGTTGGGAGATTTTTTAGCTTAGCAATGCATTGAAAACTGCTCTTGTATGCAGTGCAATCACAGCAAAATCAGAAATGGCTAAGCAATAGTCAAGCAAACATTATAAATATTAAGTATTTATTGTTACTGTGTAAGTTGCTGTTTTTTCAGTCAAGCTTATTTAAGGGAAAAGTAATAGCTATTCATGTTATCAGCATACGGATCAGAACTAACCTGCGTCAAAGGCAAAATGATGCAAGTCTGGGATTTTATTTATCTGTGTTGGAGAGAAAAATATTAATAATAATAAATTATAATAATAATGAGCAAGGGAATATGGATAAGAGTTCAGTTAGTATCAATTAAATTTCATTTTTGTGGATTTGGTGAATTAAGGTGTTTCCCTCCAGTTTCCGTGTAGCCGCACCGACCGTTTTTGAGCGGCCGTTTAACTAAGTTTCCTTTATTGAATTAGAATGAAACTTACACAAAATATTGTACAAAGTTTGAAGTTTATAAGAGTGTAACAATTTTAAAAATCGGATTTAAAATTGCGGAGATAAACGAGAAAAATTGAAATCGCTTGAGTCTAAATTCCGAGCAATTGCGATGGCATCTAGAAAAATTAAAACTATTACGATAAACTATGACACATGGCAAACAAAATATCTAAAAATTAGAAAATTTTGTCAAGCCGATTTTGAGTAAATCAGAAAAACATTTCGAACTTGTGATTTTGCATGTGTATGAGCACATCCACAAATTCCTCAATTAAGCTTATAAAAGTTTAATTTCTCAATCTCAAATTTACGCCAAAATGCGTGTTTAGTGTATGAGATGAAACTGTGAAAGTTTGAAAGCGTTTCTCGTTTTAGTTTTGGAGATTCGATTTTCTGTAGGAAACCGTAGTTTTTTGACTGAGTCCTTGATATTGTAGTTTTAGCACTTTTCTACATATTTCAAAAACCGCGAGATAGATTTTTTTTAAACTTTTATGGTCATTTCTTTATAATATGAATAACATTGTCTCAAAGTTTCATCTTGATTGAAACATTGCAACATGGTCAAATAAAATAATAAAGTTCACCTAAAACGCGATTGAAACTTTGTGCTTTGATTGCACGGTTGAAGGCGCACGTCGCAAAGACGCTTTAATTAAAGGTGAAGTGTAACGCATTTCTGCGTGTTGAGAATTATGCAAATCGCAATGACTTCTTTCTTTTCCCTACAATTCAAAATGTCGAGAGAGTCCAGAGCACGTCAAATGCGAATAAAAAACCTGCTTACAAATAAACGTCCCACTGAAATTCGTGGGAATGATAAAAATAACGTGGAACACAGCCCCTAACGTTACTCCGCAAAACATGATGGTCACGCAGAAATGCGTTGCGCTTCACCTGAATTAATTAATTAAAGCGTCTTTGTGCGCCTTCAACCGTGCAATCAAAGCACAAAGTCTCAATCGCGTTTTGGGTGAACTTTATTATTTTATTTGACCATGTTGCAATGTTTCAATCAAGATGAAACTTCGAGACAATGTTGTTCATATTATAAAGAAACGACTAAAAAAGTTTTAAAAAAATCTATCTCGCGGTGTTTGAAATATATAGAAAAGCGCTAAAACTACAATATCAAGGACTCAGTCAAAAAACTATGGTTTCCTATAGAAAATCGAATCTCCAAAACTAAAACGAGAAACGCTTTCAAACTTTCATAGTTTCATCTCATATTCTAAACACACATTTTGGCGTAAATTTGAGATTGAGAAATTAAACTTTTATAAGCTTAATTGAGGAACTTATTGATGTGCTCATACACATGCAAAATCACAAGTTCGAAATGTTCTCCTGATTTACTAAAAATCGGCTTGACAAAAGTTTCTAATTTTTAGATATTTTGTTTGCCATATGTCATAGTTTATCGTAATAGTTTTGATTTTTCTAGATGCCATCGCAATCGCTCGGAATTTAGACTCAAGCGATTTCAATGTTTCTCGTTTATCTCCGCAATTTTAAATCCGATTTTCAAAATTGTTACAATCTTATAAACTTCAAACAAAGTACAATATTTTGTGTAAGTTTCATACTAATTCAATAAAGGAAAGTTAGTTAAACGGCCGCTTAAAAATGGTCGGTGCGGCTGCATGGAAACTGGAGGGAAACACCTTAATTGCCCATTTTTTATTACCCATTGCTAAATATTTATGCATAAAGATTAAAAGAAAAAATGGAAATCTCATAGACATAATTTTAGTTTTGTGCAGTTCAGTGTTGTCTTCACTATTCTGCTAGCAGAGGTTTTTTCATCTTTTTTTTTCGTTTGCATTTTGTATTCTGCTCATGGCTTTCTTCACTTTTTCTTTTATCAACATGCATATTAAACCTTCAATATGACTGTTGACCTGAGGTCTTGGGGCAGTACGCAGCTCTTACAAGGTCTTCTCTGATTTGCAGAGAAAACAGAGCAAACAACACAACAATGGACTCTAGCCCTAAAAACAATAGAACAAACAACAACAATGGACCCTACCCCTGAAAACAATAGAACAAACAACACAACAATGGACCCCAGTCCTGAAAACAATAGAACAAACAACACAACAATGGACCCTAGTCCTGAAAACAATAGAACAAACAACACAACAATGGACCCTAGCCCTGAAAACAATAGAACAAACAACACAACAATGGACCCTAGCCCTGAAAACAATAGAACAAAAAACACAACAATGGACCCTACCCCTGAAAACAATAGAACAAACAATGGACCCTAGCCCTGAAAACAATAGAACAAACAACACAACAATGGACCCTAGCCCTGAAAACAATAGAACGAACAATACAACAATGGACCCTAGACCTGAAAACAATAGAACAAACAACACAACAATGGACCCTACCCTGAAAACAATAGAACAAACAATACAACAATGGACCCTAGCCCTGAAAACAATAGAACAAACAACACAACAATGGACCCTAGCCCTGAATCAATAGAACAAATAACACAACAATGGACCCTAGCCCTGAAAACAATAGAACAAACAACACAATGGACCCTACCCCTGAAAACAATAGAACAAACAATGGACCCTAGCCCTGAAAACAATAGAACAAACAATACAACAATGGACCCTAGCCCTGAAAACAAAAGAACAAACAACACAACAATGGACCCTAGCCCTGAATCAATAGAACAAATAACACAACAATGGACCCTACCCCTGAAGACAATAGAACAAACAACGTAACAATGGACCCTACCCCTGAAAACAATAGAACAAACAATACAACAATGGACCCTAGCCATGAAAACAACAGAACAACACAACAATGGACCCTAGCCCTGAAAACAATAGAACAAACAACACAACAATGGACCCTAGCCCTGAATCAATAGAACAAATAACACAACAATGGCCCCTAGCCCTGAAAACAATAGAACAAACAATACAACAATGGACCCTAGCCCTGAATTGGAAAACGATAGAGCTACATGATACCCAGGTCCAATAGGCTACCTCCACCCATACAAGACCCTTTTCACACAAATTGAAAAAAAATACATTGAGTACTGATGATGAAAAAAAAATTGTAAGGAAATGAGTAAACCTACGAAATTTTTTTAAAATCTGTTTTAGGAGTCTATTTGGTCCTTGTAAATCCTTATTCCTTGTTAAATGTATTTTTGAAATTTAAAGTTTTCAAGAATTTTTATGACAAGGATGATCGGAAAACGTTAATTAAATTTTTCTAACGACGCAGACACACATCGCATGCAGTGAACAGCGACCACATCACTTCCCATCCCTCCCCACCCCGCAGTAGTCAAGATACTGGAGCCTGGGCACCAAAAGAGACCCATTCATCAAATATGGCGGATGGGATGTGAATTGTACGTAACTTTCGATCTCTGAAATTCCGAGAAAAATCAGAAGCCAGCGCCCTTTCTGTCGCGGATATTTGTGAAGGGATTTTATGTTAAGGGCCAGGCGCTTGTTCTTCGCTTTTACAAAGTGTCACGAAGGAAATTCTAGCGTTCTCTTTTCATCTTCTGTCCAAATCGTTCGAAGGAGTTTTTCCGCGGAAGATTCAAGTATGTCCGGAAAATCTTTACCGAAATGGATACATCCTGAAGGGACTGGGGAACTAAAGCTTTATAACAGTCTTACTCGTGAAAAGGTGAGAGTTGCTTTCGTCTTTTGATTATTTTGCCTTTGTGGTAAACGTAAGCTTACGTGTATTTTCATTTTTTGGGTGCTATCTGATGCAATATTTCCCGGCTTTTTCATTGAATCAACCAATCATATTCACTTACGTTTCATCCCCGCGGCCTTTTGTGGGTTTTGAACAGAAAAACTGTATACAGCACGCATATTTCTTTTATGATCTTTGTTGATCTTTTGTCTGAATTAAACTCTTTTTCATAATAAATAATTAAAAATAACTCCATTTTATGCCCCGTACATGTGTGATTTGGGATAACCAGATTGATTATAACAGTTACTGTAAACAACACAGCTGACGAAAACGTGTCTGGAAGTACAGTGAAGTACAAACAATTTTAAAACTGATGTGTGTTATCTAGGAAGACTGCAAAGAAATTTATAATCGATGGGTTATAAATTTGGCTGTAGTTATAAGACTTTAAATAAAGTGTCAAGCCACTCTCTGGGTATTTCCCTGGTGGGAGACTCACTTATAGAAGTGATGGGGGTGATCATTGTACCTTTTAAGTGGGGAGAAACTTAACCACAAGGTGGTTGCTATGGAAGAGTTCCAAACGTCATATAATGAGTTTCATTACTTATTCGGCTATGATGTTTGGTCATGTTCATAATTTCTGTTAATGGTTCCATCAAATTTTATGAGTCGCAACCATATTTGGTAAGTCATGTGACCAGAACATAAAACCCCTTAAAAAGGGCTTTCTTGGTGTTGTGGAAGCCATTGTTGGTAAGCTTTGGGTTGTGGTGTGGGTATTGTTCAGTGTCTTTTGAATCTTTTGTTTTACGTCATTTGGTGATCACACCATCCGCAACACCAAGAAACTACCCTTAAAACTGAAACATCTTAAATACATTTTTTCTAATAAAACCAATGTCAATGGCTTAAAAACATCCTTTGAATTTTTGTGCTCACTTTTTTAATTTAGCTTTCAAAATATAAAATTTTTACTCATGTCTTATCTTTTAACTAGGTTCCTTAACTAGGCAATTGTTGGCTTAATTGTGTACAGTTTGTAGGTTTTAATAGTTTTTCACGTTTTTAGTTACCTTTAACATAATTTTACCTTTTACCTTACCTTCTTGTTAAGCGCAACTGAATATATCCATAAGAGGTTTGCACTATACAAATGTAAATTATTATTATTATTATTAGGTCCAGCCCCCTTAAGGGTTAAAATTTGTCGTTCGGTGACACTAAGGGTGTTTGAATTGAAAATGGAACAACTTTTCCGATAGAATTGGTACCTCTTAGGGTAAAATCGATGTCAGTCACACCCACAAAACAGCTTTCTGGTACCTTTAAGGGGCTTACTTTCAAAATTTCCGAGGATCAACCCCGTCAATTTTATATGGGAGTCCCCGGGCTTCCCTGGGTAAGCATGGGTAAACAGAGGTTCTTCAGAATACATTTTAAGTTGAATCCATGATATTGCATACCTGGTTGAACAGTTTCCACTAAATCCCACTCCATCTGAGCTTGCTCGAGTGTGCATGTTGTTGGAGGAGAAGGCAACTTGCATATTCCTGCAGGGATGTTGTCTTTGCCAGACCTTCTCCTGCGTTTACCAGGCCTCATGTGCCCTGATGATGGACTGACTGTTAGACTTATGGGTTTAAATGATTATGAGCCACACTCACAAAACATCTTTCTGGTACCTTTTAGGGGCTTACGGGCTACTTTCAAAATTTCCGACAATCACCACCCTCAATTTGATAGATGTATGGGAGACCTCCCTCCCCACCCCTCCAGTTTTTCTAACAAAATCAAACTTGCAACAATGCAACCTTGGATTACTTGTGGGGAGATGAAATACACTGGGAATGAGGTTGGCAACAATGACTTGATAAAACAATGATCTGAGGAACAGGCAAGATGATTTACAAACTTAATGATCATGGTCTGAATAAAATTATTAGTATTGGCCAGAACTAAAAAATGAATAAAAAACATCTGTGATTATAGTAAATCTTCTGTCATTTTTTTGCATGTTTCTCGGTGATGGCTGATGATTGTTGACAGCAATAAATCCAGCAAGCAGCTATTTAAGTTTGCAGATACCCATAGAGGGCTTATACAGGTCTGCGCGTGGCACACACACACCCATAAATTATTTTACATTTTACCCCTTCTCCAATTCTCCCCACTCCTCCTCCCTCATCTTCCTACTACTGGAAACAGCTGTGCATGCAGAGGGAATCAGTAAAACAAAATAAGATCAGTTTTCTTATTTACACTTATCAGGGAAACTGTTTGTTTATCCATTAGAATGTTTTTGTTCCACAAAATGGAAGAAGAGTATTTTGGTACAGTTGTGGGCCAACAGTGTATGATGCCTCTCACATGGGCCATGCAAGGTACTGTGGATTCTAGAAGTCATTTTCATGCACCATAAATCCTCTATTAAAGAATCTGACCCAACCAGTTTGCATTGCGAGTCTATGTTGGTTCATCCGCCATTTTCAGGGGCCCTGTGCGCCTCATTGGCGCAATAGGCCTAGATGATGATGATGATGAAAATTCGTACTGTATTGTAGATGAGAAATTCACTCGTGCAAGAGGTGATATGCTTGCCCAAATATGGAATAGAGCCGTATCATAACAATAAGAGAAGTGTGAAGGCAAACTGGGTGGGTCAGACTCTAAGCCTTTATTTCAAGCACATTTGAGTAGGGTTGGGGGCTTATTAAGGAGTAGCCAGCACTTATTAAAATTTATGGAAATGCAAAAGTTTGTCTCCAGCGATTCATTGTCAGTATTTTTAAACTAAAACAGACATTGAGTGGCTTAGATCTCATGTATATACCCACCACGGTTTTATATTGTATTCTCTTTGTTTGTGATCTATTATTTCCATGTCGTCTATTGTTTAGTCTTTGTGGTGGGTATATACATGAGATCTCTGCCCACTGAGTTGTCCAGTTAAATGTATGAGTGTCAATTTTTCAAAATCTGAGTTTGACAATGCATCTTATCTCCAAAATGAAGCCAGTGACCCCTCAACTTTTTGACATTTCTGACAAGTGATTCATTATCTGACTGTCACAGAAGTTTGAAAAACATCCGAGCTGTAAAAGATTTCCATTAGAAGAGGTGTTTGGTCAATTAGGAGAGTTCTAAGTGTCTGTTTCTTTTCTCGTTTCAGGTCTTATATTACCTTTGATATTTTACGTAGGGTGCTGCAGTCCTATTTTAACTATGATGTCTTTTATGTGATGAATATTACTGACATCGATGACAAGGTGTGCAGTTTTTATCTACCATCCTTTCCAGAAGTTCAGCTAGCAAACCATTACAGTCAAACCGGATGGTCTTTTGCAGGCAACTTTGCAAACTTCTGCCGCAACATTGGTATTTTGATTGACAGTTTGCTTTGAGCAAGTTGGAAGTTACGCGAGCAAGTTGCAACTTTCGCGAGCAAGTTCCTATTTCAAACTTGTTGTCAGTTGCAAATTATGAATTTTGTGAAAACACGTCCTTCTTCAGTTACATCTCACGTACATCGTAATAATACCACCTCGGTTGAGAAAAGAGAGAGAATAATAAGCCTTGTGGTCGTCTGGTGTAAAACAAGAACAAATCGCAGGCATTGTTGGTTTATCAAGGCAAACTGTATCCAATATTGTAAACATATTTTTACAACACGAGACGTATTGTCCCGGTAAACCTGGCTGGAAGGAACGAACAGTTTCTACTCCTGACATTGTAGAGTTTGTGGAATACTGCAAGGTAACCAAACCAAGTACTTTCAATTCAGAAATCCGGCAACTGACAACAAGTTTGAAATAGGAACTTGCTCGCGAAAGTTGCAACTTGCTCGATCAACTTCCAACTTTCTCAAAGCAAACTGTCAATCAAAATACCAGTTTGCAAAGTTGCCCGCAGAAGAACGTCCAGTTTGACTTTAATACAATTACAAATTTATACCCTTGTAATATCAGACTCTTCCAGCGCCCCATCCTCCCCCAAGCAATATTGAAAGAGATGGGAATGATGTAAAGGTTGCTTTAAATTAAATCAACTTTTTATTGATAGAGGATGGAGGGGCAAAGTGGCAAAGGGGTACACTCCTTCAAAACTGATGGGGAGAAGCCAAGTTTTTTTTTTTTCGAGAAGGGGGGGGGGGGGGGGGGGGGGGGTGTTGAAAATTGTGGCTTGGGGGTATTTTGCCCAGTATTTTGTGTCCCATTTGTAATAATGACACAGGACTGTCATTAAACATGAAGTTCCAGTATAAAAGGCTTAGCTCCCACCCCATTTCACACCTTTTGGATGTGAAATGCAAATTAAGGCATCTTTCAGTCATTGTACATTGGCTTGTGAATTAGCAATAATTTCAATTTTTACAGATTATATTCAGAGCCAGGCGAAATCACCTGTTAGAGAAATACGTTGAAGAGAACAATTCTCCAGAGAAAATTATTCAAGATGTAAATACTGCTTTGGAGGTAAAGTAGAAAATAAAGCAATAATTTGTAAACATTTTTGATGGGCACGGCAGTGCGCAGTTGGACTCTTGAAGTCTTCTGTCCACTCTTTCCAGATCAAATTGGAGGGGTGAGTGGAATAAAGCCTCAAGTGAATTCTGATCAACTGCTAGATTCTCCTTACAGTCTGTCTTGTATATGCTCATGTAACAAAGGGAGAATTTGGCTATAGATCAGGAGTCACTTAGGGCCTTTTCCCAAACTGAAATAAGGCCCTAAGTGACCCCTGATCTGAAACCAAATTCTTCCTTTGTTACATGAGCATATACAAGACAAACTGGAAGGAGAATCTAGCAGTTGATCAGAAGTCACTTAGGGCTTTATCCCACTCACCCCATCAATTGGAATTTTAAAATGTTGGCTTTTCTTAGGGGAATTAAACCTGAACTGCAGATATTGCACTTCAAATATACCCCCCCCCCCCCCAGCTGTTGCTAATTTCAGACAGTCATTGGAAATTCTAAAAAGGAGGGAGGTCTAAATAACCAAGTTTTCAAAGGAAACTATGAAACTCAAGTGGAATTTTCCAGAGGGGTGGGGGGTTCAGTGTCAAAGTGTTTTTGATTACATTTGCTAGGAATATTATCAAACATTTATGGACTGAATATAATGGAAATTAATTAATTAATTTTAGTAGTTTATTAATAATTAACATTTAAATTTCTATAAAAATAATTTCTTTACTTATTCTTATTAATGTGTTTTCTTTCAGCCATACACAGCAAAAATGAAGAATACCACAGACGAAGACAAGAAAAATATGTACCTTAGAATAATTGTAAGTTTTAACAGTGCCTCCAAACCTACAGAAGATGAAATTGTTGTATTGGCGATTCTATGCCAATTATTTAACTGGTGTACGTTATAAATCCACATAAGTCCGAGTAACCATATTTTTCATAACATCAGGTTAATTTTTTTTATTCAGGAAAAGGTGAAATCATCCAGTTCAAGATTAAAAGATTTGCAGACATCAAACAGCAATTCTGATGTTGTTAAGCTGGCAACTGAGGTGAGGAAAATGAAACAAACTTGAACAGACAAAGTAAGTCTCACCATTTCAATGTTTCAATAAAATTTATTGTATTTTCCTGCTTGATGGTTAATCATTTTAAATGACTACAAATGTATGCTACATATTTGGGCCAAATTCATATAACGTTTGATTGTTTGCATCAGATCAAAGTTTAGTAATATTCTAACAGTCTCCATCTTTCAAATAGCCAGGATCAAGAAATATTAAGGCCTGCATGGATACACTGTGCAACTTTTCTTGCAATGTTGCGTGCAACAGTTACAGAAGTAGAATTGAGTTCTACTTTTGCAACATTGCGCTCAACAAATTGCATTGTGTGACTCACCAAAAAATCTTGTTGTGCGCAAATTTTATGTTGCAAAAAAAGTTGCACCGTGTGTCCATGCAGGCCTTTATAAATTATATAGATTAAGTGTCTGTAAACTGTTCAGTTTTGTTTTCTGCTATTAATAGACAATATTCATGTTCTCCTGTATTGAATGGGAACTATCATGTAGTCGATGCTCATGTGGGACAATCTTTTCACATGCAAATATTTTTAATGATATTCCTCTGCATGAACCTTCATTGCAAGCTAGTTCCAGTTCAATACCGGGGATGCAAATATTGCCTATTTTAAGCTCATGTTACTTACAGTGTCATAAGTGTGAACTGGGCTAGTTGGACAAGGCAAACCAGTCTCACTGAAAAACTGGGCACTGTTGGTGCAAAAAAAAAATGCACACACACAAAATGGATTTACAATGCAACTGTGTTTTGAACTGACTTCCCTTATGTGGGCCTTGGTTTGCGATGTGCTTACGCAAACAGACATTAGAGTTATACTTTACTGTGAATAAAATGGCTGGTCAAATGGCTGGTCAGCTCCCTCCGATTGTTTCTAGTGTTTACATTGGAAACGTTTCTATTCGGCTGGGCGCAGCGATAGAGAATAGAATAGGAAAATAAATTCAACTTGAAATTAAGGTATTAATTGTTTTTTCATTATTTATTTTTAGCTCTGCAATGTGTGATTTGTGTTTATTTATCAAAGTTTCTCTGATATTTACAGAAGTTGCACCGAAGCACTATTTTTTCGTGTGGTTTGTGTTACATATTTTATTGTATTTTGTTTAATAGGTGTTATTAAAGGATGCAAGTGAACCTTTGTCTGCCTGGCTGGACTCTCAGGTAAAAACTAAAAAAATAAAAAAGAATTTTCAGCCAGAATTGTCATAAATAAATACTTAATTAATTTTATGGTGCCCCCGTTAAAGAATATCAAGTTACTGGTATTAAATAATGCAGCTGTACTGTTTTTTTTTTTCCTTGTACTTTCTGCATTACTTTTAATTTTCTACTATGGATTTCAAATTACTGTATTTATTTAAACAAAACCCACTTTCGTATTTAAAATTACCGCTGAATTTAAACACCGATGACACATTGATACAGGGTAAGACTCGACCTGATGTAAAATCTATTTCATTTTCAAAATCATTACAAAGCTGCTCTGGGGTGTAAGCTTCTTCGACACCCCTTGAATAAGCGCTGCTCTAGAAGTCAACTGCTTTGAATAAGAGCTGTCTTGTTGTTATTATAAGCCTTAGTTTGGCAGTTATTCAAGGGTAGTGTTCATAGGGATTTTTGCTTCTATCTACACTACTTTTTCAGGGGCATTGCGTTTTTGAGGAATTATGGTAGTAACACATATCCCAGAGTTGTTCCCAAGTTAAAGATACATGTATCTTGCACATAATCAACACAATAGTCTGATTTCTTTTTATTTTAGTTTGGCTCAAATGTGACAGATCACAGAATATTTGCAAAACTTACCCAGCATTGGGAGAAAGAATTTCATGAAGATATGAAGGCTCTCAATGTATGTGAGTTTACTGATCATGTGAAAGTACAGTTAATTCATTAACATAATATAAAAATAAAAGCAACAAGAAGTAGTACAACATGTACCACTCCCCACAGATGAGGACGATGCTCCCCCCTTCTTCTGGTATTTCTTTTGGTTTTCTCTAACAGTTCACTGGTACCAATGAATTATATAATTATTATTCATAAGCTTGGGTATTGAGGTTACAATAAGCAACAAAGTTTCCTGTCTAAGAGACAACCACCCTCCTTCTGATTGAAAGTGTGACATACTGACAACTTCCAAAATTTTATTTTATCAAGTCAGTTAATAAGGTACATATTGGTCACTGGGGGGGAGGGGGGGGTGGGGGGGTAGGTAAGTCTTCACAAGCCTAATTGCTCACAACTACCCAGTTTCTACAGCATGAAAAAGTACTGCTGAAGAGGTTTCATTTGAATGGTCACATCATAGGATTTCATCCACAGACTCAAACGTTAGAACTGTACTACATGTCTCCGTTATTGACTATGGAAGTGCTGAGGGTTAAATATACTAACAACTAGCCTAGCACTGTCTCTACATCTGCTGTGTCTGCTTCTGGTTGTTATATTTGCAAAGATAAATCAGTTGAGATAGTTATTATCAATGGTCACATAATATTTCATATTTTTTGTAAAGTTCTGCCATGGACTACTGATGTGTTTGCTCTTTTTCCAGATTCTTCCTGTAGACTGTCTAACACGTATTACACAGTATGTTCCTGAAGTTGTCACTTTCATTCAGAGAGTGATTGACAATGGATATGCGTAAGTATCTCTTATATTAACTACATGTAAGAGATAGCATTTTTTTGTTTCTCTTTCCTTTTAATGATCTCAGAAAACCCCCTAGCAAAATTAACTCAAGGAAAAACGATGGCAGAGACCAGGTTTGGAACCTACTGACCTTCAGATTTGATGTCCAATGCACTAACCACTTTACCACCTTGCTTGGAAAGGCATTAAAGTGATGTAGCAAAATTCAAGTTGGACTTGAGATTAGAAGCTCGAGGGTTCAAGCCCTTGTCTCTTCCCTTGTATGGTGTCCTGATTGATCAATACGTTGCTCACATTGTCTCTCCACCCTATTATATTATTGGACTACTGGAAACTGTTAGGAAACCCAACAAGTCAGTATAAGTCTTACATTGTACCAAGGCAGGCTGTGAATTGCTTGTTGCATACTAAGTATTATAACTTTCTTGCTATAGGTACAACTCTAATGGCTCAGTGTATTTTGACACCATCAAGTTTGCATCTAGTGGTAAACACGCCTATGCCAGACTTGTCCCTGAAGCAGTTGGTGACCTGGAGGCTCTTGCAGAGGGAGAGGGTAATATCATGTTTTCACACATTTCTGATAAGATCAAGAGAAATGAGGGAATATTATGATTATTTTCTGGGAGATTTGCAAGTGGCCAGGGTAAGGCCACCCATTATGTCAATGTTTATTTGTTTATTTTTTAACAGGAGAACTTAGTCAAAATCCAGGAGATAAGAAATCTGAGCGAGACTTTGCACTGTGGAAAGCTAGCAAACCAGGAGAGCCCGATTGGGACTCGCCCTGGGGAAAGGTATACAGAATATGCAGTTCCAGAAAATATCCATACTCCCCCCATGGAAGGTTTTTTGTTTAGCACCCCCGTCCCCCCAGGAAATTCCAGTTTAGCTTCATACATTGCTTCTAAAATGTTGGCTTTTAAGACCCCCCTCCCCCTAGGAATTTCCAATGACCTTCCATGGGGTGGGTATGGATTTTTTTCTGGAACTACAGAATGTAACTTATAACATGCTTTTAATACTTACTTTTTATTTCACTTATCAAACTTGTCCAACTTGTTAGTAACTTTTCTAACTTGTTACCGGTAATTGCTTGTTCAACTTGTCTAACTTTTTGTTAGTATATAACCTTTTTAAATATTTGATGGGCGATCAGTATCCATATATGATAAAAGGTGTTTGTAAAAACGTTGAAGCTGATCTAGATAAAAAATTATATATCGTAAAAAGACTAAATTTTCGACTGCAACTGCAGTCTTCATCAGAGTAACTAAAATATGCAGTTCGAGTGTAATATGCTAAAACTAAATTAAGAAGTTACTTTATCCCCTGGGGCTTCAATAATGTCTTATAGACAGAAGGGAATGGCTTCCGCTCGTTCACCGAATTTTTGTCTATTGTGGAGTGCCATGATTCCAAAAAGATTCTTTTGTGCCAATTATTGACATTCTTTTCTACATAGCTAGTGTCAATGTCATGGTCAGTGGTTTCGGCGTGATCTTTTATTGCTGACTCTTTGTTATTATTAGTTCCTGGTTTATATTTTAGCATATTACACTCGAACTGCATATTTTAGTTACTCTGATGAAGACTGCAGTTGCAGTCGAAAATTTAGTCTTTTTACGATATATAATTTTTTATCTAGATCATCTTCAACGTTTTTACAAACACCTTTTATCATAACCTTTTTAACTTGTTAATAACTCGTCCAATGTGGTTAACTTGTTAATAACTTACCCAACTTGATAACTTGTTAATAACACTTCTCACTTATTAATAGCTTGTCTGTTAAACTTGTCGATTACTTGTTGATAACTTGAATACATGTCTAACTTGTCTAACCTGTTAAT
The DNA here is from genome assembly GCA_022457155.1 of Cladopsammia gracilis. Taxonomy (NCBI): domain Eukaryota; kingdom Metazoa; phylum Cnidaria; class Anthozoa; order Scleractinia; family Dendrophylliidae; genus Cladopsammia; species Cladopsammia gracilis. Next base: position 951,055 of record JAJGOT010000035.1, read on the forward strand.
AATAAACTTGACTAACTTGTGTACTTTAAAGTTTGCAAAAGGGTCTTAGAAGCCGGGAAAAAATATCCCATGAAGCTAACAAGAGATAACATTATAATCGTTATCTTTACATTAAAAATATTTTTTTTTCTCTGTACTGCAGGGCCGGCCAGGATGGCATGTGGAATGCTCTGTTATGGCAAGGTTTGTTATCACTTTTATAGAATTTTTTAATAGAATAATGTTCATGACATTAAATTATGACACAAAACACACCCAACCATAAATAAATAAATTCATTTGGGGTCAGCCATTAAAGGGAACCTCCATTGTTACAACAAAAAGCAGGTGCAAAAAATGGATATGAATATCGCCTATTTTCGTTTTTAAATTTCCCGCGCGCCGCCATTTTGATTATTTATGACGTGTTACGGTTGTCTAATTGTTGCATACAAAAGAACTAACACCTAATAAATAAATATGTGATAAATATTCAAAATGGCGGCGCGGGGGAAATTTAAAAGCGAAAATAGGCGATATTTATATCCATTTTTTTGCACACTAAAATTATATTTGCACCTGTTCTTTTAAAAACTTTAATTTCGACTTTATTTCCAATTCCAATTTGTTCTGACAATGGAGGTTCCCTTATATTCATCACCTTATAATTAATTATTTTGGTTTTTTGTAGTGCAATTTTAGGCAGCTCTATTGATATTCACACTGGTGGAGTGGATTTAAAATTTCCACATCATGACAATGAACTTGCTCAGTCTGAGGTAAATCTGGACTTAGATTTAAAACATGAGAAATTTTATGTTATAATTGTCACCAGAGGAAAGTAAACTGCTCGGACGTTTTCACTTTAATGAAAGTCACACTTTAGGATTTGATCCACAAACTTCATAGTTACAACCATAATTATTATCCCTCATTAAAAACAAGAACTGAAGGAAAGTACTGCTCGTCGGCTTTTAATATAAATGGTCACACTCTAGGGTTATTTCAAAAGGCTTGAATTTCAAACCACCATGTAGAGCAGAGAAAACAGTGCTGGTAAAAAGCTCTGCATGTACAAAATTAATGAACTCATTCAACTAGCTTTCTTTCCAGTAGTTATGACACTTCAGGATTTTGCCCACAGATCTCAACCTTGTACAGCACAATAAACAGCACCATGGCAAAATACTGCGCAATAAATTTCATTTGAATAGTCTTGTAGGATAGATTTAAAGATTAAAAACCACATTACCTGGTGTAAGTAATGATTTCAAGATGGAAATGTTTAAAATTTATTTATGTGAAAATGTATTTTTCTGCAGGCCCATTATGGAGTGTGTCAGTGGATTCATTACTTCCTCCACGCTGGTCATCTCACTATCGAGGGATGCAAAATGTCAAAGTCTCTGAAAAATTTCATCACAATCAAGGTATGCTAAACGCTTGTTCAATTTAATTAATACCAATCTTGTACTGTTTGTTGGCGGTTATCATCCATTAGAGCGAATCAAAATTATCTTGGTAATAAATGCATGACAATACAATAATCTTCCTGTTTGACATTGTTATTACCCCATTGACACCTCAAACGCCCTATTCTGCCCTGTCTGGACCACATTCCTTCTACTATTTGAATGTGATGTCAGCCCTTTTTATGACAAAACACATGTCAAAATTTTGCTTTGAGTGCATGCCCGAAACCAAAAATCGATATACTTGGCCAAGAAAGGAAGTTTATTTTGTATAGGTAATCATACGGTTTCGAGTTCAATTTGGGATTCATTTGCACAAGTGAGTTTTTCAAAAAGCTCAAAATTGCATAAGCCACTGCGGCGAGTGCAATTTGAGTATTTTGAAAATCTCACAAGTGCAAATTAATCCCAAATTGAACGATAAAAATCGTATGATTACTTATTAATAATTATACATGAAAAAATTTGCACCATTTTTGTTTGGAATTTCTTTTTTGTTCCAAATTTTTTTTTTTTGGATTTTTTTTTTTGGCCCAAAAATTTTTTTTTTCGATTTGTTATTTGCACTGGTGTTACACTTTTTGCACCGGTGTTACACGTTTTGCACTGGTGTTACACTTGAACTGCACTGCTCTTAGCCAATCAGAATTGAGTAATTTTTTCATGTATATTATTATCATGCAAACAACGTTTTGGATAGTTTGTTTGCAATTTGCCTCCATGGCAACCAGAAAACGGCATTTGTGGCTTCAAATTGCCGTTTTTTGATAAAACTCTAGGAATCAATGGGTTAAAAATATAAAGTTGTGTTCAACTATTGAGAAAATAATGACTGAAAGTAGGATAGACTAACTACCGGTATATGGTATCAGCCCTACATTAAATTTAAGGCATACAAGTGGTACCTTTTCATTTTCTTTCTGTGGATTAATTTTTGTGAGCTTTGATGATGAACGAAAATAACGAAATTAAAACGCTCACGAGATTTTAAAGCATTTGGGTGGTTGATCCACAAATATAAGTTATATTATTTGGTTTGTTTCCAGGAAGCTTTGGAGAGAAACTCGGCCCGACAAATCAGATTTGCTTTTCTGCTTCATGCGTGGAATGCGACCCTGGATTACAGCGAGAATGTGCTGCGTGAAGCGGAGCAGACTGACAAACTATTCAACGTGAGTCCAAACTCCAACTCATTGCTTTCTGATAATGTAATGCGACCCAGATCTGGAGAGTGTTTCTCATTGATTGCCAGGTGTTCCAATGACCAAATCTTTGAAGCATTATGTCATCAGTATGGAGTATTGCAGTTGTGCCTCAGTAGACATCAACTTGCTTCTCATTTTATCATCCATCCATCCGTCCATCCATCCACCCACCCACCCACCCACCCTTAGATTCTTCGTGAGTCCTTTTGGTAACGTATTTTCAAAGTTAGCCATATTCAATTTGCAGCAAGCTTTTAAAGCCAAAGTTAATGCAACGGGAAGGTATTAAGGAGTTCTTTTGGCTGTGAAGAAAGCCTAAACTAATGTTACAATACAGCGACGTATCATTTTGACAAAGTCAAAAATGTTACGAAAAGGAACACTCTCCAGGTTTCTGAAGGAAATAACGTTATAAATACAGAAACAACGCGAAGCACTGGGATATACTGCATTAAGTAAAGTTAATAATGGCCAGCAGACTTCCAGAAACGTTGTAAAATGTGTTAAAAATTTAAAACTTTCAAATCGAGTGTAAGTCTAAGCATTTTATAGTCGACTATAGTTTCAGCGAGATTCAAATTCGGTGTTTTTTGGTCTCACATAGTAAAAATAAAATATTTCTAAAAATAAGAAACAGAAGGCGCTGTAAATTATCGGACATCAAGACTAATACTTTAGAACATTGCTGGAGGAGTTTAGAAGTATTTTGGTGTGTTTTAAAGAATTTACGCATCTTTTTCGCTAGATGTTAATATTATTGGAAAATCAAAAATTGGTCAAATTTTGCTAAATCTATTCCATCCATGCGAAGCGACGTTTTTGGGTCAATAAACCCTGGCTATCGCAGTTTTTTATTGAATCATATAGCCTGGTTATCTGGCATTGTGCTGTGTGAGTTTTAAAGTTGTACCGCCATTTATAGCACAGTTTTCGGCTTCTTTGTGAATGTACTCGAAATGCGCTAATGTTACGAAAAGGAACATTGGAGAGTGTAACTAGGGTTTCATTCCAAAAGTTATTAGGCTAATTTCGGTTGACAATTTTCTTTTCATTCCTGGTTGCATAATGTTTATTGAGTGTGGAGAACACAATTATTTCTTGCAAAACTTTATATTCTTTTTTTTATTCAATGAAAACATTAAGTAACAAAAAGGAACATGCCGTAAATAAGGCCTTCACGTGGTGAGAGCTGCTCACAATGATTTTTATATAGTTAATAATACTAATAATAATAATAATAATAATAATAATAATAATAATAATAATAATAATAATAATAATAAAAATAATAACGGAAGCGTTGGTAAATAGTATCAATTCTTCCTCAGAGAATCAATCAAACATGAACCATATAAAATGAAAATGCTCTCTACTTAGAGCAACTTTAGCGTAATCAAACTAACAGTAGTTGCAGTGTCTTTTTTAGTCCTTAATTATTCATAACTATATTTTAACTCAACATGGCTTTCAGGATCAGCTCATCCTCTTCACTGTTCTAGGGTGTCTTTCGGCTGTTACGTGCTCGTTTCTTTTGAAAATGCTCTCTACTTAGAGCAACTTTAGCGTAATCAAACTAACAGTAGTTGCAGTGTATTTTTTAGTCCTTAATTATTCATAACTATATTTTAACTCAACATGGCTTTCAGGATCAGTTCAGCCTCTTCACTGTTCTAGGGTGTCTTTCGGCTGCTACGTGCTCGTTTCTTTTGAAAATGCTCTCTACTTAGAGCAACTTTAGCGTAATCAAACTAACAGTAGTTGCAGTGTATTTTTTAGTCCTTAATTATTCATAACTATATTTTAACTCAACATGGCTTTCAGGATCAGCTCATCCTCTTCACTGTTCTAGGGTGTCTTTCGGCTGCTACGTGCTCGTTTCTTTTGTTCAGTACGAGCAATTTTCCGGCGCTCGGTTCGGATCTTGTCTACGAGCTGTTGAGGCGTTAGTCCTACAATCTCCCTTCTTGCCTCGTCATCCTCTTCTATCTTGGCCTTAATGTAACTTTGGGTGACCCGGTCGTTGCTTTCTATCAGATCCTTGAAAAGCCTCCAATATATTTCGGTTTGATAATCTGAGAAAGCAGTTCCACCCTTGCGGCTCACTGTTGAAGACAACTCTCGCTTTTCGGTTGGGAACATGCGTTGAAGTTTTTGTTGCTGTGTTTCATGTGGGATACCAAATGCTAAAGCTAACACGTCGAGACGTTATCACCTCCGCTCTTTTACGCCAATGATTTAATTGAAACTTGGTTAGGATATTTATAATGATAGTTGCGGGCGACCAAGAGGAGATCGCATTCCTAATCTCAACGTTGCTGTTACAGACGCATGCGCGGCAGTTACGGTAGTTTAGCCCTGATCATGACTTAATTTTCACTTTTTTCCGGTGGACTTCCACTAAGAATGTATGGAATGCAAATAACGCAATTTTATCGCGCGCATCACGCGTATTTGGACCCTGGATCACGTGAAACTCAAAAGTGGCCCTGTATTCAATATTTGCTCCGATTTTATAATTATTATTCGTCAAATGACATCTTCAAGTTTTACATGTTATAATTTTGAAATAAATTATGGTTGCATTACATCAATTCATCTTCAATCAATCAATACTTACAATTTATAACCTAGAATGATTTTATTTACACTATGAAACGACAAGAAACAACTACAGTATATTAGTAAAACTAAACAAAACAAAACAATGGAACTAGTGTCTCTAGAATGTTATAGTGTAGGCAACCACTTCATAGCTTTAGGAAAATCACTATGCAACACCACCACTTACACTTCCTGGTAAACAAAAACTATATTAAAGTGAGAACTATAGAGAAGGAAAAGGGGTATGGCAGGGGGTGGGGGCGTACTAACCTTATGGACAAATATTTAAGCCCACCGAAGCAAAACATTTTTCCTTTCGGGGCCAAAATTTTCCACTACCCAAAGAGCGAAAAATGTATAACACCCTTTTTTAAAATTTATTTCAATGCGCCACTGAGTATAACTTACTACACCTTTCTTTTACAATTTTATTAACCCAAAATCGCAATGCATCGTCCTCGCCCGCGCTTCCTAACCTTGGGTTATTACTGGTATAAGCCGTTTCCTGATATCGCTAACAAAATTGCCTCGTGCATGATACACCTTATTAGGTCAGATTATTGCAGAATAATCACTCACTCAATCAATCAGTCAATCAATCAGCCAGTCAATCAATCAATCAATCAATCAATCAATCAATCAATAACTAGATGATAAATAAATAAATAAGTAAATAACAGTACAACAGAAATCGAATTAGAACGAAAAACGTTTGTACTAGAATAGAACGCTAAAAGTAGTAATTAAAACTCCAAATTTTAATTAACCACACTTTCATTTCATAAGAATATGTTTTTGGAAGCTTCAAGAGTAATATGAAACAGACCTTTGCTTTTAAACAGTGTAATCTTGAGTTACATAAAATTGTTCCTTTTGGTAACTTTGTCAGGTTACAATAAGGAACACTTGTTCCTTTTTGTAACTTGGCAAAGTTACAAAAAGGAACACGTGTTCCTTTTTGTAACTTACTAGGTTACAAAAAGGAACACTTGTTCCTTTTTGTAACTTTGATCCTTTTCGTAACTCAAAAGAAGTTACAAAAAGGAACACAAGTTACAAAAAGGAACAGAACACGTTACAAAAAGGATCATGAATCTACCCGTCCATCCGTCCATCCATCCATCCATCCATCCATCCATCCATCCATCCATCCATCCATCCATTTGCTTATTTGTTCACTTGTTTTAATGTAATTCTTAACTTCATTAATGTATCTTTAACTTAGTTTGTTCCTTTCTTTGTTTTCACAGGATTTTTTCTTGAATGTGAAAGATATCCTTAGAAAACCAGAAGACACGTCACCCTCAGCACACAATTATCATGATCTAGAAACAGATCTTCAAGAAAAGTGAGGTTCAATTTTCTTTTCCCTTTGTTACCTGGGTTTAATAAATTAAATAACGGTTACACAGTATGTGAATAGAGCAGCTTTCAAATGAGTGTCACTCTGACCAATCACAACAGACCCAGAACATCCAATGAACCAATCAGAACTCGAAGTAAATACATGTAGCCAGCGCCAAGCGCGGGAAAACGCGTGCGAGCAAGGTCACGATTGGCTTTCGACACTTAATTGAAAACAGCTCTATTGGCGATGCTTATTTTTTATATTGGCTTTCTTCCCATCCCAGAATGCCTTGTGTGCCGCAAGATTTATCCCGCTCCAGCTCCCCTCGGCCTAAATTGTTTGCAAAAAAATATCTGTTTTTGTAACCACATATTAGCGACTGGGTACGAGTCGGCTTCTACAATATCATTGTGTACTAATTTGATTAAATTCAAAATTTAATAATCAGATTCCTCGATAAAAAGACGGCAGTCCACGAAGCTCTTTGTGGTAAGTTCACTTATTCACAAACAATATGTTCAGTTGTTTTGTGTGAGTATTTCCATAGTTAATTTTCTCATGTTTCGACGTATTCACAACCAGAATATAACCTTGAGTTGTTTAATTTAGGTCTAGCTTTTGATTCTGCGGGAAAAATCCTAGAGTATGACCATTCAATTGAAAGCTATTGAGCAGTACTTTCCTGTGGTGCTGTTTATTATGCTGTGCAATGTGGTTCAAATTTTAGAGTCTGTGGATGAAATCCTACTGTATAGGGTGGCCATTTAATTAAAGGCAAAAAAACATTCGTGTCAATAACGACTTGCAAAATTTGTTCGTTTATCAGCTGTTTTTCTTTTACGGTCAGATTCAATTGACACGCCCACTGCCTTGCGACACATGCAAGACCTGGTGAAACAAGCGAATATCTACATCAGCAGTAAAAAGGACAAGAAGGAGTCTCCGAACCATCAGCTGCTGGAGGGAATTGCCAAGTATCTTACACAAATGCTCAAGGTTGGTGATTTTAAGGTTTTTGGGTCAAAACTGCCTCAAATTAAAACTAAGTACCTTTGTCGCACACGAAACGCTTTTAAATAAAAGTTGGGTTATTTGGTCTTTTTTGCACACCGCAGTTTTTATTGAAACGTTTAATATACAGTAGCTTTTTTAAATTAAGAAATTCGAACGGACGAATACAGTGTCGACGTTGCACTACGAGCAATAGAGACACGCGTTGTACAATTGTCTGAAAACATTTGGCCAGGTTTTCACCATTTCTTGTTTAGATTATGTTGAGTAGAATAAATTATAATTTCTTTTTTATAATAAATACAGGTTTTTGGAGCTATTGATGAAGATCAAACCATAGGATTTCCTGTTGCTGGCAAAAATGCTGCAGCAAATGTAAGATACCAGTTTTTTGTTGTTGTTTATTCAGTCTTGTTTTCAAGAGAGTGCGACATCAGTTGGTGGTTTCACAGTACAAGCTAAATATGTCTCAAGCAAGAGCTTGACTCAAGCGCACTTGAGATTCTCAAGAAACACTTCGAAAATTGGGGTTCACACCTGGCGTGCGTTTCTCGAAGCTCCCGAAGACTTTTCGGGCCCGAAAGCAATTTTTTAAATGTAGTTTCTAACGAAAAGCGTTGAAGTTTTTAGCCCACAAATCAGCTAAAGTTTTGTAGTAAACGCAACATTTTATTGCTTAGCTTTCAAAATCAACAAAAACCGAATCTTATTGGTAAATATTCTCACGTAACACAGCTTTTCGGGTCCGAAAAGTTTTCGGGACTTGCGAGAAACGGGCGCCAGATGAGAAAGTGTAGTACTTGGAACATGAGCTGTCAATCATTATCAATTTTACGTGTCTTTTAGTCGGCTTCTGTCTTCCCATTGGTCAAGTGCTTTCTCAAGTGTGGTGTTGATCATACTTGGCGTGGTACTTTAAGCCTAGTTTCCATATAATCACAACGATCGCAGCGATCGCAGAAAAAAGTGTTGTGTGACCCTTGCGATCATATGGAAACCAAATGGTTGCGATCCTTGCGATCGTTACGATCCTTGCGATTGCGATCGCAGAGATAGAAAAATTTCTATCTCTGCGATCCTTGCGATCATTGCGATCGAGAGGTTTTTATATGGAAACCACTCTTGCGATCCTTGCGATCCAAAATGTCCCGAAAAGCATTGCATCCCAAAGCCTTGTATCCCATAATGCACTTAAAGTTTATCGGATCCAGGCCTACTCGACGTTTCCTTGCGATCGCTGCGATCATATGGAAACCTAAGGTCTCAGTGATCGCAAGAATCGCAGCGATCGTCGATCGTTACGATCGCTGCGATCGTTGCGATTATATGGAAACCAGGCTTTAGCGCCTTTGAAATAGACACCCTCAAAGTTCCCCGAGGGCAAAATTATACCTACCGGTACATTTTTTAACAATATAAAACAAAAGAAAAGAAGAGCAAGGATAATTCTGACGTTTCTGCGAAGGCAAAGAAAACATTTAACTAGCAAACAACACTTCTGCATGTGCGATAACTATTTTAATTAGCGATACAACAATTTTGCCCGTGCATTGAGATAGTTTAATTAGCAAAACAACACTTCTGCACGTGTTTAAAACAGTTTAATTAACAAAACAAGAGTTTGCGCCTGCATTAAAAAAAGTTAAATTGGCAAATCAAGAATTAATTTTTTGCACGTGCATTAAAATAGTTTAGCAAAACAAAGATTTTGTAAGTGCATTAAAATAGACAGTTTAATTAGAAAAACAACGGTTCTGAATATGCGCCATGTGTTTTGGTATATTCGGTTGCGAGAAAATGTTTATGAAAAATTTATGGTTTTTAAATTTGAGTGAAATATGGCACTCTGCTGGAAATACAGTGGCGACAAATTGGCCGCAGTTTCAAGATGCAAGACGTTTAATGAAATGGAACTGTTTCATAAAGAAATGACATGTGACATGCGAAGACGGCGTTAGAATTGGTAGATATAGAGCAGTTTTCAATTGAGTGTGAAAAGTAATTACACAGTTGCTTTGGTTCTTCATTGCTACGCTTTGTGATTGGCTAAAAAAACTCGCGCCACTTTCTCGACCAATCAGAAGTAAAACCAAAACCAATCGTGACTTGCTCGCACGCGTTTTCCCGCGCTTGGCGCCGCGGACATGTAATTGCTTCGAGCTCTGATTGGTTCATTGGATTGTTTTCGACTGCCGTGATTGGTCAGAGTAATTACTTTGGTTTTGGCTTTACCACACTCAATTGAAAACTGCTCTAATAAACAATTATATTATGTCAGCTCGAAATTTCTATCAGATTTCTACAAATACTCTTCACAGACACGTCGAAAACTCGAAGTAGCGGCCGGCTAGTCACTCGACTCACTTCCCACAACAGAATAGATAGTGAGTAGCGTAGCCAATAAGAGAACAGCATTTGTGATAGAACGCTAGTAGATTTATACTAATAAAGAATTATGCAAACGTGATCAAGGAAATTCCCGTTTTGAGATGATGCTCTTATAGCAATATTTGAGAAATAGAAAATCGCGCGCAAAAAACCCGCCATTTAACGACAGACTCGATCACGTTTGACAAACTCTTGTTTGCAAGCCCAGCTTCACACGACAAACTTCCAGAAACCTCAATACATTCTCAGGCCGAGAAGCCAGAGTTTACGGATTTTGATTCTTTGAAAGTGAACAACTTGTTTTTGACAAGCACACAAGTCAAATGCGAGTTTGCTAACACAAACACGTGTTTGCTAGCCTGTTCCAGGCTCTCAGATAGTGGAGGCGAGCGAAAAATGTTGATAGCGAAGAAAGAAACGCCCCTTCCCCCATCCCCCCTCCCTCGTTTTTTCTTCGCTTGCTCCGACATTTTTCGCTCGCCCCCACTATCTGAGAGCCTGGAACAGGCTACGTGTTTGCCGATGTCACGTTCACACACCGCAACGTGAGCTTGTCAGCAGAAGTTGTCCAACTTTGTCGTGCGAAGGCGCCTACAAACCTTATGTAAACAGTTAAGGAGGTTTAAAAGAATTATTTCGCGCTGTTGCATTTTTTCTTTCTCAGCATGAAGAAGTAGCAATGCCGTATGTACAGTTACTTGCAGATTTCAGAGACGAAATAAGGAACGTTGCTCGAGAAGAGAAAGGTAAACTTGCAGATAATTTTTGCTAATTAACTCCTTTTAGATAACATTTTTTAGAACGTTTGCTACGGTCATAAATGATGGAACACACGGTATGCTTTAATTTGCAGTGACCAAAATCCTGCAAGCTTGTGACAAATTGAGGGATGACAGTTTACCTGAGCTAGGGGTAAAGCTGGAAGACGTCGAAGGTATGTAAGAATTCTTCCTTTCCTCGAGGCATGCAATTTGGGGTCTCGCGCGCGAGCGGAGAAGCCGAGAAAACGAGCCGTGAGTGAGAGCGAGAGTTGTCCGCTGGGACAACCGTAACACGTCATAAATATTCAAAATGGCGGCGCGCGGGAAATTTAAAAGCGAAAATAGGCGATATTTACATCCATTGTTTTGTACACTAAAATTATATTTGCACCTGTTCTTTTAAAAATTTTAAATTTAGACTTTATTTCCAACGATTTAACGTCAATTTGTTATAACAATGGAGGTTCCCTTTAAAACCTATCATGTGTAAATAAAAGTTATTGTATTGTATTGTATTGCTAGGTGGTCATGCTCCTGTGATAAAGTTTGTGGACAAAGAAACGTTATTGAAAGAAAAACAACAACAGTTAGAGGTACGCAAAATGTATTTTTTTCTAAGCGATTCTTTTTCTTTTAAATTTATAGCGTTGCAGACATTTCTTCCCGAGAGCGCGAGTGAAGAGCCCAGCTTGCCATGCAGGCTGTTCTGTCCCGCGTGTTTGAACATTTGATTTGCTTTGTGTTTCAGGAACAGGAAAACAAACGAAAACAAAAAGAAGAAGCTAAGAAAAAACTTGAAGCAGAAAAGGTACGAAACTGGTCGTCGTAACGACACAAAATCTATTTTCAATGCTGTTTAAGCACTCTCAAAATTGATAATGGAAACATGAAGTGTGGATCTAAATTTTGAGTCTAGACGAAATCCTATGGTGTGACCATTCAAATGAAACCTCTTTGGCAGTGCTTTTGCATGGTACCATTTATTTGTCAATATTTTACTAATTTAAATTTTGCGTCTTTCTTGAATTTTGATGTTTGGCACTCATTGATGTTTGGCACTCTGACGCAGGTAAAATTGCGCGTCAGGACAGCGCTTAGCCTCCAACGCAGACGTCCTTAGGGCTTGTCACGCGTTTCTTCCCCATGGTCTTGGCCGCTCAATCTTGACCCACAATAGAGTAGCAGCAATGCCCATCGCCGGCTCAAAATAGAGATGAGTATATTGATTTATAATCAATTTTTTAACTATATTGTAGGCGGCAAAAGAAGCTAAAGCCAGGATTCCTCCGTGGGAAATGTTCAAACATGAAACAGACAAGTATTCAAAATTTGATGAACAGGTCAGAATCATTTTGTCATCAGAATACGTTCACTGTTTGTGTCTTCCCTCTTCTGCGACGCTTGCGCCTACCCCCCCCCCCCCTGGGGGGGGGGGGGGCACTTTAGACTGTGTAATTTTTCATGACATTTGAATCAACAATATTGCATTGCAAATGTACTTTTATATAGTCACTAGCGATCTCCGGCAACTGAGGATCTTTGGTGATTACAAAAAACAAATTACACTGACTTCGACAGTTTTTTTTTTCCTATCACCTCACACAGTTGCCCAATTGTTGCATACAAAAGAACGTCGAGTCTTATTAATAGCAGAAGCAATAAGCAGCCAAGGACGTCATAAAAATTTAGAAAACATGCTATCATGATATTTTATCCAGTTTTTTTGTGTACTAAATTTTTCTTTCCACTAGCTAAGAAAATAATTGGAATTTAGACGTTATTTCCAAAACCAAAACTTTGACGTCAATTTGTTATAACAGTTAAGTTCATTTGTGACATCCGTACTGATAATGCTGTGTTGTGTAATTCAGTATAATGCGGATTTTTCAGGGCGTTCCTACTCATGATCAGACGGGTGAACCACTGAGTGGCAAGCTGATCAAGAAGCTGAAGAAGCAACAACAACAGCAAGAAAAACTTTACAATTCAGCGGGTCCTGGGGCTAGCCAAGCAGCCAATGGTTCAACAGAACAGTGAAAAAGCGTTTTCACTTACGTGATCGGCGGCCATATTGAAGTGCGAAAACAATTATAGGAAATGTTTGAATAAGAAAAGAGCTGAAGTCCCGTAGGATTCGTTTGAGACACCAATATGGCCGCCATTTCATTGTTTTGGGACATTAATATCGCCGCCGTAACGTCACGTCAAACGCTCTAAAATAATTATTCAGTTTTTGAAATAAAGTAAGTTGAATTCCTGCACAACGTTGTCAAAAGTGCTTAGATTCCATACCAAATGACAATGATTTTAACTTCATAATCAAAGTAATTATTTTTACATCGCCCTGAAAATTAACCACACGGATCACTAAGAGGGCAAACAACCTAGCATTAGTTTCTTAGCGTGTTGATTCACTTTTTTACAGCTTTTTTCTGCTCATAGTAAATATTGCAATGACAATTAACATATATTTCATGTCTTTGTAATTCACCCCTTCAGAAACGTTCAACTTGGCTAAACTGTGCACCTTTTGGCGTTCAGATTTCTGGGATCGTTTTGACAACCGCTATGAGCTATGATTGGTTAATGGTTGCCTTTGGAAACCATTAACCAGTCTGGTGGTTACCCAAACGATCCCAGAAAGCCTAGAGCCAAAAGCTGGCGCGTAGTCTCCCTGAGGATTCTGGAGTGGCAAATAGGATTTTTTCTAGCCCACTGGTCCCTACTCCGCAGGCAACACCGGGGTTTGTTTCTCTTCTTTCTCTGCAGAGCAGGCTAATCTAGTCCAACTCTAGGTTAACTCTGAAAGTCCCAAGAGTGCCAAACATCAAAATTCGAGAAAAATCCCAAATTAGGAAAGTACTAACGGCAATGCACGATGGAATGTCAACTTTTTTCATTGTTAAAACTAGAGATCTCATTGGCCTAGACTCAAAGACCGTTTAAAGTTAAGGTTCAAGGTGCATTTTGTCTGATTTTTTTAAAGGTTTGAAGTAATTTGAGACCCAATCGCACAACATGCAATTTTTAAAAGAAATTGATACCGGGGAACTTCATCAAAGAATCAAAATTATTAGCTATTGCCTTTTGCTATTCTGATTGGTTAAGCACGAACATTATATTTCCTAAAATGTATTTGTCGCAAATGGATTTTCTTTATTTTTATACTGAAATATAACTATAAACCATCAGCTCCTCCCCTATTCTTGAAATCAAAGTCATTTTATGTGGAAAGAGCCAATGCCGCAGAACAATGGAGTTTACTGTAGTTCTTATGTCGAGCATTACTTCAGTAAAAAACAAATGGTACAATGCAAAAGTACTGCTGAATAGGTTTCATTTGAACGATCCGGCACCATAGGATTTCATCCACAGACTCAAAAGTTAGAACAAATGGTACCATGCAAAAGTACTGCTGAAGAAGTTTTATTTGAATGGTCACACCATAGGATTTCGTCCACAGAATCAAAAGTTAGAACTACACTACATGTCTCCATAATTGACTCTAGGAGTGAAAGGGTTAATTACTATATATTTTGACAGAAACTGATTATGAAGATTTAATGAGGTTCTAAAATTAGAATTTAAGATATGGTAATAACTGTAGATGCACACCAAAAGTGTCCACCATCAGCGAGGAGTACTCTTTTGTGAGTATCATCTGTTGATTAGTGTTTTAAAAGCCCTGGAAATTAGGGTGTTCCGGATAGGGTTTTGGTTCAGAACATTTCCCAGGGAAGCATCCCTCCCTCATCAACTATCACGTGATAGAAATCTCAAGCTCATAATCTTATTGTTAAAATAAGAATATTATCTCTTAATCAGTATATACTATTCTCCGATTTACCACTAATCATACGCAATTCTCCGAATTAGCACTTATCGCATTCTTCTGAATAATATTTCACTTATCAGTCCAAAATACGGATTTTCTGGAATCTCATGTTTGAATAATCCTCCGCAAAATCTAAATGTTACGTCGGTTGCGTTTACGTTTTCGTTTACGTTCACTGCCTGTGGCGTCATCCCTGAAGAACGGTTTGTTACATAAAAAATGTTTGAACGACTTGATGCGCCAAGCAGCTCAATCGTGTAGCAAGTTTCTGCGTCCACGGAAATTGGCCTGTTAAAAAACACCTTGTTTTCCCCATAAAAAGAGCCGATGTTCCATGAATCAGCACGAGATTTGGCAGTAAGTTGTTTTATCTTCACGCCTCGGCGCCTTAATGAAACGCTAAGGCAACCATGTGTTGCTGTGGAGTCAAAAAGAAAGTTTAAACCGCAGAGAAGTACTGGTGTACTAACTTTAAAGGTGAGCAGCGCTGATAACTGCTCACTTATCCTCGGATAAAAAGAATCACTGGAAATCCTATAGGAGTGACGAGGAGTAATGATTGCCCTTGGAATTTCTGAGTTTGAACTACTGAGACATTTAAACACTTCGATAACCTCATCTTTGGTTAAAATTTTCTTAGGTAACACCTCGTTCGTAAACTGGTTTGACGACATCAAGGAAAATCGAATGTTCTTCAACAGATCTTCTCCCAGTACAGACCGTTTGTTTGTTCCATCAACTGTCAAATTTTGTTCTTCGCATCTCTTTGCAGCCCAGCGATCTACCGCGTTAAATAACCTTATTTCCTCAATATGCAAAGACGATCGTTTGACAAAGGAAAGTAACATTTGGTGTTCGATGTCCAGAAAAGTATCGTCAGCAATTGTTTCCGCGTTGTGATCGATCACTTCCCAGCAAGCCGTTTCCAGCCTTTGATCGTTGAACTGGCGAGCATAAGGTATAATATCAAAGGCGCTTTGCTGATCAACGTTTCCATCCATAAACATAACGCACTCTCTCGAAAGCGAAGGGATGTCGTATTTATCAGCAAGATACCACACATTAATGGCACAGTCTATATCCTCAAAATTCACTTGATCACAGTAAATGAAGCGCAAAAAATGAAGGAAGATGTCTGGATCACAGTCAGTGATGTCTATAGTGTCCCCGGTCTCAGCTAAATTGCCATAAAACATTGTAAAGAACACTGGACTGCTGACGGCGAGAACATATTTATGGGCTGGAATCAGAGTTGTCTCGGAGTGAGGAATTTTAAAGGAAAACTTGATGTCACTCAAAAGAGAGTTGTTGAACATGTACTCGTTTCTTTCCAAAACCGTGCTTCTCTTTGCTTGCCATCTTTCCTCTTCTCTATCTGAAGCCATCCTACTTTAAAACTGATCCTAAAGTTAAGTGAAGCCTGGTTGAAGCGAATCGAAAGCGGAAGACTGACGCACAGCGGTATGACTCGCCTGAAGTGAACCCGAGCGTGACATGGTCTATCATTTGTTGCTTGAGTCGAACCGTTATTTTGAAAATACCGCCGTTCTTGAGCTCCAAATCGCCAAAATAAAGTTAATCAGCACGGCAGTAACTCAGAGTAATTTTATTTTACTTTAGAAGAACCCTAAATTTTGCCTTTAACATAAGGCTAATTTGATAAACCGATACGGCTATAACAAATGCACAGCGCGACGCAGGTAAACAGAGATTTAATGGTAATAAGGGAGGGTTCTTATGTAGAGGGGGGCTATGTCGATTATTTATTTATTTATTTTATTTTATTTTATTTTTTTTTGGGGGGGGGGGGGTGGGGGAGGGAGGAGTACATGATTCTTTTCCTGTTAGGTTTTAAAC
The DNA here is from genome assembly GCA_022457155.1 of Cladopsammia gracilis. NCBI lineage: Eukaryota > Metazoa > Cnidaria > Anthozoa > Scleractinia > Dendrophylliidae > Cladopsammia > Cladopsammia gracilis. The sequence continues at coordinate 967,512 of JAJGOT010000035.1, forward strand.
GGAGGGGGGGGGGGGGCTATCTTCCGATGTGAAAGAAGATGTCTCTTTGTGTCACTAGGAGGATGGACAGAGGGGGAAAGGAAGCACGACAGGGAAAGAAAGAAGATTGTGTTGTCCATTTTTATGTGTTTGTTCATTCATTACATAGATTGAAAAGCGATTTTATAGTTCTAACTTCATTCGCGTGGCCTTATGCAAATATGTTTGTATTTTTGCAATTTTGATTTCCAAATCAATTTCTCGGGCAATTTTTGACTAGCCGACTGTAGCTTCTGCACCCGTGTCTGCTTTGATTTGAACATCTCTTCCAGCAATTTTAATAGTAATCAAGATCTTGTTTGTCTTTCTGTTAGGACTTCGATCTGTTGTCGGAAACACTTCCCAGTTCAACAGACCCAAAATATGTATGTACATCCTGACTCTCGTCTTGATGGCCTTCATCAATGTGATTTTCTTGTTCCACAGTGTCAACTTGTGAACCTTTCTTGGCATTCTCTTTGCAAACCTGTGCAAAGTGTCCTTTCTTACACTTGATGCACTTTTTTCCAAAGGCAGGACATCTACTAGGCTGGGTAAATGGGTGTTTGTAGCCACAGAACTTACAAAAACGTGCAGTTATCCTTTCCTGTCCCTTAGACCTCTTCACAAACTGAATTCTTGATGAAGGTTCGGTACCGGTGTTTGTTGGCAAATTAAACTTGAACTTCTGCAATTCAGCTGCCTCAAATGTTCTACAGTAATCATGAGCACTCTGCAGGGTGAGATCTGGCTTGTTAAGCAATTCTCCTCTCAATTCACGAGATATTACTCCACCAACAATACGATCTCTAATTAATGAATCTCGTAAGTCTCCAAATTCACATGTTAGATATAACCTCTTTAGTTCACTTACAAAGTTATCGATCCTCTCTCCCTCTTTCTGGGATCACTGATTAAACACTAGTCGTTCATAGATAACATTTCTAGCTCTTTCACATAGTTCCTTAAACGTCTTACAGACATCTTCGTAGCACTCTTTGTTTTCTCCCTCATTGAAAACGAAATGACTATACTCCTCAATAGCTTCCGGCCCAGCACAATGAAGTAACATGTTTACCTTCAGTTTGTCCCCCTTTATATCCTTGCCTTTCGCTGCAAGATAAATTTCAAACTGCATGAGAAACGTCCTCCAATTTTCCGATGCTTATGCATCCACTACTAACGGATCAGGAGCGCGTGACTCTCTCTCGGCCATTTCGACTTGACTTGTGAACTCTTCCGTGCCTGCTTGCAATTCTTGAACTGTTTAGTCACTTCTGACACCATGTTGTAAACAAGTAACTCAACGGTAAACTTGGACTCTAAATGTTCCGTCAGCAAAACTGAACAAAAAACTACTCTGACATCAAACACATGTTCTTAACCTAAGCAAACATGGCGGCCCAAAAAACAATACCCGGGTGGCCCTTGAAAACAATCAGGGACCCACAATACTGTGGGGTCCCTGGTCAGTAATATTACAACAATAGTGATGTTGGATGGTGGCTAGTGGCGTTGGACGATGCCTAGTGACGTTGGATGATGCCTAGTGATGTTGGATGACGCCTAGTGACGTTGAGTGATACGTAGTGATGTTGGATGATGGCTAGTGATGTTGGATGGTGTCTAGTTACGTTGGATGATGCTTAGTGATGGTAAATGATGCCTAGTGATGTTGAATTCTGTCTAGTCACGTTGGATGATGCGTAGCGATGCTGGATGATGCCTAGTGATATTGGATGATGTCTAGTTACGTTGGATGACGTGGAGTGATGTTAAGTGACGTCTAGTTATGATTTGTGATGGTTTAAGTGAAGATATTGTTGTTGGTTTTTACTTTAGTGTACTGGAAGACGAACCTCGTCCCCAGGGTGTTCTCCACTTTGTCAAGTTTTTCAAGCTTCAGGAAGAGGGTCAGCATTAAATTCCATCCACCAATACCACCTCGTACACTATTGAGAATTATATAACGTATGTCGACACTTAGAATTTTATTTTCAATAAATTTTTAATTGTAAAAAGAAAATCTGAAAGCCCCCCTCAGGATTGAACCTGTGACCTCAGCTAGGCTAAGGCTTACATAGCCTACTGTACCAGAGTACCACCTAGTTTCTCGGGTTGTTTAGGCCTAACTTTAACTATATAAATTGCTAACCCTAACTTCAACTGAAAGCTAACCAGTTACTACGTTATATAAGTCAGTTCAATAAGGCTGCCAACCCACTTCTTGAGCGTCAATCTCGTTCCTATGGCAACGGAACACGGGCGCACAAAATGACTGGAAATCAAGCCAATCTCGTTCCCAGAGTCCACGTTACCATTGTCCAGCGAAACGGACAACAAGGATAACACTGACTCTGGGAACGAGATAGGAGAAGCGTCGATCCAAGGAGACTCAGCATTTCAAGGATGGAGGTTACAGTTCATCAAATTTGATTTCGTGACGGGCGGTCAAGAAATCAAAAGTGCAATTCTGGTCGAAAAGTGCAATTAGCCGGGCTGAAAATTTTCCATGTAATCGCGTTTACCGGGCCAGCCCTGCTAACCGGGACAGCACAAAAATTTGCCTCTGAGTAAACCCGCTCGCCTGTTAATGGCTCTTTTTCTCTTTAAATGATAAAGAGGTACACAAGAGTGCGTAAGCACGAAGTGAATGAGCTAAAATGCAGAAAAAAAATCCTTAACTGAAACATTCTACGCTTTGCGCCATTTTCAAAACAACAACTTTTAGCCAAAACCGTTGATGCTAAATTTAGTTGTCGCCCGGGCTGGCTCGGTTCATGTAATACCGGGCTGAAAGCCATCTCGGCAAAATGGGCCATCTCGGCTAACCGGGCCAGCCCGGCTCCTATAATCGGGCCCTAAATGCAACTGTGGACAGCCTTTTCGCCGTTATTGCGGCTCGTCAGCACAGTGTAGCATCAAGTTCGAGTGACTAACCTGACTGAGTATGTGCACTTGGTAAAAATCTCCGGATATGACCTCAACATCATATGTCTGTCCACGTGCACAGCTTATGCCATACACAATTAACAAAACACACAGGGTCCAGAGGAGCTCTATTTGATCGTACAAGACGCTATTTTCTTCGAATCGTCGCCGTCTTGAAAGTTTAACTGATTGCGTCACACAAAATATGTACCGCGGGCCAAATTTGTGTAACGCAATCAGTTTAACTTTCAAGACGGCGACGATTCGAAGAAAATGGCGTCTTGTATAATCAAATAGAGCTCCTCTACGGGGGGTGACAACTCTAAGAAGGCCTGTTTCGGGAAAAAAACAAAATTCTTCCGGGAATCTGAAGATTTTGCCGGGAATCGGGAGACTCGAAAAATTTTCGGGGAAACATGAGATAATGCTGTTAAAATTTCGGGAAGTTTGAAATTTTTGCGAGAATGTCTCCGAAAAAATCGGGAAGATATTCCAAATTTTCGGGACAACTTTCAGTTCCACACAGTATTGCTCAAACAGCGTTTGTTAGAGTTGTCACCCCCCGTTCCTCTGGACCCTGTGCAAAACATTTGAGAATATCATGCCACTGTTGCGTGAAACTAGAATGTGTCCACACGACTCTACGCGCCTATTTCGAAGCTGACTCGAAACAAATGTTTCGCAGGGAACGCGTTTTTGATAGAATTGCGTCGCGAGTGAACTAACAGAGAACTTTAGCATATCTGCTTTAATTCTATGGAGGAATTGTGGCATCAGGGTTAATTTCGGTGGATTTATTCGTTTCGAGCGGCGGGCACCCCGGAAATCAGTGTTCTGCTTTGTCTTTTTCTTTATAATAGCAGTGGAAGACCGTGGAACACCAAAATAACGATAACTCGCCGAAATCCCGTTAAATCGCCCCGAGGAGCAGGCAAACAACAACACCGCGACAGGGTAGGTCAATTTTATTCACATAAACCTTTATAAATCGAATCTTTGTATCACACAGTACCTCTCCTGCCTCTCATATAAAAAGCAAGGGTCAAGTCCCGGTTATCTGATAGTGAGCTTGGGCCGCCTGCGATGAAATGTGATGCCTTGAAGCTCCGCATGATTTTACGCATAACAAACAGGCGCGTAGGGGGGGGGGGGGGGGGGGGGGGGGGGTTCGAGGGGTTCGAACGAACCCCCTTTGAAGATCAATAATGGCGGACTGAAAATGAAACGCTGATTACTTGGCATTTAAATGATGTGCTGGTGGTCAAACTAGAAGAAATGTTAATATAAACGAGTTCTTTGTACCCTCTAAGCTCTTCCGATGTCTCAACACCATCCAGTGCAAAGGAAAAATGTTAGGAATCCTGAAAATTGCTGCCACCCTACCAGTGACCAGTTGTGAATGCGAATGTTCGATAAGCACCATGGGGAGGTTAAACAATTACATGAGGTGCACTATGGGACAGGGAAAGCTCTCCTCCCTGGCTGTAATGCATATCAATCTAGAGGAGGTACTGAATTTATTTGAAGGCCTTCACCCGAGGATGATGCAGTTTGCCAGCTTAGGGAGCGGTCATTAACTATTGGGGGGGGAGGGCCGGTAAATTTTGGGGGAGGGCTGTGTTTTTTTGGGCGCCCATTTGGGGTGGGCCACAATTTTATGGGCCCACGTTTAGGGGAGGGTTACAATTTCTGGGCGCCTTTCATTAAAACGTTGGACGATGTGCATAAATGGGTTTTGTGCTGTTGACTTTGGCATGGCAAGAGAATCTTCATAGAATCGTATACTCAAAGCTTAATTTCACAGTGAAAAAGCTCACACCTAGAACAATTAAAACATAACTTGATTTATTTCTGGTATACGGGTGTCCTTACTTTAAGATTACGCAACCTTATCCCGACATCAGCTATACTCCACATTGTGAAATTTGCTATAATACCCTACCTTACCGTTATTGTCAGACTGTCTGGCATTTTTGATGTGCTTCCGACTGCACAAAATTAGAACGAATCCAAGAACGAGCGTTACGCGCTGTCTACTGTGATAATGATTCAAAGTACGAAGAACTCTTGCAAAGGGCGAACCTACCCATACTGAGCACGCGAAGGCTACAGGCAATAGCTATATTAACTATGTACAACGTTAAAAATGGTTTGGCGCCCCATATATAGTGAACTTATTCGTTGTCTCAACTGCTCATTGCAATCTTAGAAACCCCCGACTTTATATCATTCCGAGATTTAGGACAGTTACATACGGAAAACACAGCTCATCATACCTAGGCCCCGTCCTTTGGTCTAAACTTAATAAATATACTCCGCGGCTGTCTGACTCGCCAGAAATTTTCAAAAAACGTATCAAAACAGTTAATCTTAGCAACTTATTAGACAACACATGTAAAGACTGCCTGTTATGTAACACTTACGTTATTGACATTTTAGCTCATAAATACATATTTTATCTATTTAAGTAACTTTGTAACATTTAGTTTAGGTGTCCCCAATTAGCGGTCAACGCGCGCTAGCGATAAGACCTGTTATAATTATTACCGGTATATTATTATTATTTAATACTATAAAACTCAATCAGTCTTAAACAGTAACGGTATCAAACACATTGTTTTTTTTTTCTTTTTCAACAAATGCGACGTAGTCTTGAAACAGTTTGCCAATGAATGTCCAGTGAAGATGTATAAACGATTACTCAATGGGTTCCCAGAAAGGAGTGCATTCCAATGTGTTCCAAAAGGGGCCTATGTCTTCTGCACTGCTGCTGTCGTATGCTTCCACTGCAGTAAAGGCACTTCCAGATTCCTCCTCCTGACATTGTTCCACACTATCATCGGCCCGTCATCGCTATTTCTTCCACTGTCATTGATGCTACTTGGGTTGTCTTGGTCTCTACTTTCATCGTCTTCACTTGCATTAGAGCTACTCTCATTTTCAGAAAACCCCAACAGTGTTCTAAGCTCTGATTTCGCCCTGTCATTTAAAAGTTCACACTGATCAGACATCAAACCGATCGCCCATTTCTGCTCTCTTTTTCCAAGTTCTTTTACGTTGTCTCCGCGCAAATCTTCCTTCTGACAAATGGTACCCTCTGACCAGTCAGGCGCAATCTTCTTTAGAACCTCAGTCGTCCTGGCCACATGCCTCGCCTTTTTCCGCTTCACAGTCTTTTGGGTATTTTGTTTCCTTTTTCTTGATTTTCTTTTCATTGCAGAGAAGGGGTGCTTGAATGCTGCTTTGCAGGATTCTTGCAGCTGACTTAGACTGGTTATTAAAGTATGTAATTCATTTGTAAAACCCTGCAATTCGGTAAGCTTTTGCTCGTCAAAGTCGTGTGCAGTTTTATGTCCTGTTAAAACTCTACCTGATGAATGGATTGTTGTTTCTAAGTGTTCCTTTAGGTTTTTTTGTAAAGTTTCGATTGAAGTTTCGACCTTCTTTATGTTTAACATGTTCTGTGTTATGGTCGTTGAATCATGCGGCTTGAGAATGTGGTTTTCTCTTAGAAGAAATCCAGCCTTTGAAGGATTCTTTACAGATTGCAGTTGTGCTAATTGCTCTCTAATTTTTTTTACCGCCTTCTCATTGTCGTCGATCTTCTCTTTTCGCTTCTGCATAGAATGCTTTTTTAAAAGCCTTCTTGTTGCCACCAAAATAGCCAACCCATGGTTTCTCGTGGTGCAACATTCGAATTTTCAAAATTTTTTCACAGGGGAGGGTTACAATTTTTTGGGCTCACATTTTAAAGGGGGCCGAGATTTTTGGGCTGTTAACCGGAGAGGGGCTAAAATGTTTGGGCTCTAACCTTTGAAATAATACCGACCCTCCCCCCCCCAATAGTTAATGACCACTCCCTTAGTGTATGAATAGATTTGAGAACTTGACAGACAGGAACGTGCATCGATCTTTCTTGTTTAAAGTTGAAATAATTATGCTGTCGCAGATATTGAATTGAAGTTAAAAAACAGTTGGAATTTGACGAAAAGGGGTCTCAAAAATGCGGGAAATGTGATTTCCTTAACAGACGTTCGGGATTTGACAAATGGAGTCTCGAAAGACGAAATGCAGGGAATACAATTTCAGGGGACCTAGTAGCTGATACGTGTTCAGTGTAGCATTTATCATTTATTAGCTGATACGTGTTTAGTGCGTATTGACCTTAAGGCTACTTTCAGTACAGAGACGGCGTAACCGGGGGGACTGGTTAAGTTAAGTTAAGTTAGGCCGGGATATATGTATCAAGAGTTATATGTCAAGCTAAACAAAATCTATTTGTAAGCACTTAAAATACCTGTCATTTTACACTTGATCGAAATTGATTTTTTTTTGACGAAATATCTCGGGGAGAATGCTGAAAATAGCATTTCCGAGCCTCTGGATTTCAAAACTTTCTTGGGGAGCATGCCCGCAGACCCCCCTAGAGGCTCGCGCCTACGGCGCTCGCTGTATTCACCCCCATTACAAAACCTTCAAATAAATACGAACACCCCTTCTGAAACCCCAGCTACGCGCCTGACAAATTATAACTCAATGCAGTTTCTTTCTTTCCTTCGTCGCTTTCGTAACAGAAAAGGAAAATCGTCCTCCAAACAAAAATTTTTATCGCTTTTTAGTTATTTAAAATTATTGCTTTATGGCATTAAATAATATGATGTCCGTTTACAGTCTAGTTTTAGTGTTTGCCTTTTCGATTAATCGTCCGGTTCATAGGCATTACCATTTTCACTAACCAAAATGGCTAGTGAAAGCCAAAATCTACTAGTCAAAACTGAATTTTTACTAGACTATGTCTACTTGGCTACCCGTACCGTTAGTCTCGAGCCCTGTTAATTTTACAGCATTTACTTCTCACAGCTTTTATATTTTGTTTCTAACCGCTCAGATGAAAGGTTGCCTGAGTATTTTTCAGCTTTTAGGTCGGTATTTACATAAAAGCCTCGTGTGAGAAAAACTGACTTAAATCTTGACTCTTCGGAGGATAATCACCAAGATTCATCATTATTTAAACATTTCAGATTTGCTTCGACTCTTATTCACAGAACCGCATTTATGGCACAATTCTACATTTCGCATTTTTCACCTTATACGTCTTAGCAGTAGTCACAGAACCTGTTGGGCGACTATTTTTATTGCTTGTTCTCTTAGGGGCTATTCACATGATACCGGAATGACTTTCATTCTGGAACGAGTTCATTCCATCTCCATATATTTCTTTGTATCTGTTTACATGATACCGAGACGAAATTTTGTTCCCGTACAGGTCATTCCGGAATGAGTTCACTCCGGTTTTCAATCCGAATGAAATTCTCGTTCAGGTATGACATTTCATTCTGGTATCATGTAAACTGAAAACGAACTTCGTTCCAAGATGAAAACCGCAAACTGTGTAGCCTGGGGCGAGTGGCGCATGCGTATTGTTGCGCGAAACTTGCACCATCTTTGTTTTCTGATCTGGCGCGAAAACCACGCAAGCGAGAACGCCTTAGGCTGAGCCGGTCGATTTTGTCATGTGAATAGAGTATACGTACTTCATTTTGGAACGAAACTCATTCCGGAATGAAACTCATTCCGGTATCATGTGTATAGCAAGTGGCAAGTGTCTTATAACGAAATCTCTTGGCATCTCACAGCTAGTCCACCCACTTTCAACACTCGATTTTCCAACACAATTGGTTCAAGCTGTTAACTCGAGCATCTTTAAATTTATCTGGAAAAATCGAAGAGACAAAATCAAACGCAAAATTATGGTCCAAGACTATAACAAAGGTGGTCTACGTGCTCCAAGCATAGAGACCATGGCCAAATCACTTAAACTGGCATGGATATCCAGGTTCTTACAAAATATACCTGCACATGACGACGAATCATGGAAGGTCATTCCCAATCACTTTTTCGATAAATATGGTGGCTTGAACTTCCTGTTACGTTGTAATTACGACAAGAACTTTCTTGATAAGATGTGTCTCCCTTACTTCTATAAGTTGATATTAATACATTTCTTAGAACTTAAAGTTTCTTACAATACGCAGTTTAGCCGGTTTGTATTATTCAATAATAAAGATATTTTAATTGGCGGCCATTCGTTCTTTTACAGAAGTTGGATGAATAAAAATGTCTTCCTTGTTCAAGATCTTTTAGGGGATGATGGTAAGGTTCTTTCTTACTCGGAATTTTTTAGGAAATTTCAACTAAAAGGTAATTTCTTACAATACATGCAAGTTGTTTCTGCGATTCCTAAGGATCTGATGGAGGACACACGGAGATACCTCATTGATAAAACTAGTATTTTGTCCGAAAGCTCCTTCCAGCTCTCAGCGGACCTTTCATTAAATTTACTCAAAATGAAAAATAGAAATTACTATTGGCTCCTGATTAGTAAAGACCAACATGAAATAAACGCTAACATAAAATGGGAAAGAGACCTCCTACCTGACAAAATACTTGCAAGGCATCATTTCTCCCGTGTGAAAAATATTTGCAGAGATAACAAACTAAGAGAATTCTACTTTAAACTCCTACACAGAATTGTCGTCACCAAAAGAGAACTGTTCACGTATGGTATTGCAGAAAATGCGCTTTGCCCTTACTGCAGACAAAATGATTCAATAATTCATACTTTTTGTAACTGCCACTGGACCAAGTGGTTTTTCTCAGAAGTAATCAAATGGTTCAACGTCGAAAATGCCACTTCCTTTGCGCCATCCTCAAGTGAATTAATCTTTGGTCTTAATAATGACAGAAAGAATCAAAGTTCTTCGGCAATTATTAAAAAGCTCGATTTTACTCTTTTGTTTGCTAAATATTTCTTGTACATAAATAAGTTAGCTTCTAAGGATTTATCTTTGGATGAATTTAAGGCTAAAATCAGCTGGAGATACGATTTGGAAAAACCCCCTCCTTCAATTAGTTAGTAGTATCTATCTTACCGGAATAATCTGTTAATTAGCAGGTCTATCGCTATTGTGCGTATTGCTACAACTGCTGTACTATTCTTTCTCTTTTTCTATGTAATTTTGATTCAATCTGTAATTTCGGTATATGCTTTCTTTTAGTTTTAAACTTTGTAACTGTAATATATATATGTATATATGCTTTGTCAATAAACTTTATGTATTAAGAAAAAAAAAATCATGTGTATAGCCCTTATTTACCACAGTCCCGATAAAAATGCACCAATCGGCAATCCAATTGTGGAATTGCACGCATTTTGGGCATCCTACCGATGAACAGTTACGAAATTCAGATATATTTAGTAGCCACATTTATTTGCGGTCTGTCCCCTTTGAATCGATTGACAGTTTGCTTCGAGCAAGTTGGAAGTTGTGCGAGCAACAGAGCAAGTTGCAACTTTCGCGAGCAAGTTCCTATTTGCATGAAACTTGTTTTCAGTTGCCGGATTTCGGAATTGAAAGTACTTGGTTTGGTTACCTTGCAGTATTCCACAAACTCTACGATGTCAGGAGTAAAAACTGTTCGTTCCTTCCAGTGATCAGGTTTACCTGGAAAATACGTCTCGTGTTGTAAAAATCTGTTTACAATATTGGATACAGTTTGCCTTGATAATCCAACAATGCCTGCGATTTGTTCTTGTTTTACACCAGTCCAGACGACCACAAGGGAATAATTATTATTCTCTCTCTTTTCTCAACCGAGGTAGTATTATTGCGATGTACGTGAGCCATAACTGAAGAAGGACGTGTTTTCACAAAATTCGCAATTTGCAACTGACAACAAGTTTGAAATAGGAACTTGCTCGCGAAAGTTGCAACTTCCTCGCAGCAAACTTTCAATCAAAATACCAATGTTGCGGCGGAAGTTTGCAAAGTTGCCCGCAAAAGAACATCCGGTTTTGACTGTAATATCTGCATAATGAGAGGATAAGCTTTCACTGAAATAATAATTTTTCTATATGTCCTAAATATGGACGATTTGGCCTGATACCATTAACAAATAATCCTTCGCAAAACCTTAAAGTTACTCCACCTAGTTCTGTTCTATTTAGATACTGTTCTTCTGAGATTGTCATATCTTGGTGTTTGATAAACCCTGATGATTCGTTTGTTACATAATAAGCAGGTGAACGACTTGATGCTCCAAGCAGCTCAATCGTGTAACAAGTTCCTGCGTCCACGGAAAATGGCCTGTTAAAAAACACTTTGTTCTCTCCATAAAAAGTGTCAATGTTCCATGAATCAGCACGAGATTTGGCAGTAAGTTGTTTAATCTTCACGCCTCTCCGCCATAGTAAGAGACTAACGCAGCCATATGTTGCTGTGGGGTTGAACAGGAATTGCAAACCACAGAGATGTATAGGCTTATTCGCTTCAAAGGTAAGCATCACCGATTCTTTTACATTTTCCCAACTTGTCAATAATAAGGGATCATTGGACATCCTGAGGGAATGAACTGGTGTATTGCTCATCCGTGGAAGAAATGAGAACTTGAAGCCACCAGCGCCTACGTCGTCATAAGTACTATAGAAACGTTTAAACACATAAATAACCTCGTCCTTTGTCAAGATGTTTTTCGGTAACACCACGTCTGAAAACTGTTTTGGTGGCATTAGGGGAAATCGAATCCTCTGCAACAGGTCATTTCCCAGAACATTTCTCTTGTTTGGTCCGTCAACAGTCATATTTTCTTCTTCGCATCTCTTTGCCGCCCAACGATCTACGGCGTTAAATAACCTCACTTCTTCGATATGCAAAGACGATCGCTCGCAAAATAAGAGTAGGAATTCGTGTTCGATATCCGGAAAAGCGCCATCATCAACAATTATTTCCGCATTGTAATCGATCACTTCCCAACAAGCCTGTTCCAGTCCTTTATCTCTATACGCGCAAGCATATGATACAACATTTAAGGTACTCAGCGCATCCATATTTCCGTCCAAAAAGGCCGCACACTCTTTTGCAAGCGAAGGTACATCGTATTTGTCTGCGAGATACCACACTTTAATAGCACAAACTTCTTCTTGAAAATTCGCTTCATCGCAATAAAGAAAACGGAGAAAATGACAGAAGATATCGGGATCACAGTCATTAATCTCAATAGTGTCCCTGGTCTCAGCAATAGCACCGTAAAACATCGCAAAGAATACTGGACTGCTGACAGAAAGAACATACTTGTGCGCTGGGATGGTCACAGCTGTCTTTGTGTTAGAAAAGGCAAACTTGATGTCACTCATAAGAGGCCGATTTTCGAACATGTACTTGTTTCTTTCCAAAACCGTGCTTCTCTCCGCTTGCCATCTTTCTTCTTGCAAAGCTAAAGCCATCCTAATTCAAAACTGATCCTAAAATCAAGCAAATTAGCCAGGTTACGAGCGAAACACGTAAGTGAAATCGGAAGACGCACAGGTATGGCAGACTGCCTTCAGTCAAAACGGAACTTAAAAAATATTCAGCTAATCACCTGATCGATTGGGTGACACCCGAAACTGAATGCGGAAGAGGGAAACTCGATCGAAAAATGCTCCAAAAACGAATGAAGCGAAATCTGAAGTGTTTATGAGGGGAGGCAAGTCGGAAGGACAGTTATGACAATCATCAGTCTGGTCAAAACGAAATGATGCTTAAAAGCATTCAGCTAAATCACCCGATTGAGTGAAACAAGGCTGAAAGCGGAAGATCATTATAACAAGAGGGAACCCGAGCGTGAGCCAACATGTTATTCTTGCGGTCGATTCTCAGTGCCGACATGTAACTGGGAAAACGTGAAGGAATTCGCCCACAAAATGATCAACTTACTTCCTGAAACAAGATCTGTGACGGGCGAATCACGGCATGCACTACACCGAGATCTTTTATAGATCACATATATTTCAGGAAGTCAGAATTGATTCTGTCAACTCAGGTTATGTGTGAATTTCCCTCACGACTCACAACCACGGACAAGCAAATCAAGTTTGGCAAACCTCCAGCGAAATCAGCTGTAAATTTGAATGGCGCGTGTTAATATTGGTATGAAACGGATCTTCACTGTAGTTCTAAGGTCTGTTGAAGTCGGTTACTAATTGAAATTCAGTCTTGATGTTTTGATGTTTCTTCATCTGGACGCTCTCGGACGATTATGCTAGATCGGCATGTTTAACTAACATTGTAGTAGTTTACTAACCTTGACCATATGATCATAAGATTAGCATTAACCAATACGAATTTAGATCATGATAAGATTTTCATTGTTTACCAAATTATCGAGACCACCACCAGTTAACGTGGCATGAACATGCGTACCTGTAATATCAGCTGGGATATTCAATATTTAATACTGCATTTTCAAAACAAATAATTTAGAACTCAGTACCCTTAAACGGCTACCTGTGGGAATTTTGGCTAAGAGGCGGCCACCCAAAACTCCAATGAATACATTGTCCCCGAAATAACAAAACTGCGCTTATTATATTTGCATGTAATCACCAACCAAATGCCACCAATTATACAACTTAATTGGATAAAAAGATTCTACCAAGCAAAACAGAAGCAGTATTTTGCAGCTAGTAGTCAAAACATACCAACATATCCTCTTTCCGAGAATAGAAGGGTCAAAATCTATCATTGATATGCCCTGTATTGGACTAAACAGTATTAATTGCCCCCATGATATTCCACGAACCCGAATTTATTATATTAGTGACTATTCTAGCGCAGAACTAGTGTAGTTAGACCCCCCTTGTACAGCATAATAAACAGTACTACAGGAAAGCACTGCTCAGTAGCTTACATCTGAATGGTTACACATTAGGGTTTCACCTTTTATTCACAGACTCAAAAGTTAGAACCACCTTGTACAGCATAATTAATAAACAGTACCACAGGAAAGTACTGCTCAGTAGCTTTCATTTCAATGATCACACTGCAGGATTTGATGTAGACTCAAAAGGTAGAATCATATTGTACAGTATAAGAAACAGTACCATAGAAAAGTACTGCTTAATAGCTTTTATTCGAATGGTCACACTATGGATTTCATCACAAGTTAGAACCACCTTATACAGTATAATAAAAAGCACCACAGAAAAGTGCTGCTTGTTGGATTTCTCATCGATCTTGAGTGGAATTGCAAGGATTCGTGCAAGACTGATAACCTGATGATAAAATTATTCCCTACATTGGAATTAAAATTCCACAAGAGTCCTAAAATGGGCAACTTATAGATGAGAAAAATAGTTTCTTAGTGTGTTGGTTCATTTGGTTCATATATCTTCTACTTTACTAAAATTTTTACTTAACCAGTAAACCATTCTAGTTATGGCCATGCCACCATTTCGATTACAAATAAGGAATCAATTTTCTGTGTTCAGTTTTAATATTAAATAAGAAGATGAGTAAGTTGATCTCAGGGCTAGCTTTGCCGGTAACTTATTTTCCGTCCCCATAAAACTGTGACCCGGCCAGGAAAGCAAAGTTTCTAAACGACTTCTAAGGCGTAAAGGTCGTAACCCTCGACGTCGTAAATTTCTTCCTCATCGGTAACTTCGTCATCGGTAAGCTCTTCTTCCAAAGCGCGGAAATGAGAGGAATAATCTTGAAATATTATTTCACTTATCAGTCCAAAATATGGAACATTTTCTGGGATCTCATGATTAAATGATCCTCCGCAAAACTTAAATGTTATCTGGCTTGCTCTCAAGTCAGCGGAGCCTGTAGGTTCCGCTGCTCGTTGCGTGGCCCCTGAAGAGCGGCATCTTACATAGTGATTTGTTGACTTACTGGATGCGTCAAGCAGCTCAATCGTGTAACAAGTTTCTCCTTTCACGAAAATTGGCCTGTTAAAAAACACCTTGTGTTCGACGGCGTTCGATGACTCGGCACAAGATTTGGCAATAAGTCGTTTAATGTTTTTGTCTTGCTGCCACAGTGAAAGGTTCACACTACCATGTGTGGCTGTGCGATGAAAAAGAAAGTTAAAACCACACAGAAGGATGGGTTTACTAGCTTTAAAGGTGAGCATCTCTGATAAGGGCTCACCTGTCCAAAGATATAAAGAATCACTGGAAATCCTACAGGAATGAAGAGGAATACTGACTGCCCTTGGAATCTCTGAGTAATCACTACTGAAACTTGTAAACACTTCGATAAGCTCGTCTTTGGTTAATATGTTTTTAGGTAACACCACGTCTGTAAACTTGTTTGGTGGCATCAAGGAAAATCGAATGTTCTTCAACAGATCTTCTCCCAGTACAGACCGTTTGTTTGTTCCATCAACGGTCATTCCTCCTTTTTCGCATTTCTTTGCAGCCCAGCGATCTACGGCGTTGAATAATCTCATCTCGTCAATAAGCAAAGACGATCGTTCGACAAACGTCAGTAAAATGTCGTGTTCGATGTCTAGAAAATCAGCATTGTCAATAATTGTTTCGGCGTTGTAATCGATAACTTCCCAGCAAACCGCCGTCAGACTTTGATCGTTTGGAAGAAGACTTTGATCGCTTAATAGGCGAGCATGAGGTAAAACATAGCTGAGAGCGCTCAGCGGATCCATGTTTCCGTCTATAAACATAATGCATTCCTTTGCAAGCGAAGGGACGTCGTACTTATCGGCGAGATACCACACTTTAATAGCAGAGTCTATGTCTTCAAAATTCGCTTCATCGCAGTAAAGGAAACGTAGAAATCGAAGGAAGGTGTCTGGATCACAGTCAGTGATGTCTATGGTGTCCCTTCTTTCGGCCAGATCGCCGTAAAACATCGCAAAGAATACTGGGCTGCTGACAGAGAGAACATACTTGTGCGCTGGGATGGTCACCCCTGCAGTTGTCTCTGTGTTAGGAAAGGTAAACTTGATGTCACTCATAAGAGTCGGATTTTCGAACATGTACTTGTTTCTTTCCAAAACCGTGCTTCTCTCCGCTTGCCATCTTTCTTCTTGCAAAGCTAAAGCCATCCTTAGTCAAAACTGATCCTAAAATCAAGCAAATTAGCCAGGTTTGGAGCGAAACACGTAATTGAAATCGGAACACGCACAGTTATGGCAGACTGCCTTCAGTCAAAACGGAACTTAAAAAATATTCAGCTAATCACCTGATCGATTGGGTGACACCGAAACTGAAAGCGGAAGAGGAAAACTCGATCGAAACACGGAAGTATTTATGATTGGAGCTGGAGGCAGGTCGGAAGGACAGTTACGACAATCATCGTTATCAAATACGGACTCGATCGACCAATCAGAAGTCGTATCGCCGCCGTGATCAAGGACTTGATATCCTACGATATCACGGACTGTTTGCAGGAAAGAACTAAATATCCCGGCAAAGGTTGAAGGAAAGAAATAGAAAAAGCTTTATTTTCAGTAGGGGTGATGGATGGGTCGGAGGGGGCTTAGGGGAGGGGGCTATCAAATGTGAAAACATGTGAACAAACTTCAACAGGTAATAATCAACGCCGGTGGTAGGATTGCATGGCCACGCTGTCTCATTCGCTCGCTCGCTCGCTCGCTCTACTAATTAAAACAAAAATAAGAGACTGTTTCGCAATCTAGCATTATCATGCATTATTATGTACATCATCATACATTATTTTGGATTGTCGCAACGATCATTTTCAAGACTTTCTCCTGCCGTTTCGTTGTAGCTCGGAGGGCTGCCCAAGTGATCAAACTGTTGATTGCTGTATGACGGCGGGTCTTCATTAATGTTCTGAACATCAACAATAACATCACCAGATGATTCTCCCTCGCTCGTTTCCTCTTCCGTCGTCATGATGCGCGTGGGTTTGTGGTAAGCTGAAGAGAAGTCGTAAGGTGGCAAACGCACTTGAGGAAACATAAAGTCGCCAACGTACGCATCAAGATCGCCGTTGAGTGGAAAATTCGCAGTCCCCAAGCTAAGGAATTCAGCATTCCAGTCCTGCGTTTGCGATGCCTGAGAGCCGTGTGGTCCGACGTGTGTTGCTGTTTGCTGCCTCTGTTGCCGTTGCTGCTCTAATCGCCTTTGTTTCATTCGCTTCGAGCAGAAACATATCAAGACAAAGAAAATGATAGATAGAACTGAAGACCCCCAAAACACTAATTTGTATGTGAATGGTATTCTTGGTTGAGAACGTCTTGGCGGTCTAGTGTAAGTTGCGTCTGACACTACTTTGTAAGTCATTTCCGTCGAGCTAGAATCCACTTTTCCTCCGTCCGTCGCTGAGTTCGTTTCGACATCAATACAAATGCCATCACGACAAATCTTTCCAAAGACACAAGAAATGTTGATTTTGAAACCACACTGAGTGTTGTTGACCACATTTGTACTGTTTTCATTCGCAACGTTGCCGCAAAAAGCCAGTGGTTTGCAGGCGATATAAATTGTTAGCAGCAAGATATAATTTAACGACATCCTTCCACTCTTTTCCAAGCCTTATTGACAATTCAGCTTTCTCAGTAGCTCGTAATCACTTGCTCCTTTTTAAAACGTCCATTGCCTGTTTGCTTTGGTGCCGCTTAAATATTTTCGAGTTACACAATGTTGATCATTTTTTTGTTTTTATGAAGCGATGCGAGCAGCATATCTTGGCTACCGTTGGTCTAGCCATAATAGGGAGCTTATGCAACCACGACGGCGACGGCAGCGAGAACGACACAAAACAATAGCTTTAATGAGCGAAAACAATGCCTCTGCACGGGTTTTTTACATTTTGGTACATTTCTTTGCCGTTCCCTACAAAACAACAACGTCAAATGATCAAATTATAGGCTTTGAGGACAACGTGAACACGCGACGGTTAATTTTCCTTTCTCCATTTGAACTGGTAAGCCATTCCTTCAAATTACAAACTAAACAAATTGGAACAACTGCAAAGTAGTTTAAAAATTAAAAGCGCGAACCTTTTTTCAAGTGACGTTTTCATGGCGTTGCCGTCGTCGTTGCTTAAGCTCTCTGATATCCTAAAATAATACTCCATTTTCATGTAAATAGCCGTTTCTATTTTAGAGACGTTAAAGTCGTCTAGACGAATAACGTAAACGGATAACAAAAACAAAGACGTGATCCACCAGCAGAGTGTTAACGTAGTAACCCGGAAATATTTAACATTACCTACCGAATATCAAACAATTGTCTTCTGTAGAAGCGCTACCAAAAAATTAATAAACTCTCCCATTTCAGTAAAATGATGAAGTTCATCTCATCATGCTTAGATTTCCGCAATAATCTATTATCAGTTCAGAGTGATGAAACTTTATTGTGTTTTAATGTGTGTTTTTCGGTATCCTTTGTTGTGTAAATCCAAATGAAGTCAGTTTTGTTTATCCTTAAAAGTATCGGGCTTCATCCCTTTAATTTTTGCTGCTCTTTAAATTGATTAAAATTTTGCCAGAAACTGCTGGCAGAGCTGCAAAACCACAATGCGAATAGAGCGTATGCACATGACGTCACGGCGGCCATATTGGTGTACCAAAACAATAGAACGGCGGCCATGTTGGTGTACCAAAACAATCCTGTGGTATTTGAACGCTTTTCTTATGTTAACACTTTCTTTTGTTCCAATAAATTTGCATAGCTGCTTGCCACGTGAGTGCATACGCTCTATAGCCTATTTCCGCGTTGCTCTTTGCCTCCTTTTCAAACCGAGGCCAAGTGCAAAACCGTTCATATGGATATGAGTTTTGTTTCACATGCAAAGAAAACTTATTTCCATATGAATGGTTTTGCACTTAGCCTCGGTTTGAAAAGGAGTCTAAGAGAAACTCGGAAATGGGCTATTACACTCTCTCCCCCTCGGTTTTCTAAAAAGTGCATGTATCAATATCTGTGAGACCTATTCTCTTTAGGAAGTCGTTTGTTGCCAGTATTATAAGCAGTACCAATCTACAAATTTTGACCTCTAAAAGGTACGACAATCATCCCCCGGGTCATTTTCATTTTTTCAGTTAAGTAAAAAAACTGAGGCCCTGTAAGGGGTTATCGGAAAACGGGATATTCATTTAAAATTGTGGTAAAAATAACACGATACAGTGTACATCAGCATTTTTTGTAACCCAGCGATCTACGGCGTTGAATAACCTTCTTTCTGTTCATCTAACTTTATTCTGCGTAAAATAGAATGCACGATCACTGCAGCAAACCGTTTAGAATGACCGGATCTTGTTTTCCAGATTGCCTGGATCAGCATTTATACTTGAAGTGAAACAAAAGAAACGCCAAACTATCGTCGCTCTGTAGAGAATCCATATATCATCTCAGCTGCCCTACTTCTCACTAAAGATATGCCGCAACTTATACCGCTGGAATTAATATGTAATAGCAAAGACTCTGTACGAAAAGCGCGTGAAGCATTTCTCATAGACAAAGCAAAGACGTTAGAACCACTTGGAATCAACAGACGCGACGAACTTCATTAACTTTCTCATCAATTTAGTTTATCACCCGTCAAACCCTTCACCAATCATATTCATTGTTTTTGTTATTCATTAATTTTCTTGAAACTACTTGTATAACGTTTTTACAGTTGTAATCATTTACAGTGCTAGCCCCTAAAGAAGCACTATTTTATTCCACTTTTAGTTTACTTTTTTTTCTGTCGTATTAAAGGATCAGTTTGCCCTTTCTTTTGTTTTTATCCTGTGTACTAATCTCATACAACATAGCATTTTAGCAATACGAAACCAACGTCAGTACCTTACGCATGCGCACAGCCATATCATCCTGGCAATGGCACCCGTAGACAGCTGGTGGCAGACGGCTATGCCATGCTGATGTGAGTCCTAACAAGGACGAAACAGCTGTCCATGGCTGCCACTGCCAGGGTGATATGACTGTGCGCATGCGTAGAGTACTGGCCAGACCGCGGGGTTGGTGTTCGAGTGTGTCATTTGCTTTTCTTGTGCAAATACAAGAGCGTAATTAAACCTCCAGTAAACCTTAGCGACCCCCTAAAGCCAAATTTGTCATTATACAAAGTCGCCCACTATAGCAAACTCACACACAGCTGCTCCTCACAGCGGTCAAATATGACGTACGTGCGTAGTTCCCACCAAGAAGTTCACGCTTGGATTGATTTTGTTGTGTACGTGCGACTTGTCACTGGTTCCGCTTTCACTTTCGCCTTGACTTGTTTGTTATAGATCCCTTCAGTCT
Organism: Cladopsammia gracilis; assembly: GCA_022457155.1. NCBI lineage: Eukaryota > Metazoa > Cnidaria > Anthozoa > Scleractinia > Dendrophylliidae > Cladopsammia > Cladopsammia gracilis. The sequence goes on from JAJGOT010000035.1 coordinate 987,526, forward strand.
AAAGAATGGCTTCCCTTAAATCAGAGGAAAGGTGGCAGACAAAGATAAGCACGGTATTGGAAAGAAACAAGTACATATTCAACAATCGCCTTGTTTTAAGTGACATCAAGTTTACATTTCCTGACACAGAGACAACTATCCCAGCGCACAAGCATGTTCTCGCCGTTAGCAGTCCAGTGTTCTTTACTATGTTTTTCGGCGATCTGGCCGAGACCAGGGACACGATAGACATCACTGACTGTGATTCAGACATCTTTCTTCGATTTCTGCGTTTCATTTACTGCGATGAAGCGACTTTTGAAGACATAGACTGTGCTGTTAAAGTGTGGTATCTCGCTGACAAGTACGACGTCCCCTCACTTGCAAAAGAATGTGTGGTGTATTTAGACGGAAACATGGATCCGCTCAGCGCTTTTGATGTCTTAACTTGTGCTCGTCAGTTTAGCGATGAAGGTCTAGAAACTGCTTGCTGGGAAGTGATAGATTACAACGCGGAAGCAATCGTTGTTGATGACTCGTTTCTGGTTGTGAAGCATGAGTCCTTATCCTCATTTGTCGAACGATCGTCTGCACGCATCAAGGAGACAACCTTATTTAAGGCTTTGGATCGTTGGGCTGCAAAAAGATGCGAAGAAGCAAGTATGACTGTAAATGGAGAAAACAAAAGGGCCTTCGTGGGAGAAGATCTGTTGAAGCAACTTCGATTTTCCTTGATGTCGCCTAATGAATTTTCAGATGTGGTGATGCCTACTGAAATTTTGTTGTTAACTGAAGTAATCGATGTTTTTAAACAGTTTACGTCCGTTTCTATCCCTGGTGGATTCAAGTTCTCATTGTGTCCCAGAAAAACATGCGATGCGGAACCCCTTCATTCGCATAGCACAGGTAATGTGCACGTACCTGATACCGCTACATCTCTTGTGAATTGGAAGTCAGGATTATTAACATTTACAGTGAAAAGAGACAGTTCGTTGAGTGGTTTAAAGATTGTCACTTATAAAGGTCAAGAATCTTGTCGCGTCAGTCTCTACATCGATCAAGGGGGCGAAATGATGAGACAAATTAAAGATAAACATTTCACTTGTAAAGACCACAAGACCAGCAATTATGGAGAAATTAATGTCGTCTTCAATAGGCCTTTCTCTTTATCAAAGAACACTTGCTATACGATTGAAACTAAAACAGATACTACAAACAATCTTGATTCAGGCTTTGTTTGCCGGCCTATTAAATCTTTGCAGAAAAAATCCGCGCCGCAGTCACAAGCACAGTCACAGTCAGGCCCTGTGCAAACAACGGGATCCTTGTTCAGTCAGTCGATGTTGGGTATGCAACCGGCGGGATCCTTTTTCGGCCAGACGATCGTCCCGTTCGGCCAACGTGTGCAACCGGCGCCTCTCAAAACGTCTTCATTAGACAAGACGAACAAAGACGACATAATATCTTGCTATTGTTTTGGAAATTGTGCCGAAAATTGTCCAGAACATTCAAAATATGGGGGAGAGATAATGGAACTATTTTTTAAAGGATAGAAAACAAGAAGGGGTGGCGAATGGTAAATTCCATACTTTTGAGACTAGCAGTTTTTCTGTTAGCCAGAGACTGCCCTCTTAAAATGAGGGACCCATACAACATTACAGTTTAGTTTGTATCTGAGAGTCAAAGAAGCAAACTTCAAAACCGAGGTAAACATCTGTCTGTACATTGTTTGCAATTTTGTTTTTGTGGGGTGATGAAAAATCGTAAAAAAAATTGTTTACAGAAGCTAAAAAGACTACACAATATTTTTGTAGACCCGAAATGTAACAAGGAGCCCGTTGGGCTTCGAAACTGGCTCGTTTGGTCTCATTTTCCACCCGGTTTTCATTTTAGAGTTTTATATTAGCAATCCACAATATACAATCTAGAGTCTATTAATATGCACAGTCCAGTCCACATTTACATTCCACCGTCCGCTTTACATTCCACACTCTGCTTCAATTTTTTTTAATTTTTTTTGTTTTATGCAGACAACAATAACAACAGACCTACTCAGCAAAATATACACATCCACGCACGCACGCACGCACACACCACACGCATACACATGTACACGCACACTCTTTCTACCACACCAACTATTACAGTTATTACATTTTACGAAATACTAATAAGTACTTGCTTTACAATTTTACAATTTTATAAATTTCGACAAAACATGCAAATACAGATAGACAGATAAAGGTAAAAGGGGGAATCACAAGGTGCTACATACTTAAGAAATTAGATGATATAATGTTATGGTAGTTTAAGATGATGTTCTTGTGTTAGGAGCGTATCCCATTTTTTATGATGAAAAGAGAGTTTATTTCTTTCTTTAGCGATTCGACGCTCCATTTCAAAAACTGCTTTCACTTTTGCTAAAAATACAACTCTTGTTGGTATAATATTCTTAAGTTTACAGCTATAAATATACTGTTTCGAGAGCAAGATTAGGTGATTATAAAGGAGCCAATCTTTAAGTGGTCGAGTGACACCAAAAATAACATCGATTTCAGAAATTGTATAGCTTTCAAAAAGGGGTTGTATTGAACGCCAGAAATGTTGTACATAAGAGCATTGAAAAAACAAATGAGGCATGTTTTCCTCTGTTGTATGACAAAAAGTGCAGAGAGGAGACTCACTCTTCCCAATCGTAAAAAGAAAGTCATTGAAGGGTAAAATTCTATTCAAAACTTTATATTGGAATTCACGCGATTTTGTATCAATAGCACATTCGAAAGCGATTGAGTAAATAGTTTCCCAGTCGAAAGCCGAGGGTTCATCGAAAGCATATTGATCTTCAAATTTTCTTTTCGCTGTAGGTGGCTTTGATATCTTTGAAATAAGGAGTTTGTAAATCTTCTTTGATGATAATAACTCTGCTTCTGAATAATCTACCGCATTAAAAGGTGTTGTCTTTAGTAGAACCTCACTTGCATTGTTAATCATGATCTTTTTCCACTCTGGCAATAGGGAATGATACAAGCCCTTCAAATAAAGTAAATCCACCATGTTAAGTTGCAATTCTGTTATGCGTGGTTCAATACAGACAAATTTAAATAAGTCTCCGACTTTATAGAATCCTTTAGAGAATAATCTTTGGTTATACACTGATTTGTCATTTACACAAACATATCTATTATTCCAAATAATTTGGTTAGCTATCTCATCAAGAGAGGAGGGATTAGTGTTGTTCAAAAGGGCCCAAGCAATCAAACATAGCTATTCACAACTACCCATACTACCTTGCGGTCTTGGCCTTGAGCTTTATGATCCGACAACGTTAATTGAAATAGCTGTATGAAAGGGATACCATTTTCTATGGAAGGTATATGAAATGGTTTATAATGGGTAAAAGTAGAAAATCGTACCCAAAAATGTGCTGTCAATGGTGTCCTTTCTAAAAGCTGCACTTTAACTTGTGGGATTCCCCAGGGAACAATACTAGGACCTTTGCTGTTTCTCTTATACATTAATGACTTACCTAATTGTTTATCAAATTCGCAACCAAGAATGTATGCTGACGATACTCACCTAACATATGCTGACAATGATATCTGCTCTCTTGAGGCTTCTTTGAATCAGGACTTGTTAAATATAAACAATTGGCTTATTGCCAACAAATTGACTCTCAATATGACAAAAACTGAATTTATGATAATCGGATCAAGACAAAAATTGAATAGTCTATCCGTTCTCCCAGATTTCGAAATTAATGGTACACAATTAAACAGAGTTGAATTTACCAAGTCTCTCGGTGTGTTAATTGATGAAAATCTAACATGGAGTAATCATATCAACGCTATATCTAAAAAAATCTCTTCTGGTATTGGATCTATTAAACGAATAAGTCACTGTGTTCCTCCTGCAACTCTGCATAATATCTACTATGGGTTAGTTCAATCGCACTTCGACTATTGTAGTGTTGTTTGGGGTAACTGTGCCAAAACATTATCTGACAAATTACAGAGACTTCAAAATCGTGCTGTCCGCGTCCTTACTCATTCTAGTTATGATACTGACGCCAACCAACTACTTAAAGAATTAGGTTGGGACAATTTAGAAACTCGACGTCAAAAACTAAAAGCGGAGATGGTCTATAAGTCCTTAAACGACCTCGCACCGAATTATTTGTCCTCTAAATTTATTCAGCGGAGTGATGTGATTACTTCTTACAATTTGCGGGATTCTGATAATAAGCTTGTAATACCATTGCCACGCACTAATTATTACAAAAATAGCTTTGCCTATAGTGGTGCAGTCCTCTGGAACAGTCTACCCTCAGCTGCTAGGCAGGCAACATCTCTGACTAATTTCCGACGATTCTTAATTAATTCCGACACGGCATTCATGTAAAACAGGCTTTATTTTAGTTTACTTTTCTTTAATAGTTAGTTATATTTTTAAATTATAGAAGATTAATTTACATACATAGTTTTTTATTAAGTTGTAGTTTACATTAAATTGTTAATGCCTGATGTATTTACTGTGTATTTAAATAAAGATGATGATGATGATGATGATGATGATGATGACGTACAAAACTTTGAGTACAACCCCCCTCCCCCCCCCCCCCCCCCCAACCCGTGTCTTCAACAGACCTTTTTATAAAAGAATACTTACAAACTTCAATAATTTTTCCGGTTGCCATTGCAATCCAAAATTTGTAAGCGAAAACCTGGGCTGCTGAATCGGGATTCCCTTTTGGCGGCCCTGCATCGCCATTCACATTGTCTTCTTCATGCTATTGCTTCGGGAATCGTGATACAAATTGTCCAGAACACTCGTATGGTAGAGTGATAACGAAACTACAGTTCTATTTTAAGACTAAGGGCAAAAAGCCTTTTGAGGGTGGGGGTTACTCCCATATGTGAGCTTTACAGCTAGGTATATGCTGCGGGATTGGGTAATGTTTTTGAGGTGCTCAGGGCATACTTTTTGGAATTGTGATCCTTGCTTAGGGTTCCTTTAAATTATATTAGCTGAATTATAGCAACTAAACACCCAGCAGTAAAAGAAAACGATATGGTTATAATGACGTATTAATGAAACTGGACTCAGTATCGTAGGCTAAGCCTAATGCTAAACTTTTCATGTACAGAGAAGAAATAAAAACGACCAGTTTACACAATTTTAAGTTATCATCTTCCCCTTCAAAAGGGAATATACAAGTCTGACTCAATTATATCACTAAACAAAACTAGTCGTTTCCTAAATTGATATTCGATGTATTTATTGACCAAGTGGGAGGGCATGCGCAGGGTAGAAAAATATTTGTCTCGAGGCCATGGTGTACGGACCGAGCGCCATGACCGAGAACCAAATATCTTCCCATCCGGCTCGACCTAACTTAGTCAATAAATATTTTATCGTATGACCAAGTTGGAGTCAAAATTACTTGAAATTTTAACGCGCGAGATCGTCCGCTTTTGTAATAGGGCCGTACGGCTTTTCCCGTCCCCGCTCGCGCAAATGCGTACGGCCCTCATACGGGACTTTCATCAATGGTTTTGCAAAGAAAAGGCTCGCAGGGCCGTACGTGTCAAATGATAAATACGATTATTCCATTTCAGTCTTAGGGTTGAAATAAATGTTGTTCATCTTGATTCATAACAGACAACAAGAAAACTCGAGTGGAAATTATACTGATATCAGTGAGCTTTACCGAACATTGTCGAGTGTCACCCGAAGTGTTCCGAAAAATTCTCAAATCAACAGAAGAATCCTTTTATCTATTCTTATTTCCCTACTCGTGACCGGACAGATGCAGGGGCTTACCCAGCCTTTTTGCAAGGGCAAGGGGAGGAAGGTTCCATCTCGTCCGAAATCAGTCACTCAAAATAAGCGCTAGACTGCCAGCTGTCTCTTTTCAGTCAATCGGACGGGCGAGCTTATCACGAAAACAAGCTCGGTGAGACTGGAGCGAGCGAACGAGCCGAGGGAAAACCGCCTCTTCCCCAGAGCCCCCTCAGTTCGAATTACTTTCGCTCGCTCGCCTCTCTCTCGTTTGCTGTTGTCGTATTACAAACATGTTTGGACAGATTTATACTGCAAGTGCGCCTGAACAAACAATTCTCAGAGACTATTCTGTTTAACATCTTATTCTGGAATACGGTGAACCGAACGTGTCCTAGGGCCGCGTTTTATTATTATTATTATTATTATTATTATTATTTTTTTTTTTGGGGGGGGGGGGGGTGGGGGGGAGGGGGGACAATTCTGATCATTCTGAAATCAGAATACGCTAACAAAAACTATGTTGTTTACATTCTCGCGAGCCAAACTTTTTTCAGGAACACATAATCAATGGAGTGACTTCTTTCCATATTTTACGAGAGCAATAGGTGCTATAATTAGAGGTATTCTGTTTTTGGAATGACCAGAATATGTCCCAAAAAACGTGCCCTTAGTCTTCAAACACCAATCTTGTTTCTAGAGTCTCCTTATCTAGTAAGTTAAATAGTAACAGAAGGAGCGAGAGTTTTGAAGATGTGGCCGCTTTGAAATTGTAAAGTTATTCACGGATCATGCCAAAATTCCTTCATGCATAACGACTAAAACTACCCCTTTCTATCTCCTTTGAAATTTCACGGTATTTGACATTCATTTCTTGCTGCCGTGGAACAAAAATTGGCTTTCCGTTCAACGAGTCGAAGTTGTGAATAATAGTGTGGACAACCCCCACAATATCTAATTGTTAAGCCGCCGTTTTGAAGTTGGTGGTTTAAACTTATTGGCTACTTATTGGCTACGAAAACATGCTGGGAATGACTGAATACTTCTATCAGTTGAATAGTGTGGCAAGTCTTTGCTTGCACATAAATAGGCCTGTTAAAAAACACATTTGTTGCTTTACAGAGAGGGGAACTCGGGAAGCTAGAACAGTCATAATAATAACTACGATATGTCGCACTTAGTTCCTTAATTTTCTCCCCTGTTCGCGACAATAGACGGAGACGACGACGTGCATGGATATCGTTGCCGCTTAAAAGGTATCCTAAACCACTTTGGAGTACGTTTTTGCTCGCTACAAAGGTCAACTTCCCTGCTTCATAACCTGTCCCTTTTGTTAAATAACCATCCGAGGTCGGACAGAGAAGGACGGCTGTATCAGTGCTTGTTACCCTTGGACGATCTGAGAACTTCAATCCACCATGAATTGGAACCTTGCTGAAAGATTTGAACACGTCGATAACATCATCCTTTGTTAAAATCTCTTCAGGTCAGTAACACCTCCTTTGAAAACTGGGTTGGAGACATCAAGGGAAATCGAAAGTGCTTCAACAGATCCTCTTCTAGTGCATCCCTTTTGTTTGCTCCATCAACAGTCATACACGCTTTTTCGCACCGCTTTGCAGCCCAGCAATCTACGGCTTTAAATAGAGTTGCCTCGGCGATGCTTAAAGATCGAGAAACAAAGGAGACCAACAACTCGTGTTTAGTATTTAGAAACGAGTTACTAGTAACGATTTCTTTCGCATTGTAATCAGTCACTTCCCAGCACGCAGTTTCCAGACTTTGTTCGTTGAATTCCTGGATGGGATGTCAGTCCCGGTGCCGGAGCCACTAGATTAAAAGATCATTTACCGTATTTACTCGATTTAACGCCGCGGCGTTTATTAAATTTTTAGCGTCTCCGATGCGGCGTTTATTCAAGGGCGGCGTTTATTTCAAAATCCTATTTCTTAATCAAGAGAATTGCTAAGATTAGTTAAGAGAGAGCTTGATGGAAGAGCTGCAAAGTATGGCAACTTCGGATCTTAGAAACATTGTTATATACAGGAAAATAAATTTCCAAGGATGGTGTAGATTACCGAGTTGTACCGTACTTGTCTTTTTTTTCCCTATAATCCTCGAATTAACGCCGCATTCTTCTGATTGGGTGCGGCGTTTATTCGAGGGCGGCGTTTATTGGTAATTATTCCGTCTGCGTTTAATCGATAGCGGCGTTTAATCGAGTAAACACGGTAATTTAGTACGCTTCTCTAGCCGCACTTAAGCCGCACTGAATCTTGGACACAAAATCGCATTTATCGCAGTTGTAACTTTAGTACTTTAAAATGTCACCTTAAGGCGGGGGTAAACCTGAATTTTAATGAAATTTTACTAGGTTTTAAGAATGGATAGGAGAAAGAAAATGATTTTTGGAACACCAACAGACAGTCGATAACCACGCACAGCATCCCAGGTTGCTACGTGGACTAACTAAATATCGGGCAAATCTTATTAAAAGAAATCGAACGAATTTGCTGTCTGATCAGCCTTGCATGTTAAAGTTTTTTTATTTAGTTCATTGCTGATCCTGATCTGAACAAAGATCCAGCTATATTTTGCTACTGTTTGTTCAAGTGGTCCTTGCATTTTTACAGAAGTAACTTGGTATCCGTCTATTAATTATTAACTACAAATTCTAATTTTTAAAATTCACTAAATCTTCAATATTTCTTATTTCTCAAAATTTTACCAATCCTTTGAGAAAAACTATTTCCTCCCAAACATACCCAAAAATCACCCAAAAATGTACAAAACATCTTATAACATAGTTTTCTGTTATAAGCAGAGGGTTTTTGGATTGCTTAAAACGTGAACGAGATATTTCCATTAAAGCTATGTCAAGTGGCGGAAAAATGGCATTCAGGTTTACCCCCGCCTTAGACGTTCAATCTGCCAGTAAAATAACAATCATCCTCCAATGTCTGTGATAAGTTTTAGTGAAATTAATGTTCAAATTTCAGAGATTTTAAGCTTCAAAAGACGACACCTGTCTAAGAAATTTAACTTATGAATTTATTAATGAGCAATGATCCGGCGCGACCAAAATTGGGCATTAAAATAGAAACCTTGTTCCCAGGGGGGAGCGGAGGCGAGGGGACGAGAGGGCCTAGATCCTAGAATGGTTGACTGGGTAATTTGCAGGTGAGGACTCGAGCAATCAAACTGAGAGAAAGAGAAAGTGAACAGCAAATCAAAAGAAAAACAGAAATTCAAATAAAACCTTATATTTATCGAGCAAGGAAGCAGATGGAAAGTCACAACAGGAAACGGTCGGAGAAAAGAAAATAATTGACTTCAAAATAAACACAAAATACCGATCGGAGAGTAATCTCGATCAGAGCCTTCTCCATGGAAATACCGAAAAATCTTGATCATAGAGTAAGCCGTCAGCTTATATAAATACTGTTATTTTTGTATCTTCGGGACTAAGAGATCTGTCCCGTGAACAGAGTCCACTGCACCGCGGTCAAACGTTCGAGGAGTTTTTCGTTTTATTTAGTGGGATTTTATTTAATATTAAATGGAAATATGGGCAAGGATGAAAAAAAAATTGTTTACATTACTATGTTTTAATTTTTCTCAAAATGATGAGCTTTTTTCCGTTGAAAACTGACCAAAACTCGTTGCGCCTGATCAAAATTATGTTGGCAAATGGCGCTGACAATTCTGCAGTTCACAGGTTTTAAACGCTTAGAACGTTTTTAGTAAACTTTCAAATGTTTGGTAAATTGACAGTGTACTAGCAATATATTAAACTTTAAACAGTGAAAATGACAACCTTAACTTTTAAGTACTTTGCCGGCATAAAAACTAACCAACAATGGCCTCCGCAACACCAAGAAACACCCACAAAATAGAACGGCAACGCGAAAAAAAAAAAAAAAACAAGGAAAGAAATTAATAACAATGGAACTTGAGTATGGTTTGGGGTAGAATTTTCTTTGCAGCATAATTGTGAGCAGAATAGCTGTAGCCAAGCATAATTTGGAGCATAATAGACAAAGAGCATAATGTGTCAACTCCTAGTCCGCAGGGAGAGGTTCGACGCGTCTGTTTGCCTCAAATAAACAAAAGGGGCGTATTTAAGGAATTTTAAAAAACTTGCATTTCATTGCCCCGTGTGTTACTTGTTTTCAACTCCATTCATGCATAGCAAAATAACAATATTCACAGCGAGCATCGTGACCTTTTAGACCGCGTCTAGCATATGTTAATGTGCGTTCAAAAGAGATAATTTCGGCGAGTTCACTTCGACAACTCCCCAAAACAACAGCGTCGCTTAAAGACTCGCGGTTCAGCACAAGGTTCGGAGAAAGAACCGTCAAATATGGGATCGTGTATGAGCTTGATATGTCAGTGCCACTTGTGCCGTTGCTGCGAGTGTGGTCCGTGCTGTTATTGTTGTCGCTGCTGCAAGCGCTGGTTTGGAGACTGGTGGATGTGTAGCGATTGCTGTGATGAATTTATGGACGAAGAATACTCCCCTGTAAATCCGAAGAAGACCCACCAAGGACCGCCTGAAGATGGAGAAGGGATGTACAAATACCCAAATGGAGACGTGTATGTAGGCGAGTGGCGGCGAGGCAAAAGACACGGCTATGGTGAACTCGTGAAAAAAGATGGCACACAGTAAGTAAAGCGACTACTGGACTAAATATGCATTGAACCGTCTTCTCTCTAAAGATTTCCGGCCATGCCATAGTGTAAGAATTTGAAAACATTTTAGTCTGGAAAATAGCAAAAACGAACTGCATCGGGGGACGTATTGTACAAGATTTCTTTTATTTTCAAAAATACTTCGCACTTCATAGGTTCATTTATAAATCAGAGCTACATTTCAGATGCAGATTTCATGACGCGGGTTGACTCGTCGAGCTTATAAAAGCAACGCAGACTTGAATTAAAAAATAAAAATAGAAAAAGGCATCGCTCCCTTTGAGGCTAATGTCTCCCATTTATCTCCCACTGATAAACTGCATTGTTTATATATTTTTTTATAGAAACTATAATACAAAGTTGTGCAACTTCAAGTCGGTCAATATGATATTTATTTAACTCTGTGATGGAAATGTTTTCAATTTGTCACGCGACCTTTTTAGTGACATAAAAAGTATTTGACTAGAATTATTTCTCGACAAGAACGTCTTTGGTATTGATGTACTCTTTCTTGTTGACTTCTTTGTTTTGAATAATAAGTTGTTTTTCAAAAAAAGAAATTATCCCATCCTCCAGGGCCAAATACATTACTACGGCTTTAGTGCCAAGACTGGTTTAACAAGGTTTTGGAGAAACATAGTTATAAAAGATTAGTTGTGGCCGCTTATCGCCCGAAGTTTAACTTTGTTGGCCATTTTCGACCAACATTTTTTGTATGCATAATTTGGATTTAATTAGCGTGCGTTGAGCTGGTAAAACATTTTACCATGCTTAGCTTCCAATATTAGATTGTGTTCTTAGCAGATCAATTGTTGTTGTCGATGGTTGTTTTGAAAACAAATTGACGAAGTTGTAATAAGCGATATTCTCAAACACTTCACCCGGTATATACCGTCAGGAAATTATTTTTGCTGTTTAAATAGACGCTATTGTTTGATGTCGTTTACAGCGTAAGTAATCGCCGAAGGGTTTTTGTTCTAAAATGGCTCCTTTGTAATTGCTTAAAAAAATCCGTTTAAGCTCATAGCTCTCGTACACTCTCTAAGCTAAGAAAAAAATAAGAACGTTAAGACTTATGGTCCGACCGGCTTCTTAAAGACTCGTTTGAGTGATTTCAGTACTAAATTCAGATTAAAGTATATCTACTAAACAACAAAAAACGACAAGGAAATAACTTACTTAGAAGTCAAAATTTCTTCATTTCTGAGTATTAAAACACACTTCACTCCTCGTAGAAACAAAACTTTATTTGAAAAACAAAAATATAAAAATATGATGAAATTCATAAGGAAATAGACCATGCGGAAATATAAATTAAATATGCACACTCGTGCTGCAAAAAGTGATTTGCAATTCAATTTAAGTTCGCGTATAGACAAGTGCACAATCTTTTTGTACTCCGCGTCACGCATCACGTTTATTCACAGCTGTTTCTTTTTAACAGATCACTTTAAATATATTATTTTAGGGCTACGGAGAATACATCAAGCTCAAAACCATCTGCTAATAGCATTAAAAGGCAATGGAAGCCAAATAAACATAAAAAGATAAAAAAGATCGCGACTTTTAGATGCTCTAGAAGGAGATAGGAGATAGAAAGATATAGGACCATATACATTGATAACCTTGAACCATGACAACGGTTGTCTGTTGTTAAATATTCTATACTTTTCATCCTTCCGGCGGTGACAAAGCTTTTAGCTGTTGTTTATTTGACGTCTGGATATCTCATGACATTGTTCTTATATATTTAGAGAATGCAAAAGATGAAGAGCATAGAACAAATAAACAAATCAAAGAAGGGAAAGTTCAACATATTTATCAATTTATGGGACGTTTCTCCCGGCGTTCACGTTTACCGCTGATCGAACTCGGAAAGAACGTGTTTAGACGTTGTTCTTTGAAACTAAAGAAGAGATCACATTAGCCTGCGAATACAGCCGCCTCCCTTCGCTCCCGGCCGAACGCCCCTAGCGGCTGGGAGCCCCCAGCGGCTAAGATCACATCGGTTATGACACTTCGTCTTCATAGAACGTTCGTGTCAGTTTAAGGTACGGTGATGTCCTGACACGGGACAATTCGCAAGGACGATTTTTAGCGCAACGTTGATGCCGTATTGGCGTATAACATGGGTGCGTGGACGATTTTCTTCGAAATTATTGCGTTGCAAGTTTTTGAATCGGCTTCAAAAACTTGCAACGCAAAAATTTCGAAGAAAATCGTCCGTGCACTCATGTTACACGGCATCAACTTTCAGCGCAACATTTCGTTGCAAATCGTTCCGTGTAACATCACCTTCATGCAGCCGACTGCTGTGAAAGAAGCATTTAGAATAAATTTGAAACGCCGGTGTTCATTATCTTTTTGGAATTTGTCTGGAGAGTTCCAAAGTTAAAACTACTGATATTGATGAAAACACCAACTTCATTTTTCAAATTCGTTCAAAGTGTACAGCAATATTTCAGAGAAATGAAACGTTATATGTAACTGAAAAAGTAAGTCTTTGCCACCAAACTTAGTAATTGCAGGCCGTAAAATGCCGCTTCTAAGTATTTTACTGACGTATATAGTAGGGAGCCAAAGTATTGTCAAATTGTTCCTTTTTTATTACCAACTTTATAGTTAATATTGTTTATCGGCAAGATATTACTTCATATTGATTCAATAAACGACTTTGCCTCCCAAAACACATCCGTACTTCATTTTTCGAATTCGTTTAAAGTATACAGCAATATTTCGTACAAACATTACGCTTTATGATATGTTTAAAAAATAATCATCTTTTCCCCTCAACTTGGCTATTGTAGGCCAGTGAAAGAATATACTAGGGAGCCCAAAGTATCGTCAAATCGTTTATTTCTCATTGCTCATTTTATAATCACTTAATATTGGTTATATTGTTTATCGGCAAGTCATTTTACTTCAAATACTGATTCAATTAATGGCGTTGCCTCCCAGACTGACCTCAACTCGCATATGTGGGCTGTGTGGGAGCCGTTCTAAATTTTGAGTCGAAAATTCTGTAACACTAAATTTAAGCACAACTCTTCGGTGGTTTTGTTTTTCTCATTTATTTGAGATAACACTGAAAAATTTTTAGCAACATTCTTTAGGGCACATTTGCACTTGTATAAGGTAACGGGTTAAAGAGGCAAGGAATACAATTATTGTCTGTTATAAAACTGGCAGTTTATTTCTTATGACAAAGTTGGAAAGGATTTTGGAATTTGAAGGAGCTCAAGAAAAAAAATATAATGTGCTTCAAAGGGGACACCTAAGAAATAAAGGAGGAGTTTCCATGTCAGTTTTAATGTCACATTCGACATTAACTGTAAACTGCATTAGCACATGTTAGCAGTCTGGCAAAGTCCCGGGCCAAACAGTGTTGTAAAGCGCATTTGAGTTATTCACATAGAAAGTGCGCTATATAAATGTCCGTATATTTCTTTCTTTCTTAATAGGTTGTCGTTGCTAAGTGCCTAAAACGCGAGAAAATGTTTTACCATACTCTTAGCTTTTTATCCAGTTTTATTCTATCCACCTAATAGTATGTGGTTTCGCGTTTTTACTCTTTTCCCCCTACCCTTGTTAATATTAGGACCGTTGGATTCTTTTACGATGATGAGTACGTTGGAGAGAAACCTGATGAGAGACTGAGAAGAAGCCCAGTGACGTCACGACCTTTCACCAAGAGCCAATCAAGCAATCAGGATGATACAGAGTGAGTACCCACAAGTGATTGGACATGTTTGGCTTCCCTTCTCTTCCAAGAGTGGCTATAATAAAAAAAAAAAGATAAATCTCTAATTTTAGTCTATTAGAGCGGCTTTCAATTGAGTGTCGATAATAATTTCGCAATTGCTTTGGTTATGCATTACTACTTTGTGTTAGGTTAAAAAATTTCGCGCCACTTTCTCAATCAATCAAAAGTAAAACCAAAACCAATCGTGACTTGCTCGCACGCGTTTTCCCGCGCTTAGCGCCGGCTACATATATTTGCTTGAAGTGTTAATTGGCTCCTTGGAGTGACTCACGGCCTCTGTTGAGATTGACGTGAGTGGTTACTTTAGTTTCATATACGACACATCAACTGAAAACCGCGGTAAAATAATGGAACGACGCTGCGAAGGTTAGAGCAACGTAGTGCAATGCAATAACAATGACCATTATTCCCGTTAGGGCTACAAGAAAAGAAGATAAAGAAGCAATTGAACTAGCGTGGAAGGAGGAAAGGCAGCGCATCAAGTCAGACGGAAGCGGTGCTCAATCTTACTCCACCCTTGAAAACGGTCACGATTAAATCCCTCGCTACTTTGTAGTGCAGTCCATCAAACCCCTCTAGACTTAAAATTGTCCTAGCCTGTGAACTGGCTCCTTCAGTGGGGTGTATTGGGTTAAAAGTAATTTGAGAGCGTAGCGAACTGAGTGCGCCTGACCACGCTTCACTCCGCTGGCCGATTTTCTTCTTACACAATATTCCTTGAAAGGAGCATGTTCACAGGCTAAAATTTCCCTGAGTTTTGGGAAACTAGGAGCAAAGTTCCAAATTCTAGTTTAACAAAACCACGACGGTTTATAAACAGAGAGGTGATGGACTGGACAAGCTATTTTGATATTGAATTTACGAGTCGGCATACATACATTCATATTATTTTGTAATAAGTATGCAAGTTGGAGATGTATACAAATGAACTCAGTCTTTCTTCGTCACGTCGGCAACCTAGTCTCTCCTTCGCAGCTGTTTGCAATTGTGTGTTGCTTTGCGCAGAAAAAGCTGTGAAGGATGCTAACAACTTGTAATATTGCGGGACAAACCACGTGTTTCAGAACGACTCGAGCATTTCATGCACACGCTTAGGTCATCTATGAATGAATGAATGTTTTCAAACAACTGACGTGGTGTTGATACTGTCACTTAGCAATGCCTCGTCGACCCATGTTCAAGTAACACAATTAAATTGTAAATAGCTTCTTTCAGGCTTTTGAATTGTTGGGAGCAAGGAATGTTGGTGCGCGAAAAAAAAAACATACCCTGAGTGGACAGAAAGGCAGAGAACTAGGTAAAATGGGTGCTCGTTATTTTTTTTTTGTTTTATCGTTAGAAGCTGGCCAATAAAAATGAAAATAAACTAATCCTCGTGCTTAGGCTCCAGCGGAAAGAGAGCCAGGGGGAGCCAGGGGACGAGACAACCTCGTCCCCAGGGCTTGCTCCGCATCCAAAATGGCGGGAGAGAAATCCCTGGACAATGCCGCCATATTTAAAATGATTAGCATAAGATCCCATCCGCCTAAACCACCTCGGACACGTTATTGAGACTTATATAACAGAGTAACTGGTTAGCTTTTAGTTGAGGTTGGGGTTAGCAGTTTATATAGTTAAATTTAGGCCTAAACAACCCGTGAGAAGCTAAGCGGTATTCTGGTACGGTAGGGTTAGCCTAAAATATTCACAAATTCAGGCGAGAAGATGACCTGTTCAGAGCTCTGTCTATTGTCTAATTTTCAAATTTCACGCACCTTCTGCCGGTATTTGTGAATATTTTACATCAGGTCGAGTCTAACCCTGTATCAAGTATCATTGGTGTTTGAATTCAGCGGTCATAGCGAATTCGAAACACAAGCAAAAACGTCGCGAAAGCGTTTATTTTGTATTACCGCTGACCAACTTGACGGCTTACCCTCACATTATTAGTGTCTACAGTGTAACGAATCAGCGGTATGCCACTCAAATTATCCTTTCCATGAATTCCATCTCCGTTGGAAGCAAATGTGGCTGGTTTCAGTGAGCCATCTACAGGGTCACAGTTAAAAACACTGAAGAGAGAAACAAGTTGTATCGTTAAGAATTTCCGAGAATTTTTGTAATTTTTGAAAGAATTTTAGAGATTTTTTTGGAGAAATTCCGGAAAGAATTTTAGCATAAATTTTGGACAAGAGAACATTTATGTTCTCTTGTTTTGGGGCAGTACGCAGCTCATACAAGGTCTTCTCTGATTTGCTGAGAAAACAATAGAACAAACAACACAACAATGGACCCTCCCCTAGCCCTGAAAACAATAGAGCTGCATAATACCCAGGTTCAATGAGATTAGAGGCTGTTAAGAGCTGCGTGGTATCTGTAAATTTTTGGGAATTTTAATCTAAGCCTATATTACTCTAAAAATCCTGAAGGATTTTGTCAAGTAAAGTATGATGAAATGTCTTCGCTTCGTTTAAACAACGGTTTCAAATTTCCAGATAATAAACACGGCTGCCAACAGCTGGAAATAACCCCCGAAAACACCATTTGATCGTGTGTCACGTGACAAAATGCTCCAGGGGTTTCTCCGCTGGCCATTTTGAACGCGAAGAAGACCCTGGGGACGAGTTTCGGGTCGAGTTTCGGGACAAGAATTTTGCGCAGTTTTTCCTTCGTTCTCCATATTCTGAGCGCCTTGAACAAGCTAAATTGAAATTCGAATTTTTAGTAAATGAATACGAGAGCATAACTTCTTCTACATTTCATCTCGTTTCATTCTAATTATATCCAAGCCAGCTCTATTTACTAGGGCTGGAGTATGCTTCAGTAGAATTGTTTAGACAAACAACAATTTTTATCGCGCTGTATTATTTGTTTTGCATGTTTGAATTCAAAGCAGGGGGGCTGCATTCATCTTGTACGGGCAACTGAGTCCGTAATGTTAGTAATGCTACTGATCAGCGCAGCTGCTAAGCAACTGCCTCAATTACACATAACTGATGGCAGCTTTTGAGAAACAAATATTGTCCAAGTTCGTTTTGTCTCATTGCGCCGTTCTGAGTCTATTGTTACAAAAATTGTCCTCTTTAAAAAAATGTTAAAGGAAAGTTATAAATTAAAAGTACTGAAGTAATTAAAGTAAATGCCTGTATGTTTTATATCATAATAAAAACTTTCTAGGGATATGTAATGAATATTTTTTGCTTCCCAGAAACCTTTTTTTCTGGGGAACAATGAAAAGGTCTGAAAAGAAAGACCTTTATGTAAATCATTGATGTTGCTCACAGTTTTAAAAAATAAGTTAATGGTTAGATATACGATAAAGTTGTAACTGCCGACCAAAGAATTTGCGTGGCAGAAAGGGGTTTTCATAGGGAGGGGGAGGGGGGAGGTTGTCTTTTTCCGTTACCCTGTGTCCCGTCTTCTAACTTAGGGGGGTGGGGGACTTTGGGAGGGTACCTCTTTTCAGAATGTTCGTACCAACAATGCGTCTTTCAGAAGAGTTTTGTGGAACTAGTAAATTTGCATTTGGGCAGAATTTTCGTCACCCTTACAAAACGAGATGCTAGTACCTTTTAGAGTGTTTTTTTTTTTCCGGCTTTACAAAGCATTCAAGGGATTTAAAGTTTGTAACTCATCAATAAGGTTATAGTTGATTGAGAAAATATCGGCTCAAGGTAGATACCGCCATAAGATTTTAAAATGGTTTGAAATCCGTACTGACCGATTGCCTCGATATAGCACTTTTAATCGAAAGAAACAGGACATTTGGCACGATTAATTAGTAAAAATCCTGGATGTGTCCTACCTGCAGTGTTGGATACCAGCAAAGTCGATGGTATCATTTTTTCTGAATAAAAAAAAGAGAGGCGGGAAACAATAAGTACTTAAACACGAAGTTCCGGTATAAAAGGCTTAGCTCCTCCCCGATTCCACACCTTTTGGGTGTGAAATGCAAATTAAGGCGTCTTTCAATCACAAAACGTGGTTTACTTGCGCTTCCTTGAAATATTAGTTGCTTCAAAAATCTAATTAAACCAAGATTTTACCTAAGCAAAACAACAAATAGAAGTTCATAAAGACTTCTGATTTAATTTTCATAAAGTTTTTCCGAATTGTGTTAGCAATGGTCTTAGTACAGTAATGACGCATGTTTGTTGTCAGTTGTTAATGCTTCAGTGGTTGATTGACGACTGGAGGTGAGGATGGCCAGGCCAGGCTCCTTTTATACCGGAACTTCGTGTTTACTGACTGGTCCCAAGGGAAACAGTGAGTCGTTTCCCCGAGACCCTCACAACATGGAGTGTCGAGGGGAAACAAAACTCACCGTTTCCCGTGGGGCCAGTTATTTAGTGTTAAGTGTTTTGTTATATCTCCCAACTCAATGTTTATTGTAAAATGTTACAAATTTTGGCACAAAAATTTGCCGCGGTTTCAAGGCGCACGACCTGATCACGTGCGAGTCGAAAGTTCAAGTTGTCGTTTCCCTAGGGAGTTTATAGTGAGTTTTGTCGCTCAAGGAGTGTTTGGGTCAACTTTTGCTGGGTATGTGCCCGCTGGCCTCTCAGAGCCCATATCCAATTATAGACCCCATCTTAGTCACTTTTGAGTAAATGTAAATTTCGCAATCCTAACTTAGTCACTTTCTGTTCAGCCATCTACCTTGAGTTCGGAACCCTTTTAACTAGGTCATCCTCAAATGAATTGACACATTTTTTATATGTAGAAGACTTTACTCTTCATCTACAAACCTTCTGGTACATTTGTTAACCGAAAATATTTACAACCAAAAACTACCCAAAAAAATACTTGCCAGAATTTTCTTACCCCAAAAAATCCCGACAATTTGCGACCCCATTCTAGTAACTCTATTGAAAATGCAACCCCCCCCCCCCCCCCCCCCCCGGGCTTTGCATTGATATTGCTCTAAGTTAGATTGTTAATTGCAAGTCAGCAAGACCGTCAAACAATTTTTCAACTCAGACCAACAATTCTAAAATAACATGGTGGCGCCAAAGTATTTTTGGAATTTCCTCAATATCTGCACAAGCCCGCGAAAAATCGAGAAACACGTATCACCGAATGCACTGCCTAAAAAAACTTTAATCTGTGAATTGGAGCCACAATATTTATCTATATATGACACCAAGTTTTTCGGACTAAGATGAAAGACCTCGCTTGGACAGATCTAGAATCATAAACATCGTACGTTCTAAAAAAGATTTCATGACCTGTGTAAATCTGTGATATTATGTTGCATCACGCGCTCTCTCGCTCGTAGCCAGGCAAACATTCAACATGGGTGCCACTTGTGCCAAATGTTGTCTGTGTTACTGCTTCAAACTGTGCGAATTTGGTGAAAGATTTCGCTGCTGCGCTTGCTGCTTACAAAACTGCGAGCCTTGCTGTCAATGTGGAGATTGTTGTGACGTGGAAGGAGATAGTTTACCGTTCGCAGAGGTGAGCGAAAACACGAAAGAAGGAGAAGACACGTTTGTTTATTCAAACGGCGATAAATATATTGGAGAAATGCGCGACAACAAAAGGCATGGTTACGGGGAGCTAATACGCAAAGATGGCACCAGGTAAGTTCGTTTTGATATTGTATGTGGTTTAAGTTTTTCTATGTATTACAGAAAACTCAGTTTGTTAGTCAAGAAAGCGACTAACTGAGGATACATTTGGACGGTAACTCAAGATGACACTGTTGGACGCAAGGACAAATAAACTGCCTTCAACACCCACGTTGTTGTGTACAATTAGCCGTCTAATACATGTACACCCTTATACAAACGATCGTAACCTTATCGCTTATATATGACGCAGCTTCTTCCGTTTACACGGCGCTATTCGTGACCGTCACTGAAAATTTGGTACCTTATTTATTTAAGACGCCTGTGCGTCGTTTGGAAACCGATCCCTTATCCGATCAATTTTCGGTTTTTAAGGCCACCAAAATTGTTTGTGTGTGTGTGTGTGTGTGTGTCGCCCCCCAAAAAGATTAAATGAATTTCCATATAAATTCATCGAAATCGTTTTCGTGTAAACGCTGCTGTTGTCTCAATCATCCTCAAGCTACTTTCATATATAACCACCCCACCCTTTGCGAATTGCGTACCAGTCATTGGAAACCTCTGGCAATCTCCCTCCTCCCCCATCCCGCCGTTGCCTCATTTTCGCTGAGAGTTTTACATCGGCAAGTGAAAAGAGTTCAATTTCGCACCGAATAAACTTTGGTAATTTATTCATGATTAATCACAAACTCAACACTTTGCAATGGACTTTAACGTCTTAAGGTTAGAATTTCTGGGCGTTATCTCTCTCCCCCACCCCGCCACGTCCTTTGGCACTGACTGTTACTAACTCTTAACTATTTTTAATGCAGTCTTCTCATCATTTCATATCCATTTTCTTTTTTCTGTGATAGTTTAAAGGGGTATTTCGTGGAAGATCAGTTCTTTGGTGAGAAGCCTGAGACCATATCTGCTCAACCTGGTAGATCTGTGGCTGGGACAGCTGCTGCTGGGAAGTCTGCGGCCGTGGGTGAAGATTTAAGCAAGTAAGTGCCATTGGTGGTTTTATCAAAAAGCCCTTACCAGTGCAAATGGGATATTTATGTTCGAATTCGCCAGCTGTTTTTTGATCTCTTTTTTCCATCGCAGGTCTCCGAAACAAGCTGTACCCGAACCAACTGTTTCTTTCCACAAGCCTTCACCCGGGTCGTCCGAAGACAGACAGGAACTTTTATTAGACACGTGACCCGTTTTGGCTTTGCCACTTGGAAACGAGGTTGAGCTAGGATCCTAACTAAGGGAGAACTTAGTTAACGTCTTTGAAACTATTGTACATGTAGCAATGAAGCGAGTTTTAACTGAAGTTCTAAATTGTGCAACTCTTAAACTGAAATTCAGGTCTAATACGAGAAGAAAATTACCGGCACTCTTCTCACCTGGTTTTTACTAGCCTATCGCATCCACGCAAGCATACATTTTATGAGAAAAAAAAATTTTGACCTTGAAATATATCAGTTGTACCTGTGCCTGTGTTTGAGTCGAGCCGTACTTTCACGACGAAAAACACTTTGCTTGTGTCGTTAGTAAAAATCAGGCTTTTGCTCCTTAAATTTTCGTGGGACCCAGGTATTATATTAACTTCCTAACGTGAATAAACAAATAAAACAAAACGTCGTTAGAGTAAATCACCACAGCGCGCAGAGGGGCTAAATATGACCGTAATTATTTTACCGCGCAAACAACATAAACAAAGCGCCAAGCGATCTTGTTACGCGTCTGCTACCTCTAGGCTCTGGTCTTGTTCAGTGTAAAATGTTATCCTCACGCCGAAGGCCGCATACAGCAATGGCTGTGGGCGTATCACCATGACCACAGGAGTACCTGAAGCTTTCCGGAATTGTCGTCCGAAGGCCAACATCGTCGGCTTTCGGCTGTCGGACTTAAATTTCACCAGACGCATGACAAGATCGCACGACTCTTTGTTCAGTCACCGTTCACATTTCAGGCTCCGATATCTGAAAGATCGGTTTTCACGGCGAAATAAGCTGGAATTACGGCACGGTCAAATTTGTCTCCACTGCCCCCAGTGCTTCTTTTGAATCACGAATGACCGGCTAACGCTAGAAATATCGGCGTTTATGAGCCGGGCTGGGGCCCGTTTCTCGAAAGTTCCGATCAGGGGCGTAGCCAGGACTTTTTCAGAGGTATGCACAATCAATTTTCAAACAACCTCCTCCCCCCCCCCCCCCCCCACCCTCAAGTCCCAAATCTTTCTTTTTTAAGGACTTTTTCAGGTATGCACGTGCGTACGTGCGTACGTGCGTACGTGCGTACAGGTAGCTACGCCCCTGCCGATGACTTTTCGGACCCGGAAAGCTATTTGATGCAGTTTTGAAAGCTAAGCAATAAAATTATAGGTTGATGAAACAAGCTGGGCTGGTTTGTTGGCTGTTTAGATCTTTTACAGATCCTACGTTCACTGGCAGCATTTTCGTTCGCGGTCCTGTGCTTATTCTATTGTTACTTATGTATTTTTTAGGACCGTATAGGTCTTTTTGATCCGATATGCTGTGTTTACTTTTTTAGCATGGTTTTGCCCATGTTTTTTACAAAGGTTGGTTGTGTCCATCCTATTCGGTTTTGCGAGACATTAACATGACACCTTTCCGGAGCACGTGATGTGGCGTGATTCGGCTGGCGTGCGTCCATATTTAGGGCTCAACAGAGTGTACGGATCATTTTTTGTCCATCGTTATGCCGTACTGATGAGTTCCATAATAAGAACGAAACAGCTGTCTACGGCTACGATCCTACTGTGTAGGGTTCTATCTGACCCTATCTCGTGTCATGTTAATGTCTTGCAAAGTTTTTATAGGTAGTATCAGCCTTGCTTCTCAGTTTGTTTGCCTAAAAACTACACTACGATTCTATAAAGTCTGATTTTAAGATATAACTCCGGCCAGGCCCGAAAAATTATCGGGACCTTTGAGAAACGGGCCCCTGGCCTGGTTAAGCGAGCCAGGGGCGGTCGTGCCAGCCCGGTCGTGACTGACTAAATTTGGCATCAACGTTTTTGGCTGAAAGTTGTTGTTTTGAAAATCGCGGCAAAGCGTAGAATGGTTTACTGGCTAAGGATGTTTTTAGCATTTTGGTTCATTTTCTTTGTGCGTTTTTTTTTTTACCGGGCAGGCGTGCGTTTCCCAAAACTACTCCCGAAGATTTTTCGGGCCCAAAAAGCCATTTTCTCAGGTGCAGGTTGTTTAACAACAGAGATTTACCTGATTTTCGTTCGTTTTGAAAGCTAAACAATAAAATCCTACGTTGATGAGGAATTTTGCACTGGTTTCCAGGCTAAAAACTTCACCGCCACTCGGAAAGAAATTGAAATTCAAAAATAGCTTTCGGGCCCGAAAGTTATTCGGGAGGTTGAGAAACACACGCTTGGCCGGTAAAGGCGATTACATGGAACACTTGTCAGCCCAGTTAGCCGGGATCCCGGCATCGCGATACCGGCTAACCGGGCTGGCCCGTTGTCGCGTAATCGCAAATTAAAGTTGATTTTTGTTGCGTTTAACAGACGTGCTGAGATCTTGGCAAAACAGGCGACTGAGGCAGCCCGGTTCACGTGGCCCTGAGTCTCTTTACTTGCTGAATGCACTCTTTTTTTCTTATATTTTTTTTGTAAGAACTTTGAGGCTATTACCAGCTAAGATGGGCTAAAAATATAAGAACCTGCCCTGGGTACGGTTTAATAAGACAATTACGACCAGTTTAGAATGGTTATGAGCTAAATGAAAGTAGTTTGGTCAGAGTAAATGGTCCCTAAATGCACATGTTGTCCATTTTATAATAGCAAGCATGCACAACAATTTGCAAGTAAGTAGCCTAAGTTTTCCTTTTTTTATTCAGAATTATGATTTCCTGAAACAGCGTACACCAGCTGTACTTATCATGCACTTATCCTGCTGATAAGAACGTCCATTACCGTCTCAAGCTCAGCTAAAAATTAGACGCTCTGTAAAGAAAGAGCGTAATTCACTTCAGCTACTGATACCAAATTATTTTCCTGTTTTGTCAATTTTTTCTAAGGATTGTTTTCATTTCCCTGGGGAAGCCTGATTTAGCCAGAACCCTGGACTGCTTTCAATTCGCTTAGTTCTGGTTTTATTTTGCGCCATATTTTTCTCGCCTAAACCAAATTGTTAAGGTTCAAAAAAGAACAAGAGGCTGAACATAGCCTATACTCATGCGCATGAGACTCTAAGACGGGTTTATTGAAGCTACCAATTTTTCTGTAGTCGCTTTGAATATTTAATTTATGATTCCTGATCAAACCCACACTAGTGTAATACTTCCCAAACGTTAATCGTGAATTATTTCTATTACATTGGGTTATTCCAGAACGAATCCTCCCCCCTCCCCCCCCCCCCCCCCCCCACCGACGGATGGCAAGATTGTTTGACCCCTTCCCCCCCCTCCCGCCTGGATTTCCAAGCCAAGAGACCCCTTCTCCTGCCCGGATTTTCAATAAGTTTGTGGAAGCCCTAAATTTACAGGTAATGATAAAAATACATGTAATCGGATCCACGAGATTCTACTTTTATAATGTGAAAACTGTGGTGATGAGTACTATAAATTGGTGAAACATTTTAATAAAAATAAATATTGCGTGACACATCATGAATCCTGACCCCCCCCCCCCCCGTTTGATTTCAAGACCAAATCGAAATGAAATTTTTCTATAAAGCTAGTCCTTTAAATAACTGCTTTGATTTTGCCATGTATTAGTTTTTTCCAAGCTTCACAGTTTTTTCAAAGTGTTGTCGCAAATACACTTCTTTCATATATGCAAATTTCGTGTGAAATGTAATTCGATCGCGTGATGCTTTCACATGATCATGAATCCAAAATATTTGTTCTAAAGGTCCAAACTTTTTAATGAAACTCATATTTCCTTGAATGAAAATGTTTTTTCCTTGAACAAAAGAGTTAAACGCTTATCAGAATTCAGTGATTTTCTGCTTCCGGAAGGCTTGGCGATTTATTTATCCTCATTGCAGTGCGCAGCGCTGGCGTCTGCGAATTATATTATAAACATCACAAAATAATATTTACATTCAGCAACCTGCTATATTATATCTAGTGTTTTCTAAAATTTCCGACTTTTCTTGTGTATATAGAATGCCATTCTTATCCGTAAAGATGATTCGCATAATGTTTTCGCGAATCAAAAAATCTTGAAAGCAAACTTTATTTCAGAAAGCGCTATTTAAGGGGCGGACCATTAGAAATCTTGGGAGGGGGGGTGACAATTACCAAAAAAAAAATCCTGCAAAGGAAAATTGTCTCAAAAAAAATTCCTGCAAGCAGTTGACCATAAAAAAATAAAATCCTGCAAGCTAACCGGCTATATATACATATATTTATTTATTTATTTATTTATTTATTTTAAACTGCCTCAAAGGTCTATCTGGTACATATACCGATATCTTAATACATGTATACTGAAACAGTGGATAGCATTGTTGGCGCGCTCGGATTGGCTACTGAAACTCGGAATATTCACCGCCCAGCAATTTGCGCGCGAAAATTGTAATCGTTAATTGACAGGAATAAATGAGTTAAAAAGCATCATTTTCGTTATATTATGTCACTGTTTCAGTATATATATCCACCACTACCCGGCACCTCCACTTCAGTGAATAGTTGTTAAATAACCAAAACCTTGTTTATGTACATATTTGAAAACACTGTAAACATCATGAAATATGTAACCTGCTCTACAGATTGTCCAACCGTCCCGATTTCGTCGAGATTACCCCGATTTTGCTTGAAAATCCCGAACCCGACCAATATGTGATCGGGATAGGAAAAATCCCGATTTTGACATTCGGTTCTGTCATTTTCGTCAAATTCTCGTAATACTTACTATACAAAAAGACGAAATTGCGTATACTTAACTCTGATATCCAGATAAACTAAAGAAACAGCAAGAAATATAAAATGAAATCGAGGACTTGTATGTGGAGCCACACAAAGAGACGCAAAGTGACGAGAAGCCACATCAATTCGCCAAACATTTTTGACAGAAATTGTTGTCTCAGAACGCTAGAAATGGAGTTTCAGAGCATCAAGATTTCAAAATTTTCTGGTGGGGCATGCCCCCACACCCCCCTAGCGGCTCGCGCCTTTGGCGCTCGACCACTCCATATCAATTCTTATTTCTCAACATATTTTATGCAACGGTTCGACAGTCTGACTTGAATCTACTCTCCAGCGTTTAATACAAAAAATGAACTGGGCCAAGTATAAAAAAAATTGGAGCTTGCACGCATTTATAAAGAAAATATGAGAAAAAAAAAACCTGCAGGCTTGCACCTCCCCAAAAAAAAAATCCTGCAGGAAACTCAGGCCGAAAAAAAAATTCATACACTGAAAATTTTTTGACCCCCCTCCCAGGATTTCTAATGGTCCACCCCTAACTTAATTATATTTAAATACTAGCGTCCCTTTACCGTGATTATTGACTTCACGAAGAAAACATTCGAACAAGTTTGCGTCTAATGTTTCCCAAACCGTGACTGCATTCTGTTACATTTGAAAAGACTACTTTTAAAAGCAATAAAATCAGTAAACGACCGGGTTATTTTTCAATTTTAGTAATTCTCAAAAACTGTATTACGCGACAGTCCGTTGACTCTGTGTTTAGAGTGCACAAAAGCTCACAAAAGCAACTTTTTCTCGGTCTAGAATAACAAGTATGACACAAAGAAAAAGTCAATCACAAATTGATATCAACATAAATTCTCACCGAAAAATGAAATTTCTTTTATAGTAAAGTCCCTCGCCTGCTTGAAAATTCTTTAAAACTCCGCTTCTTCGGATTTGATCGCCCCCCCGCACTGATAAAACTTGAAGCAAGATTTCGTCGCTCGTCGCTTACAGCTCTCCTTTTTCTCCACTACAGCGGCTTCTGAGTATTCTTTAAAGCTTTCTCTTTCCATTTTGAGTATTTTGAATGTGTGTTATTATTCCGAGAAGACAAAGAAAACCAAGCACATGCCGAGCGCGGCAGACATTTTGGTAGAATTTTTATGTGACCTGCGACCCGCGATAATATATGCGTGCATAAATTTGCATGCACTAATGTGACAAAAACAAGAAGAAACGCCACCGATTTTATACCTCATGCGCTTACTGCGCATGAGTAAAAACTCACTCTTATTAAAAAATATACATATATATACAGAGTATTGCATTGAGTTCCCGCCATTTTCACCTGCAATTATGCCCTTATTTTGGCATAGAGAACTCTTCGGCATACTTCGTCAAGTATCGTTACCGCTTCGGTGACCATCGGTAAATGATCGGTAAGCCGAAGTGACACATCCTCCCTGCCGTTTTGTGCGTTTGATGAAGGTGCTTGTTGGGAAGCGTTTCACTTCCCAGCGTTCAACACAGATCGGAACCCGGCGTGCATTGCGTTTATCCAAGTCTTCAGGTATTTGTAGTTTCTGCTTGTATCGGGGAAGGGACCACGTAGCTGTTTCTTTGTTTATTATGAGTTTGGTTTGGAAAATTCGAGCGCTTGAACATCTGGCCGGCGTAGAAGCGAACAACAATGGCGGACGCGGTTTCTTTTACTATTCTTTTGCGCCCTATCGCCCGAAACGCCGCTATATTTCTCGTAAGAAGTCGAAGATCTTCGATGATCGATCCTTCTTTGTTCAGAGGCTTCCATTTGCGTGCGTTATATGTTGAAATTTAGGCAAGGGGTTATAGAATAGCGTTTTGAAAGTGTTGAATTGGTAATCACAAGTCGCTGAATACCCATGCGGCCGGATTTATGTCGTTCTTCGGTCGTATTAGCACGATCTTTTCTTGATCTTGACATAAGCTTAAGCCTAAATTATGAGCAAAACATGAAAAAATTCTTGTGAAATGAGTGAAGTTAAAAGAAAAACAAAAGCGACAAACCGACCTTTAGTAAATTATTGAATCTTGAGTCTTACATTTAAGCTTAATATTTCTCTGCACGCGCATGCAGAATGTCTATCTTTCTGTACTCAAGCACGTAAAATTTAATTGACTTAAAGTTCTGTACCACAAACAACATTATATTTCTCCATTCTCTTCCTCTTCGTTTATTATGTCAAGGTAATAAATTTAAAGGCACCTTTCGTCAGTATGAGTAAAATTTTTAATTTTTTTTTGGGAAATTGGCCAAAATATATTTTCACGAATACCAGACTACAGTCATTTGCATTGTGGCAAATTATCACCATAGAAGTGTGAAACTGATGGTGTTTCTTTTTCCAGAAATTTGATAGGAACATGCATTACTGAACTGGCTTCTTTCAAACAAGGTTCTTTTCTCTGGCTGGTTGTGTCTGTCTCATGGAATAATATTATGTTGCCCATTCTATCTGAAAAATTATGGAAAAAGTTAGGTACAGGTTTCCCGGCATATCCAACTGAATGCAAGCAAACTTAATCAAACTCAATGCATGGATTGAGTTCGAACAAAATCCATATGGTATGATTCCCTTTTACAATACAACATATTGTTATGCTTTCCAGCTCCGACATCTGTCTAAAATGTGGCAGGCTTTCTGTGATGAGAAATGATAGTTACATTATGTTCCACTGCCAAACCTAAAAATTTTAAAACCAAAGAAAAATTTTAACTGCAACATATACAAACATTTTTTTTTGCATCTAGGCAGTTTTTGATGTACAATATAATACACAAAACATACTCTGAACCAAGTTCAATAGATACTTTTAATGGTTTTGCAGCTACACGTACAGCATGCATATTGATTTTGTTCCCACAATGGCATCCTATTATGTATCATTTTTTAAAATCATGTATTATTTTATTGAGATAATTCAAGCATTATCACAGTTAATGAATATATTAATTTTAATGGTTATTGTGAATGCCCTTGGGGCAATCAAACTCAATTATTTTATGTTTTATTGTATTTAATGCACTGTAGAGTACTTCGTCTTCCAATTTACATCAACACCTGTACATTAATAAATAATCTGGCACTACCATGAAAGAATAGTTAAAGAGATTCCATTAGACCAAAACTTCCCACATTCTTGAAAAATGACCTAATGAGTTGTGTAGTGTGCTTTGTAGCCAAAATGTATTTTGTCATTTTTTTTAGTGAAAATACAGTCTCATTTGGCCTGATTAGCTCTCTCTCTACCCTATCAAATGCAATTGTGTTGAGTTCTAAAAATATCCTTTCCTCTCTCCATGGACGTTTGTTTCGTTTAACCCATCCCTAGTCTCCTACACAGCCATTATTTATATCGTCGTACGCTCCTCCTGGGGGGAGAAGGGTTTCGTGATGACACAAATATAACGGCTGCGTAGGAGACTAACCCTCCCCCACCCCCTAAAAATTCCAATTTTGCTTCATACTTTCCTTTAAAAACAATGACTTTTGAGACCCCACCCTCCTCCCCCTGGGAATTTCCAATAACCTTCCATGGGAGGAGTGTGGATATTTTCTGGAACCACACATTTGTGAGTGAAATATTTGAAAATTCAACAAGGGTGGATGGATTGCAAGATAAAAGGTACCTCATTGATGTCACTTGCTTCACACAGCATTCTGATAGGTCAATTGACAAGCCTCTCTTTCCATACATGTATTAGGGATATATTAATGGGAAAATGAGCAAAGTAATACACCAAATGCAAATATGGCCGCCAGGCAATTTTTTGTTTGGCCAAGTTTTCAGAGAAATTAATGACATCACGTAAACAAGTGCTGCTAAGTGTATCATCTTGCAAAGTTTGAGTGTTTTTGGTTTAACGGTTGCAAAGTTATGGCTCACTGAAATTTAAAGCATTTGTATGAGAAAAGACATTCTATCCTGACTAGCCTCGCTTTCATGTTTTTCCCAAAATTTGATTGCCTATAACTTCTCCTAAAATAAGAATATGGCCTTGAAAATGCACACAATGATTTTTTTTGACCTGATCTTTATCATTATTCAATTGCTTTTCTTTTCTTGAGAACCTGTCCAAACAAAAATTGTTGGACGGCCATATTTGCATTCGATGTATTGTTTTGAACTTTTCAACTACTAGGGGTATAGAATGGTAAATTCGAGACTTTGCGAGACTGCGAGACCCTAGTTTAAAAATTCGAGACCGAGACTTTAGAGTTTCTATCAAATTCGAGCCCGAGATTTTATCTCTAAAAAATCCGAGCCCGAGACTCCAATTGCTGGAAAATGTCGGGCCGATAGTTCTAAAACAGTTTATCAACGTGACTGAAATCTCCAACGGAATTTACGAGACTCCAAGATCCAAATTATCAAAATTCGAGACTTCGAAAATTATAGCGAGCCCGAGATTCCGAGACTCCAATTTCAAATGCCGAGGATTCGAGACTCAGTGAATATTTTCAGAGACCCATCATTTCCGATAGACCATTCTATACCCCTACTACTGACATATCAAACAAATTGTAAACACTCAGGGAGACCGTTTTTCAAGGTCATCCAGAAATCGCTCTATTACTTGAAACACTGTTTCTTGTATATTTGCTATACCGGCATTACTTGAAACACTTTCTATTTACTGTTGAAATTTGTAGGGATATTAAATTATTAGTACGGTACTTACATTCAAGAACAACGAAGTAATGGAGACTGATCTGGATGAAAGACATATCAAAGATGAGAATGATGTCCATTTAGAAGGTACAGTTCATGTAATACTAAATTGAAGAAACGTTGTTGGGTGAAAAGCATAAACCATGAACGATGCGACCCAAAGGTTTAGTGGGAAGTTGGAAAAATTAATCTTCGTCTGTGTCTCAAACAAAGAAAACATCTTGATTATCAAGAAATTGAATATTACTAGCTTGCCAATTATGCTGCCTACCCAGAATCCCATTCAGTCCCATTGTTCATGGTTTATGTTTTTCACGGGTCAACGTCCTTCAATTTGGTGTAAACCGTAGTTAAAAGGGAGCATTGGAAAGTATGTAAACCCTCACCTGCAGCTCAGTTAAAACAATTGGCATACTATTTATATATATTTACTTCAAGAAAAAAATGTTGCCTCTGATTTAAGAATACTGCCCCCAGTAAAATTAATATTATTAAGCACCGCATCCAAATAAGTGCCTCGATCCCCAAATTAATTGCCTTCAAGCATGTCCACCATATAAGCTCTGCATTATATGTAAGAGCAAAAAACTAATAATCATACTCACCAAAACGGGTGAGTGCATGACGTACAATATGCACTCACCCGAAAGGATTTATACTCGCATTGGTGAGTGGGTGAGTGCTAATTTCCAACTCTGTAAACTTACATGTATCAACTTTATTGAAAATTGTAGTTCTGTATACACTAATTGAAGGGCTAAGTATGTTTTTGGTAACTTTCACTAAAATTGTATGTTTTAAGCCTTTAAAAGCACAGTTTTGTCAAATTAATGATTTATTAATAATTGTTAAGGTTCATGTACTTAAAACAGATCCAAACTGGGGAAGAAAATCCACATCTTTGAGAAAGTGTTTTGGGCCCCTATGACACCCTATGCCCCCCAGGACACCCTGTGTATCTTTTCAAAAAATATATATATTCTGTTCGAAGATAGAACATTTGTTAACTTGGTTTAAATCCTTTCAGTCATATTTACATGATCCAGTCATACAATCATGTAATTTTGGCAAGTGAGTCCCTTTTGAGGCCAAAAATCCAAGATTTCAGTGAAAATTTTCCAAAAAAGTACTTAGGTCATTATTGCTGGAAGCCCTTCAATTATTGGTTGCTAACTGCTTTCAGCGGAACCCAACGATATTGCACCTGTGGCTGTCAGTCACATTGCTGGGCAGCCAATCAACTCGACAGAGCAAGAAGTGATAGGTCTGTTGTTGGCACAACAGCAAGTTGTTACAAACTCTGGTAAATTGGAGCCTACCAGTGTATATGTCCACCAGTCTGCCAATCCAAGCACTGTTGCCATGGTGACAGAGGATGTGTTACAGTCACATGGGAATCAAAACAAAACCATTGTCATGGTAAGTTTTACTTAGTAATTAATAGTAATCGGACTGAGTGGAGTACAATTCAGGGAATAATCGGGTAGGTAATTAAAAATCGGCCAAGTGGGAAGTGAGAGGACGACGTAGTTACTAAAAGAAGGAATGACCTACAATGAGCTACAATGACCTACAATGAGCTACAATGAGCTACAATGAGATACAACGATCAGCCACAATGAGCTACAATGAGCTTTAACGATCTACAATGAGCTACAACGAGCCACAACGACCTACAATGAGCTTCAACGACCCACAATGAGCTACAGTGACTTAGAAAAAGCTACAATTAACTAAAATTAGCTACAAGGGGTTTATAATATCACCATCCTTACCTTTATATACCGTAGAAAGTTCCCCGATCACTTCTGAAAATCACCGGAAGTAAAAAAAGGCCGTACCTGTACAAACTCACAGCTTTAGCATTCCATCTTATATTATCTTTGAACCGGAAGTGGTCTTGGTTCTTGTCGATCACCGCTCAGGGACGTAACTTACAAAGGGGCAAGGTGCTTGTTTTGTTAGGAACACTTTCCAAGAATACCAAACACTATCCTAAGGTGTCCAAGAATAACCCAGCATGTTCTAAAATTTTTGCAGATTTTCCATGATTCTAGCTTTCGTGGCAGGTGAGAAGCGTTGCGTGACAATCCATGTAGCTACGTGTATAAACGCAGTACTATACATGACATAAAGTGTATAAACAATTATACCTCATTTCAAAGCTATTAAAATAAAGAATAAAAAAATCCTTCCAAGATTTGAAGAAGGAATCACGGGGCCTTTTGCAGATTGCCGATGCTAGCCGATGATTCCCGAAAGATAGTTTATACCGATATCCTTGTTTAAACATTTGTGATAAAAAAAGTTGAAGTGAAATGTTTGAAAGATAATATTTTTGAACCAGGAATAAACTTATTTATAATATGACCATACGGCCCCGCTGACGCAATCCTGCAGAAAATAGAATCGCAAGGTGACTTGAGCAGGGCCGGACGGGTTGACGTGAGCCGGTCCGGAAAGATAACGTTAAGATAACGTAGTACAGGTACGGCCTTTTGTTACTTCCGGTGATTTTCAGAAGTGAACGGGTGGTCGCTAATTATTCTCCTCTCGCGGCACCGACCTTTCTGTGGTATATAACGGTAAGGATGGTGATATTATAAACCACTTGTAGCTAAATTTAGTTAATTGTAGCTTTTCTAAGTCACTGTAGCTCATTGTGGGTCGTTGAAGCTCAATGCAGGTCGTTGTGGCTCATTGTAGCTCATTGTAGATCGTTAAAGCTCATTGTAGCTCATTGTAGGTCATTGTGGCTGATCGTTGTAGCTCATTGTAGCTCATTGTAGCTCATTGTAGCTCATTGTAGGTCATTCCTTCTTTTAGTACCTACCGCGAGGACGATTTGAAATTACGAGCACAATATTACCCCTTGTACAAAGAGAAGTTCAATTACTACATGTAATTAATCGTATCAGTAACAAAATTTGAGATTAAAAAGTCTATTGGAGTTTAATGTACTCAAAATATCAAGGATATTTTCAATCAGTTAAGAAGGAAGAAAACAGTAAAAAAAAGAAACAAATTTAAGTGCACCTGATTGATGCGTGTGCAACCCAAAGGAAAGTTTAAACCGAAACATAACTTTCCTGCTTATACTTTCCTGATGAGCAGGGTTCAGGCAAGCCATCTGCTGACTATAAATTATGTTTTTAAAACAAATCAAAGGCTGAGAGCCAACCTGTGAATAAGAAATGCTAACGCGTAACGCAATATTGTGGTAAGCTTATGTTTTCACACTGACACGGTTCAATGTTTTATTTAAATTAAATGTAAGGATTTTTGACAAACACCAAAAAATATGGTACATCACTTTCATAATGTTCAGTCCGAAGAAGAAAGAAAAAAAAAGATGTCCCAAGTGAGGCTTGAACTCCTGCCTTTCGACTGTCATTCCGCGCTTTAAACCACTTGGCCACCATGATCCCAGACTTAGAACAGGATAAATTTAATTACTTCAAGGTAGATATGCATCAAAACACGTGTCTTGGTTGAAAAATCCTTTTAGATCGATTTTAATGTTGCATTAAAGACTCTAAATGCGAAACATCTTTAAGCTTATTGTTGTTTATCTTCGTTTACAACAATTTAGTTATTGTTATCGCTGGATTCACGTTGTTCTTGTTACGAAACGCATTCGTAACAAAGCATGACATCACTAAGTTTACAGCTGATGAAAGGCTAGGAGCGAGCGAGTGCTCATTTGCATATCTGTCTCTGTTACCGATAACCCGCTCATTACGCATGCGCATATTCGCGGGTTAAAAAGAAAATTTTGACAAGTATGTAACTGCATGCTTGGGGCAAGCAAATTTGGGGAGTTGCTTGTCCAAAAAGCAATCTGGAAGTCAAGTTTTTTTCAAGCCCTGGACTATTGCAAGACTGAGGCAATTTTTTACATCCAGTCACACAGTGTAGGAGTTTGTCATTAAGATTGTTCAGTGCAAACACAGATGACCAATTAAGTGTACTACATGTACTGTGTAAGAGTTTGTATGGATCTGGACTTAATAAAAAAGAAATGTGAATAAAAGTGATACAAACTGCATCTGTTGTTTTTTCCTGTGTTCCTCCTGTACGTAGAAGCTGTTTTGGGCAAATTTCTTCTCAACAGTTGCGTCTGCCAATGTAACATACTAAGAGAGGGGTAAATCTACACCAGTTGGTTGGTTTGACCCTTGGGAGAAAATTCACCCAAAACAGCTTACAGGAGCCAGTTCCAAAAGCAGGAAAAGACAACATTCAGATTCAGTTTAAAACATTAACCTATTAAACCTTTTTTTAGATCTCCAGGGATGTCATTTAAAAAAAAATTGTGGTATTTTGCAGAGTGAGGATAGTGATGATGTAGAGGTGAAAGATGAGTCAATGTTAGTTGCTCAGCAAGGAGAACAAGATGCTGCTACTGCAACCATTATGGCAACTGTGGATCACCATGAAGGTACAGTGTACAGTGTATCGTAGCTACAGTGTAGATTGCTGGAAGCTCCAAAAATAACAAAAGGCCAAGTAACTTCATATTCCCTGTAAAATAGCCAGGGTCAAACTGGAAATGAGTGCTATTAATTTTCACTAACACTGTACAATGTACATGCACCCACTAAAAATACTTGCCAGAATTAAATTCCACCACTGGTGATAGAAAATGATTAATTAAAGAAAAAAAACCTGTGTTAACCTCCCTGTCACTTTAAAAAGTTACAGTCAAACCAGATGTTCTTTTGCGGGCAACTAATTGCAAACTTCCGCTGCAACATTGATTGGTATTTTGATTGACAGTTTGCTTCAAGCAAGTTGGAAGTTGTGCGATCAAGTTGCAACTTGCGCGAGCAAGTTCCTATTTCAAACTTGCTGTCAGTTGCTGGATTTCTGAATTGAAGGTACTTAGTTTGGTTACCTTGCAGTATTCCACAAACTCTACGATATCAGGAGTAGAAACTGTTCATTCCTTCCAGCCAGATTTACCGGGAAAATACGTCTCGTGTTGTAAAAATCTGTTTACAATATTGGATACAGTTTGCCTTGATAATCCAACAATGCATGCGATTTGTTCTTGTTTTACACCAGACGACCATTATTCTCTCTCTTTTCTCAACTGAGGTGGTATTATTACGATGTACGTGAACCATAACTGAAGAAGGACGTGTTTTCATAAAATTCGCAATTTGCAACTGACAACAAGTTTGAAATAGGAACTTGCTCGCGAAAGTTGCAACTTGCTCGAAGCAAACTGTCAATCAAAATACCATTGTTGCGCAGGAAGTTTGCAAAGTTGTCCGCAAAAGAACGTCCGGTTTGACTGTAATATGATTGAGTTTCCACTCCCCATTTAACAACCACCACCAGTCTACAGAGCGGGACGGGTTCCAATTCTGGCCAGACCAACACTCGGGGTCTTAAAATTACTGAGGATGAAGGTGCTGCCTTTGTTTTGATATCTGCAAATTGTTAGACCTTCGTGTGGCTTGGTGGTGCCATCTCCATTGGGGACTTAGAAGAACCACTGTCAGGATGTTGTACCAAATCCCTGGCTGTGACCACCCTCAGTGCCATACACATACATTGTTTGTGGGTGGGGTGGGGTGGGGGAGATAATATTAACAATGGACTGATAGTGGTTGCCCTGATGAGGTGCCTTCATGAGTTGACATCTGATCTAAAATAAATAAATAAAATCGTCTTTGTTTAACGAGGGTGATACTAAATAGTTATAAGAGTAACAAACCTGTGGCCCTTGGATTCCAGATCGAATTGGAATTTGGAATTGTTGGTTTTTGAGGAGAGGGGAAAACCGGAGTACCCTGAGAAAAACCTCTCGGAGCAAGGAGAGAACCAACAACAAACTTAAATGCGATTTCAGGGCCGGGAATCGAACCCGGGCCACGTTGGTGGGAGGCAAGTGCTCTCACCACTACACCACCCCTGCTCCCCATTCAATCATAAGCATGCCTGCCAACCCCCAATGTGCAGAAGTCTGGAGACATCTAGAAATCTTTGCATTTGTAAGAATGTCATTTTCAACAGTGGCTCAAGACTCCCCAAAAATCACCCGAAGACCTTCCAAATGCTGCCGAACAAAAAAAAAG
This sequence comes from Cladopsammia gracilis, assembly GCA_022457155.1. NCBI lineage: Eukaryota > Metazoa > Cnidaria > Anthozoa > Scleractinia > Dendrophylliidae > Cladopsammia > Cladopsammia gracilis. Next base: position 1,023,960 of record JAJGOT010000035.1, read on the forward strand.
GACAACAGTAGAACAACAGGCCTGTTATATCTTTATTTTGATCTGACTGAATGGAAAAATCTCTCACACACATAGTTGGAGTAGACTTATTCTAAGCGACGAGCAGGGTTTGTGCTAGGCCTGTCAACTTTTATAACAACAACGCTTTGACTGATGTAAACAGCGTGCGAAAACGACGCAAACTTTCTACCCTGTATTGTGCAATTTGATTGGTTGATTTCTGACCAGTAACGATACTCGTTAAATAATTATATATCAGTTTGATTGTTCTGTGTTACGTTTCAATCGAGTCAATCGAGTCAATCGAGAACAGCTCAAATAAGAGCACTAAATCCACTTCTTGTTTTATTTTCCTTTTTGACATCTCGAAAATAATGAAATTAATGAAAAAATTTTGAAAAATGCCATGGTAGGTATTTCCTGGGAGATTTGGTGCTCTAACCGGGAGACCGGGAGATTTGATGAAAAACTTGGAGACTACCGGGAAAACCAGGAGAGTTGGCAGTTATGCATAAGTATACAGTATGTAATGCGACCTGTGCTATTATAACTAATTCATTCATTTACTCTAACACCAGCAATACAAGCCTTTAGATAACTAACAGACTTATAAACTGTTGTTTGAAGGTAATGATGGCTATCAGTCAGTACAGACAGGCTTGGCACCCAGTGATCTTGTTCAGTCAGCTGTGGTAGTGAGTTCTACACCTGGAGGAACTGTGTTTCTTGAACCTCAGGCTGTGACTTTGACAGAACTTCCTGGTGGAACTGTGCAAACACTTCCTGGTGGAAGCACATTTGAAGGTAATCTTACTTAGTTATTAAAATAACTGCTCCATCGTTATGTCCTCATTATTAATTTTGATATTTCAAGAAATTTTAACATCCATAATTAATAATAAATGAAATAAGAACAATTTTCATCTTCCTAGAGTTCAAAGAAACTATGGCAAACAATGCAAGGAATACAAACTCACTTTTAATTTTAAAAAAAATGTAAAGGACCTTTCTTTAGGCAGCTTAATTTTAAAAATATTTTAACTTTTTTCTTTTTTTTCGATTTATAATTTGCAGGGTCCCACTGAAAAACACCTTGATGATGTGGGCACCCTGGATAAATATTATTATTATTAATTATTATAACTGAGGGTTTTTGCAATGGTGTTCTATAGCAACAATCAGCATAAAAAGAAAATAAATAAATAAAAAAATAAAAAAAATAAAAAAGAATTTAAACTTATTTTCTTGCCTCTACTATGAATATAATTTCAAAACCTTACCTCCCTTCCCCTAGTCTGTGGGGAACAAAATACAACATTGACTGGACAGGGGTAGAGGGAGGGTGGGGCCTTATTTCTCGACGGTACCCAAAAATGCACCCTAAATTGAATGTGTCTCTACCGTTTTGTCCTTAATTGTCTATTTAAGAAACTGGTTTTATTTTGGTCATGGTCCATATCATTTCCCTTTAATTAGTCACGCTGATCATGTAAATATTTTTTGATGCCAGGGGTGATCTTGTGTTCATTAGTTAATTAGTCTGGTCATCGTTATTGCAACGTACAATAACATTAGTAAGGTTTAAAAAAAAAACAAATTCTCAATGCCTCGCTGGTGATACACATAGAGTGGATGCTAAATAATTTTTTTTTTGCTGTTTCAGCGACATATGTCCATCAAGCCAGTGACGGCACTAGTTACGTCATCACCTCAGAACCTGCATCTTTTGACACCACCTCATCTGTTTCCATGACAACTATATCTGAGTCTAATGCATCCATGGTGAGCTCAAGTGAGACAGTGGATACAACAGGGATTCCGCTGGAGCAGTTTGCTGCACATGCTCATCATGTGGATCACGAGGACCATTCAACACTGTATGTCTTACAAGAAGATGCTGGAGGAGCAGATCAGGAGGTACAGTGTATGGAATATTATGTACTTATTGACTAAGTAGGAGGACCAGATGGGAAACTATTTGGCTCAAGGTCATGGTGTATGGACTGAGCCCAGCGAGGTCTGTGCGGCGGAGGAAGTGTTAGAATTGTTTAAAATTTTTCAGCCCTTTGGGAGTTACATTTTTACAAGTTAAGGTGGGCCCTGGGCCCTTCTCCTAGATCTGCCATTGCATGTAAATCAAGTTGTATCACACTGTACATAAGGTAATGATTTCGCATATTTTTTGCATAACTAGTCAGCCAAGAAAATATATCACTGTGGCATTGATGGGTGTGGCAAGCAGTTTTCAACGTCTTACCGGCTGAAGGCACATGGACGAAGCCACACAGGAGACACATTCAGGTGTGAAGAGGAGGGATGCGAGAAGGCATTTATAACTCAGAGTGACTTGACAAAACATGTTAGAACTCATTCTGGGGAAAAACCATACAGATGTGATCATGAAGGCTGTGGAAAAGTCTACACAACAGCACATCATCTAAAGGTTTGTTTGACTCAAGCTCCGTCCACCCTACTTGTATGTGTTGTGGTTCAAATTTTTCTTTGGTTTAAAAATTTTCAAACCAGTTCAATTTTTATTTTTCTTTGTCTCAGATTCATTATCATATTCTGAGACAAAGGGAATTAAAAATTGAACTGGTTTGAAAATTTTCAAACCAAAGAAAAATTTGAACCACAACATATATGCATTTGTAATAGTTCTTTCTGAAAACAGAAATTACTTAATATGTGGTTAGGCCTTTCGTTCACACGTTATCGAAAACGAACCAAAAATGAAAATGTATTGTTTTCGTGTAGTCGGAAAGAGCTTACAAAAGTTTTTTTAAAATGGTTTGGCCTTTCTTCTCGGCCTTTCTTACAAACGGAAATGAAAGACTATTGAAAATGATGACGTAATGACAACGGAACAAGTCAGTACAAAAAAACGCATTTTGAATCGTTTTCGAGATTTTGAATGAAAAACGCATGTGAACGGAGCAAAAGCTTTTTTTTCAGTTTCTGTTTTCAGCCTAAGTTATGCAGTCCTATGGTAATTAGTTGAAGGGATTCATGCAAGACTATCTTCGTAAAGCGAAAGTCAATTTTTGGGCTTAAATTCTGATTTTGATCGGCTGAGATATTCCAAAAATAATCCAATGGTTTAGAAGAGTACTTGAAAATGACGAACACATTAAAAAGTGAAAAGAAAAATTTGAGCGACAATTTCCTGTGTGTTGTCCTCCACAAGGTCAGACAGGTATTTGTCAAATCTGTTCTTTGTTCGTACGAAGTAAATTTACGAGGTCGCGCTTGTGTTTTATCAGGTACACGAAAGAGCCCACACTGGAGAGAAACCCTTTAAATGTAGAGTTGACGGCTGTGATAAAGCCTTTGCCACAGGGTATGGACTAAAGAGTCACACACGCACACACACGGGGGAGAAACCTTACAAATGTCCCCAAGACGACTGTGGCAAGGCATTCAAGACATCAGGAGACTTACAAAAACACGTACGTACACATACAGGTGAGTGAAGCGAGGCTGTAATTTGACCTACAGACCACATGGGGCAGGCAATATCACCATTTTAGTGTTACTTTAAAGGGGCATTGTCACGCAGATTTTGCTGTGTTTTGGTCAAAATACACTAAATATACGACAAAGTACATTTGCTCAAACACAAATTGCTTTTAAAACACCAAGAAGATAATAGCAAGTGATTTATTCAAGGAAGAACAAACCGTAATAGATTTTTCTGCGATTTTTCCACGACTCTTGGGAGGAACTTGAAAAAATTGGCCAAGTTCTTCAAGAAGCAATCCATTTCCATCCTGGCCATCCGCAGCCAAAGAAAACGAATACTAGTTTCTGTGCACTGGTAGAGTATTTGTTAACAAAACTGGACCGTTATTTTAAGGTTTCCATTGAAATAAATATTTTTTTTGGCTTTTCAAAGTGTTACTAAAAATAGGTGACAGTGTCCCTTTAAAAAGCTCAAAAGACATATTCATTTTATCAGTGGAAACCCCAAAATAATGGCCCAGTTTTGTTTAAAATTCTTCTTTTTTTTTTTTTTTTTTTTAGTTCTAGTAGTTCTACTAGTGCTCTGTCAGTTAAAGTAATTGTCTTGGGCTGCAGATAGCCAGGATGGAGATGGATTAACCCTTGAAAAAAAATTGGGCCACTTTGTCACGTCTATCGCCTTGTGACTTGGAAAACTCGCTAAAACTCAGATTATAGTTGATTCTCTCTTTGAAAATTCATTTGAAATCTTCCTCTTATTAGTGTCCTATAAGCATTTCGTGTATGGTAAAGGTACTTAGTTTTAGAGCGGTTTTCAATTGAGTGTCGTAAAACCAAAACCAAAGTACATGTAATTACTCTGACCAATCACAGAACTCGCAGACAATCTGATGAACCAATCAGAACTCAAAGCAAATACATGCAGCCGGCGCCAAGCGCGGGAAAACGCGTGCGAGCAAATCACGATTGGTTTTGGTTTTTCTTCTGATTGGTCGAGAAAGTGGCGCGAGATTTTTTAGCCAATCACAAAGCGTAGGAATGCAAAACCAAAGCAATTGTGTAATTACTTTTGGAGCAATTTTGACCCCAAAACGTCAAAAGCCCCATGACATAGCTACTTTATATATATGGTGAAGTAGGGTGCACCTGTGTTGAGACAAATGAATGAAACATTGAATAAAGCAAAAGTGCCAAAAATCGTATCCATAATTTTACGTCAAGAACGATGTTGGTAGTTTCTTGGTGTTGCGGATGGTGTGATCACCAAATGACGTAAAACAAAAGATTCAAAAGACACTGAACAATACCCACAGCACAACACAAAAGATAACCAACAATGGCTTCCGCAACACCAAGAAACACCCACAATGTTGGACAATCGATGGGCTAATGTTGACTACCTTATTCTTTAGGGGAGAGACCGTTCACTTGCCTGTTTACTGGGTGTGGCCGTTCATTCACGACGTCTAACATCAGAAAAGTGCACATGAGAACTCACACGGGTGAGCGCCCTTACGTGTGTGAACACGAGGGATGCGGACGGTCATTTGCTAGCGCTACCAACTACAAGAACCATTCAAGAATACACACCGGTATGTTGGGTACTGAAATCTTACAGTGCTAAGACGCAACATTGTCGATACCTTGAATATATTTTTTATGAAAAAAAAAATCACATTCGGTGTGATTCCTTAAAGCTTATCAGTGGATATATCTGTCTCGGTCATTGGAATTAAGTGACTCCGCAAGGGGAACATACATAGCTTTATACATACATACATACATACATAAACTTTATTTTTTCTCGAATTTAAGAGTAGCTTTGTAACAGGGTTTTCATTAAGAATTTGAGTAGCAGGAGAATAGTGTAAAGTAACAGGAGAATATTATGAAGGAGCGAAGATAGCTACATATTGCCATCAAAATACAGCCGGAGAATTGTTCGTAGTAGGCGGAGAATTCTCCGATCTCCGATTCCTAATGAACACCCTGATTTGTAGCTAATTTCTCCGAGAGAAAAATAACAAATTACAAAATATACAATAAAAATATTCAATATCATTATAAAATACAATTTATAGAAAAGTAGTGTTTTTCGAGTCCGCCATTATACATTTATGTTCCAACGAGCCTAATATTTAGTGCCGTTTCTTATTTGCGTTTGCAAGTGCTGTTACTTTGGGACTGCTAAAATACATGTACGCGAGCAGTACCATTAAGTACCGTTATACCGTAGTCAACTATTCAGAGAATGCCAAGTCAGTATTACATTGAGGTAGCTTTTGATCTCGTATAGTTTCTCAAAGTTTTTCCTAAGATTCACCAGTTCATTCTGAACGAAGGACGGATATAGGGAGGTAGGGGCAATTGCTTTCGGAATGCTATGGAAGACCTTTTAGTGGCTAAAATGGTTGTCAAAATGTCCTTTTTTTGCAGGGGAGCGGCCATACATTTGTCAAGTGATTGGCTGTAACAAACGCTTCACAGAATACTCCAGTCTATACAAGCATCACGTGGTACATACCCATAACAAACCATACACATGTAACATCTGTAACAAGACCTACAGACAAACATCCACCCTGGCCAATCACAAGCGGACAGCTCACTGCGATATGGCGGACGTGGACCACCTGAGTGAAGGTGAGGGGTCTGGGAAATAGAGCATGAGCAGCTAGAATGACGCCATATTTGGGTTAGCCAAATAGCAATTGTAATCTGAAGAATAGTCTGAACTTGTTAAAGGGAATCTCGGCTGGAAAACATATTTCTTTTAGATCATTAGTTCGTGTCATTGTTAAACTGGTTTACGGGTTTTGAAGGTGATTACAAACCTTTAACTCTTGAATACTGGGCATTTTGTTTCTGCATTTATTGCTTTCAAATTTCCCGCGCGCCGCCATGTTTGTTTTCGCAAAGTTTGATGGGAAATTATGACGTCATTGCGTTGTCGTGAGCTTTCAATACTACGGTTTAAGTCAACATCACGTAAATTTATAAATATATATATGCTTTTAATTCATTTTTGACTGAATATTGTTCGGTTCTACCGCGAAATCTTCTTCTGTAAACTCCATATATGACATCTTCGACAACGCAATGACGTCATAAATTACCATAAAGAAAACATGGCGGCCCACGGGAAATTTAAACTGAAAAAAGAACACTTCACATTCAGTAACCAGTTACGGAGATACCGACTTAAAACCCCAGCCTGAGTTAAATATAAGCATTACGAATACTTTGGATCTAAAACTGTTTTTCAGCCGAGGTTCCGTTTAAGGAATACAGCTGAACCTTGAAAGCGAGCATCCAAAATGCTAAGCCAAGCCGTGAAGGTAGTCGCTAACGGGAGGACAGACCACAGAGCGCCTTAACTTTGAATCATACCTGTAGTAATTTAAGTGGAGAAAACATCTATAAGCCCAAACTTTAACTACATCTTCCATATAATTTCCATGTCAATTCTTCATTGATATGGAAATATGACGAACAAAGAGTTCTATTCCCAAAAGGTTTGAATTGGATACAACAATGCGTTAGCCGAATTTGTCTATTACTACAATCAAGGACAAAAGTCCTTGGGACTAATGTTACAAAGTGCTCCTATCAATTGGTAATTTAGTATGACCGACCAATACAGCCATGTTTTTCGTTTGAAGTCCATCTCAGCAACCCCACCCCTTCCCCCGAGACAATGTTGAAATCGACAAATCATTTTTATTACAAGGGCTCAACATTGTAAGGGGATAGGGGTGGGGAAATGGACACCTATCGTTTGCGCGTACCGTGTTTCTATCGCGCGCATTGGAAAACATCGTAAATGCAAATTTGTCCCAACACTATTGTCCTTGATTGTAGTTAAGTTAGTTAAGAATCCAAGCAAATCGTCTACCAGCGTATTTACAATAGTTTTATTCTGCAGTGATCATCTTGGAAAGTGCAAATGTTAGATTCGAAAGGTTTGGCGAGTCGCCCCAATGTGAGCAAACTGACTTTTGAATTAGCGTTTTATGACGGTTTTTTTTTTGTAATGGTCACTATGGCAACTTTTAACAATCGGTACATAACCTCTTTATTGATAGGCCTTTGTTTTGACTTAAAATTTTAGGTGATTATGACGTCGGCCATGACGAGCCCACAAACAAACGTCAGCGGTTGGATTTCACTGACGCCTTACAAAGTAGCCAAGCCTTTCCGCATGGTGTGCCTGTGGTTATAGCGGATGAGGCCTCAGTAGCCGCGCTTCAAGCCATGGACGGAAGCCTGGCTGATATCCAACAACACATGGCTGAAGGAGGCCACGTGACCGGTCACATTGCTATTCCTGTTGCCATAGCAGCGGACGCTGGAATTCAAGTGCAGGGTGATCTGGAACACGCGGTTACCCTTTCGCAAGCTCAGCAGTTGAGCTCAACACTCGTCGACAGCTCAGGGCACGAATTAGACATGTCCTCGGTACAGGTTGTCTCGGCGCCTCAGACTGTTGTTGTGACATCACTGGAGGCCGTGACGGGATCTGGACAGCCTGCCGAGACAGTGGTTGTCACATCCCTGGATGGCGTGACTACCACCGCGAGAAGGACACATGAAGGATTTACTATTGTCACGGTACCCTCGCAGGGGAGCGGACTGGGGATTGTGTCTGGCCATGGTGAGCAGGAGGAGAAAGTCCAGGAAGGAGAAGACGAGGATGAAGTCCACAGTCATGGTCAAGAGCCAAATGAAGGTGACTCAGGTACTTACACTTAGCATAACATCTTAACAGTCTTACTATTGTTGGAGAATAGAGATCTAGGAGGAAAGCTTTAAGAGCCTTAATTCTAGGATATTAATCCTCGTGCACACGAGCAAGTTTTACCTGACAAGTTTCCTTGACAAATGATTTGCCTGTGTATACGGATGAACAAGTTTGACAAGTTGTGAACAAGGAATTATAAAAGTTAGGGAGTCGTATGCAAAACGTGCAAGATAAAAGTGAACCTGACTACACATTAGATTCTGACGGATGTGGCTGTTTGTAGATCGTGCTAAACCGTGGTTCCAATCCCACTTGTAAAATAATTACAAGAAATGCACAGGAATGAAAACACAAACACAAGGAGACATAAACTAGCCTACACACCGACGTCATCTATTTTCTCGACGAAGGAAGGAAATAGATAGAAGACATCTGTGCACAGGCTTACATACGCACGTGCAGAGGTGCTTTATAATTCTTGTACGTTGCTTATTTCTCCATGCTTCCCACCCATGATATAAACGGCGAGTACAAATAGGGGTGAAAGTTTCTTTTTTGTATGCTTACGTTACGTTTGTGCTCATCTCACGCCGGTTGCTACACGATTTTTTTATGCTGGTTCTCGTGTCATTTCACAAGTGGAAAGTAGGCTTTAAGAAGGGCGAAAGAGGAAAAAGAAACTAATCGTTTACAACCAGAATTTGAATCTCTGCACGTGTCTGTTTCAACAGATGTTCTTCAATCCCATGAGCCCTCGCTAAGTGCAGCAAAAGCGGCTTTGGATGCCGCTCTGGCTTCACAGCTTCAACACAGTGACGTCATCAGCAGTGAAGACCCTGATTCAGCCTCGACTTCAGGGACTGCCCCACTATCCGCAGCTGTGACTTATCAGACCTAAACGTGAGATTCGACCAATTAGCCGCTTCGGTACAGGCCACGAGACCCTGAAATGGGTTAGCATGAGCCTTGAGCTTGGTTTGCACGAGCCTTGACGAAGCTCGGTTTGCACGAGCCTTGAGCCGGATTTGCACGAGCCTTGAGTTGGGTTTCCATGAGCATTGAAATGGATTTCCACGAGAGTTAAGTTGGGTTTGAAGGAACATTACTACACGTCCCAACAATATGAGAATTTTTCTTTGAAGACATTTTTCGTTTGCTTATTTTGTTCACAAAGGATTTTTCTGTACTACTCATTTCATAATTTGGTCAACACACAGTTTTCTGTGGCATAAATTCCTGTAATGCATGATACTTAGAAGAATAAATAAGTTGACTACATTGAACAAGTGTCGTGAGTAAAGCATTTTTTAGTTATAGTCTCTTATTTCTCTGAGGAATAATCGAACAAGAAAAACACCGTGCCTCACGAAAATTGTCTGGCGAAAGGAGACGCCTTCTCGCGCTCGCAATCTATTTTATAATGGGCAAGCATGTGTTTCTCAAAACTCCCGGAAATATTTCGGACTCGAGGGCTGTTTATTTAAGTTAGTGAATGATGATGTAGCTTTTCACCTTTAAACCAAACGATCCAAGCGATCGTGTTGGTTTCCATATGATCTTTATGATCGCTAGCAGGATCGCTCGCATACATTCGCAGGGGGACTCTGGGATACATAAAGCGATACTGCAATGCTTTGTGGGATAGTTTCGATCCCTACGATCGCCACGATCGATGAAAGTGATTTCCATATGATCGTTACCGCTACGATCGCTGAGATAAAATTGTTTCTAGCCCAGCGATCGCGATCGCTGCGATCGCCGAACAGAGTGGTTTCAATATGATCGCTACGATCGCCGGTCTCGTTTTTCGGAGACCGTAGCGATCATATGGAAACCAGGCTAAATTAGGATTTCATTGCCGAGCTTTCAAATTGAAAAAGGATGGAATCTTTGTTGTTAAACAATCTGTTCATTACAGCCCCCCCCCCCCACCCCCCGGCAATAGGCTTTGTGACTTTAATAGCCACATCGTGCAGGCATAGTGAGTTAAGGAACTGGTTATTAAACCTTGCAGGCTTCAAAGGGGATAAAAGCTGAATGGTGCCGTAATTTATTTTGAAACTGAATGCCATAACTGTGCACAGTCTTAAAGGGACACTCTCCCGCCAAAGTAACGAAATAGTGTTTACGTAATTGCCATGTTATATCGCCAAATGCCACCAAATATATAACGCAATTGGATAAAAAGATTCTATAGAGCAAAACAGAAGCAGGAGTGTGGAGAAAAAGTGCAGGATTACAAGGATGGAAGTGGATTACAGTTCACCAAGTTTGATTTAGTGATAGGCGGTCGATAAGTCAAAGCTTCCATTCTGGTGGAATTTTGAGTGGCTCGGATGACCACAAAGAAATGGCGGTCCCGTCTCCGATGGAGACGTAAAAGAACCACTAAGGACGTAACAAATTTAAACCCTGGCGGTGACCACCCACAGTGTCCTACATTGTTCATGGGTGGGGTGGGGGAGATGAGATCAACAATGGACCGATAGCGGCTGCCTGAGACGCCCTCATAAGCTGACGTCCGATCTCATTCTCCAAAAGCGCCATGAGACATGTGATATGTGAGCTATGTAAGTTTCTTCTTCTTTCTTCTTTTTTTGTTTTTGTTTTGTTACGTTGGCTTTTTAGATCATATTACTTTTCGTTCATCACTTCTGGCGAATTTTTTCTTCCTATTTTAAGATATAAAGCAAGCTCCTAGCCATAATCATGAGAACACGATATTTCAGCCGGTACACTGTCCCTTTATTAGACCACCGTAGTTTTTCTAGCTTTATCATAAACTACGAGTTGCTTCAGTTGATCAATACATCCAGCACAGTTTAAAGCTTGATGTGGTTTGTGCACGGTTAAGGACAAACATACACTGCCTTGTAGTGACCACGGTGAAATATCTTTAAGGCGGACACTCTGGGGGCCAGCTCTGGCTGTTCACCATAGCGAGGTGTCCGCCTTAGAGAATGTCTGCCGCAAATCAAGCAGCTCGTGTTCGTGAGCAGATGTCTTGCATGTTGTAAAACTTTTTGGCGCTCAAGAGGCAACTTGGAAGACTCCAGGAAGACGTACCACCAAGAAAAACGTCGCCCCACAAATCCAACCGAAGGTAAGAGCCACAAATCAAGCAGCTCGTGTTCGTGAGCAGATGTCTTGCATGTTGTAAAACTTTTTGGCGCTCAAGAGGCAACTTGGAAGACTCCAGGAAGACGTACCACCAAGAAAAACGTCGCCCCACAAATCCAACCGAAGGTAAGAGCCGCAAATCAAGCAGCTCGTGTTCGTGAGCAGATGTCTTGCATGTTGTAAAACTTTTTGGCGCTCAGGAGGCAACTTGGAAGACTCCAGGAAGACGTACCACCAAGAAAAACGTCGCCCCACAAATCCAACCGAAGGTAAGAGTCGCTTCGCAAAACACTTACATTTGTTCAGTTAAAGAGTATAAAATTTTGCTCGATGTCTTACGACGATGTCTTACGACGGTGTCTTACGACGTTTTACGACGATGTCTTACGACGATGTCTTACGACGATGTCTTACGACGATGTCTTACGACGATGTCTTACGACGTTTTACGACGATGTCTTACGACGATGTCTTACGACGATGTCTTACGACGATGTCTTACGACGTTTTACGACGATGTCTTACGACGTTTTAAGACGATGTCTTACGACGATGTCTTACGACGATGTCTTACGACGTTTTACGACGATGTCTTACGACGATGTCTTACGACGTTTTACGACGATGTCTTACGACGTTTTACGACGATGTCTTACGACGTTTTACGACGATGTCTTACGACGATGTCTTACGACGATGTCTTACGACGATGTCTTACGACGATGTCTTACGACGTTTTACGACGATGTCTTACGACGATGTCTTACGACGTTTTACGACGATGTCTTACGACGTCTTCTCTACGTTCTGGTATTTCGTCTGTTTTGCAATTCTTGGTTTGCAACCACGTGACCGTCGGCCATATTGGAGTGCTAAAACTATAGGAAATGTTTGAATAAGAATAGAGCTAAAGTCCCATAGGATTCGTTTAGGACACCAATATGGCCGCCATTTCATTGTTTTGGGACACCAACATGGCCGCCGTGACGTCACGTGCAAACCAGCAATAAGCTGAGGAGTTGACCTTCAAAAAAGTCTCTTGCTTGTTCATTTCGTCCATGCTGCATTTACTTTCTAAAGAACATTTTACAGTTCAACTTTAAATGGAGCTATATGTTGAAACTTTTGTTAAAAATCATTTATTCTTTCATTGTATAGTATTAACCGTTGGGAAAACCAAGTCTAATGCACTTGAAAATCCAAACCTTAGTCACAGGGGGTGATAACTCTAACAAACTCTGTTTGAGCAATACTGTGTGGAACTGAAAGTTGTTCCGAAAATTTGGAATATCTTCCCGAATTTTTCGGAGACATTCACGAAAAAAATTCAAACTTCCCGAAATTTTAACAACATTGTCTCATGTTTCCCCGAAAATTTTTCGAGTCTCCCGATTCCCGGCAAAATCTTCAAATTCCCGGAAGAATTTTGTTTTTCTCCCGAAACAGGCCTTCTTAGAGTTGTCACCCCCCGTATCCATTGTTCAATTGGCAAACTCTGAGCACGTAACAACGCTGAAAAACTCATGAAACAACATTGTCTTCCACGTGAAATCTCACTAAATCGCTCGTAACCTTGATGAATGCTTCCAGCAACAAATAAGTTTGAATTTGGCATGAAACATTTGCAAATAGGGAAAATTTTCCGTATAATCCCATACATTTATTATCCATGCATACTTCATTACTTATGTATGCGCGCTATTGTTTTCTTAAACAATGGCAATTCCCGCGTGTATTGAATATATGCATCAGTAATCGCTACGTACTTCAACAATAAAAATGGATTTAATTGCGTCGTCTCGTTTTTTTCTTTCCTCCCGCTTTCTCCTCCTCTCTTTCCCCAGTCTTTTCTCTCCTCAGTTTCTCGTCCCAGTCTTCTTATCGGTTTCCTTTTTACCTTTTTATAGCGGCGACACCGTATCTCGAACCGTGACTCCTTGATCACATCTGGATTACTAGTCCATGTGCTATACCACTACACCACAAGAGCTCGTTGAAAGTTACTGACCAATAATTACATTTTATTTCATATGTTGTATGTTAATTACTAAAAATCTACATAACAATTTAACCCCAACTCCCATGGCAGTTTACACGTAGGAATCCTTGTCATGTCTTTGCTATTGGTTAACTGTAAGAATAAAAAGGAACGTATTTCCATGCAAATTTCTTCACTGAGCCGTCCTTCAGTTTCCTTTCGACTTTCTGCCGTGTTGTTATTATTATTATCATAACGTTATGACAACAGTACCACCGTCTTCATCTCCGTCTACGTCTTCGTCTGTCCCTTCGTGTGCGTCCTCTCGTCCTCTTGTCAAGTTGAATTGGTTTTCGTTGTGTTCTCTATTACAAGATCACGAACAGTGCATAGATTGGTGCAAGGAACAGAACCTACTCGTGTCGGCCGCGAAGTGTCCTGGACCTGAGTGCTGCAAAGCACCAACCTGGACGAAACGCGCGAAATCGAGACGGGTTGAAGTGGCGATGCTCGAAGAGACATTGTAATGGCATGGTTTTCTACAGGAGGTTTGTGGCGTAAGCATTATGGAGAGGATCCCTTTGTAAACATCATCAAGCATATCGCTGAACTTTACCAGGTGTACAAAGACCCGTGAAGTGTTCCGCGTAGCAATCTTATGCACCATTGGTGATCTTCTTTTGTGAAATCAATAATACACCAAGTAAAGATTCAACGCATCGCATCACAAGGTGGAAAACGGGGTAAAAACACCACAACAACATCAACGGTGAGTTTCAATTTATTTCTCTCTGGTCTATTTTTCATTCGCACTACTCGAAAAAAACGGAAAACGGCCAATTTTCTTCGACAAATTTTGATGAAAATGCTCTTTTTAGACCTATTTTGAAAAAGACTAAGAAAAAAATTTAAAAAAAAACCTGTACAATGTATGCTATTCCCAAAGGCAGTCTATTGTTTTCTCTATTGTTCTCTTTTATAATAGCGTATATGCATAATTAATGTATGGGGTTATTCTTGGTTTGCAACCACGTGACAAGGCGGCCATGTTGGTGGCAAAATAAAATACAATTTTTTTTCGCAGAATTTGCATGAAAATAGAGTTTAGTTCCCAGCGGAGACAAAAAGGTTTTGTTCTTGACCACCAACATGGCCGCCGTGACGTCACGCTCAAACCAGCAATACGGAAATACACACTTACGACGTAAGCATGAAAGCGAGGCCTAAGGGCCACATCGCAATTAAAAAGGCAGAAGCGCAGCCTATAATTAATAATTAATTAAGCCATCTTCGCTCCTGTTGGGGAGCATAGGGCGTCAACCATGGACCTCCACCTGACTCTATTCTTGGCAGTTCTTTTTGCCTCTATCCAAGTGATGTTCTTCTTAGCGAGCTCGTCATGCACACTGCGCCTCCAAGACTGTTTGGGGCGGCCTCTTCTTCTAGACCCCTGGGGGTTCCACTCGAGCGCAGAACGGGTGATGTTATTCCCAGGTTTCCGGAGCGTATGCCCGATCCATTTCCATTTTCTCCGTTTAATGCTTTCTTCTATACGGCTTTGCTCTGTTCTTTCCCATAAATCTTCATTTGAAATTACCTCTGGCCAGCGGATATTCAAGATCCTCCGTAGACACTTGTTGATAAAGGTCTGCAATTTTTTGGTCAGTTGTTTTGTCGATCGCCATGTTTCCGAACCATAAAGAAGGGTGGCAGCCTATAACTACAATAAAAATTGTCTGACAAATGTGGCGTCGCTGCGCTTTGTAATAATCGTTCCGATAATAGGAAAGACTTGACGTTTTATGCATTTCCGAAGGATCCTTACCGAATGTTAGTTTTTCCGCCTTCCACTTTTCAGCTGACTTTCATTTACTATATCTGCTCCAGGAATATCCTCTGGGGTTAATTTTTAATCTCTAAATCACAAATCGGTCTTGTTTCCGCTGCCATATTTACTTTTTTGAAGTTTGCGGTAAGTTTGGTGGCCCTTAGGCTTCGCTTTCATGCTTACGTCGTAAGTGTGTATTTTACCGCAAAGGAAAACAATTACTTTGAAAGTTTTATTTTTTATTTTATTTTATTATTTTGCCACACACAATGAATTACAAGCAGAACAAAAACGATAATAAATAGGTTAATTAACATTAAATTTAAAATTTGTACATTACTAGCTTGAGAGGAGTGACTGTGGCGGGAAATCTCCGAGAAGCCGAGCTTATGAGGAATAGAGATTTCTCCCCACGGGCAATTTAAATACTAGGCGGCATTTTAAGAAATAAAGAAAAAAGTCGTTTATTTAAGTATATAAGTGTGTTTAGAGGAAAATATAGATAAAAGGTGTTAAGGTATTAGGTTGCATTCTGTCTGACCCTTAAAAATGGTTTGATTACACGCTTGAATATACTATAAGAAAAATCGAAGAAGAGAAGCGAGAAGCGAAGACAAGCGAGCACGTGCTATGGACGGCGAAAGACGCATCCAGACCCAGGCGCATCTAAGTTATGATGACACCGCTGGACGTACGCTTGCTCAAAATCATCGTGAAAAACAACAAAAAATCGAGACTGCAGCAATAAAACGCAGGGAACCCAAGCAACCACAGCCAATCCAAAGATACGTGTGCTACTCGCCTGGGGGCTCGCAGCAATAAGGTGAACGCGGCTTCAGTCGAAACATCTAAAGTTCTTGACTGACATCAAATAAACCCTGTGTTGAAAAATGGCATGTATTATATTTCATACGAAATGTACCTTTCCATTTCAGATTTCGAACACTCAAAAGAATGCACGGAGATGGGAAAATGGTGAGGATGTGTCAAATTGCAATGGATGCGAGAGACAATTCTCTATGACCATAAGAGAGGTTTGTTCTCTATCATGTCTCGTACAAAAGGTTTCCGAAAACTGTCAAAGACCCAAGGTGTTTTCATTAATGCATCTACAAAGCTTGTAAATCTAGAAATAACGAAAATTTTCGAGGAAGATCCAAAGATGTTTTCATTATTATTTTTATTTTATTAGCTTCGCCAAATGAAGTACATATATATATATACAAAAAAAATGAGAGAGGCAGGGTATCCTCATCTGCATTGTTTGTAAATCTTTTGAAATCCTTTCATTATTGCTTTATAACAACAATTCTTTGTGTGCCTAGCATCCAAAGAGTGCCACAGAAACACAAATGACAAATATACTTAAATTGTTACTGTGGGTGCGTTCCTTTGGGATGATCCGGATCCGGATCACTGATACAAGATGACTTGGATCATGCTGCATCAAAGGAACCGACGAATCCTTGTCCAGAGTGGATTCGTCGGTTCCTTTGATGCTTCATGATCCGAGTGATCTTGGATCAGTGATCCGGATCCGGATCATCCCAAAGGAACGCACCCTGTGTCTTTCTAATCTTTTGCTTTCTTTCCTTCTTTTTCAGCACCACTGTCGGAATTGCGGGTAATTATATTGAATTTCTTACATTTGCCGCTAGTACAGGACCACTCTTAAGTTCTGTCGAGGATTCCAAAAATGATGACCCACTTGCATTTCCTCCTTGCCTCAAAATACTCATCAAGGGGATGTTGTCCTCATGTACACCCAAATGCTTGTGACAAACATCTAATTTCTCCTTACAATTTCAATATATCGATTAGTGGTGAGGATTAAAATGATCAAATGTTAGTTATCAGCATCTAATTCCTCTCTACAGTGTGAATACATTGTCAAGCTGATACATGATGAGAATACAGAAACTGATCAGTATCCAGCGAATGTTTATGCTGTCTCTTGTTTCTCACAGTTGATTTACTTTGGTGATTGTACAGCAAAAATGCGCCACTCACATCGAGCAAGAAACCTGTACGAGTTTGATGATGTCACGTCAGGAACAGCTAGGGTGAGTTTAAGGATTGCGCTACATTACACTTAATAGAAAAGTTGCATTACAACCCATATAACCGCAATTTGTGTTACATAAAACCTTACTTAGCAGCGATTGTGTTACGTTATACCCGTGATGACCGTGTTACATAACATTTAATAGAAAATTACAACCCATGTGTATAACGGCGATTGTGTTACATTAGACCTTACTTAGCGGCAATTATAACCCCATGTAGCGATGATTGTGTTCACATGGCGGCGGTTGCGTTACATTACACCCCACATAGTTAAGATTGCGTTATATTGCACTTAAAATCCGTAAAGTTACCAACTTTCGACTGCTGACGGCTGTGCCCAACATTTCAGTTCTGTTTGGTTTTCATAACACATAAGAGAAATTGTTTCTACTCAGTTAAAAAGAAAGAAGAGAACATCGGGTTACTCCGCACTTCGTTGTGTTTCTTGCCTTTCTCATTGCCTTAATTAATACAGTTCGTTTTTTTATTTTATTTTTCAGTCATATTCTTTAAGTCACAAACAAGGCTTCAGCTAAAAACACGCCACAAGATTATATATTGGTGGTAAATAATTTGTATCAACATCAAATTTCTCCTTACAATATCAATACATTGTCAACCAGACAGGTGACAAGAATAAAGACAATCATCCAATGGAAGTAGGTGTACCACCAAATTCTGTTGATCAACATGTAATTTCTTCAATATTAATACATTAATAGGCATAAGAATTAAGAAAATAATCAACTGACGAATACTAGAGAGATTTAACAATTTAGAATCGTGTAACTGTTTCCCTCAAATGGCACAGCAGTTGCCATTTTTTACCTGAGGAGTTTTTACGTACTGTTCGTTGGCAAACGGCAAAAAACAAGCAGACTTTTGTGGTTTGCTGTAAACCTGATGCTCAATATTGGTTCAATATTGGTACATTATTGTCCTGATATTGTCTCAATATTCTACAAAGAATAATTAATCATTGACAACGTTGTGTAACATGACGATTAGCAACGGAAAGTCTGGTGTTTCTTTTAAGGTCACGCTTCTGCTTTTCACAAAGAAAAGGAAAGCGCTTCTTTTAATGGGTGTGCGTAACACAATGAAGACAGAAGACGCAAAGAGGAATACAGTCTTGTCTCTCGCTAGAAATCGTATGATGACAATTAGTAAGGAGACTTTGTATTTTAATCTTGTGATCGGATTGGCCAAAGAATGCCGGTTAGTACTTGGAAGCTAAGGTTTTTCTAACAAAGACAATTAATGCAATATATTATTGTTTTGGTAGACAACAAAATGCAGGTAATTAGAATAACCAATAATAATATAAGAAGAACTCATAAGATGTAGGATTAAGGAGCATTTTTGTTAGAAGGGTAAAAAATTTATATAACATTTAAAGCGACAAATCTAAGTATATTTTACTGCAGCGTGTTAAAATTATTAAAATACAATTAATCACTTATTCATTAATTTAAAAATTAAGTGCTCGTCCTTAATTAGATAAATTAAATGTCAAGGTGTCCATGTTTGCTGTAGACTTCGAGCAATCTCTCTTTTCCAGCTTAGTCCGTCGAGCGAGAAACGAAAAACACATTAGCGAACGGATAATTGGCCACGCGAAACTGGGGGCGAGGCAGGCACGCGGACGTGCCTGCCTCGTCCCCAGTTTCGCGCGGCCATTATCCGTTCGCATGTGTGTTTTGTTTCTCGCTCGACGGACTAAGCTGGAAAAGAGAGACTGCTCGTAGTCTATGTTTGCTGTATTTGTTATGTTTTGAGTAGATCGTACAATAAGTTAACGCAAATAAATAAAATTCTATCAAATAAAAAGCTACTGAACGGTGCCTCGTATGGTGCTGTTAATGATCCAATTTTTCCAGAGTGGAATCACATTCATGTAGACAGTGAAACAGGACCTTAGAAAAGTTGTTAATGTTGTACTTAAGTTTTTCAATAGCTATTTTATTATTGTATATCTGAAAGTTTCTCTCATTCTTCAAAAATTATTTTTTTTCCGTGTGTGTGTGCTTTTTTTTTTTTTTTTTTTTTTTTTGGGGGGGGGGGGGGTCTTCTGAGGCTAAAAGCGATTATTAATCGACGTTTCGGCCTGTTTAACCGGCCTTCTTCAGGAAATTAAGAAAATCAAGGTCAATATGGCAAACTGTTGTTTCAGTCCGCCATATTGACTGTTGTTTTCTTAATTTTCTGAAGAAGGCCAGTTATTTTAATCGCTTTTAACCTCAGAAGAATCCCGAAAAACAACTTTTAATTTTTTTTTAACTAGGAAAATTTTCTTTCAAATATCTGAAAAGGGATTTCTTTATGGGGTCGGAAAAAAAAAGCCGAAAAAAAAAATTCGAAAAGCCAAAAAAAAAAAAATTCGGCTTTTTGTTGCCTTTCTTCTCTCTCTCTCTCTCTTCCTTCTTCCCCGCTTCTTATCTTACCTCCTCTCCCTTCCCTCTTCTCCCATCCCTTCCCTTCCCTTCCTCTTTCTCCGTAGATCGCATCTTACCTCCCCTCCCTTGATGCCATCTTCATGTCCCCCCTCAATTTATCCTATTATCTTATTATCCTCCCCTCCCTTGTTCCCATCTCACCCCCCTTTATGCCACACTTACTAATATCCTGAGAATTTATGAAATGAAGAATTTTTTGTGTGCACTTACCTGGAGTCGAACTCCCGCCCGTCTGATGTGTAGTCCACTGTCCTTACCACTGCGCCACCAGGACCACGATGAAAAGTGACGTATATTTTTTTGTATTATTGCTTATTATTGTTCCCAGACTCGCCTCGGCCAAAATTTAATCCTAACTAGAACTAAGAAAAAACCTAGTGAAAATTAAATTTACCTGCAACATATACTTTGTTGCCTACTAGAAAATACGTTTCTTTAATCTCTTTTCGAATGAAACACCGAACCCGAAACAACGTCTGCTATTACACACTAATACTAACTCCCACAAAATTAGTGGGCAAATCCCAAGGGAATCTTTTCTTTGAGTTATCTTAGACAAGTCTTTGACTAATTAGCGGGCAGTTTCTATTGTTTAAATATTCATGCGTTTCTTCCCAAGGTTCCCATGGGATTTGCATGTTAATTTTATGCGCGTTAGAACGAGTATGAGCACGTGATCATTCTGTGCAACTATGAAGGCCACAGGTCTTGCAGAAATGGAGAAAATCCCCTCTGAATATTGAAACAATAGAAAATTGTTAATGAGCAAAAATGAGCTATTTTTTTAAGAAATCGAAAAGGACTAAGTTTTGCTCATTAACCATTTTCTATTGTTTAAATATTCATGCGTTAATTGCCAAGGTTTGCCTTGGAAGTTGCATCCTAATGATATGCGCGTTAGAAAGAGTGTGAGCACGTGACCATTCTGTGCAACTTTCAAGTCCACAGCTCTTGTAGAAACGGAGCAAATCCCCTCTGAATATTGAAACAATAGAAATTTGTTAATGAGCAAAAATGAGCCATTTTGTTAAGAAATGGAAGAGGACTAAGTTTTGTTCATTAACCGTTTTCTTTTGTTTTAATATTCATGTGTTAATTGCCAAGGTTCCCTTGGGATTTGCGTCCTAATTTTATGCGCGTTTGAAAGAGTGTGAGTACGTGATCATTCTGTGCAATTTTCAAGGCCACAGCTCTTGTAGAAACAGAGCAAATCCCCTTTGAATATTGAAACAATAGAAATTTGTTAATGAGCAAAAATGATCCATTTTTTGAAAAATCGAAGGACTCATTTTAGCTCATTAACCATTTTGGGATTTGGGATTTGCGTCCTAAATTGATACGCATTAGAAAGAGTGAGAGTATGTGATCATTTTGTGCAACTTTCAAGACCACATTTTTTTTAGACGTTTGCCGAGTTTCACGTTTTGAATTAATTTGCCCTGCTTCGTCCAGTTCTGAAACTTTACGAGGAGTGAGGCATCCCTGAAAAAATTTAAAGGGGGAGGGGAGAGGAAGTATAACACTCTTCCTATGCCCTCCACCCAATATTTAATAGTAATACAATTAACATGAGAAGGTTGGCTTGAAAGAGGAAGCATTTCCCTGGCTTCTTTTTATTGTCTATTATAATACATTATTGTATTTCAGTAAAGTTTTCCAGTTTTTTGTCTTCTGTACATATATACAAGTTAGAGTTGAAAGGCATACGATACAGCATTAAACTAGAAAATACAGCATCAAGTTTTCTTTGCTGATCTTTGTTGATGCCAAACACAGCCATGTAACTACGGAGGATCCATTTTTGATATTGACTGACATGCACCCTGGGTTCTTGAATGGACTTTGCCCCTTAGTGTCAGGTGTCCAGTCTGCAGATGTCTTCATAGGGGATTCTATCGATTCTCTTCCCTCTGCGAGGACCCTGGAGAAACAGAAAAATAATGTAGGCATGTAATGCATACAGAACTGCAGGTATTGTGCATCGCATTCTTAACTTCACCCGCATGTATATGGACTGTTCACAGTTCCGTTTTTTTCTCATGTGTTTGTCCAGTTGATCGATGATTAGCTGCTATCTTTAGTTTCATGGTGCACTAAAAACTGGAAAGAGTACAAAAACTGTTCAAGGGGTTGGTGAAAGTGAAGATAGTTGGTGGGGGGGGGGGGGGGGGGGGGGGAGGGAGGGCTTTAGTCTCCCAAAAAGTATAGCTGACTTACATCTTTAAGATCCAATGTGAATGAAAAACTCTTTTCATCCAAAGATCCAAGCGAAGCTGTTGACCCTCTGTGGACACCATTTATAACCAACACAGTCTTAGCTAAGGATGAAAATCCAAATACTCCTTAGTGCGTGTCATACATCATCACAATATTTGTTGAGGACTAGGTTAAGAGAAATTAAACAAAGGCTCCTACTATCAAGCCAACACGTGAATGCAAAAAATTCGGACCTTCCCCTCTCCTTCATGCTTTGATTCATGGTCACCGACCCCCACCCCTGCGTCCAATCCCTCACCCAATGCCATCACCATGGACAAGGCAGGTGACCACTACATATTGTGGGCTCAATGTTCGCTGACCCTCCCTTCTGTTAGGTGATTTTGCTCCACTGACCCCTCCCCCCACTCCTTGCATTTAACTTCCCACCCTCCCCTCCCCTCCCCTCCCTCGATTGCCCTCCCCATTGGTAAGACAGGTGACTTTTACGGTGGTAACAGCTGATAGAGCAAGCAATTGAGTATAATTTGATCCCACTGCTACAACTCAATCAATATGCTTTGCATATTCATGAGTTTAAAAGGGATCACGTTTGGCAGGGGTACTGAAGGATTAATGCACCAATGTATTTGTTATCCTAACAATGTTAAAGTGTGCTATTTGGAGCATGTGAAAGTATTGCTGAAGAGGTTTTATTTGAATGGTGAGTCATACCATAGGATTTCATCGACAGCGTCAAAACTTAGAACAAATGGTACCATGTAAAAGTACTGCTGAAGAGGTTTCATTTGAAGAGGGTGGTAAAGGGTTATTTCGTGATCCGTGAAAGGCCCTTTTTTTTCCCCGTGAATTGTGAAATGGCCTTTTTTTTTCTCATGAAACGTGATTTGGTTATATACCCGTAAACCGTGAATCGACTTTTTTTCATGAGCACTGCAAAATGACTGTTGTTTTTTTCTCGTGAAATGCTACTGTAAACCGTGATTCTTTCTTCCTCCCAAAAAATTATCCAGTAAGCGTTTAACTACGCCGGGGGTGAATTGCGTGACGAATGCATGACCGTGACTGATCATCATTCTGGATCCTAGGTCACTCTACAAGGTTAGGTAATTTTACACAACATCAGCAAAACAAAGAACTCAGCTTTCTTTTTACATCAGGAAGGACAAGGAATGGACGGTTGGTGAAGACAACAAACAAAGCTGTACTTTGGATGTAATTTAATTAGCAAAAAGTAAGGAATTTTTTTTTCGTGAAATGGCCATTTTATTCTCCGTGAAACGTGAAATGACAATTATATTTTTCGTGAAACGTGATCCAGACCCCCCCTTTACCACCCTCTTTGAATGGTCACGCAATAGGATTTCGTCCACAGACTCAAAAGTTAGAACAAATGGTACCATGTAAAAGAACTGCTGAAGAGGTTTCATTTGAATGATCACACCATAGGATTTCAACACGGGGGGTGACAACTCTAACAAACGCTGTTTGAGCAATACTGTGTGGAACTGAAAGTTGTCCCGAAAATTTGGAATATCTTCCCGATTTTTTCGGAGACATTCTCGCAAAAATTTCAAACTTCTCGAAATTTTAACAATATTATCTCATGTTTCCCCGAAAATTTTTCGAGTCTCCCGATTCCCGGCAAAATCTCCAGATTCCCGGAAGAATTTTGCTTTTCTCCCGAAACAGGCCTTCTTAGAGTTGTCACCCCCCGTTTTCAACAGTAGACTCAAAAGTTAGAACAAATGCTACCATGCAAAAGTACTGCTGAAGAGGTTTCATTTGAATGATCACACCATAGGATTTCAACAGCAGACTCAAAAGTTAGAACAAATGGTACCATGTAAAAGAACTGCTGAAGAGGTTTTACTTGAATGGTCACGCCATAGGATTTCAATAGCAGACTCAAAAGTTAGAACAAATGGTACCATGCAAAAGTACTGCTGAAGAGGTTTCATTTGAATGGTCACACCATAGGATTTCATCTACGGCATCAAAAGTTAGAACAAATGGTACCATGTAAAAGTACTGCTGAAGAGGTTTCATTTGAATGATCACACTATAGGATTTCAACAGCAGACTCAAAAGTTAGAACAAATGATACCATGCAAAAGTACTGCTGAAGAGGTTTCATTTGAATGGTCACACCATAAGATTTCATTAACAGACTCAAAAGTTAGAACAAATGGTACCATGCAAAAGTACTGCTGAAGAGGTTTCATTTGAATGGTCACACCATAGGATTTCATCAACAGACTCAAAAGTTAGATGAAAGTGTGATGTACTAACCACAAGACCACAGCACCTAACTAGAGGAAAGGAATTAAAAATACAGCAGATATTAAATATAATAGTTACATTGTTCTGTACTCACCCACTTGGTCCTGACACAGGTTCTTTCTTTTTACTGGCAGGCATCGCAAAGGTTACTGATAACAACAAAATAACATCGATTTTAAATTTAATTTTTATGATTATTTCCACAATGAAAAGTTTCCTAATATACCTGTTTCACTTGTACTTGAGCAACGTAACTACAATACCCACAGTGCATCATCTAATCAAGTAGTCGTACCCTCATTTCGAACTAACCTCAGGAGATTCTGCCCGAGCGTTACTGGAAGATTTTTTTGGAATGGTATTCCACAATTAATCAGAGACAAACCATCTAAAAAGATGTTTAGAAAAGCACTTTTACGCTGGTACCTTGCTCAATACTAAATAAATGAAACATCACCTTTTTTTCATCAACTTTTTTGAGCTTTTTTAAGCTTTCCTTTACTTTTTTACTAAAAAATTACAAGTTTTTTGTTATACTGACATAACTTAAGGGGTACAATATTAGTTTATCTAGACATGCCCCTCTCCTCTCCTTCCTATATACATGTGATTTAATTTAAGTGGTGTAATTTTGTACTGTATGTTTTCTTTCCTTGAAAATTTTATACTTTTTTAATTACTTTTCTTTTTTCACCGTATATTCAATTCTGTATTATCATCTGTTAAGGTTTGGAGAAATAAATAAATGAAAAAAAAATGAAAATCCAATTTTAACTTTTTTATACAACAACTGTAAAATTTATATCAATAATTTTATTACATGTTTATACTAAACAATGGTTTCAAGGGATATTTGGCATAAATACTACAAATTACAGTAATAGTAAATTAAATTTAAGATTTACAGACATCAAAATTCAAGAAAAAAAATCATTTTGTTAAATACTGAAAAACAAATGGTACCATGCAAAAGTACTGCTGAAGAGGCTTCATTTCAATGATCACATCATAGGATTTCGTCAACAGACTCAAAAGTTAGAACAAATGGTACCATGCAAAAGTACTGCTGAAGAGGTTTCATTTAAATCTCGGGTCACACCATAGGATTTCAACAACTGACTTAAAAGTTACATGTAGAACCACACTACATGTCTCCAGCTGTACTGTTCAGTATTTTCTATGTGACGTATGGCAGAATAGGCAGAAATTTCTGAGGGGTTGGGGGGTGTCCACATGAAAAATTTGTCTGGAGGGTAAGGAAATTCATTGAAAAATTATAAGCAAGGCACAAAGTAAACTTATCATACATAGGTGAATTGTTTTGACAATCACGAAACAAAACAAACGATAATAGTGACCTTTCATGCAAAAATGATACGAACGGCAAAATGCATGGCTACTAAACGGATGAAGAAACGGATGGCCAAGCCGTTTCAAATGGTTACCATGAACGGACGAACCCCCTGAGGAGCAATTTTGAATGGATGAAGTTGAATGGCTGAACGTCAGAAGAAAAGTTTCGAATGGATGAAGTTGAATGACTGAACAGCAGAAGAAAATTTTTGAACGGTCACAGTGAACGGCTGAACAGCAAAATCATTATTCTGAATGGCTGGCTGTGAACGGCTGAATGGCTAAAAAATTATTTTGAATGGCTCGCGCTGAACGGCTAAACGACAGAAGAAAACGGCTAAAACGGCTATCGAAAAATTGTGAGCTAACAATCAAGAACACAAAGGGCTATACAGTTCCGAAGAAATTTGACCGACAGCTGCAAAGGTGATCTTAAAATGATAATATGTCATGAACATCTTCTCCTCTTCTTCTTCTTTTTCCACTTGTGCTGTTCTGGCAA
The DNA here is from genome assembly GCA_022457155.1 of Cladopsammia gracilis. Taxonomy (NCBI): domain Eukaryota; kingdom Metazoa; phylum Cnidaria; class Anthozoa; order Scleractinia; family Dendrophylliidae; genus Cladopsammia; species Cladopsammia gracilis. Next base: position 1,049,967 of record JAJGOT010000035.1, read on the forward strand.
ATCCTGTCTTCTTTCCTTCACAACGTTTTGGCAACCCTGCCCTTCAGACACCTGAAGAGGGCAGGATTGCCGAAACGTTGTGAAGGAAAGAAGACAGGATTTGCCAGAACAGCACAAGTGGAAAAAGAAGAAGAGGAGAAGATGTTCATACAGACTTCCACGGTGGCCCACTTGAAGAACTTATCAAGAGATAAGATGTCAATATCGGCAAGTTGTACATGTGTAATAGCGGAGCACTTGCCAGGCCGAAGGCCTGGCTGCGCAGCCCCATACTCATAGAACCAGAACCTGTGCCCGTCATTTTTTATGGTCATGGCTAGCGGAATGTTTCGCGGGCGCGCGTGTGCCCGCCCTCCATCCGCCCGCCGTCGCGCAGGACCGGACTAGCTCCGCCGTCGCGCAGGACTAGCTCGCGGGCGCCTATGACGTCGCAAAACATGCGCGTACGACGTCATGTTGAAACCAAAGCGAGGCTTTGTTTTTCGCGCGGTTACACGGCCGAATGTCACGTCAGCTAGAAAAACACTTTGATGTCTTGCTGTTAATTTACTAAGCGGAGAAAACCGTTTAAATTAAAGGCGTTATTTCCCTGAATATTTCGCGGTTTGCTACTCAAGACAAGGATACTAATTAAGGGATACTCAGAAGGCGCTTTAGTGGAAAAAGACGAGCTTTCAGGGATAAAATCTTGCTTCGAGGAACTTCATGTATTACGTTTTTATCAAATGCGGGAGATGTTTGTTTTCTACGGATTTCAGAACCAGAAGCGGAAATTTGAATTTCCAAGCAAGCGAGGGACTTAAAGGTAAAACAGATTACAGTTTTCGATGAGAATTTATGTTGATGTCAATCTGTGAGTGACTTTTTATTGGTGTTATTGTTAGTTTTGGAGAATTGATTTTAAAACGTGCTTAAATTCAGTTGTATCGATCTCTTGAATTTCATCGAAGAAAGCTTGAACTCGATGAGCTATAATTACATGGTACGCGTTTTGCTTTTAAACGTAAACTAATGGAGATTGAATAAATTTTTTCGAAAGAAGATTGTGTTGTCCATTTTTATGTGTTTGTTCATTCATTAGATAGTTTGAAAAGCGATTTTATGTAAACAAAACAAGACTTTGATTTTATAGTACAGTTCTATCTTCACTCGCATCGCCTTATGCAAATATGTTTGTGTATTTTTGCAATTTTTGATTTTCAAATCAGTTTCTCGGGCAATTTTTGACAAACAAAAACTGTATTTTATTCGGAAACTAGTGGTACTAGTTATTCTAGACAGAGAAAAGTTGTTTTTGTGAACTTTTGTACGGTCTATAAAAATGTACTGTGCAGACGGTCGCGTAATACTGTTTTTGAGAATTGCTAAAATTGAAAATAGCCTGTTCGTCAATCTTAATTCTTGTGCTTCCAACCTTTCACCTTAGTTAAGTTTCACCTTAGTTAAGCTTGTTCAAAGTGCGACGCTGTTAGCCTTGGGCTATCTATATATATTATGCCCATGAAAAATGTTGTGTGTTGATATGTTATATCTTACTGCATGCAGTCAAATGGCCAAACAATTAGAAATTGTGACAACGCTTTAACCTTAACATCATTCTCAAAAGCCAGCCAATTTACCTACTATTTCAGTTCAAGCTCTATTTAAGCAATTTAAAAAGTTTCAAAGCAACATCTCTTCGAACGACTGAAAATTGAAGCAAGTAAATTACTGAATATCAGAGGAACCTGGTCGCACTACAGTCAAAAAAAAAAATCCACCGTGCAAAAATCGAGTTAAACAAAAGAAACCGCTCCGGTGGGACACGCTTTTTGTGCAATGTTTTTGTTTTTATGTCATTTTGCACGGGCTGATTTATGGTTTCGACTGTAGTGCGACCAGGCCCTAAATGTACAAGTGATCACAATTGGCTCTCTCTATTCAACGCTTGTTAAGTCAGATGAAAACCCTAAGCAGGCAAAGTTTCATAGTAAAAAGCAACAAAAATTACATGTATAATATAACACAATTGATACTGAACACAGAAACTGATATGCCCTTAAATTTGTTGAGATAAACAAATAAAATGGATAAAATGGGCGAAACATTTTTCCTAAGACGCACAAAATGGCCCATGATATTCACGGAGCTATCCCTTATTGAAAACAAAAAAGGAACCCTTCTGGTCAATTTCCTCTGAGAAATCGTTTCGTAACATAAAAACCTTAACTGAAAACTGACAAGCCATGTTGAATTGCATGTCCTAACAGCATTTACTGAGAAGTCGTTTTAAAACATTCTAAACCAGTCTTCACTGAAAATTGACAAATGAAATAGGCAAAACACTTATAATTTTGACTGAAAACTTAACACGGAGTGCGATTTTAACGAATAAATTGGTTCATAAATGAATTCTTTCTTAATTTTTTTATGGCAAAAACATCATTACATCAATAAGAAAAAAAAGGCCCGCAACGCGTTCATGTATCTACATGAACGTTATACATATGTCAGTGTGTTTGGTTTATTCTAAGCAATTCGAATTCTGAAGCAAGACTCATTCTTTGGACGTTTTTCTTACAGACAAATAAATGGACTGACATGGAAGTTTTGAATGAGTTTTTTCCGACTCCTACTTTCTCTTGATGAAAACCGTGAAACAACTTTTCGTCCTTGCTGCCGAAATACTAGGGGCCGACTGTACGACGGTCAAATGTTATAACATTGAGAATTTGTGATTCTACTTTAACGTTAATCCTTAAAGTTGACTTTCCCTAAATATTTATGGTTTTTTTTTCTGTTAATGAAAAATTTATGGACCAAACAATGCATTTATTCGATTTAGATTTCTATCATTTATACAGTTGGTGCTGGAATTTGTTCGTCAAACCGTGCGGCGAAGTTTGTTATATCTGTGTTGCACTGTATCTCGACTGAACTAAGAAAGAAAATTATGTTCGAATTTTGCGACGATAAAAAAAAATAAATAAAAAAGGTTATCTTTGCACTGCGCTTGAAATAAAACTAGCTTATCCACCTCTTTCTTCACGGTATAAGTTGGTTCAGTCTTTCTTTCATTCTTGCTTGATTCTGACATTGATAGTTTCCTTGTATTCTTTATAGAAACTGTAAAACAAAAATATATGAATAAATGCCATTACGTTTTGGACATCAAAAAGGTAGACACCACTGGGTTAATAACTTTAAGGTAAATTAGCCACCATAAAAAGATTCAAAAGCTGACGTTTCGAGCGCTTTTCGAGCGCTAGCCCTATATCAGAACGAATCACAAAGGACTGACGCTCGAAACGTCACCTTTTGAATCTCCTTCCGATGGCAAAGTTACCTTAACAACTCAGTTTTCAATCCTTCACGACAAAAGGAAGATATCTATTAAAGCTTATCAATCAACTCACCTCTTTAAACATTATCATGTCGAAGTTGATGGAATCTCTGCTATGATTTCTCATTTCTGTGCTTAACCTAACAAAAGGAAACTATCATGTAAGTATACGTATTCGCTAGGTAATGTGACTAATAGAACGAACTAAAGAATTGCAGGCCGAAAGTTAAACGGGACTGAAGACTCCACCCAAACTTTCCCTGGTTCGAATTTCTTTCGAGAGAAATTTGTTGTCTTGATCTCATAACACTGACATTTACTGGGACAAAAGATATGGTCTTCTTTACCCGCTTAATTTTTCCAGACTTCGATTATTCGCGAGGGTGAAACACCCGAGCGAATCGTGCCTACTCGTTGGAGGCGATTCTAAGTGGAGAGTTGTCATCCATCTTTTTCCGCAGGGAAAGTCACGCAAGTGAAACACGCGAGTGAAACACGCGAATGATTCACGTCTTCTCACGCTCTCGCGTGTTTTGCTTGCCTGACTAAGTATCCCTGAGAGTCATGAAACTATTCGTTGTCTTTTTCAGGCACGAACTCGCCAGACTTACATCTAATTATAAAATGCTTTTCCAAATCTCACCTTCAGAAACAATTCATGCTGAGGTTGATGGTGTCTACCATATTCTTCCATCCGCGTGTTTGACATTTACCTGGAGAGAGAGAGAAAGATGAATTAACCCTATTATGATTATGTCGATTATAAGCGCTTACGAATATGCTTTTTCGCCGCTCCCATTAAGCCATTAAAGCAACATAAATGACGGCGCTTATGATTAAGATCGTTATGTCGCATGTGGGTGCCAAGCTGACTGCTGATTTCCCTCTCCTCCCTTGTCCGTACCATACAAGAACCAGTGGTGGATCTAGGAAAGCCCCCCCCCCCCCGCCCCATTTATCTTACAAAACAACAAGACCCGATGTGCCGAAAATCGTTTTCAGTCGCTAATATTTTCACTCCGCAACACACCCCGTTTCCTTTCCACTGAGAATAGATTTGCGCAAAGCAATATTGCGAAAGAAGAAACGTAAATAAAAAATCGGTTATTATTAAAATAAATATACGTACCCTATGAATCGTGTGCGCGAAGACTGATCATCAAGTGAAAGACCATATATAGAGCCTCGGTTGTTTAAAACTCGCCATTCCTCAACCAAACTTGCGAGGACACCTAACTGAACGGCGAAAAGGGGAATTAATTATAGGCATTAAACTTAAAAAAAGAAACGCTCGTGTTGACTCTGTGAGCTAAAAGCCACATAAAAATTGATTGAAAACTTAAAGACTTGTTGACAAGTAAAATTGTAATTAACAAACTACGATTTATTTTGCCATACTTTATAATAGCAACACATCAGATATATACTGTGTACCAGACTACCAGGGCCCGGTTGTTCAAAAGGTGGATAGCGCTATCCACCGGATAAATCACTATCCAGCGGATAACACAATGGATTTTGTTAATACTTATCCACTGGATGGTGATTTATCCGGTGGATAGCGCTATCCACCTTTCGAACAAGGAGCCAGACTAATAAAATTGCTGTATACATGTATATCGCGCCAGTCTGACGTGTACTCAAACCATTTATAACGGTTATTTACTACACAAACCGATTATTTAGAGAGAATTGTTAAATATGGCTGAAATTTTAGTTGTAGACTTACTAAGTAGCATCTTATAGCGTTCAGTGTAAATTAACCAGTCTGTGTGCATCTCAAACCATATACTGCGGTCATATCAGTAATGCACAGTTGATTTTGAGGCAAATGTTGGGTTTACCTCGGTGTAAGAACCTGTGACTTTTTCCTTTGTTTTTTACTTTTGTAGTATTGCATTCCCAGTTGTCTCTATTGTTTTATGCCTTTTGTTTTCTTTGTTTTACGTCACTCGTGAGTTTCACAGGTTCTTACACCGAGGATGAGCCCAAATGAGTAAATATGGCGGCTGAAATTTTATTTGCAAACTAACAAGTCTTAGTCTAATAGCGTCAAGTGTAAACTAAACCGTTTAAGCCACTGCTTGAAAACAATTCTCAATAAGCGCTACAACAAAACTATATAACAATATAGTATTTTTCTTACCTAAAGTATATGTAATTGTAGCGGACGTTTAAAAGTTACCGGTATCGTCATTCGTCCACGTGTTGACAAAATAGATATTCACCTCAGAAAATGTTGCGGTCCGCATGCTGGGGCAGTGACTTTGTTCTTCATCTCGAACAACACTAAAGTTATTAAACTTTCGTTTGCCTGAAACTAGAATTATATCTGTCATCATGAATATAACTTCTTCAGCTTTCTTCGCTTTCCTCGTTGTGAAGGTGCGACGAAAAAGGTGAATAACGAATTGTTAATTATCTATGAATTTGCAATTCAAATAAGAGTTTATTAAAAATAGATAATCCACAATTCTACTTGGAAGCAACTTACCCAGGAAAACATGTTTTTCCATGTCCAAAATATTTAGGAAAAAACGTACACGGTTTTAAAAGAATGGTTTAATAGGTCGTGCTTTTGTTCTCGGAAATAATTTCCCGTTTTCAAAATCTGCATGTGTAGATGCCCTTGATTGATAAAGACTTACTAAACTAAACTTGGTCTCACAAGATTGGTTTTAAATAGCCAACTGTTTATACCTGTACGAATACAGCCGCATTTCCTCGCTCCCAGACGCTTTTTGCTGTAGCGGGGAGAGGAAGAGGGAGAGAGCTGATAAACTTTTGATGAATTGTCTCCGTAAAACACGATGCTCCCCCGCCCCACCCACCTCGCTTTCGTCCAAATTTACCGGGAAATAGTTCCTTACTTTTTAATTAATTGCTATGTTGTTTTGTTTCTTAAAGGAAGAAATCACCATCCTCCAAGCATGCTAATTGCTTTAATTACTGATCGTGTTTTACTGATCGTGTTTAAATAATGGATTTACTACTACTATCACAAAACAGACGATTGTCTGGCCACTTGTTGCGATGTCTGTGCGCGTGCAACGCGTCATTACTCAAGAAACTGGCCGTTTATTCTCACAAAAGCATTTTATATCATCTCGGTTGTGTACAGACTAGTACGGTACTAAGAATAGCAAACTAATCATGTGATTCAGTCAGTGAAGTAATTTTACAAGATAGCGGTGGGAGACGTCAGGTGCAAAGGAAAGAGACGAAAATATTGGGTACTTCACGAGCGAGCAGCAACATCAGGCCGAATCAGGCCTGGTTGTTCGAAAGCTGATTAACGCTAATCCAGGATCAAAAGTTAACCGAGGATTTCATTTCTCTGTTTAAAAATGTTTTCAAAAGGTCATTTGTAGCTAGTAGTGAACACAAGTTAAAGACGAAACTGGGAAAATTTTCAATTGTTGAGTTGTTTAAATGGATTCAAAATTGGCGCTGATCCAAATCTTGATCGTGCTTTGAACAACCCGGCGCTGGATTTAATAGAAAGCAGCTATACCTGGATTTTTCAAAACGATATCGCCCTAAGTAAGCGTTTGTGAGCGTTCTTGGTCTTGTTTTATTGTCGTTCAAAAAACTCTAAACCACACAATATAAAAACTAAAGACTGTTGCTAGTCTTTTTTTCTCTCGCTCCCTTTCCCTCTTGTCTCTCTTCACTGTGATTTTCGGACTGATCGGAGTCATAAAAAGCCTTACGTGAAAAAGTGTTAAATTTAAAGCTGTAAAAAGTGTTAAAAATGAAAATAAAAACCCTTGTTTGGGCTAGTTAATGAAATTGCGTAAATTTTCGTTGCTCACCTTTTCAAAAATCCAGGTATATCTAAGCTAGGACGAATTCTCGAATTCATCACTTTTAGCCAAAATGCATTGCGTTTAGCCAGAATGCACCGCGTTTAGCCAGACGCTTGGAACAGGCTAGTAATAACGCGATTTAATGTCATTAAAATTGCCCGTAATCTGAGCGGGATATCCATAATAGCGAGGGAGACTCGATTCCATTTACATCAAGCGAAACAAAGACTCAACGACAATATGGTAACACAAGTTTTTCCACTTCATATTTTTATATGCATTTTACGTACTACGTGGAAAAATACTTTGTGAAATAAATTAATGCCATTGCAAGCATTTATATCAAGACTGAAGTGACATAAAGACAGAATGACTGGAAAGAGAAATGCGACAGTACTGTATAATAACAACACCTTTCACCACTGTGGAATAAATTAATGTTCTGTTACGTTCTTTGTACAGAGATTAAAAATATTACAATATTGGCAAAATAGATAGATGCACGATAAAGATGACTTTTTAAATATGCAAAGCGGATAAAGAAATTTATTTTGGACTCAGCTTTGCGACAGTTTTAATGAGTCCCATTTTAAAAGATTTTTCGAGGATCTTATTCCATAATAAGAAAAATCCCGCTATTTTCACGTTATCAAAACCCTTTACAAACGAAATAAAGCCAGTGACATCTATTTTAACGTTAGAGTTGGATTTGAAGAACTGTCATCGGCAATGGACTCTTTCCTGGCTAACGCCCAGTCTTGCGCGCGCCACGCATTAGAATTGTTAGGTTTCACCATCCTTTTTCGATCATCAGAGATTGTATTTCTTTCGCATTTCATCTCTACGTTGCTGTCTTTCCTCTCTTTTCTTTTCATGCTGTTCCATTCTTTGTCTCGCCTCCTCCATTCTTTCCTGATTCCTGCAACAGCAAAGTTATCAGAAAATTATTACGATAATTAACAACTATTCACCGAGGTGGAGGTGACTAGTTAACAACTATTATTATACATTGATGTCACTAGCTCGATTTTGATTGGCTATAAGCACGCAGCTAATTATTGCTTGCTGTTTCTGTTACGTCATACCTACAGACAATAGTTTTATGCATGCAGAAGTGACGTCATACCTACAGACAATAGTTTTATGCATGCAGAAGTGCGCGCTCTTGTCTTTACAAGTGCAGCTCAGGAATATGCATAATAAAACAATTATTGGATTCGGTTTTCGCATGATAGCGATAATTATCAAGGCCTCAGTTTGTGTTATCCGCCTCAGCCTTCGGCTTCGGCAGATAACACAAACTTTGGCCTTGATAATTATCGCTATCATGCTCAACCTCATCCAATAATTGTTAATTCACTGAGGTGGAGGTGGGTAGTGCCCACCTACACTTCGGTGAATAGTTGTTTTTAATTAGTATATACTGAAACAGTGAGATAATATAACGAAAATGATGCTTTTTAACTCATATATTCCTGTCAACGATTACAATTTTCGCGCGCAAATTGCTGGGAGGTGAATAGCACTTGCTATCCCGAGTTTCGGTAGCCAATCAGAGCGCGCCAACAATGTTATCCACTGTTTTAATATTTACTAAATATCTTTAACCAGTTCAATTACTTTATAAATTATCCTACGCCCATGCTCTTCCACGGGGCCATCAGGCCCTCTTAATCGCCAGAGACTGAGCATGAGGTAAACAATCATTTACATCTCTCAAACTGACGTTGGATACCTTGTGAGGTTTACACAATGTAATACAATGTAAGACGGACACCTTCGGGACCGGCCCCGACTATCCGTCTTAGAGAGGTGTCCGACTTATAGAAAGTCGAGGTAACATGACACCAGTAATTATAAGAAAATAAAGCTGGACCTATTCGCAACAAGATACGAGCTGTCAAATGAACTGGTTTGTATACAAGGAGACACGTACTGTATTTGGTTATGTAATTTGCTTCCCCTAAATTGCAATTTACTGTCATGTAGAGCACCTACATTTCCGTTTTGAGGTATTTTTCACTACATAAAGCACTTCTCAAGTGTCCGTTGATGGTTTCAAGTGTCCGTTATCCGTCTTAGAGAGGTATCCGTCTTATAGAGAGTATAGTTATAGTAAAATGACTGAAAAACGGCAGGGACCAACACCAGGTGTCCGTCTTATAGAGGTGTCCATTAAGAGAGAGTTGACTGTATTCTTTTTCGTTACATTACTGTCGTCTACGAGAACAGAACCCCGTTTATAAGACAGAGAACGGGAGAGAACGGTTAAGCAAACAAGAGGCTGCAAGCAGCCTTTACTCATGCGCATGCGTAAGAAAATTTTATGATATATTTTAAACATGATAAGAAGATGTCCGACATGGAGAAGAGTTACTCCTTTCATTCAGTCATCGTTCCTGCAAACCACGTTGTTTACTATTGAATGTTGTGGACATGAAGACTGTACCACAATGAAGCCAGTGATTCTTCTAAGTCTTATATATACCAAGCGTGAACATAGTAATGTATGTAGGGTTGTAGGAGATTCTGTCGTGACACCTAAGTAACGCTCTTTTACCGGAAGTGAGAATAGCCGGAAGTCACTAAACAGGAGGTGTAAATGGAAAATACGTCAACCGGAAGTGCACAATTTAAAATATGCGTGCATAAATTTGCATGCAAAATCGTGACACAAAAAATAAAAATAATAAAAACAAGAAAAACGGAGCCGAAACCTTACCTCATGCCGTTTCGCACATGAGTAATAATAGCGTTTTGGGTTTTAGCACCGATCTTCAGTGTTTAGGGTCAAGGAGGCTCGACTTACGTTTTTGCTTTATTGACTTTTTGCCTAAATAATAAAACCATCTTATAAATTTTCTTGAAACTTCGTCTGCAGCTAGTGATACATGAGTACTACAAAATTTAAAAGTTTCATTATGAAGTGTCTGACTAAATTTTGAGGAAAACGGCATTGTTTAAAACAAAGAGCAATAAGCTGGCGTTGCTATAGTTATCACTGTTGCTTGGAAACCAGTAACAAGGCTTTGATCACATTTCATAAACTTGGTGAAGTATGAAAGCAATCGAAGCATGCCTTCCCTGCGAAATATTTATTTCAAAACATACACCCCCACGGCGAAAAAAAAAAACTGAGTCGAGCCTCCTTAAGCACTGATTTGAAAACAGTTAGCATTCATTTATTGTTGTTGGTAACTCTATAAATATGTTAAAAATTACAGCTCCCCGCAGCTAGCCCTCGTCGGTGTGGTGAATATGGATATGAAGCGAACAGCCGCGCGTTAGAAGCATAATATAAGTATGAAATAAGTTGTACTTCATGTAATTTTAAGTGAAAGGGAAAAGTCAGTTTGAGATATGGAAACGGGTATTGCCCGGCCCACACCCTGTCCATACGCGATCCCAGTAACAAATGCGTCTCCCCTCCTCCCCTATAAACACGATAAACAAGTGCCTCGACTCGGCTGACATTTTGTAGCCGTACCAAATCATTAACGTCTGCTGAATTATATATTTTCTGATTGAAGAAGGAAGGAACAAAAGCGGCATCGTGTTTGTAATTATTGAAGTATGGAGAGGCAAGCAACAAATGAAATAATTTACGAAATTTCGAGTTAAAAGAATGAATGAATGAGTAAGCGAGTGAATGATTTGAGTGACTGAAAAATAAAATCATACCTTCTCTCTTCATCGCTCACAAGTGGTTGAGTCAATGAGCCCCTTCCAAAACAAGTACATGTTGTAGCGGCAAAAAGATTACCAGGTTCTTTTCCTATGTAGTCATCGCAATAAAAAAATCCTTGTTTTCTGTGAATAAAAAAAAAAAAACAAGAAAGCGCCAACTTTTAATTTTTTCACCTTTATACACACGACCCCACAAGCTTTATACCTTTGTACCTAAAATTTATCGTGTCTAAATAAAGGTATACTACCACTGCCACCGCCGACCGAAATATCGGGCAAATATATTCAACTGTTTTTTTTTTTTTTTTTTTATTTCACTTCTGTCTCATCTCTTCTCTTTGCCGTAAGGATTAGTTTGCCATTTTTACCTTTACTATTTCTGGTTTGTAGCTCCGTTATAATAATTTTCGTTTTAGCCTAGAGTAATCTAAAAAATATCAGTTTGGACCGATTACAATCATTACATGGTTTTTAAGCGTTAAAAAAAAAAAATCAAGTTTCAATCACAAAATAAAGTGTCAAGGAAAACAGATTTATGAAATTCATGAAACGAAATTGACGTCACTGTTTCGTCATGCAATTTCACGTTTTGCTTAATTCTTCATTTATTTTCTGAATTTGGTTAAACTGAAATTTCGAATTGTATTTAATGGTCAACATATTTTCCTTGTTTTGTTTTTTCGTAACTTTTTGGAAAAGGATGTGAGGATTTTATTAGGTCATAACTTCATTAAATGTCATGAGACTTACAAACGTTAAGTCGTCGAGGTGTCATTTCCAAATACAGTATGATCGGCGTATGTTGCAAGGATCGTGTTTCGCCCTTGGTCAATAACATAGGCGTACGAGGGGTAGTGGCTGCAGGCAAAACTGGTCGACTATTCGGGCAACACAGACACAGTAAAATTACTGAATTATTTTGTGATTCAATGTCTTAATTTATTTCTTTTTATTTCGTAACTCACATTACTTACTAAACTTTCTAACCGAGCTCTATAGTACAGGCATCGATCATGTCATTCATGTGAAGCTCCATTAGATGCTAACCGCGTGAGCAGGCATAAGGGTGGGAATGATAATGTAGACCGCGCAGGGACTAAAACTAAGTATAACATTTGGCGACCATCTTGCTTATTAGGACAGTATGTACCCGGGAGTATGTGTGGTTGGTATCTGGTCGCCGGGTATTAAAGTCGATGTCTTCGTCGAAGTCTCGTAAAAGATCCTATCGGTACCGTGTGAAGTGCGAAGAATGCGAGATGTAGAAGCTCATTCTCGGATCGTTCACGGCGGTAGAAAAGTAAAATGTCAGCGAGTGCTAGAATCATCATCATCTCGACGATTATTCCTCTTCACCCTGCACCCGACCCCCCGATCATCATGACGAATTTAATTTCAGCCGCCCCGACAAAATTTTTCTCGTACGCCGATGGTCAATAAGAGACTTAACTAAAACAATTCCAATATGTTTTTTACTAAATAAAAAATATTAAAGGCCATGGGAACTTCTCCATAGCTCTCCATCAAACTCAAATTTTTTAAAATTATTTTGAGACTTTCATTTTATGTTTTATTTTGGGATTTTGATTTTACGTGTCTTAATTTGGTTCGGTGACGGTCGCTGATGTACAAGGCGTAATGTATTGCTTGTGACGCATACCATATATAGCTGCCACAACCGATGTTCTCGGAATATACTCAAAATATCGGAAATAAACACGAAATCACTGAAGCATGCGAAACAAGCAATATAATCTAAAAGATATCAACATAACACCTTGCGCCGCAAATGATATACTCATCATTGTAAAAAACACGAAAGCAGCAATCTAAAACAATTAAAGTTGCATAACTTACACTTCTCCATTTCTATGCGTGTAAACGCCGTGCCCGTGTTTTTTATGCCACTTCCATTCGCCTTTGTACGTGTCGCCATTTCGATAGAGATACGTTCCTTCTCCGTGCCTAAAACAAAGAAATGTTTGGCCGTCGTAACGCGCTATACCTTCGTAATCGTCCTTTTGTCCGGAGACACATAGACCCATTTGTAAACGCTGCAAAAGCTAGCTTTTCCTGAATTCTTTACTAGCAGACAAGCGAAACACCCGAAGTAGTTTTGCTTGTTTGTCGAGAATGCCGTGAAGAAAAATTTAAATATTTGTGCAGACAACTTCCGTTGTATTGCGTGACCGCATCACGTGCGGTTTGACACCCGCCTACCCGTCCGTCAGGGCATGTCGCGTGTCACAAGGCGTAGAAAGTGCGACGTATCACGTTACATGGATGGCAACGAAAACACTCGTCATGACGAGAGATTTTGACGTGGATATAACATTTGATATATATTTATTAGTTTTTTGGTGTTTTAATCTGAAATAGGGCTCCTCATACAGATATATTATTACTATTTTGTTCAATGTATAATCGAGGCCTCTTGCTTTCTCGGTTCTAAATGAGACAGACCGTTACGTAATTTTATGTCAAAGTTAAAGTGGGAGAAAGCCTAGCAATATTCCTAGTCGCTTCATGCTACAGAAACCGGGTTAAGCTCCGGCCGTGTGGGCCATCTGGCTCGTGTGCGACTTTACTTACTATTTGCATGTTCAAGTTCGTACTCGTACGAACGAAATCTAAAGGTCCTTAGCAGGCGTTAGAAAAGGGAGAGGGAGTGGGCACTTTGGGCGCGTGTGAAGCACGTGGAGAACACGCGGAGTGCACCTCGACCACCGACCTTCAAGTTAAAAGTCCGACGCCATAACGACTAGACCATCGTGCCTCCCGGGCGACCCCGTAGCTGTCCAAACGATGTTTGTGATTGGCGAACGATACAATTGATATATCACTTGAGCAATGCCCTTATCCCTAATCCCTATCCCAATGGGACAAATCTATTGTTTGCTTAGCGAATGCTGGACTACCGGGGGGCGGGGGAGGGGGAGGGGGAGGGAGGAGGGGGGGGGGGGTTGCCCTCCTGTCGCGTGCTGTTGCGAAAATGAAAGGCAAAACAAACAGTATTGTAGATGACGCCGTCAAGGCTGGTCTTATCTTTCTTTTATTGTTTTGAGCAATAACCTTAAGGCAATCTCATTTTTTAAAATATTTACAGTTTACAAGAATACAATATATACATTGTATCGAGTGAAGATAAGAGACAATAAAATAAAATAGAACGAACGAATGGAGGGAGAGCGGACATTCCTAAAACCACAGGGGCTGTTTGCGTTAGATTCAATGTAAAAATAACATCCAATTGAATTAAAATATTTAGATTAAAATTATGAATAAAATAACTTTATATACTCTAATCGTACGATTGTCTCAGTAAAGCACTACCATCTTGCCCTGTTGAATTGCCCTTAAATATATAGCGGAATTTTATTTTATTTTGGCGGGGGAAGGCGTTAGGGGGAATTAGCAATGTTGGACGTTTGCGAAGATTTTGAAATAAACAGATCTTTCTGCGGCGAAACTAAATGTTACAATTTCTTGCGTCTGAAACAGTGGTAGTGTATTTGTCATCTAATTCACGATTTCAGTTTCGTAGGGAAATTTTTCGCGGGGATGCTTATTTCCAGGAACCGAAGGAAAGACGTGGAGTGCAAGAATTAGAACACACAAAAATGAAATGCCACACGGTAGTATTTCGAGACTTTCGTGTATCCGAATGCGACTAACCCACTGTTACGACTGCCAGGAAACGGAGAAGAAACGGCATGGAAATTCATCGCGATTTGGATAAATAAAGCTTTGAATTCATCCGAAAGCAAAAATTGCATGGCAGGTTAGAGGTCTTGATAGGTATGATGAAAATCTCTCACGAGCCCACAGTTCTTATCAGTCAGCTGTTTGCTTTCTTTGTTGCGGATTCTTGTTTCAGCGACAGTCTGTAGTTTTCTTCTTCAGAGTTAAACGAAGCGTTCAGAAGAAAGTGACGCACAAAAGGGCGGCTCACAAAGTCGTACTGGATGGACGCGATCTGGTACCCCCACAATTGCTTTTCTGTCCCTGTGAGAATACACAAAAAAGTTGGTTAAGGTCATGATCATAACATATTGTAGTGAGAACGAAGCAATTTCCATCACCGAGATTACTATATTATGTTTATCGGCGACAAGCACAGGAAAACATGTAGCCTATGGAAACCATAATTAGGCATGCAGTGGTAAGCGCGGTAAAAACGAAGCCTAAGAAAAGCGCGGGAAAACAAATGGACAAATGGGCAGTAGTAAAAGAGGAAAAACATGCAATCGGTTGTGAGCACGGGAAGAAAACAAAACCGAATTATGATTGGCCAAGAAAATACAACTGCGAGTTGGTTTTGTTCGTGTGCTGTTTATGCGGCCAGTCACCAAACAAAAGAAAAAACTTAGTAGAATAATTAAGTATAACCTAGTTTGTCTACTGACCTGATTGTAGCTCGTGACTGCTGTTACTCTGTGAATCCTCCACCAATGAGATATGACTGGAGGAACGCTTGACCTCGACCTCAGGTGACATGTCGAGAGAGCCTGGGCTGAGCCTGCCGTCCAGGACATCATCCTTGACTGAAGGACTGCTTTGAGATTTTGCAAGTCTCTCCACAAGCGACTTGAAACTGTTCGAGTTTTCAGTTTGAACTGGCAGAGTGCTTAGACTCACTGTGAGCTTTTCCGAAGATGATCCCCGCGATACTCGGCCTTCCTTCACCGACTGACTGCTCGGAGTTCTTCGGACAAGCCCCTTGAGAAACGAGCGCCGCGTTTCTACCGTTTTAGTCTCGGACATTCTTCTCTTCGGCGTCTTGCTTTGATTTGATGACGTCTCCGAAAGCCTCCTCAACAGCGGAGGTCTGCAGCGTGTGCGCGAGTTAGAATTACCGCTGATCGCGTTCCGCGGGGTCTCGTTGAGCGAGTTTGTGCTTGTGATGACAGAATCTGAACTGGTGGTAAGTCCTTTCCGTAAGTTACCATCAGGAATATCCAAAACTTCACTACTATTGTTCCTACTACGGTTCAACATAACGCCACTGTCATTGATACTTTGTCGAAATCTGAAAAGCTTGCCGCGTGACGGCGTCCGCTTGACTTTCCCATTGCGCTTGTCGCTCGATTCTAGCGTGACAGTTCCCTTGTCACGTGGGGACGTTTCCCCATCACGCTCAGTTCCACCATTGTGCGCAGTCACTCCATTACGGTTTGGAGTTCCGCCATTCATGACGGCTCCGTCAGTGCGATCGACTTTTACGTTCTTTTTCCGTGCAAGAGGTGATTGTTTTCCACCCATCGACAATTTGTTCACTCTGCAAGCTAAGTACGTGTGCGTCTGTGCGATTTCGGTGAGGAAATTCCCGAGGAATGGTAAACATGCACCAGCATCTAAGCAGTTGGACAGCTCCGTGCGGTACAACGAAAAATTTTCGCTTTCTCCCATAAGGATGGACAAGTCGCGAAACTTCCTGTGAAAAGAGAAGACGAGAATACAATGAATGTGTTGTCGGTCACAAAAATATTCCCCTCCCCACTCTTTTGGAAATTTAACTGTCCAATGAGAAGGGTGGCTTACTTTTTCCTCTTTGAAGGCACTTCTTTCCATGTCTCCTTTAGTCTGTAGACTGGTGTGGACTGGAGACCAGCCAACAAAGCCTTCAGGGAATTAAAGTTTCCTAAGAGATGACACTTTTCAGCGATCTGTAGAAAACACAATATCAGAGGACAATATCAGAACAAGTAAAAACGAACTTCTTTCCCTTCAAGAAAAGATTTCTAAAGAAGGCTGTGAAACGAAAACCAAAGTACACATAAATGAGCAACACAGGACAACAGATAGAAATGACACAATGAACCAATCAACTCGAAACAAAAACACGCAAGCGATGCCAAGCGCGGGAACATATGTAAGCGGGGCCAAGCGCGAGAATACAGGAAATGGATACTGAACAAACACGACAATGTAACCAGTCAGTACTAAGCGCGGGAAAACTTGCAACTGGTGCCAAGCGCGGGAAAATATGTAAGCGGGGCAAGGAAGGGGTAGGGGCGGATCCAGGATTTTTCTTAGGAGGGGTGCACCTCTAAGGAATGACGTAACTGAAGGGTGACGTAAACAAATTTTGCAGAATCCTAGTTATATTAGAAAGATGCAGGTCATCTCGGGGGGGGGGGGGGGGGGGTGCGCACCCCCTGCACCCCTCCCCTAGACCCGCCCCTGACTGGGGTAACAAACACTACAATGTAACCAGTTCCAAGCGCGGGCAAACTTACAACCGCTGCCAAGGGCGGGAAACACGATTGCATTTCAGCTTATTCTGATTGGCTAACCAAGCAGAACCAAAATGCTCTTTCTTAAAATTCGTTCATAACACTGACAATCGATGCGAGGTGGTGAAAAGTTCATGCCGTTTCTCAAAGCTCATTCAGCTTTTGAATACAGAAAACATACCTGGATGACTTTAGAAATTGCTCTCGCTCGTCCGCTCGGTGTATCCTGGGCTAAAATTTCGGAAGCTGCTAAAAGTGCCACGCGGTTGAAGAACTCTACCATAGCCATCACGTTGGGTGAGGTGACGTACTGAAATAAGGCAACAAGGTGGAAATAAAGGTCATTATCAAAGAGCTAGAGCGGTTAACAGTTGAGTGAAGTAACATCTCGTCCGATCATTCAAATGAACCTATCGACCACTAATTTCCTGTGGTTATCGATTATTATCGGAGAATTTACTGAAGGCGCAAGCGAAACTGGTACTTGAATCCCAATAGTCATGCGAGCAAATACGTTACCTTGTCTTTAGTCATCCAACCACAGTTTGCTAACTCCGGCCAAGGAATCCTGATAAACAGCTCTTTATCGATAAGTGTGATTTCCCGCGCAAACAGTGACGCGTCAATATCAACAAGGCGCGGAGAAAGGTCTGGGAGATTGCCATCGCTCAGTTCAGGGCTTTGAGGAGCCTCGCTTGTTGGACTTGTGACGTGGTTACTAAATTCCTCTTCCTGGGAGCTGGATTTGAAGATGGGCGAAAGAAATTTCTTGACCAGTTTTTTCTTCCTCATGCTTCCTATAAAACGGAGAACAAAAATACCGGCGTTGACGACAAAGAATTCAAGAAGGATTGCGAGAAGTCCTAGACTCGCGCGTGTCCCTTTATACTATTGCACTATTTATTCATTGTCAAAAAGACGGGTTGGTTGATTTGTATCACCAGTTTCTCAAACTTTACCTGATTAATCATTTTATAAGTCATACAACCTGTCTGCTTGACAACCAATATTAATAGTGTATAACGGGAAGCGCGCAAGACTACGACTTGAAAGAATGCAAGGCGGTTCAAAGTTATTCGAAAGCCAGTTAACGCTTATGCGAGGAAAAACGTTTATCCGGGTTTCTGTTTTTTAATTTGAAGCCTTTTCATTTGTAATTTTCATTAATAATTTGAGCTTAGCAGTTTAAGTCAAATTGTAGGCTATAAAAAATTCACAGGAATCTGCTAAGTAAAGGCGTAGATTTAAATTCAGAGCAGGCGCTAATCTTGGATTAACCTAATCCTGTTTTGAACCGCTTTGCTTTGAACAAACGTGATCGACCATTCAAATAAAAACTGTTGAGCAGAACTTTCCTGTAGTACTGTACTTGGTACAGTACTACAGTAAATAGGTACTTGGTTGAGTTTGTAGAGGAAATCCTGAACTATGAACAAGTTAATGAGTATTTTCCTGTGGTCCTTTTGTGACGCTGTACGAGATGGTTCTAACTGTTGACCCCGGGGGGGGGGGGGGGTACTCGATATATCCTTGGGTGGGGAGGTGCGGCCAGGCTCCTCATACCCTGACCCTGTTCAAGACAAAAATCGCTGATTTTCCTACCCTGTTTAAGACAGAATTCCGATTTTTGATACCCTGTTTAAGACATTTCACCCGAAAACATTTTGCTGTAGTTTAGTTCGTAGAACATACGCGCAGGCTGTTTATCGTCCAAGAAAAGATACCCTGTTTAAGACAACAACTGATAAAATCGATACCCTGTTTAAGACAAAAATCCCGAAAAACATACCCTGGCTGGCCGCACGTCCCCATTGTAAAGCCCTTATAAGGGAGTACACCCCCCCCCCCCCCCCGGGCTGTTGAGTCTGACCATTCAAATGAAAGCTACTGAGCAGTACCTTCCTGTGGTACTGTTCATTATGCGGTACAAGGTGGTTCTAACATTTGAGTCTGTGGATGAAATCCTAAAGTGTGACTATTCAAATGAAAGCTACTGAGCAGTACTTTCCTGTGGTACTGTTTATTATGCTGTACAAGGTGGTTCATAACTTTTGAGTCTGTGGATGAAATCCTAAAGTGTGACCATTCAATACTGAGCAGTACCTTCCTGTGGTGCTGTTTATTATGCTGCACACAAGATAGTTCTATAAACTTTTAAGTCTGTGGTTGAAATCCTCAAGTATGACCATTAATATGAAAGCCACACAAAAGCAGAACTTTTCCGTGGTGTTATTTGTTTCGTAAAAAGATTTTCTTCAATTTTGACCTTAGGTATTCTTTGGTTAAATGACAATCCCAAACATTCATTTGTATCAAGACTGACTGTCGCCAACACGCACGTTTCTTCTGCACATAACCCTTTCTCTAGGTTTAACTTTCGTAACTCTACAACGCCTGGGGAAATTAGCTAAAATTTACCCTCGCAAAAATTCTTCTGGAAGCTGCTTTCATGTCGGAATCGCTTTTATTTTGCAAAAAAAGGCCGATAAAGGCCCGCGAAATTCAACTGAAGTGTTTCCGGTATTGCGGCACAAAACCCTTGTCTAGACTATTCAAAAGCCCGGTTTGCGGTTACGAAGTTTAGACTCGGAATATTTGATCAAAGAGTGGTCGTACACAGGAAGGAAAAGACCACCTACACACTGGAAATGTTTAAACCTGTGACTTCTGATACTGGCCACGTTCGAAAATTGAAAACAAGTCCAAATTCCATTTTGTAAAATTTTGAGAAACTGACAGTACCATGAGAAAGTACTGCTCTGTAGCTTTCATTTGAATGGTCACACCCCTGGAATTTGAACACAGATTTAAAAGTAAGAACAACGTTGTGCATTTGTGGATGAAGTGTGTTATACAAATGTGTTCTAAGTGTGTTATACAAATGAAGCTACTGAGCAAGACTTTCCCGTGTTACTGTTTATTATGCTGTACAAGGTGGTTCTAACTTTGAAGTCTGTGAATGAAATCCTACAGTGTAACCATTCAAATGAAAGCTACTGAGCAGTACTTTCCCGTGTTACTGTTTATTATGCTGTACAAGGTGGTTCTAACTTTGAAGTCTGAGGATGAAAACCTAAAGTGTGGCCATTCAAATGAAAGTTATTTAGCAGTACATTCCAGTGGTACTCGGTTTATTATGTTGTACAAGGTGGTTCTAACTTTTGAGTCTGTGGATGAAATCCTAAAGTGTAACCATTCAACTGATAGCTACTGAGAAGTACTTTCCTGTGGTACTGTTTACTATGCTGCACAAAGGGGTTATAACTTTTGAATTTGTGACGAAATCTTAGAGCGTGACCATTGCAATGAAAGTTATTGAGCAGTACATTCCTGTGGTACTGTTTATTATGCTGTCCGGCCCCATCGACCTCGTCCAAGGACTCTCTAGGTGGTATGTCAGTGTGTGAAATCCTCGAGTGTGACCATTCAAGCTATTGACAACTTCTTTCAGGTGGCGATGTTTAAAATGCCGTACATGGTTGATTTTTGATTCTAGCTTGATTCCACTACAATAAAGGATAGCGCTCTACGCATCTTTCGACTATGAAGCTAAAAATAAGCCCAAACTCACGTCACGTTACGTTACGTTACTTTACTTTACGTCACGTGCATTTCGTTACGTGCGTCACAGACCATCATGATACATGGATTGGCTACGATAAAAAATTCGAAGCGAGCCAAAAATTGGACAGTCAGGAAATCATGGTGAACCTTACTATTGAAAATAATTAAGAAGAAAAGGAAAGGAAACAACGTGGGAGCACTAATCGGCAGCTTTTATGTAAATGGTCTCACTTGAGTACGGATGTCACTCACGGGTTCTAAAATAATGTCTTTGCTCGCGGAATAATCTATATAAAAATATTTGTACAAGTTTAAAAAATGTGCACGTCGAGTTACAGCACAAAAATACACCTAGAGCAAAACTTTGTTTAACAAATGCCATTAGAAAACCCAAAACAAAACGCTAGAGTTTTCGATTTGAATAAAGTAATGGCTGATCATATCACTCTACAAAACTAAGACCAGTCAACAAATTTAGATTCACATATAAACTTACTGCGAGAACGCATCCTTACGGGATGATGCAGTAGAACCAAGGTAGGCATGATAAAAATCCGTGCTGATAAAATCACCGTTCACTTCGCGGTCAGTTTCGGTGAACCGAACAAACGCGGTTCTGTTTTGTGGGTGTCAATCCAATTAAAAGTCAACATGCATGCACGCCATTATCCGCATAGAATTATCTTGAAGATTCTAAGGTCACGAAAAAGAATTGTTTATATTTCTCTATGATAAATGCGTCAGTTGGTAGACAATGTCGCTCTAATAATCTTTGTCGAATTGACATCATTTATGCTTGAATACGTGAGCAAAATAGGAAGGGAGAACGGTAGTCGCCACAACGATGACATTTTTGTCTTGTTGTTTCATAACAGGACATTACGGCTGCAGGGGATGTCACGAATATGTGGATTTTATTTCGATAATACGGAAAGTCAACTTAGACAAAAAGCATCAACATTTAAATTTTTGCTTTCCCTGCGTCGATGTTTGTTATTTTCGGTAAGAAGGAGGGTAATAACGTTTGAACAAAACAAATTTTGTCATGAAAATTCATTTGGCACTTCACCGCACTTGCTAGAAGGATGGCGGTCTGTGAAAGTTGGTTTTAATCCAGCATAAATTAGAATTAATCACTGGCATTTTAAGTGGCTCATTACGCCTTAGGGTTAGTAGAGAAAAAAAAACACACAAATTAAAATTAAATAAAAATCCCAAGGTCGATCGCTGAAAAATTAAACAAAAATAGCGCCAGATAAAATGGCTGCTCAGTACATATTTTGTCTTTCATTAGTCAAATTTAGGTTTTCATCCAGCTTGCACCACCTTGTACAAAATTGCACAGCACATAAACAGTACACATGTGCCAAGAAAAGTTCTGCTCTGAAGCTTTCATTTGAATGGTCACCTTTTAGGAAAAATCTAGAGCAACATTACGTCTTTCTTATTTCTTGAACGAGCTTAACTTGAGCTTAAAATGTACCATCTTTCCTTCTTTTATCCCCACGGTACCCTTTTCAGTCTGTAACATTTTCACATTTTCACACCCCCCATTCACTTTGCACTACTCCCTCCTATTCACTCACCCCACCCCGCTTATGATGGAGTCTAAATCAACTACTGGCTTGTATTGATTTTTTAATCACAAAATGCATAAAAATTAGCCTACAAGAAGGGTAAAGGAGACGTAAAGGGGTTACTTTCTAAAGAAACTGTGTTGCATCATTAGGGAGTGAAACATGAGTAAATCTCTCTGACAAAGAGCTAGCAATTTTTGAACCTCTTAATAAATGAAGGGTAGTTACCCATGCAAACTACATGTACATGATTCTATTTCTTGCACATGGTACCGTGTGTTATGACAGCAAAATTTGATATGAAGAAGATGACTGTGTACATGATGAAAGCCTGTGAAAACTTGTACATTGTGATAAAGAAAATTAACATGTAATAATTTAACCTACCACTGGAAGAGAGAGGCGATCTTCCAACAGGAGTGGTGTCACCTGTTGTTATATCTGGAAAATAATGAAAACCTTGAATTACTATCAGGAC
Source organism: Cladopsammia gracilis (assembly GCA_022457155.1). Lineage (NCBI taxonomy): Eukaryota > Metazoa > Cnidaria > Anthozoa > Scleractinia > Dendrophylliidae > Cladopsammia > Cladopsammia gracilis. The sequence continues at coordinate 1,072,640 of JAJGOT010000035.1, forward strand.
AGTGACTGAATCAAGCAAAATGCAACTGAAAAAATGCCAACCTGCATTTTGCATCTACAAATGCAGTCTCAAGTCAAACTTCTTTCCCTTCAAAACCTTTTTTTGTCCTGATTGGATCTGTTTCAAATACTTAAACATGAGCACTCAGTTATAATTTTGACAGGATAGTGCTTTTGAGACCAAATTTGAAATAATAATGACAACAAAACGTGCCAAACAGTACTGGGCACACTGTGGTACACAAGTGAGGGATGGCGATTTTCCCTAGCTATTATTCCAGTGTGACATCTGGCAGCTCTTACACAAAACTAAAAAATAAATAACGAAACCAGAAGGACATTTCCTGAGGCACCAGCGTACCTTCTTTCAAACAGTCCTAAGGCCAACTAAATAATAATTATAAAAATCACCAAACAGGGGATAATACAGTAGCACTGTATATGTACATTGACATACCACAACATAGAAATTCTCCAAAGTCGCAGGTTTGTAAATATGTGTGATAACTATGGAGAATTGATATATTTTGAGCTGTTTTCTAAAATTTGTTACTAACAACAACAACTTGATAACTTGGCAAATATCTGATAAGCATGTGGGGAGGATAAACAGTAAGATCTTTACAAACACAAAAAAACATGACCAACACCCCGATATGTTTTTCTGTTTAAGATTTGCTGGGCTTTTTCACTGTACTTGTGTACATGCCCATTTCCTATTGTTCTAAAGCGTTGCAAAGTTTTGTCTAGTAAAAAAATCTTGACTTCATGTACAAGCTGAACCCATTCTCTGATTCAAATTTACCTAAACTTTGCTTGACTTTGTGTAAAACTCGCTTGGCTTATAGCTGAATAAATATGGTTAGTTGTTAACACTGTCTTGTAACATGTAATTAATTAACACAATGACAAGTTAATGATCGTTAATAACATCCCCTCTGTCTGTGGACAAAATCTTAAAGTGTCACAGACCATTTAAATTATAAGTTACTCCCGTGGCACTTTGTTTGGTTTCTCTTTTTCTACATTTTATAAAATGAAATTTGGGAATTTTCTTGATCATTGATGCTTGATTTTATGTCACTCTATATATGGTTCTGAATGTAACAATAACAACATAATTTCACAACTCTGAAGGCAAAGAATATAATTTGAATATACTATATTTCTATAATTTATGTATTACAGGTATCTGTTATGTGTAATTGCACAAAATGTTGTGCAAAAAATTGTTGTGGTCAAAAACAAAAAGTATTGTAGACACAACATGCATACATGTAGGTAAGAAATCAAATGTCATGATCTAAGAGATAAGTACAAGTCTCTCAGTGTTACAAATTCCATTTGTTGTCAAATATTATTGTAATTCAAATCAGTGTCCTCTGAAAATACTATTTTTAGAATAAATAATAGAAAATGCAGACAGTACATGAATTGAATACATCTTGGACGAAGAAACATTATGAAAAGAATAAACTTCAAGTTACCCAGCTTGGAACAACAATCCCATAGAATCAAATTGCCTTGATATGCTTTTAAAACAACATGAATGCACAGCAGACAATGAGCACAAGCAAATAGTTTGAAATTTCTCACCTTTCCCACTATCCAAGAAACTGAAATAAGTAACAGGAATGGAAAAACAAAATGGATTTTCTTTCATTTTCGATGGAGTTCTGTTAAGAGCTGACGGGCTTCTGTAAAGCTCAATGCAGGATCGATTGAGGACATAAGTCTTCTTGGATCCTGACCACATGTTTATGCCACTCAAACTCTTGATATTTTTTAGGATAAAAGTGTTAACGCAATCACGTTCAAACATCAGACAATGAAGGGTCAAAACTGAAATATCTTAGGAGAATGGCTTGCATTGACTCTTAGTTCTGTGTAATTTGAAGCCTGATACTCTCCTCCGAGCTTTTATATATTGTGCTTGTATTTCCCATGATGTCATGACCTCACTCCATTGGCATTTAATCATGTCAGGAATTATTAGAATCCGTTTAGTATTGATTTCATCCTTTTAATACACGTATATATATACAAAGTACATCCTTGACTCAACACATGTCAATGATCATTTTTTTTTTATCTTACATGTATTACTGAAGAAAAAAATAAAATAGTTGGCCAATATTGTCAAGAATTTAACTCTTTGTATCAGCTAAGTTAAATTCCAAACATATGCTTTGAGAAAAAATGCCACAACTACTGTCTCTTTTTCTGAATGGAGGGCAAATAATGTTTGACCTCTAAACAGGTTAAAACACCACTGGCATTTTGTCAAGCCCCCCGATGAGGTAATCACAGAAAGTCTGGGATTCGCCCACAAAAATTTCAGATTCCATGCCATCATGTAAAAGTATCCTGACTTTGGAAGAGACCATTGATTGGTCAACAGGAATATCGCACAATTTAAGAAAAATCTGATATTCTGAACTACGTAAAAGAATAACTGCATCCAGCTTCAAAAAATCTAAACAATTTCTAATGCACACATTTTTAGCAGAACATGACCTTTGAAAAAAAAAAAAATGAAATGAGACTGTGTTATAAATTAATGTAAACAGCAGTGAATGGGAAAATTTTTGTAAACAAAGTTTAGACAGGGCTAAACAAAACCCTGACATATTAAAACTGATTTCAATCTGGCAAACTTGTATAGATGTTTTTAAACATAATTACTAAAAAAGTGTAAAAACAGCATATGGCACAGAATAAACAATCATTTGTCCACTTGAACTGATCTTCTTTAAATGAGCAGTTTTAGAACAGATTTCTGAAGAGCTCCAAGGACTACAGTGGTCAGTGATGAAGCAACATTCATTTTTAACCCATAAAGCTGTGTAGGATAAACTACATTGTATCAACTCACATAACAGTAAGAAATTAAAAAGCTTTGATCTTTGACAATTTTTTTGTTGAAATGGTTTCTGTGTCTAATTAAATATATGAATATATAAAAAATATAAAATATAATATATATAATATGAATATATAAAAAATATGTAATGTATATAAAATGAAAGGAACCAGTATGGACAAAAATGATGAGTGAATTAGGGTATAAAATGTTATAGATGAATGCAGAAAATACAGACATTATTATGAAGTCAAAACACAGTGAGGTCAAATCACTACAAGCCAAGAAGTTTACATACATTTTTAACTTTACAGCATTTGTTTAAATGTAAATGTGGAATGATATGAGGTTGTTATTAATTATTGCTTTCTAACCCTACCACTCACAACATGGCCAAGATCAAACATGAACAAACCACACAGCTATCATTTTGCAACACTGTAAAAATTACACAGCACCAAAAATAAAACAACAACTGCTCCATAGCTTTCCAATAAATGGTCATACTTCAGAGTTTTACTAATGTTGGAGGCTCAAATGTTAGAACCGGTTGGCACAAATTCACCATTGCTACATGTATAATGTATACATGTATGTGTACATTAATTCTTGTAAATCCACTGCGACATGAAGATCAAAGTAATTTACTAAGTGGTTTGCATGACATGTAAAACTACAACTGAGTGATCAAACTTACATGTTGGTTCTCAAAACAATAGAATAAAATTAATAAATGACTGCATTTACAAATAGAGAACACTTACTTCTTTGAACAAATGTCTCGAACAGAGCCCCAGGAGGTTAGAAGACAATAACAATTATTTTATTACCGAAATCAACAGTTTTTAATTTGATTTTTTTTTTCAGTTTTTGGAAGTCACTTTCTTGGAAAGTAAAATATGGCCTCACTTGTCCTTTCACTACAATATTCAGCAATAAATATTGTTGTGATTAGTTAAACACAGCAATATCATTATTGTTTTGAAAAACAATACAAATTAGATTTTATAATTAAAAATTAGATTAAAAATATTGATAATAAGTTTCTGAAAAGAAATTACAATGTTATTCCAACATAGAGAAGAAATAAATTTTGATTAATAACAAGTACAAACATATCAAAACATGAATATTTGATGGCTGCCCAAGACCAGAATATTATGTGCAATTTAGCTTTTTGAACTGATATTGTGCCACCTACTGTACATTAAACAACAAAAACAGAAAGACTACATGTATAAATCTCTCCAAACACAATTTCGAGTTAACAAAAAGGTTAAGAAAGTAATATACAGTGTAATTGAGTGTATAAATAGGAAATGGTCTTAAAATTAGACGAAAACTTAAATAATACAGTAATTTGACCAAAAAAAAAACAATAACTTATTAAGGTTTCACTCCCAAACAGACGTTGAATGTAAAATTTACATTATTTCATAAGGTTCTAGGTTTCCATAATAACCAGGTGTCCATCGGGTGTCTGTAAAGTCAATTTACTGTAACTGATATAGTCCCTTAAAATAGAAGACAGGTTTAGCCAGAAGGTTGTCTGGATGTCCACTTTTTGAAGAAATTCACTGGAAAAATTCACACAAGCTTTTAAACTTTTTATCGATGACATGCCACCAAGACAGGACATCTGTTTTTTTTTTTTAATTTCTGGCTACATAATGACAGGAAGAACATCAAAATGTTTCTTCCTGAATTTCACACATAATTTTTCCATTATTCTCCTTAGGAGAATTTGGTTTAAAATCAACACTTTTGTTCTGTTAACGAGATGATCAAGTCCATAATTCTCATGTGAAAACTTCAAATAATAAGTAAGAATTTAAAAATTGATCATTATAAAACCATTTTTCATTTTGCCTACCTTGTTTGTTTTGAATGGGTGCTGTTACTACTGCTTCCTTGGTTGATGCCAAGCTGGACACTTTGTGACTTGTTGCTGTTAAATTACCACTTATTCCCCCACGGCGAATGCGAACACTATTTGAGGCATCAGAATACCAGATACTTGACGGACTCATTTCATTATTTCCGATACTAGTATCATTTTCCTTCAGTGAATCATCAGATTCTGCTGAATGCATCCGCAACTTTGGTCGCTTCTTGTATAACACTGACCAGAATCTCTTAAGTTTTTCTTTGCGTGGCGGCTGGTCAATGTCATTCAAAGTGACAGCCATGTCATCTTTGAAATCCAAGCGTCTTGCCGCACTTGTCCTGTTTTCCCTCTCTGAGACAGGGTGAACAACACAAGAAAGATCAGGTCTTTTAGAAGATGGCAAAGAGTCTGAGCTCATTGATGAGCGCTTTATGTTCCAGGTTAAATCTGCCTTCTTTGGGCTGAGTAAAGAATCTTGCATTTTGGTCTCAAGGGTACCAGGGCTTTGTCTAACAACCCTTAAACTTAGGTCTGATGGCATAGGTATACGGTTTGCCTCATTACCCATGGCCAGTTGCAGAGAGTGTTTACGCTGGTGCTTGGGCGTGGTCAGGGACTCCCAAACGTCCTCGTCCCCTTTACCCCTTCTCACAAAATTCAGATTTGTAGGATGAGCCCGAAGATTTTCCACCCTACGCTGTAAAGAAGTCCACCGAGAAGTCGGGGTGGTACTTTTATCTGAACTTTCCCCTTCACGGGTAAACAACGCTGATGAGTTTAATTTTAGATTTGCATCATCTTCGCTACTCTGACCTCGTGTTCTACATTCGGGAATCCTCAAATCAGTATCAACACGAACATTCTCTAAATCACCAACATTCGGCAACGATGGGCAGCGAAAAGGCTTTACGAGAGATAGCCGAGGGTGAGAATTCGACCGGTATAACGATCCAGCGTTTAAATTGTCGAACAAATCCTCCATGTCGCTGGCTTTGGGGCTTGAAAGACTAGCAAGTCTGCGAACTCTGCTCGGGTTTAGCATTGACACAGACCATGTGGAAATCATTCGATCTACGGGCAAAGGTAAAGTGTACTCTGGAATTTGCACATCTTCACCATCATCGTCTTCGCTGAAGTCATCAGAATCTGAGTCGTCGACGATTTCGCAGATTGCGTGAGAGTGAATTTCTTCGAGTCTCCGAGGCTCTTCCGCGTTGAAACTTCGCAGCCACTTGGGCCATACTTCTTCTTTGCCGCAAAGCTCGTACGTTTTCCAAATCGATGTGTCCTTACTCCACTTGGCTTTAAAAGTAAACGGGCAGCCGTCGCAGATTTTGATGGCTATGTCGGAACGGCGAAATTTTGTAACTTTTTTGCGGGACTCGTACTGCAAAACATGGGCTTCAGAGCCCCTATCACGCATTTCTTTGACAAAAACAAACTCTTCTGTCAATAAAATATGAACCGTCTTAGAGTAGTGGAGCTGGTTATTTATCTCTAAAAATTCGCTTTCAATCAAAACTTCGCCTTCTGTGATCGTAGATGTTCCGCTAGGCAAGCCATTTGCCAAAAGGCCTAAATTTATGTTACTGTTCGCGCCACAATTAGTCCGTTCGACATCGGAAGCCATCTTTTCGTCTTCCTGAAGTTCTGTTTGTTTTCAAGACTTCATTGCGTTATGGAGCGTGAGCAACACACGCCTTTGAAACTCGAGAGGTCCATTAGTGTTGTTCCAAAGCGGCGGATCACGCCGGGTAAACAGATTGTCGAAGAATGAATGAACCGCCCGTCCGCCATATTGTTTCTATAATCCCAGGTAAATTATTCATACTATGACGTCAGGAGACGTCATGAATAATTAATCCAGACAAATCCTGACATTCAATTTTTGACACATTTTATATCCCCCCAAAAAAAGAGAAAACAGCGTGTATTTTTCACAACAATGACCATTATCACGGTTTGGGGTAACTTTAATTAAACCTCTATCAAACTCCAACACGGCAATGGAAATAAAAAAAAGTAAACGTCTCAAACGTACTAATGAAAATTTGTATTAAATTCGGATGAACTTTATTAGATCGGGAATATTTTGTTTTTAAAACGTCACTCGATTCCAAAACTTTGATTTATAAACAGGAACCTAAGTTCTTGTTCATATCTTTTCATCGGTTTTATTGATATCGGTGTTTTTGGTCTTGCTCGGCCATTACAGCCTTAGGTTCTTTTTCTCAGAGTAGTCTAGCTTTCTGCCACGTTTTGACTTCTATTAAAGCAGTAGTAATTTGCATGGTAACGACAAAATAAGAATTTTGAATTTCATATACTGGACAGTGCATGGGAAAAAACCTATAAACTCTCCGCGACAGAGATCGGCCATGTTTTCTTTCAGATAAAGATCAAGCATATTATACACTAAAGATACCTTTACTCTGATGCAAGGATGTTCTAATCTTTACCAGCTGCCGTTTATCCACGAAGCTTAAAATGCATTTTTAGTAACCGACTATTTTGCGTGGAAGGCGGAGAGGTAAAGAGAATTCACGCGAGCATGACGCGCGTGAAGAAAGACGTAATTCCAATTTTGCATCATTCCCACACGTTTCGTCTTTTTTTTTTACTCTCAACCACCCAGAATTTTCGTTTTACAACAGTCTACATTGAGAGCCAACTCTACCCTGCTTTATCGGTTTCTGTCGCATTGGTGTCTCGCAAAATCTACCTTTTTACGTAGTCAGATCAGCCTTGCAGTTTGTCGTTTATGTTTGTTCATTTTTTGGCTGATAAGGTCTTTCGTATATCCTACGTATCGTTTACAGGATTGTCGTTTGCGGTCCTTTGCAGATTTTAGTTCTATTTTCATATTTTTTGGGACCGTAGGTCATTTATTGATCCGATATGCTGGTTCTCTTTCAGCATGGTTTTGTCCATGCGTTTGAATGTTAACATTGGCTTTCCATGTACATTCAGTTTTTGCGAGACACCATTGTGACATCTTGGGACGGCTTGTTCCCCGCAACACGTGATGTGGCACGCGTGATGCGGGTGACAAGTTGGTTCCAAGGTACGGAACTTGATATTGTGTACGGGTCATTGTGCAATCTATTTGCGACTGCTTTCTTGTAGTTGTTCTTAGTTTGTTACAAGCTACACCGCGCTGACGAGCCCCAATACAAGGGCGAAACAGTTGTCCGCGGTTGCTACCCTGCTTTATCGGTTTCTGTCGGCATATTTATTTGTTTATTTATTTAACTACTGTTTTTCTCTAGTCTTTTTTGTGTTCTGTCTGTATATGTATTACATACGTGTAACCACTGCCCGCCTCGACTAGCTAATCTGCTAACTGCGGGCAGTGGATATTGCTTTATGTAAAATTTGTGATTATTAATAAACAGTTGAAACAGTTGAAACAGTTTATTAATAAACAGTTGAAGCATTGGTGTCTCGCAAAATCTACCTTTTTACCTAGTCAGATCAGCCTTGCAGTTTGTCGTTTATCAATATGATTGCAGACTCGGTTTCCCGTCTTATGCCTTTCTTTCTACAATCACCCCCTCCTGGACCAGTCCAGCCTAGCCTTCGCCGGATCTACAGCCTGACGCCGGTCAGTGATTGTTTTAACCGTTCTCAAAGTCGTCGGAGGAGGGGGCAAATCTAGCCATTGGTTCTGCGCATGTCCCTAAACAGTTGCACTCCTTCTTTCCAGGCTCCCGCGACCCGAGGCTGTCCAAGGAACTTTGGGACAAAATCAGTTCCAGTTTGATTGGCTGAGAAAACAATAGAACAAACAACGCAACAGTGGACTCTTGCTCTGAAAACACTAGAGCTGCGTGATCGGCCCAGGTCTAATGAAATTAAAGGGTTTCAAAGAGCTGCGTGGCTACTGACCAGTATCGCTTCCACGCGGCTTTGCTTCCAACAACAAAGCCACCTATCACCTTTGTGGATCTTTCTGACTCACACCGCGCCAGTTATTTCCGATATTCGCATGGGCTATCCTATCTAAAGCACACAATACTGAAGACAAGGTCTGAAAGAGCACTCATGTTTCAGTGGGTCCTTTGTAAATAACAAAGTAAATGATTAACAATATTGCAAAATAACTTTCGTAAATTGCACTCCAGAGACAACAAAGTCAACCAAAGCTCTAAAGCAAAATTGTCTATAAACCCAAAGGATAATACATGTACTGTGTACAACAGGGGGAGAGGGACCTTTTTCTGCCAGTCATCATTGGGGGAGCAACACTCCATCGTAAGGGGAGCGGGCGGGGCGGAGGGAATAAAGACGGTGGATTGAAAATGCCCTATTTTTCTTTTGGAGATAAGGGGGAGGCAGACCCCTTCTCCCCCCCCCCCCCCCCCCCCACCCCCCACTGATCATTTCTCAGTTATGCGTTAAATGAAACGAGGAATTTTCCAGCTGATATGAGACTAAAATGTTGCTCGGCTATCATATAGGATATGCTGACACATTTTCATGAATAAATTACTTAAACCAGCCGTATATATAATAGTCATCTTGAATTTTCATGTCTCGAGACATGAGACAATGACAACAACAACAACAATACTTTATTTACTCATTATGGTAGCGCCGCGCGTGGTCAGTCCTGCTAACATCGTCTGCAGAATGACTCAGCATCCGACTCAGCAGTCCAACTCCCATCAGATGATTTATGGGGTTTATTTACCAGGCAGCACCAAAGTGTCAATTTTGAAGAAGAGGTACATTCCCGGTTTGACCCCTTAAGTCTTTGGGTCTGCAGTCTTAGGCCAGATGCTAAAGAAACTGTGGTGCTGTCCGGGGGGGGGGGGTGGGGGGGGGCTACTCCCCGAAAATTTGGGTGGGAGTGTGCGGCACGCTTCTTAAAGCCCTTACCATATTTCAGACCAAAATATGCGATTTCCCCTACCTTTTTCAGACCTGACCCAAAATTTGATACCGTATTTCAGACCAGGAAGTGCTCCCGTTTGCGTAAACATCTGAGAGGGGCTTCTAATTAATTCCCGCTGTTAATCAAACCCCTTTTCAGTCAAGGGATGAAAAACGTAGTTTCTTCTAAAAACCATACCCAATTCCAGTCCAGAGTGCACAAACCATACCCTATTTCAGACCAAAATGGTCAAAATCTATACCCTATTTCAGACCAAAACGACTTGAAAACCATACCCTTAAGGGCCGCACATACCTATATAGCTTATATAAGGGAGTACTCCCCCGGAGGGGGGCGGAGAGGAGGGTTCTGTGTTGGCCACCGTAAAGGGATTCAAAAGCTGACGATTCGAGCGCTAGCCCGTCGTCATTCGCCCTGACGAAAGGCTAGCGCTAGGGACGTGACATGTGGCGGAAGCGCGCGCGTGATCGAAGAACGCGGAGATAGCCCGGAGGGGGGGGGGGGGGGGGGTCTCCCATTAAAAAATGAAGGGAGTGCTCGTCTGAAAATTTCAAAAAACACCCTCAAAAATACCAGAAACTCGTTTGATAGGCGTAGCTCAAATATATTTTTACCCCTAACAGGTACCAATTTTATACAACACAAGACATATTCTGTCATATTTTTTCAGCTCAATACCCCAAAAGGTACATTTTAAATTTCAGCACTCTAAGCGGTACCAATTTACAAATTTTGACCCTTAAAGGTGCGACGAGCACCCCGGTCATTTTCATATCGGAGTCCCCCCACCCCCCGGGGAAGATAGTTCCTGCCACCGCGAACTCTAGCTTCCAAGTTTCCCATATATACTACACAAAAAAAATAATTACCAGCCAGCACCTAAATACTACTTTTTTCAGTAATAGGTATTTCGTATCTTCCCAGTAAACCGCAACACCCACCAAGTTTTTTGGCCGACTTCAGAATAACGACAGTAACGATCGCGATGCCGTGAGATGAAACATCTACCTCAAAAATATTGACGCGTTTAACATATGTCGCGCGCGCGTCCGCAAAATAGCACCAAATATTGTTTATCGCCTACTGCACAGCCAAGTTACAGCTACCAAAATACCTAACTTCGGCTACACTACGCAACAGACAGTAAATAAACGCCAATAGGTTAATTTTGCAGATTTCAGCCGAGCACCGGGACTGTACACAGCAAATAAAGCTACACTGAGCCTCAGTACACAAGATACAGTATAAATAACTATCGATAATATGTTATCCAATAATCGCCATCACAGTAAAACACCTAAACGGAGCTGAGCAACCACGCACAATACCACTGCGGTTAGACGGAGGCCAGAAAAAAAAACCTGCCTTAATAAACCCCTTGAGAAAAAAAACTGACAGGAAATCTGAGAAGGAACCAAGGCTCAAGCTCTAAGCAGTTAGCGGCCCTTCCTACGTGGCTATACAATTCAAAAATTAAAAAAGCTAATCGGAGAAAGCGGCGTGGGCCAAGAATAGCGTCCCACGTGCTATACACCTTATTCATAAATGGCGGCCTATTTATTATTCTTTTATATTTATGTTAATTAGCCTCACTGGCCTCATTTTAGAGTAAAAATTCTTTTGAATTTTGCACGCGCTACCGAGGCTAGTGAGGCGAATTAACATTCATATAAAAGAATAATAAATCGGCCGCCTTTTATGAATAAGGTGTATACGCGGCTTATATATGTTGTGGTTCAATTTTACCCTTGGTTCAAATTATATTTTCCTTTGTTTAAAACTCATTATCATACATTACCATAGGCAAAAACAAAGGAAAATAAAATATGAACCAAGGATAAAATTGAACCACAACATATACACGTATATACATCCACATATTACCCGTAATGCAACGGCGTCCAAACCAACAGGACCCAGGCCCTGTCGCTATCGTGACGCAGAACATGGTAAAATATTGGGTGACATTTGCCTATATAGTATTTTCACTCGTCACCAGGTTCCCAATTTGACACATAAATCATAGCAAAAAGGTCATTTTTTGAAAGGAAAATCAAAATTTCGCACATTTCTGAGTTACTTTTCTGAAACCCACACTCGGATTCCATTACTATGGTTATAATTCTATCTTGAAACGTTAAAATATTTTAATAACTTTAAAAAAAGTACCGTCATTTTGTCCTTGAAGTGAGCAATTTCGTATAAAGGCTTGTATGGAGTTCGACCGCGCGGTTATCGCTTTAAGCGTTCTATCTTGTTCTAACTCATTCTAACAGGCGCAATGTCAACATCCACACTCAGTTTTGGAAAAACTAGAATCTAGTAAACATTTTGGTGGGAAATTTGCTTTGGTTCGAGCGAAATAACCTCCGTCATTTTGCACTTTTCAGCCGCACGATACTTCGACTGAGTGCATTAATTTTGGCTTCCTTTGGTCGGCATCGTGTTTACGTTCGCTTGCTCGTCTGTCAGTGCATGGCCTAGCGGTGAGAACGAGGGAAATCAGAAGGAAAGCGGAAATCACGGCTATATCAAGGAATCCCCGCGCTTCAAGGTTACATAAACAAGTAAGATAGTATTGATATCGGAAAGATTTCCGTATAACCCCATACCGTTAAAACAAAAGCAGAAACAATAGAAATCCAAAAGCAAAACAATAGCGCGCACGCCCGGAGCAAATGTCTCGACTGAGGGATCAATATTTTGGTATGGTTATAGTACGCGCAAAAAATACAAGAAAGCATGCTTCTTACCTAACAAGGAACCACCTTAATATATACTAACATGAATAAACTACCAAAGATGGATTTACATAAAATTTATTATGGTACGTTATAGAACCTTAAAAATTAATGTTTTTTTCGAGGCAATACAGTCTCACGGCGTAATTCGCTTTTACATTAACCGAACTTGATATCTTGCTCGCTCTAGTCGTGTCATCAGACACCAAGTTGCATAGTTACACACTGCCGCTCGTTTGATTTTTCCACAGCACTCACAAGTTTGCGATCGACACATCACTTTTTGTAGACTACGAGCAGTCTCTCTTTACCAGCTTAGTCCGTCGAGCGCGCCCGCCTCGCCCCCAGTTTCGCGCGGCCATTATCCGTTCGCTAATGTTTTTTCGTTTCTCGCTCGACGGACAAAGACTGCTCGTAGTCTACACTTTTTACTACTCGCGGCCGTTTATAAGAGGCTGGGAACTAGCATCAAATGTCGTTTAAAATTTAATTTTTAAATGAAATATTTATCACAGATGTTTTGTTGTTGCCCTTGTAACTTAATCTAACTGTAGTTAGCTAAGGCCCCGTTTACACGAGTCCGGACAAATTTTTGCACGGACAAAAACTTGCACGGTTCCACCTTGCGTTTACATGGTACCGGCGGAACTAGACGGATTTTTGAACGGCTGAGTGTGCAAGTTTCCGTGTAAACACCACTGCAATCTGTAACAGAATTTGCACGGATCCATGTAAACAAGTGGTCTAGGAACAAAATTCGTCCGTGCAAAAATTTGTCCGGACCCGTGTAAACAGGGCCTAAATGACTACAGGAATATTTCCTCAAAACAATGGTTTTTTTTTTGCGATTTTATGGCCATTTTATTACGGATCACATGACTTCAATATCATTGGTAGTCAACATGACAACAAAGCATCTGAAATTAAATCATCTACTAGCGTTTTGGTGGTACGCTTTAATCGGGATTTTAATTCCAAGTCCGAAACAAAATAATTATATATCACGCTTTCACGATTAACCCTTTCATTCCCAGAGTCAATTATGGAGTCTGTGGACGAAATCCTATGGTGTGACCATTTAAATTAAACCTCTTCAGCAGTACTTTTGCATGGTATCATTTATTTTTCAATATTTTACAAAATGAAATTTGGGAGTTTTTCTTGAATTTTGATGTTTGGCACTCTTGGGAGTTAAAGGGTTAAACGTCTTCTTGAATAAACTAATGGGTAATTTTTACGCGTATTATTGAAAACAAAACTGAAATGAATACCTTCCGCTTTAATCATGAGTACTACTATTAAATCCATTATTGTTTAGTAAACAAATCAAATCAACTTCACAGATTTAAAAAACTTGTATTCTATCATTCCCCCAATCCGCAACAACGATATTTCCCTGTGTTGTCACAGCTACGCCCTCGGGCCTTTTAAACTGTCCTCTATTGTTACCCTCGGTTCCAAATCGAGTCACAAACGAACCATCATCGTTGAATATCTGTATCCGATGATTGTACGAGTCGCTCACGATGATGTGATCATCGGCGTCTGTGGCGACTCCGGTCGGCCAATTGAGCTCTCCGTCGCCCCTTCCGCTCTTCCCGAACTTAAACAGAAACTGACCATTGGAGCTAAACACCTGAACCCGATCGTTTCCGAAGTCAGTGACAATCACGTGACCTTTGCTGTTGACTGCTACACCTGTTGGGCAGTTGAACTGACCATTACCGTCGCCAAGAGAACCAAATGACAGTATTATCTGGCCTTCTTCATTGAAAACAATTACACGTGCATTGCCACGGTCCACAACAAACAGACTTCCCTCGCTGTCGACTGCCACGCCGTACGGCTGGTATAAACGTTCACTCTGCATGGATCCTTTGCCAAACTTTTTGATGAATTTGCCTTCTTTTGAGAAAATCTGCAAAACCAGTACTAGTAATTAAAATGCGCGGTGTAGTAGCCTGATTTGTCAGACAAATCGTGTTTCAGGTGTTCAAATTGTGGAGACAAAGAAGAAATTTCTACAGCGTCGCGGCGCGTTTTCCTCATTCCTCACTATCTGACTGACTCAGTGACTGACTGATTCACTGACTAACTGACGAATGATTGACAGACAGACTGATTGACTGACTGACGAACGATTGACAATTGATTGACTGACTGACATACTGATTGACTGACTGACTGACGAATGTCAGACTGATTGACTGACTGGTTTATGTACTGACTGACGTTTTGACTAAGTGACTGACTGACTGACGACTGTTTGACCGAATGAATTTACTGCCTGACTGATTGGTTGAATTACTGAATTCTCGATTGATTGATGATCGATTGATTAAATAATTGTTTCAATACCTAACTGATAAATAACTTGGACTAGGCCGAGGGATGGCTATTTAGTATTCGTTCTTCTTGAAACACACACCTGGATTCTGTTGTTCATCGTATCCGCAACAACAATGTTCCCTTCGCGGGTGACAGCCACTCCACTGGGAGACTGGAAATGACCATCGCGACTTCCGGGTGAGCCAAACCGGAAGCGGAAATTCCCATCCGTGTCGAACACCTATCAAACAACAGACAAAGACGCTGTCATACTTTCTTTACTTCAAGCCGCTTACCATCCTAGTAAAAACACAGTTAACTTATAATTGCTGATCCCGAACGATAGCTTACAACAAGTCACATACCTGGAGGCGGTGGTTGCGTGAGTCACTAACGATCACGTGACCGTCTTGATCCACTGCCACCCCCTGGGGATCACTTAGCCTTCCAAACTTAGACCCACTTCCCGCGATAGCTTTCTTTGCGCTTCGCGCGCGAGGCGCGATGTCCCCGATGTTTATGTCCAGCGGGAATCCTTCCACCATTTGTCCACGCGCGAACACAGCAAATGAGAAGATGCCATTAAAGTATGGATGGTACGCTGTGTAGGACTGACCGTCAGCTGGGATTGGAAAGGAGAAAATTCACAAGCCTGAGTAACATATAATTTCTCCTTGCAACACCGAAACATGATTAAGCACACAGGTGATGAGAATATACAGAACTGATCAACAAAGCCAGATAATGCGTATGCACCAAAACCATTTCCTCCCCTTCTCTCTTCTTATCCTCACAATGAACCAATCACAGACAAAAGCAGAAACGTGCAGCTAGTGCAAAATGGCGGGGGAGAGCGTGGTGTTTGTACGCCTACTCCGCCATTTTGAAAGTGGAGGAGACACTGGGGACGGATGGATAGGAACGTTTGATATTGTGTTCGCCGCTTATTTCTGTAGGATTTTTGTTCCGGCAACTCCAAGGTTTAGCGATCGTGGTTTAAAGTGTCGACTACTGAATGTAGTGATTGTAGTGTAGTCTTACTTTCAGTTTATACATTAAGATTATGTTCTCCGTAAAAGCACTCAAAACACCGGCAATCAATACTGCAATGGGCTAAGACGCCACGAGTTCAAGCTGTGTACAGCTTCTTGTTATATTTTATTTTAGTGGATGGCGGACGAGTTCAACTGAAGCAAATTTTGTTTCGAGAAAGATAAACTTAAAAAGAGTCTTAGCGTGAGATAAATATAGTGAGTGATTGTGTGAAATGAGGGAGAACTGGGTGACGTAATGCATGAAGTGGACACGTCGCCAAGTCACCCCACAGGGACTCCAGGCTTACAACAGGAATCCTCACTCGACAAAAATATAAGGATTTGCATGGGATTTTATCATGAACTTGATTAAAATACTGACAGTCATTAAAGTGTTCATACCTCATTAAATAAATGCCTATCTGTTGTTTCTTGGCGGCTTTATGGCTTCTAAACTCATGATAAAATCCCCGACAAATCCTTATATTTTTGTCGTTGACGATTCCTGTTGTGGGCTTGGCTCCCTGTGGCCACCAGGAGAAAAAACAACAACTTATGGCCTTTTGTCAGCTGGCGGAAATGAGTGAACTGAACCTCTTGGAATTTAATACAAAGAGGTGTAAGTATCACTTTTCCGACAATCTAACTTCATTTCGATTAAAGGAAAGAGTTATTTAATTAATTTATTTGAACGATACGATATTAAGCGTGGAAAACTCAAACCTTATGTTGGACTAAGATAAACTGACTCAGAAATGGCTTTTTTCAGATAGAGAAAAATTTGCGCGTTTCGGGTTACACTGAAAAGAAAAAGTGCAACTAGGCGTGAAAAAATAAGTTTTTTCTTTTTAGAATGAAGAAAAGAAAATTTTACCTTGATGAAGTATTTCGGGAGGAAGCAAAACTTCGCTGACGTCTCGTAATTCCACGGAAATTGGCGCTTCTTTCGGAGTTATATATTCTGTTTCGTTCGCACTTCCATTTGTGAAAGGAATCTCGATGTCTTCTAGCAACAAATATTGACCGTCAGCTTTTAGACTACCCAAAGACTGATACAGCGTGTTCTCAGCTTCCTTATTATCCACTTCGTAAATAAGTTCAGCGTTTTCGTGTGGCTTGCAATCAAGTTCAGTATTTTTCAATTCTGTTAATCTCTTTGTGATGTGAGTTTTTAGCGACAGAAGTTCCACTTCGTTGGCGTACCTTAAAACCTGCTCTGAAAAATCGCAGCCTGCTCTAAACTTTGCGAAATCGTCTTCCAGTTTGTCCTTTTGGCGCCGCAAGATAGCTGCTTTGGCGTTGTGAATCTTTTCTACTTCCGTCAAAAGTTTTCTCTCTCTTGCCTTTATAACTTTAATTTGCTGTAAAGCTGTCTCGCGAATTTCCGCTTTTACTGTCGCGAGTCTCCCGTGTAGTGCATCAGAAATGCCTTGGATTTCTCTTATCGACTTTTCCAGTACTGGAACATTTCCCGCGCACTGCTCAAACAAGTTCTCCATAATCGTCTTCTGTTTTTGTATTTTCTTCGAGTCTTTGATGTAATCGTATTTGTGCTGGCGATGTTCGATAAGAACACAATCCCTGCATACTGCTTCGTTGCACGTCTCGCAGTAGTATTTCAGTTGCTCGCTGCGATGGATACTGCAAAATGCCGGCCTGTGTAAATCTTCGCCGGTATTGCTTTCGAGAAGCTCGGAGATTGTCAGAATCTTGTGTTCTTTCGTCTGACGAATCCTCTTGTGAACACTGTAGCATCTTTCGCAAAGAAACTCCCCACAATCGACGCATCTTGATGTTGCTGCGGACACAGAGTCGCAATTCGAACAAGGAACGGGTTCTTGGTCGCTCGAATTTATCAATGCAATATCTAACATGTTATCTAAGAAGGAATTAACCGGCAAAGCCTCAACTTCATCTCTTGAAACTTCTGCGTCTGTTTTGCAGTGCGGACAGACCAGAAGTTCATTTGGGGCGAGTTTATCGGCGAGACCTTGAACGCAAACTTGGCAAAACGAATGTAAGCATGGAAGAAGTTTCGGGTTTCGAATCAGCCTTTTACAAAGACTGCAATTCAGATGTCTTGATATGCTTTCGACGTTTACTCCGGCAATTATCGATGAAGACATTTTGTTCACACTTAGTCAAACAAACGCTTTCAACAAACAGTTTGTTTCTCACGGCTGCCTCAATAAACTGCAGTCCAATTCTCGCTTGAAAAACGTAAGCCGCTGAATATTGGGCTTTCAACTTCGACGTGTTAGCTTAGCAACAGCGAGGATAGCAACCGGCTAGTTGTCGCTCGTTAAATATTCAGCACGAATTTGAAAGCTAAAGTTTTGTAATATAAATAAATCATAAACCCACGAATTGCTTTTCTTGGTTTAAAGCGTAAATATAACAGCGAATCCTTGTAAACAGTTTTTAAACGATTTCCTAACCTAAACTAACCTTACCTCTTTCAAATATTATCGTCGCTTATTATTTTTTCAAGTAACCGCTTCTAGCCATTGAATACGGCTTTTTGTCGCCCTGAGTCATATGGTGTCTTTTGACAGCTTTGCCTGCGATTTAATATGATATACAAGACGGATCCATTATCGCATTTGCATTTAGTCTTTTTTGTGATTATTTGTTCGCATCTATTACGAAAGAGGAAGTATCCTGCCAGCCTCGAGGAAGCGAAATGAAAATTAAGAAACTCCTTTGTCAGGTTTATGCGGACAAATATAGCGCCGGCATATTATATTATTTTTTTGGCAGCAGTGTACAAGTTAGAAAAAAGGCATGATATTATGAATTGAGATAAATTATTTAAGGAAAGTGAATTTGCGTTTATCCAATGATATGACCAAAGGTCTTTATTGGTCAGGTGCTTTTGTCAATCTGTTTCAACCGTCAATCACTAAAGCTGATTCAGGCGACAGGTGCTGCTAACAAGGCCCAGGCGTCGTGGAGTCCTGAGTGAAGTCCTGGGAAAAAGACTATTAAATCGCCGCCATATTAGAAATCTTCTCTTCACGTCACTTTATATTTTGACTGTGCAATTAGAAAACCATTTTTGATGAAAAGTAGTGTTAATTTTTGGACTTGTAAAAATAAAAATTGTCAGTTTTTTTTTTAAATTAAGGCTTTGAACGTCTAGTTATAAACTTTCGAAATACGCAAAAAAGAAAAAAAGAACTTCGCTTACCAGGCACTTTTAAAGAAATTCGTGGATATTTAACTAGGCGATATCACCAAGCTTGAGCGCAATAATAGTTTTATAATTCAATGCATTGATAACAAAGCATAGTTTGAAGAAAAAATATCGAGGCCGGTCCGTCATTTTGCATTCTCTTGTCAAAATGCGAAATTTACTTCCATCGTTGGATATACGTCATGTAGACATAGCGTATATCGATAACTTTTTGACCATATTTGGGCAGTGTATCAATGTGTTGAATTATAAACCGAAAGGTACGTATTATCGGAGACTACCGTTTTTAAGCAACAAGGACAAGATACAATAACTGATCGAGTTTTTACATTTATTTCATAATTAAACGTCAACGTACGACAGCCACTGGGTTTCAGCGGCGAATCCAAAGGGATGGTCCGGGGCTCTAGCCACCATTTTAAGTGCTGACCGAACTAATCTCGGCTTCGGAAACAAGATTGGAAAGGCTCAGTTGTTTGTTTAAGTCTGTGAGCTTCTGTGTGGACCCCACTTTATTCTTACTACGCGCCCTTGACAGAAAGCAAACGTCATTTGGCCAAACATCAAAATCAATGAAAATTCCCAAATTAAGTTTTTTTTTAAAAAAAAAATATTGAAAAATAGATGGCACAATGTAAAAATACTGCTGAAACGGTTTCATTTAATAACAAGAGGCTCCCAGCAGCCTATACTCATGCGCATGCGTAAGAAAGTTGTTTTGGAAATGAAGGCTGTACCACAATGAAGGGAATGATTCTTCTAAGTCTTATATATACCAAACATGAACATTGCTAATGTAAGTAGGGTTGTAGGAGACGCTGTCGTGACACTTGAGTAACGCTCTTTTATCGGAAGTGAGAGTAGCCGGAAGTCACTAAACAGGAAGTGTAGTGGCAAAGCTATGAACCGGAAGTGTACAATTTAAAATATGCGTGCATAAATTTGCATGCAAAATCATGACACAATAATAACAAGAAAAACGGAGCCGAAACCTTACCTCATGCCGCTACGCGCATGAGTAACAAGAAAAATGGAGCCGAAACCTTACCTCATGCCGCTTCGCGCATGAGTAATAAAAACAAGAAAAACGGAGCCGAAACCTTACCTCATGCCGCTACGCGCATGAGTAATAATTCATTCCTTTCTATAGCGCTAAAACTATAAATATTCTAAATTGCTGTTACTATATATAAGGCTATATACTAGTAGTAATCATAGATTATAGTGCGTCTCTTTATACCGTAGCACCTCGTCTTGACCTACGTAGTACCTCAGTTTCGGCCACTGTTGAAAGGGGCTATGTCACGAGATATGTCACGCAGGCAAAAACGTCGGGCCGACGTCAAACAAATTCACGCTATCGCCGTTAGACTGCTAGCTGTCCCTTCAGTCAGTCAATTGGGCGGGCGAGTTCGAATTACTTTCGCTCGCTCGCCGATCGGATCGCCGATCGCGTATTTGCTCTCCCGTTCGACTATCCAGAGGGGGACTGTTAGCAGTCTTTATCGCCGTGGAATCGGGCAAAATCCTTCAATTCTGCCGTGCTGTGTACTCCGAAAGGTCTCAGATTTTTCCGACATAAATAGTATATTTGTCTTGATTTCATTTCGGTTTATATTTCTCCGATTCTGAAATGATACGCCTCAGTACCTGGTGTGATATCCGCAAGGATTTTACCGACTAAATAAATGTAGATATCTCAATGTCTGGAAGTTGCATTCAGCATATGTTTAATCAAGATGGCGCAGATTTGGTACCGACACTTTTCTCGATTCGTTCCGCCTAGACGACGCGCTTAGCATGCTGGATACTATTGCGACGTTTCAAGATGGCGCAGATTTGGTAGCCGACAAGATTAGGAAGCGTCTCCTTCGTCGACGCAAAAATTATAAAAATGAAATGAATCTATGTACAAGTCAAACTAGAAAATCAAGAAACGAATGGATTTTATCCAGACTCAAAATTTATAACTACTCTACATGTCTCCATTATTGACTCTGGGAGTAAAAGAGTAAAGGGAACGCAGACTTTCCAAAAATCTCAAGACCCCTCTCAAGGCTGGTGTAAAGCCTTTTTACACTCCAGTCCAGTTTTATTCCCATATAAGTACACCCCCGAGGGATCGTCACCTTGTGGTGGTCGGTGACTAGCGAGTCTCAATGACCCATAGAACTAGGCGGGTGGGAGTTTAGCCTCCTGGTAGGGTCAGTGGGTCACCCAAGCCGGACAGGTCGAAGGGTTGGGGCCAGACAAAGTGCGATCCACTGGCTCCCCAGGTTGTGGGTTGGGCGCAGGGATAACAACCTTGCCCTGTAAAAAGCCAGCCGTTACAGAAATTGAAAACGTTGACGATACAACCCAAACTGGGAGAACAGCTGTCGGGTCAAAGCTTGCGGGAAGCCCAAAGGCCGATAGCGCCGAAGCAACACACTCAAGTGTGTGTCAGGCAGTGCGACGGCCTTATATGCCTTCTGACGCGGAGAGAATAAAGATTACGATAATACTATACACACACTATAAGAATAATGCATGGTGTTACGAAGGTTGGAGGCCGGGTTACGAAAATAGGAATATAGGAAAAGGTCTAGATGTTAGCAGGCAGGTTATAATTTTAAGAAAAACGACAAAACGCTTTGTACACTATTAATTAACTGAAGATGACAGAAGTTGCTGTCGAAACATGTTTTTCAAACTAAAACGTTTTGTCGTTTTTCTTAGAATATAGGAAAATAGGGGAAAAACAATTAAAAAATATATCTCGAAAATAGGATTATAAAAGGAAGTTTTATGAAGCAAAGACCCTAAATTATGAGTCAGATTTAGAGACAGTGATACTTTAATTTTAATACAGGTGGAGCACAGTATTTTTCGTTGCTTTCTACAGGTTGGCAGATTAGCCCTTTTAAAGTTACTGAGGGGCTTGTTAGGGACGGACCATTATTTTTTGACCGGGGGGGGGGGGGTTGAAAAACTTTGAAATAAATTGTTTGCAGAGGCTATAAACACTGAAATAAATTGTATGCAAGCAAAAAATAAAGAAAAAAAATTGTTTGCTAAAGTATGGCAAGTTGGACGGAGACACAAATTGTTTGCAGCAAGTGCCGCATATAAAAAAAATGTCTGCGTGTGAAAATTTTCCACCCCCCCACCCTCCCCCCGTCAAAAAAATAATGGTCCGTCCCTTACTAGCTGGGTATGGGGCATTCTTCCCCAGAAAAAGTTGAAGCTTTTTAAAAGACTTGTAAAAACCCTTACCAAGTTGGTCGGTGGGACTTTACCTGTTGCAATGTGCAATTTTTTAGAATGAGACTTCAACTGATACATATACACTGAAGACCACGGAATAAGACTCAATACGCCCCTAAACCAAGGTTCCTTTATTCACATGAAGTTATGTTTATAAAAAAGAGAGGTGCACAAACAATTAGTGTGCGCATAAGAGATTTCTTGGAATCACAAGGGAATAGGTCAGGCTATTTTGGTACTTTTTTTGCTCATACCTTCATGTAGTGTAGGAAGTGTTTTGTTTGAGCAAACGGGTATCAGAAACGAACGCAGCAAAGAGAAACAAAGTTAACCCTTTCACGCCCAGAGCCAACTGTAGAGATATGTAGTGTAGTTCTAACTTTTGATTCTGTGGACGTAATCCTATGGTGTGACCATTTAAATGAAACCTCTTCAGCAGTACTTTTGCATGGTACGATTTGTTTATCACTATTTTCCAAAATGAAATTTGAGATTTTTCTTGAATTTTGATTTTTGGCACTCTTGGGAGTTACGGGTTAAGAGACCATCCACAAAACAGCCTGACCTGGCCCCTTCACAAATGTCACAGAATAAAACAAGTTTAATTGAAAAATGATCTACAACTTTAAATGGCGTTTTACCTCTAGATGTAATTTTCAGTTATTTCTAGCAATGTACACCAGCAGAGACACAAGAAATGCTAAACAACTGAACATACATACTCAGTCAACTTCAACTTCAAAACAAAAAGAATGCCGTTACAAACTTTGAATTGTCTATGTGACGTGATAAGCGAGCGTAGTCCCAACGTAGCGTCCTGGTAGCGTCCATAACTAACAAAAGCACTCATCCAAAAGCCTTAACAAAATGTTACTGCAAAAGGGTCTCAACAAAAAAGTGGCTTAATAAAAACTTCTTCATAAAGGATTCTCATCTTCGGTGGCGGCGTTCACGGTCACGTGATCTCGAGCGCTTGTCACGTGATCTCGACCTCTTGTCGCTATCACGTGATCTTGACCGTGACCGTCTGCGTCTGTGTCGTTTTTCCCTGGGTTCAGCTTCATAGTCGTCCTTGTCGCTGTAATGATGTTTATTTCCTGTTGACCTGAAATAAATTATGCAACAAATTATGTACATTTGAAATCAAAGGCTCCTAAGAGCCAACCCGTGAATAAGAAATACTAACGCGTAACGCAATATTGCGGTAAGCTTATGTTTTCACACTGACACGGTTCAAAATTTTTTTAAAAATTAAACGCAAGGATTTTTGACAAACGCAAAAAGGAAAATACGGTACATCACTTTCATAATGTTCAATCTGAAGAAGAAAGAAAAAAAAAAAGAAAAACAAAGGACGGCAGGAGCGAGACTCGATCCTGGGACCTTTTGGCTGACAATCCGCGCTTTACACCATTCGGCCACTGTGATCACTGGCTTGGAACAGGATAAATTTAATTACTTCATGGTAGATAGGCATCAAAACGCGTGTCTCGGTTGAAAAATCCTTTTAGATCGATTTTATCGTTGCATTAAAGACTCCAAATGCGAAACATCTTTAAGGTTATTGTTATTTATATTCGTTTACAACAATTTAGTTATTGTTATCGCTGGATTCACGTTATTCTTGTTACAAAACGCATTCGTTACAAACATTACGTCACAAATATCGTAAAAAGGGTTGTTGTTATTCATCGTGGTGAACACACTAGTAAAGAAGTATTTTTCGTTTGTCTCACGATGTAGTCACTTCCGATGTGGATCGCGACGTTTCGACTGCATACTGCTAGTCTTCTTCAGGCGATGGGATCGACTGGTTACGCGTCACCTTATGAAGCACGATGCTCTGCTGTGATTGGTTGGTTTTTCAGCAGCTGTGACTGGAAGGAGCGAGCGAGCGAGTGCTCATTTGCATATCTGTCTCCATTACCGATAACCCGTTCATTACGCATGCGCGTATTCAAGGGTTGCAAATTACCCTAAGTCTTTTATTTTCGCGGAGTTTAAAAAGCGCGACAAGCTTCCGTTTCGGGATCTTTGTGAATGTCAAACTCGGGAAATTGCCTGTATCCAAGTGCCTTTGCCATTTCACATCCTCGTAACCAATTTAATGTTCATCGAGTCCTGCGTTACGCTAACCGTCCGTTTATAATCACGCAGTGAGTCCACTCATTACTTTTTTTTAAAAACCCCTGCTATTTCCCGCCGATCCCGGGGTAACCCTCAAATACCGGATCTAGGATCCAGTTTCTGCGCGGTCATAGGTCACGACTTAACAATAATAATAATAACAGGATTCATTTAAACACGATAAAAATGCAGCAAAAGCTGATGTGGTCGTGTACAAACAATAAAACTAAAATTTCCTAACTAATTACAATTAATAAGACAATATAAGAATTCTACGTATTTATAACAATAAAATTTCAAAGCACATCATTATAATATATGTGGCTTAAAAATACACTTAAGTGACTTTTTAAAAGCATCAACATCTTGAATTGATCTCATCTCATTTTCCAGAGCATTCCACCGAATAATTGACTTATATGAGCATGATTTCTTGACCATATCGGTCTTAGGTCTGGGTAACTTAAAGGTCATTTTCCTCCTAAGGTCGTAACTACTTACATACTTTTCAAAAAGACAGTTCACAGGACTTGAAGGATTCAATCAGCAACACTTACCTTCTTTCAAGCAGCTGTAACTCCAGTCCTTGAAGACAATCTTGTAAAGACTGAACAAGCACCTGACACAGAAATAACACATATCCATATCATCTTAAATCCATCTTTTACTCTACTGCCACGGCTTGGAACTATATTTCAGACACGCAATCTTTCCATAAAAGCTGTGTGTGAGCTATGTTCTAACAAACTGAAGCAGTTTTCTTTGTTGTAAATGGTTTGAATCCAGGAGTATCAATAGTCTGTCGAGTGTGATTGTCTGGGTTAGTGTAGTTCTGAAAAGCACTGTATGTTTTGCCAACAATGACTGACGTTTCGACAACCTGAGCGGAAGTCATCTTCAGAGTCATGTGAATTGTGAACTGTCAGATAATGGTTTGTACGTCAGGTTATTGCTGTCATTGGTCATGGCTTAACTGACCAATGACAGCAATAACCTAACGATTCACAATTCACTCTGAAGATGACTTCCACTCAGGTTGTCGAAACATCAGTCAATGTCAACAGCAACAGTTCTTTTAAGAACTACACTAAACCAGTTTTCTTTGTATAAACGGTAGTCTTTTTACTATCATTGTCTTGCAGGTTTTCTTATACATACTATTCATTTCTCAGCATAGTAAAAGAAAAAGGATCTTACCACCCTCACAAACCATAGGGTGAATGAAACTTCCATTACTATATCAAACTTATTTACAGTGGCTAATTTATATCATCAAACCAAATTTTCACGTTTCATTCGCTGGTCCATTTTCTCTCCACCACCCTGGGCAACAATCGACTGGCCTGTCATGGGTATCGAGATCCCTAACACCTCCCCCCCACCCCCAGCTATCCTGACCCCCACTTCCACCCCCCGCCAGACTTGCAGACTGCTTCATGGTTTATTGTTCTTACAGTTTGCCTTACCTGGCATCTCTCCTCCCCAGCTGTTGGTGATTGTTTGATAAGAGAGATTGCTCCAACTAATGTTTCTATCCCACTTTCATAGTCACCTGTTTTAAAAAACATAACAATTCTATTATAAACTGATTTCAAGTTGTGGTTTTTATAATCGACTTCCATCTTGAGTTGTTTTGTTATCATATAACCCCGTGCATGCATTGTTTTCAAAACCATTTCAAAAATGCCGGTATGAGGGCTGTATGCGTTTGTGTGAGCGTATGCATTTGTCGGAAAAAGCCGTACGGCCATCCTACAAAACCATATGGCCTTGTTAAAATTAAAACAATTTTGTCTCCAAATTGGTCATATGATAAAATACTTATTGATTAAGTTAGGACGCTTCTTCAACCCACTTGAAATGCTTCCTCGTGTTTGATGTACACGTATTACATAAAGCTTTGGCCAACAAAGTTTAAAGTGCACCTATAGTGAAATATTTCTTTTTTTTAACGTCGCGTTAGTAAGTTATAGAGGTTTGAATTTACAAAATGTTAATAAGATGACGTCAAATCAAGACTTTACAGTTCACAGCTTATGGATAATCAATTTAAGAAATACTAGATAAAAACTGTTAATAGTCAATTGATTTGTAAAAAAAATATTACTTGGAGGTGGAAACAAGTAGTTGTATAATAAATGAGTCTTGATTGGACGACATCTTCTTAACATTTTGTAAATTCAAACTTCCATAATTCACTAACGCGACGTTAAAAACAAGAAAATTAATATTTAACTATTCAACTTTTCAACCTACATAGAGTTGATTAAGCGAAAAAAAAAAACAATTTTGGGGTTACCGGTAGGTGCACTTTAAGGGCTTTCAGGGTTTCTATCAGTTTTCCCTGTACCCTTTTCTATACTTCAACTCATGAAATCCCTACCCTTTTATATACCTCCAGCCTATAAAAGTGGGTGGCACGGTAGTGTAGTGGTTAGCGCCTTGGACTTTCAACCTGAAAGTCGGTGGTTCGAAGCCTGGTCTCTGCCGTCGTGTTGTTTCCTTAGACAAGGAACTTTACTCCACACTGTCTCTCTCCACCCAGGTGTATAAATGCCTCCCGGCGACAAAATGCTGGGGGTAACCCTGCGATGGACTAGCATCCCATCCAGGGGGGAGTAGCAATATTCCTAGTCGCTTCATGCTATAGAAACCGGGTTTAAGCTCCGGCTGTTATGAGCCTTCTGGCTCGGGTGCGCGACTTTACTTTTTTTTAGGGTTTCTATCCAGAGGGCTTACAAATAATTTTTTGCTTGCAGTAGACACACCAGAAAACCTGTTTCTTTCATAAACTGCTAAACATCAATAAATTAAACACCTACATGTATTTCAAGTTTCAAACAATGAAGTAAATAAAACAGTCCAGGATAAATGAACGTCAGATGAATTCCTTGGGCAAAATAGCTACATATTTTGTAAACTCTCCAGTCCATCACAATGAAGATAATATGGAGATCAGAAGGGAGAAATTCATTGTATAATAAAGTCAAATTCCAAGCAGTTAAAACAGCTCACCAGCATTCGCATCAGACATGGCTCTCTTGATTGCACTACTGGCAAGCATCTGATTTCTCTTCATCGACTCATTGAAATCATCTCCTACAATACATGTGACACATTTATCTAATACCTTATCTAATTAATCATGTGATACATATATTAAATGCTAAAAGAACTGTGTAGCGAATACAGCACAACAAAACATTGTGCTATAAGGATAAAAGTATCACAGCATTTTTTTTAAGTGTTGAGCCTCTGAAAAGGCAACAGCAACTGTGGTGACTGGAATCTTCATTAATATCACTGATATTCCAGGCAGTAATAATTCATTTTCCACCTGTTAGGAGAACCCTGCTTTTTGGACCTATGTTGTTGAAACCTACAACCCCCCCCCCCCCCCAGGTTAATTAAGAAGTTAAACCACATCACATGCAGCAAGCTTATAACACATAACTCACACAAAATGTCTTTATTTACCCTTGAGCATTCTGATTGGTTCCCTGAGAGGTCCGCATTTTGCAATACAGGGCGCTAAGATGGACCACTCATGAACTCATTTTGCCAAATTCATTTTATGAAACATTCAACAAAACAACACTGTTTTCTGTTAAGCTGAAACAGTTTCCCTTATTTCTGGTGGACAATTTTGGTTAAACTTTTCACAAAGTGGCCTGAAAAAATGCAAGTATATGCTTAACTTTGGTGCAAGTGTTTGCCAAGAATGGATGCATTAGCATGTCAACAAAATTTACAAATCCATTCTAATTCTAAACTAGCTTGTTTGGTCCGTATTGGGCTTGGATCATAAACTTGAAAACAAAGAACTCTACCAATATTTCCCCAATATGGACCTCACACTAGTTCAATAACATCTATGAATTGCAAAAAAGGGCGGTAGGGTCGCAGCTCTTAGAAACCTCTATTTTCATTGGCCCGGTAAAACACAGCTGCTATTGTTTTTAGGGTTAGGGTCCATTGTAAGTTGTGTTGTTTGTCCTATTGTTAGCTCTAAGGGTTGCAAACCAATGGTGTGAGACCTTATGAGAGCTGCAACATCGCCCAAAAAGGGGTCTGTACCTGGTCTGGGCATAAACTGTGACATCATGTCCATTCTACTAACACCAGGGCCTCCAGCTGCTAGGAAAGTCTCTGGCTGAAAAACAAAATGCGACACAGAAATCAGCACAATGATAAACATGACAAATAAAGCTTGTTATTATTCGACTGTGATGGAAAGAGAACATGCAAAATATCCGAGGATGCTACACAGTAGATTGCCGTATTACACCTTAGCATCGTGGTTTCAAGACATGCTATAATAAATTCAAGAATTTCAGTCGAATAATAAATCCCTTATTTGATGGTTTAACAGATAATATGTGCGGACATTTTATTTATAACATACCCATAAAATATCCGCGCGTATTATCTGTTAAACAAATGAATAAGGTGTATGTAATGACATGAGAAAGATTCATTGTTCATTGTGTTGTTTCACAGGCACAATCAGCACTATTCCAAAACTATCAAATGAGAATGTACACACAACTGGTATTTTAAATTAAAACCAAACTTACTGGTGGGCCTTCAGGGAAGAATGCTGGATTTACATGTGGTGCAACAGGAGGTTTCGGAAACTGTGGAACCATACCTGAAAAGTGCAATAAAACTAGTGAAATCAAAACCACTTTCCTCCTTAGTTACAGTAAAAACCAGCATATAAGCCGCACCTTTTTGCCCAAAATGTTCACTCAAAATTGAGGGTGCGGCTTATCTACGAGAACATCTGCAAAAGGTTACAGTAGTTTCCGGTGATACAAGTAGAACATACTTTTTGAGCCTTGAAATTAAGATTTTCTTTATTATTTTGAGGTGTATAACTTGTTTAAGTAAGTAAGTAGCTCTGTAGCTTCTCCTACAGAGCTGCAAAACATACCTGTGCTAAAACAGTGCTCACTATCTTTGTCATGCATTTTGAAGCTTTTAGCAACGAAGGCACACACAAAATGAACGAAAGAACCCAAAGAAAAGAGTCTGTAAACAAGCAGCCATCTTGGTTTACCTTTGTAACCAGGCTAACTATAACATGCTCAAAAAATTTGCACGGTTAAAAAGAACGCAGTTGTGCTTAAAAGTGTGGCAGATTTGTTTTTGACACAGGATGATTCAATGGATAGAACCAAAGTTTAGCTCATGTTCTGTAGAGCTAATTCTCCGACTTACCTTTTTATTTTAAAAAACTTTTTATCCCAAAATTTTTACTTAAAACTCAGGGTGGGACTCATCTGCAAATGTAGCTTATACACTGCCCTTTACAGTACTATATTACAAGTAATCGTAGCAATAACAAAATTCTCGATTGTGATTGGTTATCCGCGTGCCTATTTCTTACGTAATAGGCGCGCGGTCACGTGGGTGTCCAATTACAACTTTTTGTAATTGGATAGCTGTAATTGGACATCAACGTTGCGCGCGCGTCAATAAGGTGCACTTAAATGGATTCCTTTTTTCGTTGTTTTCCTCCTGCTTTCATACTAACAAAATATCCTTGACGTTTTGAGTGTCGTACAATTCAGGGATAATCGTGCTCGTAATTTCAAATCGTCCTCGCGCTACGCGCTCGGCCAATTTGAAATTACTCGCCCGATTACTCCCTGAATTGTACTCCACTCAGTCCAATTACTACCAATGATAATAACAAAAATCCCCAATTCATTCAGTGCACTCAATGCATAACACTTTTTGTACAGCTGTAGCAACTCGAAAGTCAAAGTAATGATATACAAGATACTGTAAATTATTTTGCAAAATAAAAAAAAAAATTACCCGGAGCCCTATGATCTGAAATGGGACCTGCTCCTGGTGGAGGGGGTTGCTAAAGAGAAATAAAAAAACATCAGTGAGTAAATGTCTTGTGGTAAAAAGTTTTAAAGGCAATAAATACTTAATGACTGGACACGAGGGAAACAGTGAATTTTTTTTCCCGAGAATCGAGCTTCAAAGAAAACAAAATTCATTGTTTCCCTCATAACCAGTCATTAACCCTCTGATGTAAAACAATGTTGACTGCTTTCACAAATGTTGCCCACTCATGGATGTTTGGCAGGAAACAGTTTGTTTGTTACAATGCAGATGTCATGTGATCATGAATCAACCAATGAATGCACACATTGCTATATAGCAATACTACATGTGCACTCACACACTTTGATCCTGATCCTAACAGTGGCCCAGGGCTGCCGTCTATTTTAGCCAGCAACTGTGTTGAAGATGGCCGGCAACTGTGTTGAAGATGGCCAGCAACTCAAACTCAAAGAGGCTGTTTTGAGTTTATGACCAACTATTTTTTTGTGTAGCAAGCAACCGCAAAGCTTATAGCAGCACAGGTGGCCAAATTCATACAGTACTTGTATTTGTGAAACATTAAAAAGCTAGCAGCAACATAAGAAAGTACTGTTGTGTAGCTTCCATCTAACTTAACACGATTCTTGAAAAAATTAGTAAAGCATAATAAATAAACAGCACTGAAGAAAAATGCCAACTAAAGTTACTACTGAACAGCTTTTATTTGAAAAAGCACCCTTTAGGGTTTCATCCAAACTCACAAGTTAGTTCTACATGTAAGTTACAATAATTAGGCTAATATCTTGGGTGCTTATTACAACAAGTTTCTTTGAGCAAGTGGGTTCAAGTGGCAGGGATGTAGCTAAGAGCCGGCTACCGGCTAATTTCGCCACCTGAAAGAGAGCTTATCACCGGCTGAAATTTCACTAAAAAACAAAGACTTTGGGAGATTTTGAAGGTGAACAAGCCAGAAAAACCGGCTGAACTTGATAATGAGCCTGCTAAGTGTTTTCTTAGCTACACCCCTGAAGGGGATGTTTAATTTTGATTGGGAGATTGGGAACATTTAAGTGAGGGGCATTATCTTTGAGAGAATACACTGTTGAGCATATATTAAGATCTCACTGTTCTTACCGGTGGGAGATGTACTTGAGGTGGCATGGGGCCAGGAGGTCTCTCCCCAGGGGGAGGGGGTCCCATGGGGTAGTACGCGGGGGGATGTTCCCCATGAAAAGGGGGCATCCCAGGTGGAGGATGTCTAGGCATTCCCATGTGTCCAGGACCTGCAGGATAAAGATAAAAACAAGTTCATTTGGTTTTGTGGTTGATAGCAAAGGGTGACACTTCCAGGCCCAATATAGTGATCAGGATCTAATGTCTTCTCAAAGTGCACCTGCAAGGCGGACACCTCCCTAAGCAGTGATGGAAATAATTTTTCTTACTTAAAACGATGTGTGTCCTTTCATGTATTCATGAAAGCATGGTACAGTAAGTTACATAAAAATCACCTACAGGTGACTTTCATCTTTTAAACACTTTGCTGGACTCTCTTTTCAGTTCCGACATCACAGATTTTATGTATCAGGTTACATCAACTCTTCATAACCCAGACATCCAGGGCTGGTAACAAGGATGTCTCTGCCTTACAGAGAGTTCCCTATACAGGTAGATGTATGTTTAACATTCTCCTTACCCATCCAGGGTCCACCACGCCCCATATCCCCAGGCGGTGGTCCATGTTCAAACCCCCGTCCCATTCCAGGACGCACTGGGAATCCGCCACGCCCTCTGAATCCTCCACGGTTGAATCCAAATCCTCTGCCTCCACCTGGCTGGTATCCTGGACCGTCATGTTCCGAGTGCATGCCTCCCGCAGTGCCAGGGTTATCTGTGAAATTCATTGCAATATTATGCCAGAAAATTATGTACTGCCTTTTTGTGAACTAAGGCCAAAGCTATTTTTTGCACCTATGAACAACTCCTCATCAACCATTTTATTCAGAAAAGTATGGTTAGGAATGTCAATAATTTTTGGTGATTTCTCTGTCTCTTCTCATTTATTTTGCTCATACATGTAACACCACTAATGAATTTAGGAACACTACCATTTCAGGGCTCCTTCGCAAATAGTGTTGAAGTAAAAGAATTAATGGAGGCAGAGAAATTGCTTTAAATTCTTGAAAATTAGCTCAAAAGCTCTTAGTGGTGAAAATCAGACTTTAACACTTCTAAGAAATAATGGCCTTTACTTTTTCTTGACTGGGCTTCAAACTGCTGTAAAAACTGTTTTGTTGCTGGAGTGACCATAGGAAACTGTGAATGAATCTCCCTGAGGAAACGAAGAGGAAAAACAAGTATGACACACTTATTACACAATGCACATTGAACACTTGTCCACTGCTGGGTTAAAAACATTTGTTGATAGGTTTCCCTGACATTTCAAATTCACCCATTTATACACCATACACTATAAGTCTCTATCTGGTGGTTTGAGGTTTGTGCAATTTATTGGTTTTGTAAATGTTTATCTACTGCACAGTGGTATATCAAGTGGATAGCATTATCCATTCTTTGAACAACTGGGCTCTAGCATTCTACATTTCCTGGTTCTTTTCAGAAACATAAAAATTCATGGTGTTTTTTTTGGGTATAAAAGTTTGACTTCATTGCACCCCCTTCACTTAACTTTTTAACCTAAATCCCCCTCCCTCCACTATCCATCCTGCGACAATTGGGCCCTGGATGTAGCTGCACTTGCTACAATGTACATCTAAATGTAATTTTCACAGTTCCTGTAAACAAGGTTTTACCTACATTTTGGGCAATTTTTCATTGACAAGTTGGGCTGATGTCTCTGAACCGAGCTCAATCATAGCAAACCTGAAAAGTCAACAGAAAATTGTAATTACTTTCTAAGTTATGGCAATTATGGGAAAATTCATACTTTTATATGTAAGTTGCTTGTGGAGTTAACTTAGCTTTCATTATACTCACCA
The DNA here is from genome assembly GCA_022457155.1 of Cladopsammia gracilis. Classification (NCBI taxonomy): domain Eukaryota; kingdom Metazoa; phylum Cnidaria; class Anthozoa; order Scleractinia; family Dendrophylliidae; genus Cladopsammia; species Cladopsammia gracilis. The sequence goes on from JAJGOT010000035.1 coordinate 1,105,799, forward strand.
TTTATTGCAGCCATAAAAAACTTCAGAGCTTTAATCTTGCAAAAATAAATCATCTTAATATTTAATTTTATGGTACATTTTTTTTGTTCTTAAAATGGCCTAGCCTGAAACTGGCCAGTAACCACCGTTTGTTTTTATGAATAATTTTGCACTCTTATAAAAATCTATAAAGGACGCACCTGTTGTTTCAAATTTGAATGTTATTTCTACTTTGGCAGTACATGTAAATGAATGTAGAAGTGTTCTGAATATTTTTTGAAACAACCATGTCAAACTATGAAGTTGCTGTCAAACAATTTTCAAGAATAAAAATTTAAATCTTTGAACAACAAACTTCTTTCCCTGCTAAGATTGGAAAGATCTTGCACGATTTGATGCAAAATGTTTACAAGATGACATATAAAAAGGGAGTAATACAGGATTTGCAATGATGGTACATTTATTACAAGAATAATTTTATAATACATGCACCAATCATTGTTATTTGTATCCAACACAATGTCAATAATATACTCACTTGTGACGGCCAAGCTCTTTAGTAAATACTTGCTTTCTTTCATTTACAGTTATAATCAATTCACAATAAGGTATCTCTTTGTTGACAACCAAAAGACCATGCTATTGGCCCGATTTATACTGGAGACGGATGATCCGTCTGGACGAACTTGGGCAAACATTCGCTAGTTCGTCTGATAATCCGTCTGTGTATAAACACGGGCAAAGAGACGGATTACCCGTTAAGACGAACTGTCTGCTAAGTTCGTCTTGGCACACGAACTAAGCAGATAGTTCGTCTAGACGGATAATCCGTCTCTTTGCCCGTGTTTATACACAGACGGATTATCAGACGAACTAACGAAGGATTATCAGATGAACTAAAGAATGTTTGCCCAAGTTCGTCCAAACGGATCATCCGTCTCCAGTATAAATTGGGCCATTGACAGCTGTACAAAATTTTACTACATGTACAACTGTAGGTAATTATTGAATTTAAAATGAATTGAAAATGATGCAGACAACTTTTTGCAAACTTTTCTTTTCAGTCTGAAAAGCACCCAATTAACAGATTCCATGTTGTTATAACATAAGACTTTTTCACAATGGGATAGCAAAGACCCAAAATAGACAGGCTTTTAAAGACAAATTTCCAACATCTGACAAAACTGGAAATTGTATGATTGCGATTTGCTGTAATCAGCAGAGCCCATCTGGCCAAAAAATATATACTTGTTGGCAAAGGTGCAGCGAAGAGATTCAACTTTTCAAGGTTAATGTTCTTTTTGTGATTAAGCTGAGCAGAATTACTGTTATAATTATTCCAGTTGTCTGGAATTGGGTGAATTGCAAAAATGGACACTGAATTTAAACAACTCAACATCTGATAAACCAAATTTCTTTGAATTGTAGAAGCTCTGTTTTGTTCTATTATTTTTTTATTGTTGACAAAAAGCATATTATCAAAACACTTGATTGCTGACTTTTGAGACGTTAAGGCAAAAAAAGCAAGTGACATAAAGCAAGTGTCAGATGAGACAATCATAAAGGAGTTTGAATAACAGAAATGTAAAAATACCGGTAAACAAAGTAGATCATTGGTGAACTGTACATAACAGATTCATGACTGCAATGTGCAGTTTATTTATTTTCACTGTACACTTAAATTTACAAAATACAGATAATAATATCTCAGAGTTTTGTACCAAAGGTAGCTACATGTAGAAAGAGATACAGACACACCAAGCAAACCCCAAATTTCACAACAAACATACAGTTGTAACTGCTTCTTAGCATGGAAGCAAGATTTACATGTACCATACAGGGCAAAAATTAATGTGTTGTGTTAAACTACTACAATTAATATTGACAATAATTCCTAAATAAAGTTAGACATTCCAACACAAACTCATTACTTACTAACATTGGTTATTATCTAAGTACAGGTATACAATACTAAATATTATCTGCTTTGTGGATAAATCAGCAAAATAACATATTATCACATGAAAATATTTTTTATAACAATTAACTCTGATAGAACTATATAAATCTATACAATGTTTTACTGTACAAAATAAGTACATTCAAGTTAAATTTAAATAATATATTTTTACAAAATGTTATTTGATTTAAATAGTGGGCAAAGAAAAATATTTATTTTCACGTTTAAGGTCATTGCATTCTCTATAGTACAAGTATATGTTCTCTCTCTTTACAAATTTTGCTTGGATATAAAGTTCTCTCTTTCGTTTACAAATTTGACATGACCATTTTTTTTGACAAAGGACAATGGAATACAAATGAGATTTTTCAATGGTATTCTCGGTAGCTTATTAGAAGTATTCTTTTGGTGTATTCTTCCTTGCGTGATCCCGTCCCTGTACCCACTGCTGTCACTCAATAGCAGAATAAGCTGTGAGTACAGTAACATAGAGTCAGTATAGAGTCGGTAGTGACTGCTATCAAATGTTGCTGGCAAAGCATACATCTGGATGCAAAAACAAGTATTGCTACAATAGCCAAAGAAATGTTACAGGTTGATAGCAGTTCAAGAAAAGGGCAGGCATTCAAGAACTTGGGAAATGAGATGTTTGTATCTGGCAATACCTTGTAATATAAAGCAAAGAATGCTTTTTCTTCATTATGTGGGTGTTTCATTATTGAAATTAGAAAGACAACCTAAGAAACATCTTGAGACAAAACTTTGAATAGGTTTTCAACTTTGCTTTCTAAAGCCCCGACTACACGTTCTAACATTTTTATATAACATTTTTTGGTTCAACAATGTTAGAACGTGTAGCCGGCATGTTTGATGACGTTTGTCTAACATTTTTTGTTAGAAGAATGTTTTGATTTCGATCAAACACTTCTTCTAACAAAAAATGTTAGACAAACGTCATCTAACATGCCGGCTACATGTTCCAACATTGTTGAACCAAAAATGTTATGTAACAATGTTAGAACGTGTAGCCGGGGCTTAAGGGTTATGTTGCACAAGCCTGCAGGTCTTGATGTAACAGTTTAAAACACAGCTTTTAAAAAAAAAAAATCAACACTTTATAGAAGCTGCAAAGGAACAAGTACAGCAACAACTCATCAGGAAAGATGTTAAAACCCTCACATTCAAGTTTTAAAGTCCCACTCATATTGTTCATTACATTTGACTTCAATTTCAGCACTATTTTGTATTACACATAAGCTTAAAACTAAAAGAAATTTCATAGTACAATTAACCACAGTGTAATGCATGTGGTTTAATAATGAATGAAGCCATGTGCATTTTACCATTCCAACTCACCCTTTCGATTGACCATTAGTTCTGTTCTCAAAGAACTTGATATTTATGAGGTCTGTTACTCCACACTCCTGAAGGGCTTCTGTCAGTTCTTGATCATTTGTCCACTAAACAAGAAAAGTGATCATAATGATTGAAATAACACTGGCATAGACTAGAGGTCTCAACTAAGAAAACTATTTAATATATAAGGAAAAGTATCTTACATGTGTTTCAATAAAGTTATGGTAACATAAGAGGAAGTTTGGGAAAACAAGACAAACAAAACCAAGACAAATAGATTATTTAACACACAGTACTGCAGGGTGGAATAGATTGTATCTCATTTACAGGCACATATTTGCATATTTATTTTCTTATGTTGGCCTAAGGTTTCAGCTTGTAGTGCCAGGAGAAGTGAGGCTTTAAAAGGTCACACAATGGAAGTTGCCTGTCACACCAATCACTGAGAGGTGCCCCCTATTTAATGCCAAATGTGTCTGGTGGTCTTTATTTTGAGTTAATCAGCAGAATCAATAGTTTGTCCTTCAATCGGAACAGGACCATTAGCCCCCCTTTATCTTAACCCTTTAAGCCCCAATAGTGATCAACATCAAATTTCTCCTTGTAATATCAATGCTAAATCATTCAGAGATGTCACAAGAATTAAGGAGATGATCACCCAAGATGAATGCTCTTGATAGTTTAACAACTTCTTCCCACTACGGCTATAAGAAATGTATGGGGACAAGACAGGAGAATTTGTAGTTTGATACTGGGGATTAAAGGGTTAAACAATCAAAGTCATGATGATGTTCATAAGGCACAATAATAAAAACCTACCCATGTCAAGTTGCCGACGTAAAGTGGCCGCCCTTTGTTTCTTTCATAATAGCTGTGCGTTGTTCGGGCTGCAGCTGATTTTGGATGGACTGTTGTATAAGACTTGTATTCGTATGCTTCTTAAACAAAGAGAGTAAGCATTAAACTTCTATTATCTTATGAACATAATGTAAACTACTGTTTCTTGACAAAAACCATTATAATGATAAGAATATAATTATTGGTACCTGACTGGGCCACATCATGGTCAGGTGGAATTTCACCAGTAACATCCTCCTCATACTGAAAAAAAGAAGTCTCAAATGAATGGTCCTACCAACTGTGTAATATAAGTTTATCTTTCCTTTATTATTATAAAGGGACAGGTCCCTGGTAATACACGTATACCGTGTCTTCATGAGTATAGCCAGGAACTCGTAATAAGCATGCATTATATGTGGCTAAATGAAATTTAGGCTGTTAGACTCGAGCTAATGCTTGCAGCGGCTCCTCACGGTGGCCACACACATGGGGTTGCATGTTCGGGGGATTTTCAGGGGCTGGACGTGATCTGTGTTCCAGCTGTGTGTGGACATGCGGTTTGTGTTTAACCCTTGTGCTCGTCGTTTGCCTTCCCACTCATCTCTCTGTCTTGGTAAGTACACTGTATGTGGGCTGGTAAGTATCTCCACTGATTCCTTCAGTGTAATGGCACCTAGTAGTTGCCGCTCTCATGGTTGCCATGGATACTTGCATCCTCGGCTCAAATCATGCTTGGCTCCACCATATCTAAGGCACCTTACCCGAGCTTATCTATTGCTGATGAGTTTAACATGACATTGAAAGAATAAGTGCCAAAAGTGAAAAACGCAAAGAAGTATAAACTAAAGTAGAGACAAAAAAAAAAAAACAGCTAAAAAACTCAAAGTTTTTTCAGAATGACAATTGACTGCCTGTCACAAAATCAGACTTGATGAACTGTACTAAGCCACTTTCATCCTTCTAATACTGTACTTTATCATCATTGTATTTCCGTTTTGCTCTAAAGAATCTTTTATCCAGTTTAGTTGTATATTTGGTGGCCTTCTGCAATAACATGGGAATTAGGTAAGCAAAATTTCAATACTTTCGCAGGACACTGTCCCTTTAAGAAATAGAAACCCAGTGCAAACATGAGGGAATTTAAAAGTATTGAAAGTTTCCCTTGAGTGTTTACACTGAGTCAGGCTTTTAGCCTGAAATTGAAAAGTGGGCGTCCTGAAGATATTTCCCATCATAAATTTTTAAAGGATTAGGTGCAATTTTCATGAATTTCTTCAAAAAGTGGGCATCCTGTGGACGCCTGGACACCCTGCTGGCTAAAAGCTTGCATTGAGTGCAATTTCCTATTTCCATTAAGAAAAGCCCACCAAAAGGTACAATGTATGTGATATCATACAACCCTGTAACCATGTTAACATACAGTAAGCTTATATAAAGCAGTTATGCAACCAATTAGAGCTGGAACTATATGCTTCAAATTTTATATTAACCCTATTCGGCCTGGGGGGGAGGGGGGGAGCACAAAGTGCCCGCGGTAACTTTCAACATTCATAACTTCTTTAATAATATGTAATCTATTTAAACGCCATCAAACTTTGTGACTTTTCCTAAAATTTATCTGGCAGCAATTTGATATGACAATTTATTGATCACGTGACTAGATGTTTCCATGGCAACAAGATTTTGACAGCCATGTTTTTCGAAATTTGCATATTTGTACCTTTGAATGAAGAAAAACAATGTTTATTGCTATGACTTTTACATTTTTACATCATTTAGCGTTTATTTATTGGTTTTGATTAATTTTGCGTCAATTTGGACGGTTTTTAAGAGGTTTTAAAAAATTTCAGAAATCCAAGATGGCGGATCCAAGATGGCGGCCGTATAACTAATTACCTAATAACTATGTCATATGATGTCATCATTCCACTGGCGGACCGCAAAGGAGACAGTTTTGGACGTACTATGTACCCTCTAGGTTTCATTGTCATAGCCTTAATGTTGTTGAAGTTACGAGGGGGGGGGGGGGGGGGGGGGGCACATTAGCCCGGGCCGAATAGGGTTAATCATTATTATAACAACAACAATCTTTATTATAATGTTATAGTGTACACAGCTCTAAGTATTTCAGGCTATATCTTTCTATGTTCTCCTTACATACCTGTGCTTGTAAAACCTCATCTTCTGGCCCTACAGGCATCTCCCCTCCTGTGGTTAGTACGTCATCATACAGATCCAGTCCTTCAGTCATATGGTGCTAGTAAACAAATCACAAATAAGGGCTTCATTGTATGTCACCAAATTTTCTCTCTTCAAATACGCAGATATCTGTTGCCAAATTTACTCTTTACTTGCTAGTAGTACACACTGAAAAGTGCTTAGCCACATATTAAATGTTAACCCAAGGGCTAAAAATTAACTCCAGTGCTTGGTGATCAGTCGGGCCAGTTTGCATGAATTCTTTGTGGCCCAATTGCAAATTTCTTGATTTTATGCTGATTTGTTACTTCAGATGGCCAAGTTAACCTGTGCCGCTGAATCCCACTCAAGAAAAAGAAGGACCCCCCCCCCCCCCCCCCAAAAAAAAAAAAATCCTGAACCGAAGTTCATTCCCTCAAAATCACTTCACTTATCGCCAATGGTCAGCCACTTACAGTGTAGTTTCACGCCATCTCCCTTACGGACCTCTATGGCCGAGGCGGCAAGGACACACACTCAATTCTTTGAGAGATGCCAGGGACTTAAGGATTTCAGGACTTCATGATGTCATTCCATCACTGCACAGGCCTTAAACATGGCTTAAACTAGCACTCAACTACTGAGTTGTACGCAGTTCAGCCATGTTGTTTCGAGTAGCGAACACGGTCGATAAGCCTGCCATAAATGGTGTTATGTTTGTTCAGGTCATTGGTGCTGGTCAGGAGTATTGCAGTCGCATATTCTCACAGTCATTCTGCTTTGTAATGGTGTCAAAATCACAATCTGAATGTACAGTCAAAGCACTAGAGGGCCAGAACTCCTCTGCTTTTATCAGGTGAAATTAGTCAAATTCATTAGGGTTATTGCAAATTCGACAAGGGTTTGTGATATTATTCATTGTATGAGAAAATGAGGCAAATCTGAGCGAGAAAAAATAAAAAAGGCCCAAAATTTGACACAGGTGGGTTATATTCTCAGCCCTTTAATTATAAGCTTAATAACACCTTGATGAAGAACATTAAAGTGGACAGTAACTTTAAAGCAGTCAGTTGTAGTAAAAAAGAAGTACAGTCACTGCACACTATTGTTTCCCCTCTATGCTTACATTAGCTTGCAACACGACAAGCAGTGGTCTGCAGTCTTCATCATACACTCACAATATTCAGGACCTGGTTGTTCAAAAGGTGGATAGCGCTATCCACCAGATAAATCACTATCCAATGGATAACACAATTGGTTGTGCTAATGCTTATCCACTGGACAGCTATTTGTCCGGTGGATACCACTATCCACCTTTTGAACAACCGGGGCCTGAAGTTTATCTCAAATATTATCCGCTTTCAGTTTGTCCACATTCTGTGCACACTCAGGGTAAATAAATTTGCTCACAGAAAGGCGCAACAAGACCCTTTGTAGGCTTCTAACAAAGCCTCAAAGTGTTGTTCACAACAAGCATTAACAAGATATAAGTTTATATAACGGCGATGACAGATCAGATGAAAATATTTTTGCAGTGACGCAGCTTTGCATTGAAATCTTGATCAGGTTACTTTCGGTTCAATTCAACAAACTCTTTCTTTGAGAAACGTTCTAAGTCTTACCTGCCCAGCAACTTCAGGTTCAAATTCGTCTACTGTAGCGTACAAATCGATGTCAACTGCACCGTCGCCCGCCATCATTTGCTTACAGACAAGAAACGATAACAAGACGCGAACGGCAACAAGATGGCGGCTGCTTTGGTTCGCGCGCGGCGGCACGTGGCTTCGGTTCCCAAGGCCTTCTGGGGAGTCTGCAACGCCTGGTAGATTATTTCATCGAGGGATGAAAATCGACAACACCAAACTTTGAGCTTCTTCTGTATTTGCTCTTAGATTGCGAAAAACTTAATTTTTTGCAATTTAGAAGCAAAAATGTGCTTAGCAGAACTACTGGTAGTTCTTCAAAAAGCTATTGCGCTTGGGAAATAACATTTTTGAGGCTTCTGCACTGTAAAATATTTTGTCAACTTTCATCGCTGGTTGTCAGTTTCGGGAGGCAGTGATAGCAAAATGCCTGCAAAAATCAAAGTGCGGATTGTAGCTGCTCGGGACCTTCCAGTTATGGATCGTTCAAGTGACTTGGCGGATGCGTTTGCAGAGGTCAGAAATGCGTAACTGTATTTTTTTTTTTTTTGTAGTAAGCGCTTACATAAGTTGATTGTTTATTTCTCTCCTTTATAAATAATAAGCTTATATAAGTTAAGCTTAATGTTAGTTTACACTAATATGATCACTAGGCGTTAGACTCACTGTAGAAGAAAGGTCTGCTTTTCAATTCCATGTAAGTTTATTTGCATGTTGAAAATTAATCGTGCTAACCTTGGGTACTTATTTATTTATTTATTTATTTATTTATTTATTTACCATTTAAGTCTTCGCTCAATGATGAGGGTTCATCCTCGGTGTAAAAACCTGCCAACTCACGAGTGACATAAAACAAAGACTACAAAAGGTACTAAAACAATAGAGTGCAAGACAACAAAGGTAGAAAACAAAGAAAAAAGTCACAGGTTTTTACACTGAGGTAAACCCATGGTGAGCATTAATTTTAGACTCTATTAATTAATTACATGTAACTGTCCCTCCCCCCCTCACTATAGCTACACACAAAGAAAGTATATATGCCATGTCCACATGCAGGATATCTTTTTACATAAGTTAAAGAGCGTCATGTCTTTTGCATCCTTCTTATGACAATGTTACTTTTCATATTTGTTATTTGGAATGTCAGGTTCGACTTGGTAATGTGTTGTACAAAACGGATGTCTGTAAGAAGTCACTTAATCCTCAGTGGAATTCTGAGTGGTTCAGGTTTGAGGTAAAACAGAAGTTGCATTTGATGTTTGATTTCTTGGTATGTAGAAATACCTGTAATAATTGTTATGACAGTGTTTGGGTGGGGTGAGGGGGGGGGTGCACTGGGGGCCTGGGTCCCCTCCTTATTTTGCAAAGAGAATACAGTTCCCTTGCACCCCCAGGGGCAGAGGGGTTTCTGGATTTAAAGTGACGGGGATATGGGAATGGGGACAATAATCAATTACCCCCCCCCCAAAAAAAAAAAAAAACCCTAGGGCCTTCAGCAAAATCCAATAAAATCCCCTGAACCAAAGTTAAACCCAAAAGATCCATTGCTGAATTTTTGAACCTTAAAAATACCAAGAAGTGATTAAATGATATAACAAGTTAAGTTTGGTTGTAAAACGTTCCTTTGATCACATTTGATCAAATCTTTGACACAGTGTCGAAAGGCTGCCTTTGATTTAAATAAAGGGTGTATCAAGAGCAGTATCAAAAGTGCTGTAAAACGTACCTTTGATCACATTTGATGGGGGGCAGTATGCAGCTCTTACAAGGTCTTCTCTGATTTGCTGTGAAAACAATAGAGCGAACAACACAACAATGGACCCTAGCCGTAAAAACAATAGAGCTGCGTGATACCCAGGTCCAATGAAATAAGAGATTGTAAAGAGCTGCGTGGTATCTGTTACATCTTTGATGGAGATCAAAGGTGATCAAAGCCAACTTTTTGTCCACTGCAGTTGTACATTGTGTTAGTGACCATCCCCACATGCCAAGGTGGTTGCATACAGCAGGTGATGGCAGCATACAAGAGGTTTTGACTAAATGATTTGACTGAAAAAAATTGGTATTTTGGAAAAGTGGTCACTTAATTAGGAGAGGTGGTCGCTTATGAGAGCCACCATGGTCACACATGGAGGTTCAAATGTATATTGACCTCGGGCAGGGGGATACTCAACAAAGTTTTGTATGGGGATGTTCTGCCCTGAGGTCCAAACCCTCACCCTTTTATATATGGTTTTTGACAGAAAAGGTAACCCTTTTATATACCTTCCATAGAAAATGGTGTCCTTATCCATTAAAAGGGCAAAGCATAAGGCAGTCATTATGTACAAATGCATAAACAAGCTCTCCCCAGATTAACTAAAGTATGCAATGTGTTTACTCCCAAAATTACATCCTATAAGCTAATCATAATGCCAATCAAAAAATAGTGATACCAAGACCAAGACAGGGCTCAAGACTAACTTTTTAGGTTACTAGCCTAGTGACAAGTGACAGGTTTGAATTCACTAACCAAAATAATTTTTTACTAGCCGGAATTGTACAGGGGGTGGGGGTGGGAATTGGGGTAGGAACAATAACGTGTTATACTGATTAAGAAAAAATCTACGATATTGAAAACAAAACTTGATCAGTTTTACTAACACGTTACGAATGTACTAACGTACGGAAAAAACGTTGAGATATCTGTTTACAGTCTATATTTAAGTTTTTGTTCTCAATTTGCTTTTGCCATTCATCGGAAATAATTTTCAGTTTGGTTCCATCTGGTGCTTCAGTTATGATTCTCACTAGCCCAAATGGCTAGTGGAAGCAAAAATCCACTAGCCAAAACTAAATTTTTTACTTCTGACTTTGGCTTGTTGGCTACCGTTAGTCTTGAGCCCTGCAAGAACTGACTACCTAAGGCGTAGCTTTATCTATGGTGGTGCTTTCCTCTGGAATGATCTCTCAGAGGAACTATGGACAGCTGAGTCTTTAGGCCACTTTAAAAAAAAGGTGTCAATAAATGGTTTTCTGTATCTGACTACCACACGGCAAAATTAATATGTAAAACAGTCTATAGCTAGAATATTAATTCTTAAGAGTTATTTTTCTTGTAAATACTGATATTTTGTTGTGTATAAATAAAGTTTTACATTACATTACACCTTTCATATACCACTTTTCACTTCAGTATAAACATTAACATACTTTAATAGACGAATTAGCCATTACGTGTGTCTGTTTGAGATATTTTGAAAGGCCCTTTTTATGTACCTAAATGTCAGTTTTCCCTGTACCCTTTTCTATACTTCAAGTCATGAAATCCGTACCCTTTTATATACCTCCAGCCTAAAAAGGTACAGTCCCTTTCGGGCGGAGCATCCCCGGGATATTGAAGAGACTGAAAAAGAAAATTCAGTATCATGAAATTTGAAATGGCTGCTTACAAGAGGTAGTCACTCAGAGCTATAGATAAAAGTCAGTTTGTGAATAAATATAATTACTTGTTAGCTGGATAATTTAACCACTTTTATATAATTAACTATCAGGCTGATGATGAAGAACTACAAGATGAACCACTGCAGATCAGGTGATGTGTTTTCTCCGATTTTTAATTAACAATTTATCATGATTGTAATTTTTGATAGGAGAGTAGTGCATGTTTTGTTTGCTGGAGAGACTTTTATGATACTGTAATTATTATGTTTGAGAGATTTGTGAAAAAAATTTAGTCAGTAATCAGACAATTGAATAATATCATTTTATATTAGAATTATGGACCATGACACGGTGACTGCTCATGATGCTATAGGGAAGGTAAGACTATCATTTTGTGCTCTTTTAAGGCCATTTCATTGTTGACAGTTATACATGACTAATAGCAAGAACATCCTGGCACAAGACAACTTACTTTACAGACATACAGTAACACTAGTACGTAGTATGCTAAAAATACAGTTGATGGGATTTCCTTTTCTCGTCAGGTCAATATCAGTTTAGGACCTCTTCTCACTCAAGATCCACCTGGAAGCATTGATGGATGGTTTCCAATATATGACACTATGCATGGTATGTTCAAGTAGTTTGTCCATTCAGCCATTTGCCCATCTCTCCACTTGTCTGTACACTGTACATCCGTCTGTTCGTCTATCCATCCGTCCATCCGTCCATCCGTCCATCCGTCCGTCCATCCATCCATCCATGATTCATTCATCCATCCATCCCTCCTTCCATCCACCCATCCATCCGTCTGTCCGTCCATCCAGCCAGCCAGCCAGCCATCCTACTGTTTATTTGTTCATCCAACTATCCTGCCATCCATTCATCCATCTCTGTTTTTCCATGTGGCTATTATCTGTGTCTGTCTGTCCATCAATTCATCTTTCCATCTCTCTATATGGTCATCCATCCATCTTAACCATCCACCCGTTTATCCATCTGTTATCTCTATGACAAATCTTGTAATCTCTCCACTCATTAGGCCAAAACTCAAGGCGGCATCCTTTTTGTCCCAGCATATAAGTATACAATACTTACAGTATTAATATCCAGAACAGTGTGGTTATACCATATAAAATTTTGATTATTTTGCCAAAAGTGCACAAGTTTGAGTTTCCAGCAGTCAACAACAGGGGTAGCACAAGCAATAGAGCGATTTTCGTATGACCTTGAAAAACGTGTTTGCGATTTGTTTCATCTGCCAATGATTGAACAGATCGAAACAAAAGCCTCGTTCGATAGACTACGCCAGAGTTGTAAAGTCCTTCACGAGTATTTACTCTCCAGTTCAGCATTTTGTTGTTTCGAATTGCGGAAAAAAGTGGAAAATTACTTTTTATTGTATTCAACACGTTGCATATTCAATAAGCCAATCAAAATCCGGGCACGTTTGACTCGATCTGTTCGATAAACCAATCTAATGTTTACTTTTCGCATTGGTTTGTTGTTTTGGCTCTGTACGCGCTTTCCATTTCAAGGTCATATGAAAATCGCTCTAACTAAATTACTACATTATGTAGTTGTGTTCATTTCATTTTATAACAACAGGTATTCGTGGTGAGGTGAAGGTCATTGTAAAAGTGGATTACTTCATTGACTCTAACAAGTTTAGGCAGAGTTCTTGTGGTGTACAGTTCTTTTACAGTAAGTAGAATTCCTAAATTTAAAGTAGTTTTTTGGACACATTACAGCTGTATGTCCCACTGCATATTTTATTTCAAATGACATTGTTTTATTTGCAGCGTGTTCAGTCCCATTCAGTCACAAAGCCCTCATCATTCATGGATTTGTTGAGGAGCTGGTAGTAAATGATGATCCAGAATACCAATGGATTGACAAGATCAGGACTCCAAGGTCTTCTAACGAGGCACGGCAGAGGCTCTTTACCAAACTTTCAGGTTCTTGATAACATCTATTGTTTTATTTTATTTAGGGAAAAGGCAACTTTTACACATATATTAATAGTAAAACTGTTCTAGACAATTGTGCTGGAGCATGCAAGTTGAGATTGCTAAAAAGCACATAGGCATGTATGTTCCTAGATTAGAGTGCAATACCATTATGATAGTCAGAGATCACATTAATGCAAGTTTGCCTTGGTTGGTGAATAAGAATCAGAAAGTCTTCATTTCAAATGCTTCAATCTACACATTTATAAATGTGATTTGCGAAAAACAGCAGTTGATATGATCTCTGAGACATACCGGTTGAGACATAATTAAGACATACTGGTGAGACATAATTGAGACATACCGGTTGAGACATAATTGAGACCTACTGGTGAGACATAATTGTGGTTAATTAATTCCAGTATTGTAAGGTGCTATTGAACTCACGGAAATAGCGTGGTATATTATTACTATTATTATATTATTATTATATTATTACTCCAACAGGAGAATTACAACGAAAGATTGGTCTCAAAGTTTTGGATGTCGGAGGAAATGCTGTCATTGGGTAATCTTGAGCACTTTTTAAACTCACTTTGTTAGCGCCATCCACCTATTTGGTTGAAACGTCATTGTACTTTCTGGTAAAGTCGCGCGAGCCACAGGTGGCCCACACAGCTGGAGCTTAACCTGGTTACTGTCGCACGGCATATGAAGCAACTAGGAGTATTAAGTATTAATAACGAGAGGCTCCAAGCAGCCTATACTCAAGCGCATGTGTAAGAAAGTTTTACAATATATTTTTAAACATGATAAGAAGATGTCCAATATGGAGAAGAGTTGCTACTTTCATTCAGTCAACGTTCCTGCAAACACGTTGTTTACTACTTAATGTTTTGTAAATGAAGACTGTACCACAATGAAGCCAGTGATTTGTCTAAAAACAAAGCTTATATATACCTAACGTGAACATTAGTAATGAAAGTAGGGTTCTAGGAGATGCTGTCGTGACACTTCAGTTATGCTGTTTTACCGGAAGGGAGAGTAGCCAGAAATCACTAAACAGGAAGTGTAAATGGTAAAGCTATGAACTGGAAGTGCACAGTTTAAAATACGCGTGCTTACATTTGTATGCAAAATCGTGACACAAAAATAATAATAAAAAAAAGAAAAAGGGAGGCCGTTTTATAACTCATGCCGCTATGCACATGAGTAATTAATACTCCTAGTTGCTATTATTATTTTTGCTACTCCTCCCGGATGGGATGCTAATCCATTGCAGGGTTACCCCCAGCATTTTGTTGCCAGTACCTATTTATAACCAATTTATCCCTAATTTATTTTAAAATAATTTTCTTCAATGTGAACAGCAAATTTAATTTTTTAAGGTCTGCTTGTATCCAGATGATCATACTTGACAGTCCTTTAATAGCACTGGGTTAAAAACTGGCCTCTTACTATAATCATGCAAATGGTCAAGGACTATCAATAAATCCCTTCCCTGGAATATCAATATTGAAAGGCCTTAATCACCTCGATCAGCCATTTAGTTAATTTTATTAGTGAAATGTCTGTATGATCCATTGTAACACTGAAAAATTGGAGATAAAAATTTCCATTCTTTAGGTACAGCCTAGAGTTCTTTTCTTATTAGGTGCTCCTTAGCAGTAATCGTATCCTTACTGTTGCTTACTCAATGTCTGTGATTAGCTATCGGCAGTGCTTTGACTTGGAGGGTGAATATGGCATTGTAGTAAGAGGGATAGGAACTGCCGTCACTCTGGCTAGCGTACTACCAGTACTTACAGCGGCTGGTACCTCTCGTCCATCTACACCCATTCATACACTAACGTCCTCTGGGGAAGTAGGTCCTGGAAGCCATGTCTCTGAATCAGGGTGAGCTTTAAATAATTTTTATACACAACATGTATTGCACATATAATTGAGACTGTCAGTAAGTACTATCTAAAATTCAACTCCCCTCTGTAATAAATCCTTTCCTTCTAGTATTAAGCTCCCCCTTTTTTGAAGCACAAAATTTATTAAGTCTCTCTAGTTTATCTCTCCCCTTCCCAAACATACTTAAAATACATACATGTACATATGTTGTGATTCATGCAATTTTATCCTTGATACAAATTTTATTTTCCTTTGTTTAAAACTCATTAAATTACATTACCATATCCAAAAACAAAGGAAAATAAAATTTGAACTAAGGATAAAATTGAACCACAACATACACCCCAAGAGGCTTTATAATAGAGGATCTATGGTATGCTGATTGGTAACAAATCTTCTATTATTAATTCAATAGATTTGAGAAGGCTTGGTCCATTAACTTGCAAAAAAAAAACTCCCAATATTCCTCAGTAGGGACCGAGCAAGCTGGTTTTAATAATTAGTTTCTATTATTAATGGCGTTTGAAAAATTTTGCTGACAAATTAATGCATCCATTCTTGGCAAAAAGTTGAGCATTATAAATGATTATAAACTTACATTTTTGAGGCCACTAATTTGTAAAAGGTTTACCCATAATTGTCCACCATCATAACGAAAGAATAATGTAATGTTTCTACTTTATAGAAAACAGTTTTCTTTTGTTCAGTGTTACACTAAAAAGAATTTGGAGAGAGATCCTGAAGTTAAGAATTTAAAACAATCTTAACAGGTAACTAATGTCTATATATCTTTTTCTCCCCAGTTTTAACTTCCCAGAGGTTTCTCAAACCTTGCCAGTTCCACCCTATAAAGTTACGGCTCCTAGTTCTCGAAGACGTGTTTCATCATCTGACTCTGATCCAGGCTCAGAATCTCCTCCCAAAGGTAAGAACCTCTTCATCTGGTCTCCTACAGAGATCATGCAATGCTCTGCCCACTAGTGGGAAGTAGCATTGTATGCCAACACCCAAAATGGCTGCGAACGAGACTACTTTTACTATAAATACAATATGTACATTTGTACATCCAGTCAAATTGAAATTGCCAATGGTGGAAATAGGTATGATCATCAAGCTCCTTGAAATTTAAAAAGATTTGATTTTACATGAATTTTTTCTTAAACAGGATGGCCAGACACCCTCTTTGCTGAAACCACATCCCCATTCTTAAACTAAAATTAAATGGGTTTAGAGTGTTATTAAACCCTGTGAGGAAATATTTTGCATTCCATTGTATAATAGTCAGAGGTATTTTATTAAGTCTTTTTCAGGCCAAGTAGCCTGTCAGGCAGATCAGCACATTAAGTTTTAAAATATAATTGTCACTCTATGAGTTGACTAACTATTGTTTTGTTTCTTACGGTAACTTGTGTTGTATTCAGACCGGGTGGCTTTACTAGCTAGCAGTGCTGGGGTTGACAACAGTAGTGGCAGTGCTGGTGGAACACCTTTTCCCAAAGCCAAAGTTTGGCAAGTCACCCAGAAACAGAAGACAGTTGATGACTTGGTAAGTGTAATAAGAAATTACAGTAAAAATGTGTACTAAACATTCCCTTAAATTTCCCGGTAGCTTAATGTTCTGTTCTATTTCTTGTTTTACTTTTTGGGATATTTGTGACTTCTTTATGATGGCTCACTGCATAGATTTACATGTATAGCCTAAAGGACGAACGCCAATGACACAAACAGACTGGAAAGTGTTGTTACTGCTGCATTCAACATGTAAAATTAACTATGCTGGCTCTTTGACTGGCTAAGAAACTTAGAGGACCAACAGAAAGTTGTCTAAGTGGTACGATTATCAGTCAAACAATTATTTCAATAATAATTGTTATGTGGAGTTGTGGTGGGGTAGTGGTTCTAAGCGCGTTGGACTTCAGATCCGAATGTCTGTGGTTCAAGGCCTGGTCTCAGCCCTCGTGCTGTTTCCTTGGACAAGAAACTTTGCTCCATATTGTCTCTCTCCACCCAGGTGTATAAATGGCTACTGACTACAAAATGTTGGTTGGCAAATGCTATGGAAACCAGGTCAAGCTCCGGCTGAGTACAGGGGTTTCAATAACAATTGTAGTAGGCAGCTGGCCAAGGTACATGTATAATAGGTGGCTGTGACAGATGAGGGGACTTAAGGCCCCATCCCACTGGAGGGTCTGGTGGTGTATGTCCCCTCAGAAAATTTTGAAATCTAGAGACTCGGAAATGCAATTTCCAGCATTCTGAGCATGGAATTGATGCTTTTCTGATATTTCTAGGAATTGAAGTTGTTGCATTTTTAGTCCTGTTTGTGTTGTGAGATTTAGTTACTGTTTCAGTAACCGGCGATGAGAGGGGAAGTAGGCGGCAGCACACCGCCGGTAGCTGGCTTCTATTGAAACCCCTGTGAGTGGGCCACCTGTGGCTCATGTGCGACGTTACCTTTACTATTAGTAGTTTTTAATTATTAATAATGTCTCTAATATTTATGAATTTGCTTGCATGTCTTTCAGGAGTTTCCATTTTTTACCATCACTAAGTTCCCACCTGGATTCTTGAGACACATTGGAGGAGTTGTAACAGCAAGATCTGTAAAACTTCTGGACAAAATCAATCATCCAGGTACTAATTAAACGAAGTCAAACAAGAAAGAAAGTTTATTGGAGAGAGAGTGAGTGTGAGGAAATGAAAGTTATCGGTCAAATACATGTACATGTAAGAGATTCTAATAAAAACTTAATCAAATTCCACTCTTTAAGAAAGGGGCACCCAACAAGCAATGGTAACTGCCGGTAGCCCGTTTTATTATCAATAATGGTTAGAAAACGCCTGGAATGGTGTTGTCCTGTTTTTCTGTATCATTTTAGTGCCTTTAAAGGAAGCTATTTTAAGGTGGCTCCATAGTAGTTTTTGGTGCGCAAGGCAGGGCTCGAAAATGGTGTGAACGTGCGCTTGTTTATTTTGACGACGCCATGAAAATATAGAGGTTTTTATGGTGCTAAAACGTTTATTGCGCTTGTTCCATGCGGCAAATTTGTAGGATTTTCTTGGTTTGTGATCACAAAAAAGAGACAACAATTTTTGTACATACACAAACCCAATAAACGTAAAAAAACGAAAAGTGGGTAAATTGCCGAAAATTATGTAGCGATCTTTTTATGGCTTTGTCAGATGAAACTTAAGGAAGGCTTATTCTATTTTGCCAAAACTGATGAATATTTACCGTGTAAAAAATGAGAAAAACCTGGAACAATAAGCCCAACAACTCAATCAGTGGTTGCCAATGTAACGAGACGAGACTGCGAAGTTA
This sequence comes from Cladopsammia gracilis, assembly GCA_022457155.1. Lineage (NCBI taxonomy): Eukaryota > Metazoa > Cnidaria > Anthozoa > Scleractinia > Dendrophylliidae > Cladopsammia > Cladopsammia gracilis. The sequence goes on from JAJGOT010000035.1 coordinate 1,124,348, forward strand.
GATTTCTCTGTAAAGGCCGGAGAAAGCCTAATCAACTGAATGTGTATGTGTATATCATGCCTAGTATCGCGACACAAAACTCTCGAAAGACAGCAATATGATCGTGTATATTTTATTTGGAAGACTGGCCAATAACTATATCGAGCCACCTTTAGCTAATACAGTTTAATCTTCTTGGTTCTTTTCAAGCTGAATATTTCAGCAGCAGAAGGTTTTAGGGAAAGGAATCTTATCACCCAAATTTACTAGCTGCTTTCTTCTTTCTGAAAATTCTTAGTGGAGTTAGTAATTACTTTGTATCCAAAGCTCCATTTTTTATCTGATGTTACAAAAGTTTCAGGCGAACTTTTGCTAAAGAAAAGTCTAGGTTTTAGTCTAACTACATGTAATTACAAATTGTTAACTAAGATGACTAAGGCATTTCCAAACGGATTTTCCACCAAAATTTAATGATTTGTTGGGTGCGCCCATTTAAAAGCAAACAAGCATCAACAAAAGGATATGAGAGTAGCAGGTCACACAAGAGTAAGAGTTTAAACCTGACACTGATCTACTCCTCTTTTGTACCAGATGAGCCAGAAACGAGGGATGCTTGGTGGAGTGAAGTCAGAATGGAAATTCGATCTCATGCCAGAGCTCTTGGCTGCCATGCAGTTATAGGATATTATGAAATAACAAGCATATGGTAAGCATTATTTTTGTATGCTATAATATTGCTGTAGGCTTCCTTATCTTACAACAGCTGCTTACTTATTTCTTCTTTAATAAAGGTAGCATCATTGTCCACAGCCCAAACTATAAATACCACAAGACTATATTTTTTAAAGTCCTTTGCTTCACATTTCTGGTCTTGTTAAATCCCCACCTATTTGAGGTTCCCTTGTGATCCATGCTCCCTCAAATGCAATGGTGGATCTGTGGGGGGCTTACTTATTTATCTAATGCCTTAAGGACCCCTTATTCACTCCCCCTACCCTCCCCCCCCCCCAATGATGAGTCTGGATCCGCCCCTCCTTTGCTTGCTTGTTTTTGCTCTCTAAGGCGTTGTTCACACTTGGTGCCCGAGCACCGGTGCCTGAGAACAAGGTAACGACCTTGTACCCGTGCCCGAGCACCGTGCCCAATTATTGGCACGGGCACTTACAAAAAGCCGTGTTCACATTGGGGCCCGTCAGGCACTGTGCCTGGGCACGGTGCTCGGGCACCAAGTGTGAATGACACCTAAGAAAGACATTTCTGTGCTCATCTTGTTTTTAGAATATTATTCCTGTTGTTTATTCTTTCCAGCGATGAGCTTATTGTGTTATCAGCATCAGGAACTGCAGCATGTATTGACCTACAACTGGCTACAACAGAATTCACTGGAGCTCCTCAAGGCATAATTCTTTGTATGTGATGTATATCAAATATGACAGATACGATATTCTTGATGAAACGGGAGAAAGTAAAGATTGAAATAAAAAGCCCAAAATATTTGCCATTATTTTAAACCCTGGGTTTTATAATTTTTTTGACTTTGTATAAATCTTTAGAATAATTAATTAATAAAGTGTTACTGTAAATAAAATATGGTGTCAATCTTTGTTTTCTTACCTGGGGTGTAGCCCCTGTTCTAGAAAAAAGCATGGTCCCACCAGGGTCGCCAAGTCGCACAGAACCTGCTGATCCAGTTACTGTTGATATACCAGAACAGGATGGGTGAGTTAAAAACCAGTAAAGCTGCAAATCCCACCCATTTTCTTAGTTTGTTGATCGCAGTTGCATCTGGCACAAATTTTCAAAAATGTCAGGTTGCAAGCACATTGGCAAAACTCGAATGTGTAGACACTGTTGCTCAGGCGATGCAACAAGCCTGTACCTTGTAAAAAGATTAAAGGCCTAGACCCAGGGTACAACTTTTCTTGGAATGTTGCACACAACAGTTGCATAAGTAGAATCAAGTTCTACTTTTGTGACATTGCGCACAACAAATTGCAATCTTGTTGCATGCAACATTGCAAGTTAGAAAAGTTGCACCGTGTGTCCAGGCCTTAAAGTTATTGAAAGTATTGCAACCTTTTTTCTGCCAATTTTCAACTGTTGCATCAACTGCAGTGCGAGAACAACTGCACAGTCACATGACTTTCACGGTGGGTTGCAGGCAATGTAATATTTCCCCTGTTTAAGAAAAATCTTTCATGTAGCCACAACTTCAAATAATTATCATTACTTAAAGAAAAGAACAACAGTGCTGCTTTTCTCAAAGTACATACATACATAATCTTTATTTATCCACGGTTTCTCCTTTCATACATACATGCTCTTCCTGAGAGCCGTGCCTATAAATTACTAATTTATTAGAAAATACGAAATAAAATTGATAAGTTAACTAAGGTAATAACAATGTAAAAACAAGGTCACGAAGTTAATTTTATTTGTACTAAAAATTTATTCTCAAAATGTATCATTTAATTATGTTTTTAAAAGCTGTAACGTTCGGCTGAGTTTTAGTCCTTATAAGTCCTTATAAGAACTAACTGATAGGGAACCCAGAATTCTCTGGCCTTTTCCACAGTCCATCACTCAATAGGCTAGAGGGACTCCACTTCAATAACTGTCGTTCCTTTTGCTTTTTATATCACAGTACATCAGCAGCTGATGATATCACGTGCACAAGCAGTTCTCCTGTCCCAGGATGCACAGTGTGTCATATTCCATACTCTGATGCAGATTTACCTTTTCCTATTTTACTCACGAAATGTCAAGTTTGTAGGTAGGTGGACATCATATTAATTTAAAGTGGTTACTCATGTTTAATTCTAGTTTGGTATGTGCTGTTCATTGATTGATTGTCTCATTGATTGATTGCTTGACTTGCTGAACAGATTGAGTTATTCATACACTGCCTGATTGTCTCTTGATTTGTTAACAGGCAAAAGAAAGTTCCAGATGTAATATTTGCCACAACTGAACCACCTGTTGAATCCCCTATTGTTGGAAGAGGCTGTCTTCTTCAGGCTCGGTAAAATAAAAATTGGTATTATTGTTGAGAAGGACTTGAACTTTAAAGTCAGTTTTAGTTGTTTTGAGTAAATGGTGAACATTGAACTTTGGTCGTTCTGCAAAACGCGTGATTTACGCGTGAACTTTCAGCCAATCAGGCCCCGTTTGTTCAAAAGGTGGATAGCGCTATCCACCGGATAAATCACTATCCAGCGGACAAGCATTTAAAAACATTGTCCATTGTGTTATTAGCTGGATGGCGATTTATCCGGTGGATAGTGCTATCTACCTTTTTGAACAAATGGATGCAGAACATTAAGATTACGTAAGCTTATAAGGCACTCGCTTAAGCCTTGGAGAGGGTGGTTGTTGTTGTTTTGTAGTCGCCGCTTTATTGGAATGTCTCCGTTTTTATACCGAATTTAGTATTCTTTGTGAGTTTCCGAGCCATTGTAAAGTTACCGAGGACCTTACATTTAACATGTTTTTCTGCGCTACCGAACACTTATTGACTTTGCAACAGACAGACAGACCTGTGTTGGCCCTTAAATTGGAATCAAGAAGTGTTGTCTTGTGAAAAGGGAGTTAAACCAGAGATTAAGCTTTAAAATAGAAACCTAGGAGCAAGGATAAAAACCAGGATTCCAACCCAGGCCATATTTGTGGCAGGGACCGCGGAGGAGGAGGGGCTGTTAGGGCCGCGGCCCCACCACTTTTTTGCGCCCCCGCCCCCACTTTTTGCGCTAAAAAGAAAAATAATTAAAATTTTCAATATGAAAAAATTATTTTCAATTGTCAGCCCTCCCACTTTTCACCTTGCTCCGCGGTCCCTGTGGGGACAAGCTCTACTTGTCCCTGCCTCTGGTATAATACTGTAATAAATACAATCTTTATGTGCGACCACCTCTCCAAAGCAACCATTTCCCCAGTAAAATCATTATAACAAGCGACCACTTTTCCAATCAACCACCTCTGATTTTATAGGCGACTGCGACCACTTGCAGTTTTTAGCAGGTTTTCCAAGACACAAGCCGTTGAACTCGAAAAATGGGCCCAATTTTTTTACGTTGCAATCAGTCCTGGCCATCCGCAGCCATAGACACATTTATAATTTCACTATACTAGTAGCTTAAAGCCAACCTTCACCCAAAATGCTCTGCGCGCCGTGATCACTTTCTGTGCTAATTTTCGTGTAACACACGAACACATGAAATTCACGCTTGAATGCATGCAACCAATCAGATCACGCGTATGAACAATCGAGCAGTTTAAAACAAAAAGAAACAAAAAAAAAAACGACCGCAACGTCTTTTGGGTGAAGGTGGGCCTTTAAAGTAGTTTTAAGGTTTTGAAATTCTTACAAAATTTTGCGCGCACTTAATTTCGCGATTTTCGTGTTTTGGAAAAAATCGGAAAAATTAATGCTCACGAAAATTAAAATCGCGAAATTTAATACAAGGTTGTGAGTCACAGACTTGTTGGTGATTGTCCTGAATTAAAGCTGTCACTTCCGTCCTTAAAATTCTTAAAAATCATTCCTTTCTGGTCTTAATTTCGTCTAGCACTCTTCCTACAATTCACTGTTATCTTTAGCCGCCCTTATCCAAAACCTCTTTGGTACAGTCATCAAATGTTCCATTTGTAGGCTCCTTGTAGTTAGATTTAATTAGGCATTTCCAAAATCTTGGCCGTTTTTTCCGGGCGTTTTAAACTTTTTTCGGTAATTTCCAGAAGCTATGACCCTTCAAAATTTGATTTCTTCTTAATTTATATAGCTATTTTGTGAACATTTTTTTTTAGGGTTTGGGAGATTAAAGAAATGGCAAAATCGCGAAGTTAAATACACTTTTGTTTACTTTTTACTTGGAATCGCAAAACCGGTTAATACTTGCAAAATACAGCTCCCGAATTTTTGCAAAATTGAGTAAGTGCGAAAATTAGTAAGAATAAGGTAAACTTAACGATATGTATTCATTGGTTGAGTAGCTCTGGAGCCGAAAACTTTTAATTAAAACTAAAATACAAAAATTGTGCATTTTTTTCCCAGTGTGTGCAGAACTAAAAAGAAGGAGAAAGGGGAAGCGAATGCTGATATTGTCAGCACTGTAAGTATCTGTTTCGCTTTATATTACACAACTTGGAATATTGTCTTGTCCAGGCATGTCTCCGCAACTCCATTTTGAACGAGGAGAAGGTCCTGGGGAGGAGGGTGAATGCATATGGTCTTATATCCACCGCGGCCAAATATCTGCGCCTGCGTCACACCATTGCCATGTGAAACCGGTTTTTCCGGTTGTCACGCATTCAAACAGTAAACAAATGTACACGGCTCCGACCAGTCTCAACATAAAGAAGCTTGAAACGTTTTTAGCAAATCGTAAAATGATTTAGTAAACTCACAGACTCAGGAAAAAGTTATGAGCTTTGACCTCTCAAAGTAAAAACCTTATCGTTGACGGACTTTTGTTATTTTTTACGCATTTGTGTCATTCTCGAAACTTTTATCATGACACTGGGTTGTTGCAATGGTTTTATGCGGGAAATTCTTGCAGCCTGCTGACTGAGAATGGAGACATTGCGCATGCTCACAGTTTGACCGCATATAGACCATTTCGAAACAGAGTGGCAGCCTGGGGCTTAGTAAAGTAAAGAAATCACTTCATCCGAACTTGAGGAGAGTTTCATCGAATTTGCCAAGAAACACTGGCCGACACACAACAAGTTTTGGTGCCATTTTGATCCCACAGTCCACTGCGCAGTCCCTCGCCCCAGGCTACCGCTTCTTTACAAAGTGGTATATATTGCAAAACTTGTTACATTAGATACATTTATGACCCAGGTTTTATTCTTTTCCAGATCTTACCTTTTCTGGAGTATGAACTTCATCAACAGCTGTTGAACAAATTAAAGGTAAATTCCAGTCGCAGTTTTTTTTAATTAATTTTTTTATTGTTAATACAACAATTACTTACATATATTTACGCAACAGTTACTTACGTAACTCATACCTACCCAAAGTAAGTCATAAATTCTTACATCCCTTCACTTACACTAATCACACTAAAATTCCAGTCCAAGTTGCACTATCTTGACTACCATGTCGCCCGCATCATCCCCATCATCTCGTGTAGAGTGCCTGGTTGTTAATGCTGGAATCTCAGTTTCGGCCATTTCTCAGCTATCAGTTTATTTTCACAGATCGCAGCTATCAGAAAAAAAACCTGGCATTTCTCAGCTGACGATTGAAAGTTTAACCGACATTTCCACCTTGCCTTGTTACCCATGTCAGATCATGCACTATGTTACAAATCTTACAAATGTTATCACATTCACATGGATATGAATAAATGATTGTTAGAAAGATAAAGGAACAATTCTCCAGAGAACGTCACGTGATCTAAAATGGGACAACAAAAAAGTCAAGGCAAAAAGGTATCTTCTCAGCTATCACCCTTCTTGTATAACCGCAAGGCTCTATATGTTCCCATTTGGTCAAATAATCAAGGTCTTGTTAAATCATCTCTTCTCTGCAAGCACGCTCCCCCCCCAACCACCCCCTCCCCCCCCCCCAACCACCCCCTCCCCAACCACCCCCTCCCCATTTTCCTAAACATAGTAGAATGAGTAGTCAGAATGTTTCAAAATTGCGTGGACCGTGTTCTTGAAATTCTCTCCTTACCTAGTTCTTAGGTCTTATTATAATATGACCGTAAGGCCCCGCCGACGCAATCCTACAGAAAATAGAATCGCAAGGTGACGTGTGCGGGGCCGGACGGGTTGACGTGAGCCGGTCTGGAAAAAGCCGTCCGGCCCCGCTCGAGTTCAAGCGACCCCGCACTGCACGACTTTTCTTGTACTTTCTAGTCATATTATAAAATACTTATTGACTGAGTTTGGTCAGGCCGGACGGGAAAATATTTAGCTCTCGGTCATGACACACGGTCCGTACGCTATGACCTCGAGCCAAATATTTTCCAGTCCGGCCCTCCCACTCAGTCAATAAGTGCATATTATAACACAGTATGCCGAAAATCAACCTCTGAATCTAGTCATGTTCCCAGCATTCCATCGTTTCATATCGTTTAAATGGTTTATGTTTTTTCCCGACCATGTTTCTTTAATAGAGTACTAAAGTGTGACGTCACAAAAACTTAAATTTGGGAAATTATATGATTTAATTCGGAAAAGGCATGACGAAAAACGCCCGCTTGCCAAAAATCATCAGCCTAGTGAAATATTGGGGGTGAGATATTTGCCCTTTTGGTTCATCACGTAATGAACCAAGATTAGAAGGGTTTGTATGGAGTCGTCAGAGGATAAAGGAGCCAATATCTCACTCCCAAATTTCACTAGGATGCTGATTTTTGGCAAGCGGGCGTTTTTCGTCATTCCCTTTCCGAATATCTAATCAAATCCCATAATTTCTCAAATTTAGTTTTAGTGATGTCATCACTTCAGTACTCTATTAGGTGTATGGGTAATGTTTTACGCGCGCTCTAATAAGCTACTGAACCTTCGGAATCGCATTTGCTATTTACCTCCACTTCGGTTCATTATTCACGCCCCCTGAACACAGTTCATCTTCATAAAATTCTGCCACTTCTGTACTGGCATGTCTTTATACCTTGCATCAGATTCTACAGTTATTGTATTTACGCTTGTTTTGTCATTTCTCGACACCCCGCTAACCTCTCAAATTAAAATATCCAAATTCTGAAACTTACAGGTGTACAATGCTACGAAAAATAGTACGTTTTCAACGACATCCAAAATCGTGCCAGTTTTCATCAGGCATAGATATCGTGATGAATATATTTTTTAGTTGTGATTGAGCGCCCTCTGTAGTCTACGAGAATATACTGTCAGAATAAGGTTACGGTTTCTTGGAAATGGAAGAATAAATTACAGATGATAATTATACGGTTTATTTTGTCGATCGTAATTTTTTTTTTTATTATTTAATCTTTATTGCTCTTAAATAAACAATATACAAGGTTTTTTTACATTTAGGTGCATAACATATAACAAAAAAAGTAAAAAAAGGAAGTAGTTACTTACATGTTTTATAATTGAAATCCTGCTTAAACTATTTAATTACATAACGATAATCAATATAGATAAAAGTCAACTCGGAGAGGAGAACCGTCTTATATTGTCGATCGTAAATTGAAACCGAAACTGGGAAAATTCCCGCACTTGCTTGTCTCGGCTGTTGGCAGGTGCAGTTTCTTTACATGAATCCTGATTGGACTTCTGTTTTTCCTTTGCTCAGCAAAACGCTTTTTAAAATAATTTTCTTTCGATTTGCTATTTGCATATGGGTTCATCGATCACCAAGTAGTTTTCGACATGTCTGCAGTTTACAGCAACGCAGAGCTTAGATATTTTAGGTTGGCGAAAGGTGTGTTAGATCATTCCACTGCAGCATTGAGGAAAGTCTTCAAACACCAATGGAACTATCTTTATCCTTCCACGCGGTGGCAGAATGACGGAACAAGTGGTTCACAGTTGCTAGCGGAAGAAAGACCGCCATCACGTTATTCACGACTGTATGATCCAGCGTTTTTCAGTGAGTACCAACCCATAAAGGATCATTTTTCACATGGAGACGTAGAAGAATGGGATGTTACAACTTTGGTCTTCGCTCTATTCTACTCTCACGCTTTAAACGGGATTCGTTATGGGTATCATTGGGGAAGGATAAAAAACGCCATTCACAAAATAAAGGAAGTTAGAAACACGGTGCTTTCACACGCTTATAAAGCATCTATTTCCCGGAGCACGTTCAAAAGGAGCTTCGATGTTATGGTGCAGGCTGTTGAAGACCTGTTGACAAGTACAGACCCCTTGGTTGAAAAACTGAAATTGTTGCGGACTGAGACAGAATTCCTGACAGAGGATCTCGTGAGATATAAACAATGGGAAAAGAACGATCATGATATTCTGCTCTTACTTGAAAAACGTCTGGAAAGATTAGAATACGAAATGAACATATCTGCGTCCAAAAACGAAACAACAGAAGCGGATGACACGCCAAGTTCAACGTCTTCTGAAAACAGCAAAATCATTTCAAGAGTTTGTCGCCGAATGGACAAGCTAGAACGTGAAGTTGCAAGCCCTGTAGACCTCGTACCCTCGCGCTCAAAACCGGCGATTTTCCGGAGCGCCCGATACATTCGAATGATCAACGAATCATCTTCTATGTTCTTCAATTTTCGCTGGGAAGAACTTGACAAGTTTCTTCAAGAATTCAACGATGATGTAGATATCAAAATATTTGCTGGCATTCAGTCAGCTGTGGCGCTTAGTCATCAGTCGAAAAAGGACGAGAGTTTCAATATCTTGAATGCTCTGATTCCAAATGCTCTCATGGCGAAACATGGGTAAGTTATTATGAATGTGTTTTAGAGTCTAGACTTCAGTATCATCGTCTTACGATATTTTTTATCGGACAGGCTTTTTTATTAATGCATTAATATATACTGTTTACCTAAAAGCAGTGTCCAAAAAGATGTTTGTTTTTCGATTTGCATAAAGCTTAATAGTTTCTCATATCCAAAATTCCTCATACGTTTAAAAGCGCAGAGAGTCCGCAGAGTATCTAAAAATACAGTATAAGCGAAAACTTCGCTTGTGAACTAGCCGCAACGCGCAATTGTAAGTTTAATTTTTGGGAAGCAAAACGGTCATTGAAAATAAAATTTTGCTTGAGTATCCAACTTCAAAACGCGTTGGAAACGTACCTCATAAAGCAATAAATTCGGCGCTAACTTATTTTAGCCAATTAAGCGTTTTTAATTTTTGCAAATATAACAAAAATTAGTTGTTGCACTGGTTAGCCATTTTGGTCATTCTTATTTAGCCGATTATCAATATTCAAAGCTATTTTAATAATGCAGTTGGAATTTTAATATATCGAAATTGACGTTTTGAAAATAATAAATTGACATAAATTGACATGATTATGCACACATTTGCATATTAAAATATGCCAGCAACTTTGGCGTAACTTGCTTGAAAATCTGGTCTGCTAGAAAACTGCATTTAGATTTTTTATCTGGAAATCTCATAAGTTTTGAAAGGTTATTTTTTAATATATAATAAGATATGTATTTGTTGTGGTTTAAAGTTTTCTTTGGTTTGAAAATTTCGATTGAAATTTCAATTTTTCAATTTTTTGTTTTCCTTTTTGCCAGATTCATTGTAAAATTCTGAGACAAAGGAAAACAAGAATCAACCTGGTTTGAAAATGTTCAATCCAAGATAAAAATTGAACCACAAAATATATACTGTACACGTTGTGTTTCCCTCTACAACTCTCTTTTTCTTAAATACCTACAGGCTTTTAATATATGCACGAATAAAGATCCAGAAAGCATATATTTTGCATGATCGTGGTGATGATGAAGACGCGATGAAAGAGGCAGAAGAGGCAGAGATGATGCTAAGTCAAGGGGAGTGCCATGAGGACACTGCTGAAGTCAACTATGCAAAAGCGAACATCATCTTGTCCACAGGGAAAAACAGCAAAGAAGACCGCAAGCGCATTTTGTTCCACTTGGATAAATGTTTCCAGTTCTGTGAAGAAGCTACTGTTGATAAAAGTGTAGCAGTTGTTCAAGCAAAGCTGCGCAAGGCTCTTATTTATTTAGGCTATTACCAGCATGGCATCTTAGAAGACGTCCCAAGGTCAGATGTTGACATTGCAGAGACTATTTTGAGCCGCATTGAGTCTGAACCGCTGGCAGAAAGAAGCAAAGTTTACTACAACTTTGGTCAATCATTGCTTGCATATCGTAAAGGCGATACAAACATGGCAACAAAACTTGAGCACAAAGTTAGAAGAAAATGTGAGTCACATAAAATAGGTTTTGAGATCCAACAGCTTGATATGCTGAGAACTTTGCTAAGAGGAAGAGGAAATTAAGGAGACACTGCCCCGCCGCTTACTTATAAAAAAAATCACCAAATATACAAACTGAATTGAATAAAAGATTCTATAGAGCAAAACAGAAGCAGTAGTTTGGCAATCAAGTGCAGGATTGCAAGGATGGAAGTGGATTACAGTTCATCAATTTTGATTTCGTGACAGGCGGTCAAGAAATGAAAATTACATTCAGGGTATAAAAAATTCTTTTTTTTTTCTATTTCAGTGACCATGTCCCAATTTCGTGAAAAGCTTAATAGCTAATAATAACATTAACGCATAACTCCACAAAGTGAATAAAAGTAGGTTCGCTTCAAGTTTCTCTTCTGAATCCCTAAACTCCATCTCCATCTGGGGTCAATTCAATAAAACTTTTACAAGTGTAATTTACATGTGTAGCTATTGTTTTCAACCTCTGAAACAATTATGGCTACACTTGGAAATTACACTTATAAAAGTTTTATTGAATTGCAGGGGCGGATCTAGGGGGGTGCAGGGTTGCGCACCCCCCCCCCCCCCCCCTGAGATGACCTGCATCTTTCTAATATATTAACTGGTATTCTGCAAAGAAAAGGAAAAAAAACGTGGTTACGTCATTCCTTAGAGGTGCACCCCCTCCTAAGAAAAATCCTGAATTGACCCCTGATTACCAATGCTGTCAATTCCTAGTCAAATGCACCTGTTAAAATGCAGGGGATTACTGACTCATTACTACAAACTGGATAAAAACTAAATACAAGAACTGCAAGAAATCGTTTATAGACCCGTTTAACTAAACCGAACTGTGACTATATGGTTTAGGAAACAAAATCTTCTGTCATATCTTTGTTCGTAAGGTGAAAGCTTTGGTAAAGTAAAAAATAATAATTATAACTCTTTTTGATTGTATATATTTCATGAAAATAATATAAAGGGTTATAAGAATTACTGTAATTTTATTGTGTTAGTTAATGTTAAATAGATATGCAAAGTAATGCAATTCCCTGGTCATATACATATAAATCCCTTTTGGGGACGTGGTGAATAAAGTATGTAAACTATGTATGCATGTTTGTATTTATAGGTTTAATGTAATTTGATATAAGTTCTATATTTGTAAAGAAATAAGTTTATCAAAGTGTGCTATGTGGACTATGGGATGTGGCTTTTTAACTACTGACACATGCCTTCTGGGTGTACCTTTGTCTGTCTACATCTACATCTATAATTGTAATTCACAAAGGTTTCCCACACACGTGAATTGGTCAGCTTTCAATAGTTCAGCTTATTAAATAAATGAGATTTTACAATAAATTCTAGTTCAATATCAATCTCTAAAACGGCATGTTTAAAGGCGTTCAGTGTGGTAGCTTCAATAATATTACTTAAGTTATTCCAGACCTTCACAGTTCTGGATACAAAGCTGTATTTATAAACATTGCTAGAAGCTGATGGCTGAATAAACTTATTAGAATGGAACTGCCTTATGACTCTCTGTTTCTGAATCACATGGGCTGGCATAGTGAGACTAATAATATTATGGCTTTCCACATAACAATCAACCTTGTGTTCACTCTACGCCTCCGGCTGAAGGGGCGCCCATCCCAGCTCAATAAGTAAGTTCGTAACGACCCCCGGGGACCTTCAGTAATAAGACTTAACCCATCGTGCTGATCTGCGCTGTATCTTTTCTAGTTCCAAAATATCCTTAGCGACACTGCAATTTTCAAAGAGTTATTTTAACTCCAAAAGTGGAGTAAAAATTTTAAGTTCAGGATAATCCCCTTTTTGGGGTCATTTTAACTCCAAATTTACTCCGAATCTGGGGTTAAAATAACTCCAACCACTAATGGAGTTAATTTAACTCTACTATACAGCAAGGTAACTGCTTTTCGGGGGAAAATAACTCTTTTTTGGAGTTGAAATAACTCCGAAAAAATTAACTCCAGTGCAAGGAGTTAATTTAACTTCACTTTAGGAGTTATTTTAACTCTTTGAAAAATACTGTGGAGGTATTGGTTCCATACACTACTGGCATATTCGAAGTGTGGTTTTATGAGTGATTTATATGCCTTCTCCTTGACTGTTTGTGGACAATTTCCCAGGTTCCTCCTTAAAAAAGCTGGAGTTTGATTTGCTTTCATAGTGATTATTTGAATATGTCGGTTCCAACTAAGATTAGAGGTTAATTCAACACCTAAGTAAGGGTGTTGTAAGACTGTGGGGATAGAAAACCCCCTGAGCTATATATTTAAATGTTATTGGATACTTAGACCTAGTTATCCTTAGTACATTACATTTTTTTAAGATTGAATGAAAGTTGCCATACAGTGGCCCACGTAACTAGAGCATCCAAGTCCTTTTGCAAGTTCTCAACATCCCGGACAGATGATATAGAACTGTATAGAATAGTATAATCGGCGAAGAGTCTCAACCTAGAGCTAGATGAAAGAGAAAGGCTAATGTCATTGATATAAATCAGGAAAAGCAATGGTGCCAAAACTGTTCCTTGAGGGACGCCGGATTAGACTTTTACACTTTTTGATTGTTGACCATTAACCACAACTTTCTGACTTCTCTGTGTTAGCCAGGATGTCAACCAGGCCTTTATATTGCCTCTGATGCCGTCGTACTCCAGACATTGGAGTGGGACCGTGTCAAACGCTTTTGAGAAGTCGAGTATGATCATATCTGTTTGCACTCCATCATCCAGACATTGGTGTGGGACCGCGCCGTGTCAAACGCTTTTTGAGAAGTCGAGTATGATCATATCTGTTTGCACTCCATCAACCAGTTGTTTGGCAATGTCCTCTATCGTTATTAGCAGTTGGGTCTCGTAGAATCTACCCTTCCTGAACCCGTGTTGGTAGTCCAGTAAGATGTCGTGTTCCTCAAGGTGAGCAGTAATGGATTTATACAAGATATGTTCCATTGACTTACATACAACTGACGTCAGTGCAGTGTGTAGTTATTTATTTACACCATCATTGCTATGTCATAATTATCCAAGTACTCGTGTACACTCAATTATCCAAGTACTCGTGTGCACGAGTACTTAATATGGTGATCAAAACCTGGACAGAGTACTAAACTACTGAGGGTGTGGAGGTGGGTTGGAAAGCATAGAGCATACGCCACGCTTATAGAAGTGTCGACATATGCAACGGCACTACGTACGGTCAGTTGTAACGTTAAGGGGGGGATTACAATGAAATGCATTTTTTCGGAAGGAAATAATGTATTTGGTAATCGTTCCAAACCGTTTTTCAATCCGATCAGGGGAAAACGATTTTTTTCGGCCGTACTTTTCGCAATTTGCACAGCCGCCATTGAATTTGCATGTTCCTTAAGTTTCAATCACTTTCGTTGGCTATCTTTTGGAACTTCTAATGAGGAACGTGTTAATTTTAATATGGCGGCCGTGGGGTGCGAAAAGTACGGCCTAAAAAAAAACTGTTTAACCATGCCACGCAGCCGGAACTTCCATGAATTTGTTATAGTTACTAAAATTCAGCAAAATCGTTTATTTCTCTATAACTATTGGAAAGGTGCAGGACCCCATGTTTTCCACATTCCCCGGGACCCCGGCCCCGTGTTTTACACCAAACCCCATCAGAGTTAGGGACCGTAGTGTCGAAGCGTGGAAGAATTTCATTAGCCTAGGTTTCGCCTCAGGCACAGTGGTCGGCGAGGTATTAAAATATCTACCACTGTTCACCGGCACTGAGGTGAAAAATTGTTTTAGCAAATACCAAAGAATACAATACATGCAGGCATCATATCGTGATCTAATCATCTCGATCGTAAATTGAAACCGAAACTGGGAAAATCACCGCACTTGCTTGTCTCGGGCTGTCTGCAGGTGTTTTCGCAGAAAAGCAGGAAGTGGCATGATCTTCAATTATTTCTTTCCATGACCTTCCATGGACCCTGATTGGATTTCGGATTATCCTTTGATCAACAAAAACGTCTTTTACAATAATTTACTTTCGATTTACACGTGGTATACTGAGTTTTATAGCGGGGGCCATTGCTAGTTTTCCTCGTCCTTCGACATGTCTGCAGTTTACAGCAACGCAGAGCTTAGATATTTTAGGTTGGCGAAAGGTGTAGTAGATCATTCCACTGCAGCATTGAGGAAAGTTTTTAAACGGGAATGGAACTATCTTTATCCTTCTACGCGGTGGCAGAATGACAGAACAAGTGGTTCGCAGTTACTAGCGGAAGAAAGACCGCCATCACGTTATTCGCGACTGTATGATCCAGCGTTTTCCAGGGATTACCAACCGATAAAGGATCATTTGTCGCATGGAGACGTAGAAGGATGGGATGTTACAACGTTAGTCTTCGCTCTATTCAACTCTCACGCTTTAAACGGGATTCGTTCTGGGTATCATTGGAGTAGGATAAAAAACGCCATCCATGCAATAAAGGAAGTTAGAAACACGGTCCTTTCGCATGCTTGTAAAGCATCTATTTCCCGGAGCACGTTCAAAAGAAACTTCGATGCTATGGTGCAGGCTGTTGAAGACCTGTTGACAAGTTCAGATCCCTTGGTTGAAAAACTGACGACGTTGCGGAACGAGACAGAATTCCTTACTGACGATCTCGTGAGATATAAACAATGGGTAAAGGACGATCACGATACTCTACTCTTACTTGAAAAACATCTGGAAAGATTAGAACACAAAATGAACATATCTGTGTCCAAAAAGGAAACAACAGAGACAGACGACACGCCAAGCTCTACATCTTCTGAAAACAGCAAAATCATTTCAAGATTTTGTCGCCGAATGGACAAGCTAGAACGTGAAGTTGCAAGCCCTGTTGACCTCGTACCCTCGCGCTCAAAACCGGCGATTTTCCGGAGCGCTAGATATATTCGACTGATCAACGAATCCGGTTCTATGTCCTATAACTTTCGCTGGGAAGAACTTGACAAGTTTCTTCAAGAATTCAACGATGATGTAGATTTCAAGATGTTTGCTGGTATTCAGTCAGCTGTGGCGCTTAGTCATCAGTCAAAAAAGGACGAGTGTTTCGATGTGTTGAATGCTCTGATTCCAAATGCTCTCATGGCGAAACATGGGTAAGTTCCCTTTCAGTGTTACTATATGTTCTAGAGTCTAGATTTATCAACGCCTTCCTAAATTTTTTCCCTTGCTTTTTGATTAATTAACGCATTGAAATAAACATGTTTGTTTTGCAATTTACATAAAGTTCGCAAAATTGCTCATGCGTAAAGCGCACGGTATCTCAAAAACACAATATAAGCGAAAGCTTCACAAGTGTTGGATTATCCGCACCGCGCAACTGTAAGTTCCATTTTTCTAAATTTACAATGGGAGGGTGGGGAGTTGGACACAGCAGGTGGGAGGTCGGTGGAGCAAATTGCCTAAGGGAGAAGGGAGGGTTGGTGGACGGTTGAGTCCATAATATTTAATGGTCACCTGCCTCACCCATGGGGACAGCATGCACTAGTGTTTAGAAAAAGAAAGAAAGTCAATACAGGGGTCAATTTAAAACAACTTTTACACTTGTAATTTACAAATGTAGCTATTGTTTTCAACCTCTGAAACAATGGCTACGGACCGGCCTCGGCTTTTTTGGAGTTTCTAAGCCTGAACCCCCCCCCCCCCCCCCCCCCCACGCGTAACTTTAAGAACATTAAGGCTATGACAATGAAACCTAGAGGGTACATACTACGTCCAAAACTGTCTCCTTTGTCGTCCGCACAATGGAACGATGATGTCATATGACATAGTTATTAGGTAATTAGTTATATGGCTGCCATCTTGGATCCACCATCTTGGATTTGTGAAATTTTTTAAAACCTCTTAAAAACCATCGAAACTGACTCGAAATTATTTAAAACCAATAAATGAATGCTAAATGACGTAAAAATATAAAAGTTATACCAATAAACATTTTTCTTCATTCAAAGGTATAAATATGCAAATTTAAAAAAACAGGGCTGTCAAAATCTTGTTGCCATGGAAACATCAAGTCACGTGATCAAAAAATTGTCATGTGCAATTGTTGCCAGATAAATTTTAGGAAAAGTCACAAAGTTTGATGACATTTAAATACATTCAAAAGAAGTTATGAATGTTGAAAGTTAGGGCGGGCACTTTGTGCCCCCCCGGCCCCCCCCACGGCCAAATAGGGTTAAATTGGCCCCAGGTGTTGGTTGACCAACAGTATTGTTTTTACCGTCAAGTTCTTAGGGGTGAGTGAATCCAGACCTTCAGTTACAAGGCGGGGGAGGGTTGAAAACATTGGGTTGATGAAAGTTGTAGATGCAGACAGAAAGTTGTCATGCAGACAGGAAGGCTTTTCTGACTCCAATCAGCCTGAAAATCACACAACTGTACAGAGAAAGGAAAGGGGAAGAAGGAATAGAGCATAAGATAAAAAGACTGGCATACAAATATCACAGGAAAAAATACCAGGTTCCCATTTTTGGATATTTTAGGGTATTTAAAAAATACCCATATCAATCCCAAATTTGGAAGAGTGAGACAAGTCCCAACCAGAGAACGTGGTTGGGAATTCCCAGGTTGGGACTTGTCTCACTTTGCCAAATTTGGGAATTTTGTTGGTGTTCTGTAAATACCCTAAAAAATCCCAAAATGGGAATCAGGTATTTTTCCTGTGTATATAATATACTGTACACTGAGTATACTGTCTTTCCTCTATCTTTATATCATTGACTCTTCTTTTTCTTGAATACTTATAGGGTTGTATTATATGCACGAATAAAGATTCGCAAAGCATATCTTTTACATGATCGTGGTGACGACGAAGAAGCGATGAAAGAAGCAGATGAGGCAGAGATGATGCTAAGTCAAGGAGAATGCCATGAGGATACTGCTGAAGTCAACTATGCAAAAGCAAACATCATCTTGTCAAAAGGGAAAAACAGCAAAGAAGACCACAAGCGCATTTTGCTCCATTTGGATAAATGTATCCAGTTCTGTGAAGAAGCTACTGTTAATAAAAGTGTAACAGTTGTTCAAGCAAAGCTGCGCAAAGCTCTTTTTCATTTAGGATATTACCAGCATGGCATCTTAGAAGAAGTCCCAAGATCAGATGTTGACATTGCAGAGACTATTTTGAGCCGCATTTCTGAACAGTCTGAACCACTGGCAGAAAGAAGCAAAGTTTACTACAACTATGGTCAATCGTTGCTTGCATTTCGTAAAGGTGACACACGTATGGCAACAAAACTTGAGCACAAAGTTAGAAGAAAATGTGAGTTACATAAAATAGGTTTTGAGATCCAACAGCTAGATTTGCTGAGAACTTTGGTAAGAGGAAAAGGAAATTAACCATGTGAATGTAACTTTTGCTTTTGAAAAATATTGTGCAATTTTCTTCTATGAATTCATTGTCATGAATGCTATGTTTCTCCTCCCATCCTGTTCTCCCAAATTTTCCCCTTTAATTATTAATGAATATGCGAAGCGTAATGAATGGGTTATCGCAGACGGTGGCAAATATGCAAATGAGCACTCGCTCAATCACTCCATTAGCCATAAACTTTTTGTCATGTTAAATGTCTGTTTTTCATGTTAAATAAGTTTTGTTTCAAATGCATTGCATAAGAACAACATGAATCCAGCAGTAACAATAACTAAGTCTTAGTAAAGGAAATTACACAACAATAAACTTAAAGATGTTTCACTTGTGGATTCCTTTGATGAATAAACCAAATTTGTCTTTCCTATCTTAGCATAACACAAATTCGCATTGTTTGAAATAAGAGAGGATTATGAACAAGTTTACATTTCTATTTAACTACATTTTCATGCCTTTTTGTAAGGGTCGCACAAATATGAGCCAGCAATGTGCAGAGCATTACTTTCTCATTTATGAGTTGTCTCACAGGAGCCTTTGATTTCTTGCAGGTTTCTGTACCCCTATCTCCCCAACCCCCCCCCCCCTGACTCCCCCATCCCTTGCACTTCCCTCATCCCCCCCCACCCCCATTTGATGCATCAAAAGAATAAATTATTATTTACTAAATGTGGACATGGACAACTGCTTTATACTGTTATTTCTTAGTAAATGTAACTGTCAAAATGCAAGGATCCAAATTAATTCCTAAGTATATTTAAAAAACATAATAGTTAATTAAACAGAACAGTTTAACATGATAGCAGTGTAATGTACTGTACTGTAAGTATTAAGTGTACTCTTCAATAAAAGCATTATTATTATTGAAAAAAATAGTTAATTAAACAGAACAGTTTAACATGATATATGAGCAGTTTACAATTAGCAAACAGAATCTTTTGTTCTTAATAAGGTGAAAGGCTTTAATTTGTTTTAAAGTAAAGAATATAATGTTATTATAATTCATTTTTATTGTATGTATTATTTTTATGAAAATAAAAGGTAATAATGTTTTTGTGATAAATATTTATTGAAGAATTGATATTTCGTAAGAATATTATAAGATTGTTTAATATGTTAAATAGATGTGTAAAGTAATGCAATTTAATGCCTGAACAAATAAAAAATTTAGGTTTGATGTAAGGTACTGTCTTTGTAAGGAGTCCAATAAATATAATTATCCATTAATCAAAGTGTGCTATTTGGACTATGGGATGCAGGGCCGTAGCCAGAAAAAATAAGGACCGAGGCAATATCCATGGTTAAATTCCCCGCCTATCTAGCTATTTTGGGTCTTTATGATGACTATGTTTAAACAAAACGCTGGGATCATGACTGAGGCAAGTGCCTCGGTTTGCCTCAAACTGGCTACGGCCCTGGGATGTTGCGTTTTAAGTACTGACACATGCCTTTCTACTGTGCCTTTGTGTGTGTGGTTATTTTCCTTTCTGGGTTACACCATACTCCATTGCGAGCATAAGTCAATGCAACATCATCATGATTATCTAAAATATAATACTCAAGCGCACATATCATGTGGTTGATGGGGATCTTGATTTAATATATGAACAAAACCTGGACAGAGTACTAAACTACTGAAGGGGTGGGGGTGGGTTGGAAAGCATAGAAGCAATCAAACTTTGTAATCATTTGGAAAAAATGGAACTTAAACAGCAATGGTGGATTGAGGGTATGCAGCTGGGCCTGTAGCAATCAAACTTTGCAATCATTTGGAAATACATGGAACTTTAAACAGTCAAACAGCAGTGGAGGATTGAGGGGATGTGTCTACCCCTCCCCCCCTCCCCCCTTATATTTTGCCAAGAATAGTCTCTAACATTTTCATGAAGATGTACCTGTTCCAAATGTTTAAACTCAGCAATCAAACTTTGCAATCATTTGGAAATAATGGAACTTTGAACAGTCAAACAGCAGTCGGGTGGATTGAGGGGATGGGCCTACCCCCCTACCTATTTTGCCGATGAATAGTCTCTACCATTTTTATGAAGATGTACCTATTCCAAATGTTTAAACTCAGCAATCAAACTGTTATAATCATTTGGAAATATATGGAACTTTAAACAGTCAAAAGGCAGTGGTGGATCGAGGGGATGAGCCTACCCCCCCCCCCCCCCCCCATCTTGCCAATGAATAGTCTCTAACATTTTCACTCCAGCCCCTCCCCCTCTATTTACCCCTCCTTATTAATCCCCCCCCCTCCCCGCCTTACACTGGAGTGGGGATTTGCCACTAAACAGTCTAAGATTAGTTCTAATCAGTACTTGCTGTCTTTCTTTTTTTGTTGTTTCTCATCTTCAGTTGGTTTAATTTGTTATCAGGTTAAGGGTATGAATGCACTCTTTGGGCTTCACCTTCAGATATCTGTGGGAGAGAGTCTTATTGTTGGAACAGCAGTAAGTTTTGCTTTCTGAGTATTCACTATAGTGCACGCCATGTTGTTTGCCATTCAAGTGTTATCAAAGGGGTGTAATGAAGTAGTGGTGAATCAGTGATAATTTAGAGACTTTGCAGGATGAAAAGACAAGTATGTTTTTAATTGTAGCAGTTCTCTCTGTGAACCCAAGACTTTTTCACTTTTTAAAATGCTCCAAGACAGCTTTGTGAAAAATTTGCAAGATCAGTGAAATCTGACTAAAATTTTGGAAGACCTATGGTATATTCTCTTAAAAACCATTCTCCATCCCTTGATGAGGTACTTGGAATAGATACTGGTCAAAGGTGTGGGATCAGAGAAACCTGGTTTTATGCAGGGTCACAAGCAATAACAACAGAATTCCATACACTTTCTTGAGCTCAACGATCAGGCATTTTGTTGTGTATCACCACAAGGGCCGGGCTTGATCAGGATCAGGGATCAGAAAACAGAAAGTTGAATGATGAATAAACCTATCATCATCATCATCATCAATCTTTTTTTATACACAAAATCGTATCATAATTACATGGTCTTCTTAGGAGTCGTGTGAATTTACACTAGAGTACATTACCTGTAGAACTACTTAACTAAGAAAGATAAAGTACAATAAAAACTACGATCAAGGTTTCTTCGATTAATCAATATACATTAAACTAAAAATTGAACTATAAAACTTAACTAAATTACACATAATAATAGAATGCTATAAAAACTTAAATGATCATTGTTTCATTATAATCTTTCACACAAAAAAAGGTTTTAAAATCGTTCAAGTTGGGCCGTTGTCTGATCTCTAAGGGGATCTTGTTCCATGGAACAGATCCCCTGTAATGTATGCTACCTTTGGCGTATTCAGTTTTCTCACTACAACCTAGCCTCCTTGTAGTGGGTTAAAAGAAATTGGGGAACAGAGTGAACTGAGTATGGCCTCCTCCTATAATCTCCTCCCCAGAACATGCCCAGTTCACTGACCACTTGCTGATTTGCTTTTAACCATTATCAGCTGATAGGAGCCTCTTTACAGGCTATAGCTAACAACAACCCTATCATTATAATGATTTTGGACACTGTTTCGAGTTCTGATACTGCCAAGTGAATATTATGTTTGAGTCATAAATGGTTTTCAAGAAATGATAACCATTAAATCAGTCTATTTGTCATTATTGTTCATGATAAAGGCCAAGCAGATCACATTAACCATGTTGTGAATTCTCAAAATGCACTGATATTTTTGGTATTTTTAGAAATCATTGACTGTTTTTTGACAGTTGAAGAAAGAAAAGTTTTAGTATGTGACTCAGAAAATGTTAGTAAAATAAAAGGCAAGCTTATCTTTTACATATTTAATATCAATTAATCAATTCCTTGCAGTCGTCTACAGCAGTTTTCTTAGCAGCACTGCCTGCACCTCCATTACTAAAGATCACTGGACGGGTAAGTCATTTGACAATAAGCAAATAGAAAGCATTGCTTTATGAATATTCATGGTGTTCTTGGTTGTTCTTTAAACAGCGTTTGACTGCAGAAGAAGATAAGCGGCTTGCTGAGATTCAGAAGCAAATTGTGGACACAACTAACAAAAACAGAGCCAGTTTCAGGCTCACAGATACTGTTCAAATAGTAAGAATATTTTAACCACTTTATACCAATTAAGTTGGATTAAAAATTACATGTCAAATGCCCTTTGGGGGTGGGGAACTCCCATAAAAGTGCTGGAGGGGTGATTGTCAGAAATTTTGAAAGGAGCCCCTTAAAAGAAACCGGAAACTCCTTTTTTTATGGTGTGGCTCACATCAATTTATACCCCTAAGAGATACCAATTCCTTCTAAAAAGTTGTTCCTATCAACAAATTTTTCTACCGTAATTATATTTCACAGACTCTGTTCAAATATATGAGATAACAAATAGTAGGAATTTCTGATTAGTACCTTTGGGTTTGACTAATCAGCTATATACCTGTGGATCCACAGGGTCAAATTTAACTATCTTGGGACACATTATTGTACTCGCAAGGAAGTAAACCAGAGGAGAAGATTCAAATAAGGGACAACCAATGGCTTTGTTTATAATTATTATTAATTTTAGTTAAATCATTGTCCTTCAACTTTTCAGGCACTTGCTACAGGCTGCACAATATTATTATACAATCATTGTCGATTGAGTTGCAATTATTTTTTTTATTTCTCTATTATATAGACAGACTCGGCTAATGCATTGTTGTACCCAAGTCAAACCTCCTGGGAATAACATCCTTTGTTCACAGTATTTCCATATAATTTCCATGTCAATGCTTCATTGATATGGAAATATGACGAACAAAGAGTTCTAATCCCAAAAGGTTTGAATTGGGTACAACAATCCGTTAGCCAAATTTGTCTATTAGCAGCCAAGAACCATCTTTTTTGCACAATTATAATCATGGAAGACTT